>JAUIMM010000217.1:11285000-12485000 GCA_031769625.1 Taudactylus pleione
ACGGTACTTGTGTACTTTACGGACTCATTGCAGAGAGAACCCAAGTGTCCTACACTCATTATTATTATCAATCATGGTAATGTCTAAATCCCCTTCACAGAGAGGACCCTGACGTTATCAGCCTCTGTCCAGCGTCATTCCCAGTGTCCAGCGTCATTCCTTACCATCCAAGGGGGCATAGAGGGGGAATATAACCTTCAGGCGAGTGTAGCTAGCCACCGAGCCCGAGAGGGGACAACTTTCTTCTTTAGGGGACAACTTTCGGTACTTGTGTATGTAAAGTACACAAGTACCATTTAAAACATTCATTGGGTTCTCTCTGCAATGAGTCCGTAAAGTACACAAGTACGTTGTAAGCAAATCAAAGTTCACCTGCATGGACCATTCAGCATTGTAACACATGACAAGAGCCTTTTGTTATCCTGTTATAAACATGATCCTGTGCAGCTTATGTCTTTTATTAATGCAGTCTGTGAACTGCCACTGTTCTGCCCCTCACTAAGTGTCTGACAAATTTGGAGTAGCCAGCATAACCAATTCTCTATCTTCCAATAATCCAGTCAGCTGTGGTCTGAAGAACAGAATTTATTATTCAATAGAGGAACTTGTATGAATGTACACAGATACCTGCGTATCAGAGAGTGTGAGGTAAAACTGTAAATTTAAACAATAAAAGACAATTACAATATGAACATGGAAATGCAAGGCAAACATATACATAACATTGAATATGCAAATAGCATGAAGTTATACAGTATGCAAGGTATAGGCTGCAGTGTGACATAGTACAGCTAACATACATAACTGGCTAAGCAGATCTATGATGGCACAGTTGAAGCTTAGAAACTCACCATCGGATGCTATACCAGGTTGAGCATATGAGGTGATATCTGCCTGGGACCATGTGAGAATGGGAAATGGCTGCTTACAGCTCCTTTAGCCCAGAATGCATTTCTAGACTGCTAAGGCATCTTAGGAAGGACAAAATAAATCAGATTTAAGATGCTACTGTCCTGACCACTAGGTGGGGCTGCTAATATGAATTAGTGTAACAGAAGTGAGATGGATAACAAACCCTATGCTGAAGGCATGACAGCCACTCTGAAAGGAGAAGTAGGTGAGCAACACTGGACATTCCTTTTGTTAGTAATGTGAGATCATCCATCACACTGTGGCTGTGTACAGTCCCTTAAGAATGACAAGTGGTAAATATGGTTGGAAAAGGCAGCATTTACAGGCTCCTGGTTATTATGCTATTCTCTATAGACGTATATCATGTACAGGAAAGCATAACATAGTGCATCGTACAGTACCTATCAATGACCACACTCCTTTGAACAGCAAATAACTTTATTCTTACCTATCATATAACTGCCAATATCCAGCATATAGCCACCATCATCATTTCCAGCAAACTAAATAAGCAAAATTGAGGCTAAGTATCATGGAAATTTACTTTTGAAGTGGAATAAGAGTTTCAGTCTTGTTTAGACATGTCACTTATTACTTCCATTTGCATTGTGTGTAAATTGTCATCTAGAAGTACAGCTGGAATATCAATGGCCAATTCATTCATTTTATATAATGTGTAATTCAATAGGGGTAAGACTGGAAATACCTCAGGTCAAGGTTCACCACCAAGACTTGCAAATATTGGGGCCAAAACCAGAATGAAGCAAATGTTTTGCAAATAAGTTTTGAAAAATGTACAGAATTCTATTGATAGATACTAAAGCTTTGCAAAATGCAAATGTATAAATACGGTGCAATGGCGTTCTTCAGAGAGACTAAGGAAAAGCAAAATGCAAACACTGTAATGAATGTCTGCTAGTCAGAAGAGATGCATCAAAGGAAGATTGATGGAAGTGGGGCAGAGTACATTATAACAAACCTCATTGTGGAGAACTAGCTTTTTTGAGAATAAAATGCAGAAATTGCAGCCTGTGCTAGATAAAACAGACACTAGCAGTGTGACATCTACAGTGTGCGGCTCTGTGTCTTCCCGGCACTGTGTACTGTCTATTTCAGTGATTCCCCACCTCGGTCCTCAAGGCACACTAACAGTCCTGGTTTTAGTGATATCCAGGCTTGAGCACAGATGGTTAAATCAAAATAACTGAGGTACTAATTAAGTCACCTGTGCTCCAGTATGGCTCTCTTTAATACCTGGACTGTTAGTGTGCCTTGAGGACCGTGGTTGGGAACCCCTGGTCTATTTGTATAACTAGTATAGATGTGGCTGCCCTAGTAACAAAAGAACAGTGTGCTGCTTATATTCATTACAGAATGAGACATTACTAAATAAGAATGTATTCCTTATTGCATCAGGCACAGGAGTCAAATAGTAGCTTTTGGCACTCTTTTTATTCCAAAACAGTGATCTATTGCTTCTTCTTATGTGATCCGGTGTGAGAGATCCTATGAATCCACTTTAGTTGGCTATCTGTTCTATATATTAAGAGTCTATACACCAGTCAACCAACATTAAAACCACTAATAGGTGAAACAAATAGCATCGATTATCTCATTGCAATGGCACTTGTCATGGGGTGGAATACATTAGGCTGCAAGTGAACTCACAGTTCTTGAAGTTAATGTATTGGAAGCAGGAAAAACGGGCAAGCGTAAGGATCTGAGTGACTTTGACAAGGGCCATATTGTGATGGCTAGGCAACAGGGTCAGAGCTTCCGAAATGGCAGATCTTATGGGGTGTTTCTGGTTATGGGCACCTAAGGCTCATCAATATACATGGGGAGCGAAGGCTAGCCCGTCTGGTTCTATACCACAGGAGAGCTACTGTAGCACAAATTGCTAAAAAAGTTAATGTTGGCTATGTCAAAACACACCCACAGATTGGTCAGAGTGCCCATGCTTACCCCTGTTCACTGCCGAAAGTGCCTAAAATGGACATGTGAGTGTTATAACTGGACCATTGAGCAATGGAAGAAGGTGGCCTGGTCTGATAACTCATGTTTTCTTTTACATCATGTGGACGGTCAGGTGCATGTGTGCCTTTTACCTGGGGAAGAATTGACACCAGGATGTACTATGGGGAGAAGGCAAGCAGGCAGAGGCAGTGTGATGCTCTGGGCAATGTTCTGCTGGGAAACTTTGGATCCTGGTAGTAATGTGGGTGTGACTTTGACATGTACCACCTACCTAAACAGTGGCGGTTCTAGAGGGCGCCACTGTGTCCCCAGAAGAAAAAAAAATTGCAGAAGAAAAAAATTAAAAACCCAGCGCCGGTCCCCCCCTGCTAGCCGCTGCAGGAAGGCTCCATTTGCCGGGCACCCACTTAGATTTGTTACCAGCGGGCACCCGGCTCCCTCCCTGCAGCAGAAGCCAAAAGCCGGAGCTCACTCCGGAGCTCTGGCTCCCGCAGAGAACACTATGGAAGGTACGTCATCGCGTCTCTCCCATAGATCCGTGGAGCCGCGGTCAGACCGGACGACAGCGGACGCAGGAGCGGGGCTTAAGGTAAGTATTGTGTTTGTGTTTTAATTCTATTTTTTTTTTCAGAAGCACCAGCACTGGGGGCAGGAGTATATAGGGGGCATTACTAATGGGGGGATTACTATAGGGGGCATTACTACTGGGGGCACGACTATAGGGGGGCATTACTAAATGGGACATTACAACTGTGGGCACTACTAATGGGGGCAATTCTAATGGGGGCACTACTATAGGGGACATTACTTCTGGGGGCACTACTATAGGGGCATTACTACTGTGGGCACTACTATTGGGGCATTACTACTGGGGCACTACTAATGGGGGCATTACAACTGGTGTCATTACTATTGTGGGCACTACTATAGGGAATATTATCAATGGGGGCATTACTACTGTGGGCATTACCACTGTAGGCACTACTAATGAGGGCACTGCATGGGGGGCACCACTACCAGGGCCATTGTGTAAGGTGCACCACTGCTGTGGGAATTGTATGAGGGGCACTACTACTGTGGGCCTTGTGTATAAGGGGCACTAATTTGGGCATTGTGTAAAAGGGGCACCACTGTGTGTCATAACATGAATAAGGGACTGCTGTGTGGCGTAATTTGAATTGGGGATAATGTATTATAATGGTAATTTACTGTGTGTGGCACAATGTATTATACAGGGCATTACTGCGTGTGGCATTGTTGCATAATGTGTTATACAGGGCATTACTGCATGTAGCATAATGTTATACAGGGCAATACTGCGTATAGCATAATGTATTATACAGGGCATTACTGTGTGTGGCATAATGTGTTATACAGGGCATTACTGTGTGTGGCATAATGTGTTATACAGGGCATTACTGCGTAAGACATACTGTGTAAGGCGCATTACTGCACATGGCAATTATTCTCCATGAGGGGAGAGCTTGGGGGAAGCCCAGCACCTACATAAGTGCTGGGCATGCCCCACAGTGTGATGAATTGGAGGTGTTCCGGAAGGATACGTCCTCTCTCCGGAAGCGTGCGCACTTTCAGCGCGCGCAGAGGAACGCCATCTTAAAAAAGTTATTTCTTTAATTTGGGGAGGGGGGCGCAACTGGGAACTTTCGCCCTGGGCTCCACAATGTCTAGAACCGGCCCTGTACCTAAACATTGTTGCAAACCAAGTGCACCCCTTCACAACAATGGTGTTCCCTGATGGCAGTGGCCTTTTTCAGTAATGATAATTAGAGATGAGCGGTTCAGATTCTGTGGAATCCGAACCGCTCCGAACATAGGGGATACGAGTCCAACCGAACCCTGTTCGGGTGTTCCCCGCCTGACTCGGATCCCCGTTCGGGGCCGAACGGCGGCCGCCTGATGTCAGATTCTCGCTAGAGAATCCGACATCAGGGCTCCTCGAGGACCGCTGTGATAGCGGTCTGCCCTACACAGAACAAACACACAGCCGCCAGCGGCAGCTGTGTGTTTGTTACAGCAGCCAATGAGAGTCACACAGACTCTCATTGGCTGCTGCACGGAGGGAGCCGGCTGGAGCTCACTCATGAGCTCCGTCTTCCGGCTCCCTCCTCGTCATGTGGCAGCAGAGCGGACGGTGGCTGGAGTGGTGATAAAGGTAAGTTTTTTTTTTTTTTAATGTGTGTATGGGGGCCTGCTAATGAGGGGACTACTAATGGAGGGGCCTACTACTGGGGGGCATACTACAGGGGGCCTGCTACTGTGGGGCCTACTACTGGGGGGGCATACTACAGGGGGCCTGCTACTGGGGCGGCCTACTACTGGGGGGGCATACTACAGGGGGCCTGCTACTGGGGGGGGCATACTACTGGGGGCATACTACTGGGAGGGCATACTACTGGGGGCCAGCTAATGGGGGGCATACTACTGGGGGGGCATACTACTGGGGGCCTGCTTATGGGGGCATACTACTGGGGGGGCATACTACTGGGGGCCAGCTAATGGGGGGTATACTACTGGAGGCCTGCTTATGGGGGCATACTACTGGGGGGGCATACTTCTGGGGGGGCATACTACTGGGGGCCTGCTTATGGGGGCACACTACTGGGGGGCATACTACTGGGGGCCTTCTAATGGGGGCATACTACTGGGGGCCTGCTAATGGGGGGCATACTACTGGGGGGGCATACTACTACTGGGGGCACTGCATAGGGGGTCCTACTACTAAGAGGACTGCATAGGGGGCACCACTACTGGGGACATTGTGTAAGGGACACCACTGCTGGGGGCATTGTGTGAGGGACACTAATGCTGTGGGCATTGTATAAGTGGCACTACTACTGTGGGCATTGTATAAGGGGCATTACTACTGTGAGCTTTGTGTATAAGGGTCACTACTGTGGGCATTGTGTAAAAGGGTCACTACTGTGAGCATTGTGTAAAAGGGGCACTACTGTGTGTGATAACATAAATAAGAGACACTACTTTATGGTGTAATGTGAATCAGGGGCACTATGTGTGGTGTAATGTGAATAAGATTGTGAACTGTGACTCCTAGGGCCGTAGCCCACTTTGTAAACAAGTACTGTGATTCTGCTGACCGTACCCCACTGGGTGAGTGCACTACTTTTCATTTCAGCCACTGCTGTGTGGCAATGTGTCATAGATGTGCTTTATACTGTGGTGTCTGTGCCACTGTGCCGCTGCTTTGTCGCTTGGTAACCAGTCAGCTCAATGCAACCTTTGGCCAATAATATTGAAAACAATATTATAAGCTGTGAGGTGGTCTAAATTGACTGGAAATTAATGGTATTGAGGTTAATAATACTCTAGGAAGAAAAAAAAGACCAATTTATGTGATTTTAGCTTTTTTTGACAATTTTTGTAAAAAAATCCAAATCCAAAGCCAGTCACCGCAGTTTGGCAAATCCAAATCCAAAGCCGGACAACAAATTAGAACCAAATCCAAATCCAGCAAAAATGGTCCGGCGCACATCCCTAATGATAATGTTCCCTGCCACACTGCAAAAAGTGTTAAGGAAGGGTTTGAGGAACATGACAATGAGTTCAAGGTGTTAACCTCGCCTCTGATCGAGCATCTGTGAGATGTGCTGGAAAAACAAATCCAAGCCTGTTCCGAAAAGCAGCTGTCCCCTCGGTTGTATCGCAGCTACAGGAGTAGCTGCATTATTTACCTCCTCCATGGGGTCACGCATGCGCAAAGCTGCCAGGGAGATCAGATCCCTCTTCGCATCCCCGGAACTTCGCATCCCTTGGGAAGGAGCGGGGATCCGAGAACAAGCGCCACCTGAAGATGGCAGTTGCTATCGCAAGGAAACTCTGAAAACTTCCAGTTTCGGAGTTTGCTGAATATCAGGTGGTCCATTTGGGACCCCTGATGATGAATGGCCCGGTAACTAAAATATGCAGAAACACTTTACCGGGCCATTTTAACACTCTGGGCCTCATTTAACAACAACCAGCAGTATATTTAGTCTAGTATTGCAGTGATACCAATGAATATACCACTATACCAGCGAGGTCCAGCAACGTCTTCCTGTTGGTGGGTCCTCCGCTTGCCTGCTGGCAGCCTATTGCTGCCAGCAACGGGCCTCTTTGTCATGCGCATGCGGGACGGTCAGTCTGTGCATGTGCATTACTGATTAACCCTGCTAAAAGGGTCATGCATCGTTGTTAAATGGGGCCCTTTGTTTGAAAAATGAAAGTTAGAAGCTGATTGGTTTGTACTTTATCTCTCCGCTTTATTTCTCTCCTAGTCATTATGATAAAAATATGCCCTGTGATAATTAAGGATTGAGCTCGCTGTGAGTTCAATACAAGTATCGGAAGCATTCATCATACCTCCTATACTTAATTATAGCTTCCGAAAACCTGCTCTTTTTGCGGAGACAGCTTTTCGGAAATAAGGGACTTTTCTCCTGCTACTACAGTTTTCTTGGACTCTTCGCAGACTGTTTTTAGGCTGCATGTGCAGCTTGAAGACAGGCTGCGAAGAGACAGTAAAGTGAAGCAGCAAGAGAAAAGAGAAGACGAAGGAACCCTCTCCCACCTGCCTTCAACCTCCTCCCCCCACTAACCCTGATGGTTGTCCAGCCCAAACCCCTAATCCCCTGCTGTATGCTCGCCGCAGAGCTGAAGCCACTGACGGAGTCTGTCCCCTTCCGCTCAGACCTACAGCCCCTCCGTGTCAGTCCCTCGCTACCACTGCTGTGCCCTCTCCCTTACCCCAGCTCACAGGAGGACTACTCGGAGGGAGCAGCTTGAGGTAAGAGGATACAGCATGGAGGGATCTTATCAGATTCCTCTGCTGCATCAGGTGCTGTATGCGATCTAAGAATGGCATACAGTATCACTGTCAAGTTCTGAAAAAAATGCTTTTTCGGAACTTGATGAATTACAGAATTTCCAGACTGTGGGAATTATCGGGGGAAAACTGTAACCAGGAGATATCAGTATCACTGCATTACATGAATGATGAATAACCCTGACACTTAATTTATATAAAAGTATGTGAAAATGTTAAAAGTGATGATGAATAGACCCCCAAAGCTTAGTACATCTACCCCCAAGCTTTGATAAATCTCACCCAAAATATTCAGAGATCTGCCTCTGATACCCCTTTTCCACCTAAATTCCGGGTCTGACCCGGAGTTGGAACAAAGGGCCTGATTCATAGCCGTTCGTTAACAGCAGTACGCTCGTTGCGTTCCGATGTTGAGTAACCGCGCATGCGTCGGTGTAACACTGCGCATGTGCGTACGGCAGATTGCGAGCTTTTTTTGTCTCGTTCGTCAAATAGCGTACAGGAAGTGACATGTCAAATGTGATTGACAGAACAGGGCGTTTTTGGGCGTTGACGGGGGTGGAGATGGAAAAACGCAGGCGTGGCGAGGCGTTTTTGGCGCGTACATACATTATCAGATGCGAACGTCAAATGTGTTCGTACCAACTCATACGTCACTGGATGATCCTCTTTCCCTTCAAAATGCTCGCACAGCTTAGGGTCTGGATTACTTGACCACATTGGCGATGGCCTTCTCCTCCGTCCCGGCACTCCACGATGTTGCATCGATTAATCACGGCTTGTCAGAAAATCAATTAGTGTTGTATTGAAATCCGGCTTGGTATGTGTTTTGAAATCAGTTTTTTGGGTTAGCACAAAACCGTACGCAGGTGGAAATCATAGCTGCTAATGTCAGGATTACACAATCAATTTGCGTACATTTGTGGGGGTTTATTTTTGGGTTGATATTTGGCCTATTGTAACAATAATGACTTCATATTTGTGTGTTTTTGGCCATTTTGCTTTTGCCTGGTGAATTTGCATCCTTATGTAAATTTTAAAACGTACCTTAAAGAGCCCTTTTTTTTTCTCATGTAAAATGTTGGTGTTGCGCGTTTTTGCCTTGTGGGCCAGGATTAAATGTAAACCATTTCTACAATAATGTCAGAATACAATGTCGTACATTTTTGGCAAATTTATTGCTAAAAAAAATCAATTTCATGCACATTTTTTACACAAACATTTTTTGCAGTGTTAATTCCAAAAATTTTAATAATTGTGCAAACATAAAAGTTATGGAAACGTAAAGTTAAAAATTAAAAACAATTCACAAGAAAGGAGAGGGAAGTTTTGGCCAGAAAGGAATATGGGGCAAGCACAGAAGGTGTGTGGGAAAAGTAGCCAGTGCTGTCAAAGTTTTTTCCCCCGTTTGGCAGGGGGAGGGTGGGCGCCAGACCGGGTCCGGGATGTCATCGGGCTGGCCTGTCCAGAGGCAGATGTTGTGGCCTCTGGACTAGGCACAGGGCTAGGCACATTTGGAGGATTGGCTGATGTTGTGCCAGAGGTGGAGGATCCTGATGTTCCGGCAGGAAGGGAGGTCGGCTCCACCATGTGCTGGCGAATGAGCTGCTCCAGGGCATTGGCGATGCGGACGTTGGCCCTGGTATTTTCCGCCAGGGCCTGACCAATGGTCACGTTGGCCGCAGCATTTTGCTCCAGGGCCTCAGCCACCCATACCAGACTGGCGTGCATCCTCTGCAGAATCTCCGTATGGAAATCCGATTTAAAATTGAGTTCTGTGAGGAGGGACACTGCCTGCGAGGGGGATTGCCCTGGACTGGCTTCTGCAGGGTCCTCAGCCGGATGTACTGGTTCCTCCCCTGCAGAGCCTGCAGAAATTCTGCGGCCAAGGCTCCCCTCTAGAGCAGACTCATCCGCCTGTGTCTCTGTTGGAAAAATGAGAAAAGACTCACATTAGAATTTACATATTGGCACATTAACATTTCAGAGTTGGTGACATCACAATATTTACCTTTGACAACATGAGGAGCCGCAAAGTCTGGCATGTTCGTATCCATGTTGGACACGCCAAACACCTCCACAGCCTGCACACACCCCTGTGCCAGCTCTTCTAAATCATTCAACTCCAATGACACAGGGGTGGGACCCCCACCTGTCCCCCTTGCATGCCTAGCCCTGTCAGCCATTTTTTGTTTCAGGCGATATTTGAAGTCTTGCCATCTGTGGGTGAAAAAGTAGCCATTATTCATGCATTCTTTACCCCAGTTTTTTTGGGTGGTCAAGTTTTTACTTACCGCCGTTTGACATCCCGGGCTAGACGGACAAAATCACCCACCCTATTGACCGCAACGGCTACCTCCTCCCACATTCTCCACTTCTGGCTTGTACTCATATTCCTGTCTGCCTGTGGCAGGATGTCCACACACTTCTGAACCAAAACCTCCATCTCCTTTCTTGTGAATTGTGGCTGCCTTTTCTTTTTGCCAGCTTTGGCCAGAATACTGGGCCCAGCAGCCTCTTCCATGTCATCCTCCTCACCTATTTGTTTAAATGTTGAGAATTGTAAACTTCACAACTTGCACTATATTATGTTTCAAATTAATCATTGTTTCCAAATGCCTGAAATACTTACCGCCAGACTGTTGCCCATTGTTTCCCTGGTCTGTAGCCATGTCTTAGCTCCAAACAAGAAATACACCAGAACTTTTTGGTTGGCTCGTGACGTATTTATACATGCGTCCTTATTTTTCGGCCGCATCATTGATTGTGCGTTCCTATGATCCCTCCTTAATTTGTGCGGGAAACTAAACACTATTTATGGCTTGGGGCGTCTCGAGTCGAGGTGGCGTTTATTGACTGTTGGAGGTTATGTTGGTGGGAGTTGATTGTTGGCGGGTTTTGGAGTTGGCGTTGGTGGGAGTTGTTTTTGTTTGCTAAATTTGTTTATTTTTTTTCCGTTCGCTTTTTTTCTGGTGTTTTTTTTTTGGGCGTTTATTTATTTGGTAAGTTTTTGGCAGTCTAACTTTTGATCAATTTGTGTCTCCTTCTTTTCCTGAATTTTTGAACGTTAATTTTTCCAAATTTCATCTTTGTTAGGTTTTTTTTTGGCTCTGCCCCAACGACCTTTTGATCCGGAGACTTATATATTATCTATTGGTAAGTTTATTTTTTCACTTGGTTATTAAATGTTCATGTTTGTATTTACGCAACTTTGTTTGACCTTACACTTGTAACCTTTGTTTTTATTAGTCAGAAATGTTTCAAATATTTCGTGTTTTTCTATCTGCGTATTTTTGTACTTGTATTTGCGAACTAATTAGCGCATTTTTAACTGTTTCTATTGTGACTGGTATTTGCGAACTAATTAGCGCATTTTTAACTGTTTCTATTGTGACTGGTATTTGCGAACTAATTAGCGCATTTTTAACTGCTTATTTAGACCCGTTAAATTGGTTGTGTTTTCCCTTTAGCATTTGTGGATTACATTTGGGCCCAATTTGAGGTAGTCTGCGCAATGTCGTTTTGCTCTTTGGGCAAATGTGTGTTTCTCCCCTTTTATGTTTTGTCTTGCACCCAATTTTGAATCATAAATGCCCTGCATAAATTGTTGCATTTTTATATTGTGATTATTTACAGTTTGCCCGTATCATGACAATACCCCGGCATGTAAGCATCAATGGATTGTATCATCAAGCTAAGTAAAAAACTATTTATTTTGGGGGTAAAAAAGCCTTACATTCAAATCTTGCCATTTCAGGTTGATCTGGGTCGGATTGTTCTGGCCATGCTCCCGGAATCCGACCAACCTCAATCTCGTCCCAGGCGTAGGCATCGTAGGCGTGCAAGGCCCCAGATATTTCGAACACGTGTCACCCTTTTTGGAATGCCCGATGATGAGGTTTTAAGATGCTACCGTCTTCCTCCCAAAATCATCATAGACACTCTCTCATTAATAGAGAGTGATCTTGACCGGCAAATTGACAGTCCTACAGCAATACCACCACTTACGCAATTTATGGCGGTGTTACATTTCTGTGCCTCAGGATCGTTTCAAACAACGGTGGGAATAGTGGCGGGCATCTCACAATCCTCCTTTTCCCGGATCCTGAGGGCAGTGATGGAGGCACTTTTCAAGCACCTCCATCATTTTATTCAAATGCCTTTGGATATGGGTGCCCTTAGTGTGGCCAAGGCCAATTTTTACCAAATAGCTGGCTTCCCACACATCATATGCCATATTTCGCAACTGTAAACACTATCACTCCCTGAATGTAATGGTGGTATGTGATGCCTCCCTCCAGATCCTGTCCCTGAATGCTAAATTACCAGGAAGTGCACATGACTCATTCGTCATCCGGCAATCAGGGATATAGCACAAATTAAATAACCTACAAGCTGGTGATGCGTGGCTTCTGGGTAAGTGGAGACCTTTAGTACATAAAAATGTTAAGCTTGATACACAGTGATCCTGATGTTGTCACTTCTTTTTCACAGGAGACAGTGGCTACCTTTGCACGCCCTGGCTGCTCACTCCTTATTTGGCTTCCACACCAGGGCCCAAAGTAATTTTAATGCCGCACTTACAGCCACCAGGCAAGTGGTGGAGCGCTGTATCGGCCTTTTAAAAGGCCGATTCAGATGCCTCCACCGCTCTGGTGGCGAGCTCATGTATTTGCCGGATATGGTTTCGAAAATTGTGGTCCTGTGTGGGATATTTCACAACATCGCCATAAGGAGTGGTGTCCCAATGCAGCCAGAGGATGCCTTACCTGAGGATGGCCCCCCCGAGGTTGGTCGGAGGTCAGTATGTGGGGGGGCCATACGCGATGATGTGGTGGCCAGATATTTTAGGTAATTATTGGCAACACAACAGTGTTTAGACACAATGTGGTACGGATTGTTTGAGAACATCTAATTATTTTGTGTTTTTTCTCCATCTTCTGTTTGTTTTCATAATCTTTGGGACTCCAACGAGGACTACTTCCTGCTACCCTAAAAAAACCTTCATGTGGAAACTTTGGGAATATTTTATGGAACCCATATTGCAACGCCACATTTGTGGAATCATGTTGGCATGGTCCTTCGTCAACCAGTTCTTGATTTTTTGTTTGAATTTTAAAAGTTTGTTGTATGTGTTGTATTTATGATTATCACTGTGTGTTTTGTTTGTGAGTGAACACTTTGTTATTTTAGTTATGTTGTGAATAAATGTCTTGAGAGTGTAATTTTGTACCTTTTTTTGCCCATTACAAGCAAGTGTAACCAGGTTCACACACGTTACATTTGCCTAAGGGGTAAGCCTGTAATGACGCAAGTTGAGCTAAAATGTAAGATGTTTTCTGGGTCCAAACCAACACCCAAAGGAATCCTGTACAATCAGTTGGCTTCGTAATATCGGCCTAAGCAGCTTGCCCCCCAAATAGGAACATGTAAAATGTAGTAATATATAATTTGTACAACACCAAAAAAGGCCAATCAGATTGTTACTGTTAGGTGTTTCTTGTGCCTGTTTTCCTAAAAAATACAACACACAATCTTAGTGACAATAATTGCAAATCCTTGCTGGAAGAGTCTACTTATGTCAGTGTAAACAATCTCTGATTTGGAAACAAGGAATGAGACAGAACGTTAAGTTTAAATTTTTAATTTATTTAACTTTTGTAAAAAAAAAAACTAAAACTGGTTCCTAAGGAGGACCGACATATGGTCAAGGACCACCAGCAGCCCGATGACGTGGTCACGCATACGCTCCACACATCCGGCTAATTCAGCCATATGCCTCTGTTCCTCTGTGGGTTAGAAAAGTGTGGGGATTAATACATCAATAATGAAACCACATTAAAAAACAAGCCAAACCAAGCTACCCAAAAATGTTAATATTGTGGCCCAAAGCAGAATTACACCGAAAAAACCACAAAATGGTCTACCCCAAAATTACAAGTCATAAAATCAGATTCAGACAGGTGTGATATGTGTATGTTGAAATCAGCAGTAACAGGTAAAGACAAACCGAAAACTCCCAAAAAATCGGCCAAAAAACACAAAAAAAGGGACCTACACATGATTACATACAAACAATTTTTGCCAAAAAAAAACCATACCGTTCAAAATAACGGCGGCTCCAGAAGCCACTCCCTCGTCCTCCTCGGAGGTGCCTCCATTCCCCAACGAGCTTGGCGGGGTGATTTGGGATTCAGGGGAGGGGGTAGTTAGAAGAGGGGTGGTTGGAGGAGAGGGGAATTGGGATGGAGGGGAAGGAGCCCCAAAATATCCTCCACAGGGTCTGGGCAGGCTGGGGAGGAGGGGGAAATAGGGGAATTTGGGGTTGTGGAGGGTTGGCTTGGGGTTGGGGAGAGTGGGCGAGAGCGCCGTCTTGGATGGCGATGACGCCGTAGTCTTCGCTGTGCCCCTAAAAGATGTGAAACAAATTGTGGTTAGTTTCAACCAAAACCGAGTTAAACACTAATTTATGACAACACAAATATGAAAACATGGCCATGCAGATATGAGTACAATGAATAAATAGGACATACATGAAAACATGGCCATGCAGATATGAGTACAATGAATAAATAGGACATACATGAAAACATGGCCATGCAGATATGAGTACAATGAATAAATAGGACATACATGAAAACATGGCCATGCAGATATGAGTACAAAGAATAAATAGGACATACATGAAAACATGGCCATGCAGATATGAGTACAATGAATAAATAGGACATACATGAAAACATGGCCATGCAGATATGAGAACTATGAATAAATAGGACATACATGAAAACATGGCCATGCAGATATGAGTACAATGAATAAATAGGACATACATGAAAACATGGCCATGCAGATATGAGTACAAAGAATAAATAGGACATACATGAAAACATGGCCATGCAGATATGAGTACAATGAATAAATAGGACATACATGAAAACATGGCCATGCAGATATGAGTACAATGAATAAATAGGACATACATGAAAACATGGCCATGCAGATATGAGTACAAAGAATAAATAGGACATACATGAAAACATGGCCATGCAGATATGAGAACTATGAATAAATAGGACATACATGAAAACATGGCCATGCAGATATGAGTACAATGAATAAATAGGACATACATGAAAACATGGCCATGCAGATATGAGTACAAAGAATAAATAGGACATACATGAAAACATGGCCATGCAGATATGAGTACAATGAATAAATAGGACATACATGAAAACATGGCCATGCAGATATGAGAACTATGAATAAATAGGACATACATGAAAACATGGCCATGCAGATATGAGTACAATGAATAAATAGGACATACATGAAAACATGCACACGCAGTTAGGGCCACAAAGATAAACATGAAAACCACGATCTGCATGCAAAAGCATGCCAGCAAGCGGGGCGTCCGCCGTTGCAGGTCCGACCACCTGCGCTCCAGCTGGCCAATCTGGCGGCGTGAGCCGAAGGAACGCAGGCGGCCACGTACCTCCGCATATGTGGAACGCTTCTCGCGATTTGTGATGGGTGGAGGCTGGCTGGTGATCCACCTATCCATCACCTCGGTTAACACCAGCAGCTCGCGCCTGGTGAATGCCGAGGCTCTCATGATGGCAATGGTGTATTTGTTAAAAATCATTTTTAATAAAGACCCGAAAATAAATTTGATTGGCTAATGTATTTGGGTAATTAACAGGACCAATTCTATTGGTTAGTGTATGAGTCATGTGTTCGACAGGGCCAGAAATCTCTTGAGAGTTATGATAGGCTTGATGCAGTGACATGAGTAAGCAAATTTAAATAAAGAAATAAACCCAGGAAAATATGCATGGTTAAAAACAAATAAAACAATTGTTTAATTGGCTCTAACATGTATTTTGACAAATAAAAGCGAATGTTTAAGCCGTACGTATTCTGCGGGTAAACAAAACACGGACAAGATTAAAGCTTATTGCATTGTCCAGAAAAAAAACAAAAAACATTTAAGCTAATTGATATATTGATTGGCATGATACGATTGAGGGAGGTAGGCAGAAAAAAGGAGCAGGTAATCGGAATCTGACAGTCCCACTTCCGGTTTGTACTTGTGCGTGCGTTCCCTTCAAGCCACTTCGGGGATGTACGCTCGCTATTTGGCACGCTCGTTAGTTAGAGGAGGGGTCGGTAGATTTTGGGGAGGATGTTTAGCTGCGTTCGAAAATACGAGCGAGTGTTTGAATTTACATATTTTTTTACGTACGCCGAACGTACGAACGGCCACTTGCGTCCGGGTCTGAATGAGGGCCAAAGTTCCTATCCGGATCAGACCCGGAATTTTGCCAGTGCCAACTCGGGATATTCCCGAGTCAGCGCCGCTCACACCGGAGTCAGGCATAGACCCAGCTTTTCCGGAGTGAAATTGGTTGCTTGAAGATGACGTCATCTCCAAGTGCCACTGAAGCTGACCAATCGGCCGGCTAGCAGCGCACTCCAGGTCATCGTGACTCGGAGTTCTCACAGCAGGGTTTCACGGGCTACGCCCCTGTTAAACCCTGCTAGTTACCTGGGTTGGATTGCCGGGTCACTCGACCCGGCGATCCAACCCTCTCCCCTTTTACACCAGGGAGCTGCCCGGGTTAACCCTTCAAAAACCCGGGTTTTAGCTTCAGTGTAAAACGGGTATAACTGTTCATATTCAGGGATTAAACCATCATCTTCCTTGCAGCACCTTTTACAAATTTTCAAAGGACATTAAACAGGGAGTATATGCAAGAATGATATACTGTATGTGTGAATATTAAAGAGTCCTAGTATTTTTTATATAATGTGTTCAAAGCAAATCGTGTGAATGATAAGTCACCAGGGGTTCCATTTGTATGTGTGTTTGGGAAGGTCTGTGGAACATTTTTCAGATAAACGTAACATGAAAACCTTTGATGTAAATTCAATAGTAAATCATGGTGCTGCAAAGTATATGTAGGATGATAGTGGGAAAAATACATTAATAATCAGTAACCTATTTCCATAACAGGAGATGCATTAACGTTATTGTGTGTCTTCTGTGTATAATATATATTTTTTGATTCACCAGTGTAGTGTCTGTTTGACGATAAAATGCCTCAGGGATAGTGAGAAAAGACCATTTACATGCAAATAATGGAAGTGCAGCTTATTATTTTACCATATTGAAAGATGATTTAGTACAGAGGTTCTCAAACTCGGTCCTCAGGACCCCACACAAGTCACATTTTGCAGGTGACACAGCAGGTGCACAGGTGTGATCATTACTCAGTGACACATTTAAAAAGATCCACTGGTGGAGCTAATTATTTCACTTGTGATTCTGTGAGGAGAACTGGAAAACATGCACTGTTTGGGGTCCTGAGGACCGAGTTTGAGAACCTGTGATTTAATATGACAAATGTACTAAGATGTTCTTTTTGCATTTGCTAAACCCAAAGACGCTTTTAATTTAAACCTTTCCGACTTTTCTAAAATAATGTAGAAAGTGTTCCCAGAGAAGCCAGCAACTAGAGATGCATGACAATTTCACACTGTTTCGAAATTTGATTGAGTTTCATCAGTTCAAAGGACATGAAGGGTTTTATTTACAAAGTGTCGAGTTGTAAAGCCTGACACTTCTGGCTAGTAAAAGCAGTGCCCTTTTAAATACTGGGCAGAAACACGAACAGAAGTGTTCGGTTTTATAACCCAACTTTATTTCAACATGGTCAAGCAGGCGCAAACATACAGCTGTGTCCTCATACACCTTTGCTGTAGTTGCGCCAAATAGCGCAGTTTAGCATGCCATGGACCTTGTGATTTAGTCATGTCAAGCATCTTATGAGTGGCTGGGGTTATTCTTCCCACCACATTCCGGTATGCTTAACCTGCAATTTTGTACATATGTTATAGCAATTCTTTTGTGACAAAAGTCACAACCTAGCATCCCTGGTACACTGTGAGTAGTTTGTATGTGGCTATAATGCGACTAGAATGTAAGCCGCGTGAAGCTTCTCATGCCATATGGCCAGGGACGGATTGGGGCTACTGAGTAGCCCTGGCAGTCCCTCTGTGCGCACGCCTGCAAAAGGGACGTTGTCTTGCCATAGAAGGGGCATGCTGTGAGTCATGGAGGCCTGGTCCCCATCTTTCAGTATCCCAGACCGAGCAGAGTGCAGGGAGGTGGAGCTGCTTGGCCGGGGTTTGACGTCGGACCAGCCCATCTGTCCATCGGCCCTTCTGGCATTTGCCAGAAGCTCCAGATAGGAAGCACGGCCCTGCATAGAAAAGACACTAGGGGTATATTTACTAAGAATCCTGTCTGCCCGCGATTGCATTCCCAACCATGCTCCCCGTTAATTTCAAAAACGGATATTTACCAAAGGCAGACACAGGCATAGAAACACGAAAATATCTGCAAAACATGGCCAAACACACAAGCACAAGTAAACACACCATTGGCTTAACTCGCAAGACCTTTCCATAGACCGGAATATAACACAGGGATTTATCATGAATCGGGTTTGCAAACATGAATCTAAATAGAGCAAACTAAGGCAAAAATAGACAACCTTATCAGCAGTTCATTTAGCAGAAGCATTGCACAGATCAGTGTAAGGAAGAGTTAAAAATTGTAAAAATAAACGGTGTGTGGTGCCCCCCCCAAAGCATAACTAGCACAGTAGAGGTGACCCTGGTACCAAGGGATGGGCAACATGTTACCAGAGACCTGTGCATGCGCAGTAGACTCTAAAACAATACCAGAGTCTACTGCAGCACAGAGAGGAGAGGGCCCACACGGAGTAATCCTCTGCACATGGGCCCCCCTTCTCTCTTAAACTGCCCTGACTATAGTGTAGCATAATGTGACCTACAGTGTGGTATAATGTGAATTACTGGAGGCACTACAGTATGGCATATTATAAACTACTGGGGGCACTACAGTGTGGCATAATGTGATTTACCAGAGGCACTACAGTGTGGCATAATGTGACCTACTGGGGGCACTACAGTCTGGCATAATGTGAATTACTGGGGGCACTTCAGTGTGACATATTATGAACTACTGGGGGCACTACAGTATGGCACAAAAACATCCAAAACAGGAAGAGGAATTGAACAGGGACTAAGTTTATGCCATCACCAAAATGAATTTATAAGGTGAGGAAATAATCACTATGTAATGTGTTATTTTTCTGTTTCTCCTTGTGTTTGAACTTGAAAGTGTTTTTTTCCTAGTTGCCTATGCCCCACAAGTATAGAAAATGCTAATTATTCCCCACAAACTATGCTTTTATGCTTGGACCAGCTTTATCGCAGTGTTTCGGGGCTTCCTGGGCAATCACAAGGCCAAAAACTACGTGGAATTGATTGAGATTTTGGTAAAGAACTTCGGCACAATGGGGTGCAGGATGTCCCTCAAAGTCCATATTTTTGATGCTCATCTTGAGAAATTCAAGGAGAACATGGGAGTGCTTCCACCAGGATATACTGCAGTTTGAACGCCGTTACCAAGCACAGTATAATGAGAACATGATGGGAGACTACAACTGATTTGAGAAAGTGATGTACTGTATAATTGTAAATCTTGAAGAGCTACTCACTTCCAATTATTTTGTGGTCATGTTTGTACAGTACAACTTTATATGTTACTTTTCCTACATACGTTGATCTTTTTCTCATATGGTGTAAAAGAAAATGCTAATTTGCCCTCTTCTCATCTGAAATAGGTAAATTTCAAAGTATAAAATGTCATGGGGCGGGATGCAGCAAAGGAAGAAATGCGGTCAAGCCCCCAAACTGTGGGTTTGCGCTAATTTCTCATATGAACCAAGCCCAGGATTGGCTTGGATGCGGTGGATAACGCCATCTTCTGATGCCATTACCCTAGAGAAGCTTCTGAGCTTCTATCCCAGCACTTCCCCTGCGGTGCTTGTGTCTTTTTGCACATGCGCAGAATGACACCAGAGGGACTTCTGGGTCATAGACCCGAAATTCCCTCATTCGCAAAAGACAGCTCTTACTGAGAGAGCTGTCCTCTGTGATTCTGTTCATGCATACTAATGCCGGCATGCATTCGAAGAGCGGCTGGAGGTGTCATACATTCCGCCCCTGGTCACAAAAGCAAAGTCTGAGAAGAATAAATACCATTTTCCATACTTTTGAGACATAAGCAATTAAGAAACAGCACTTACTACCCAAGGACAAAAAATGTGTTACATAGTGAACAGAGCCGGCCATACCAATCTGATGCCCTAGAAAAAATATTGTCTGGTGCTGCCTAGCAATGGCGCTAGTTCTGCCTCTGACCCAGCACCCTTCTCCCGGCATAGCACCGATCACCCAGCAGCACAGATCACAGCAGCAGCCAACAACACCCATCACCCATAGCAATCCTCATCCACAGAGTTGTAACTAGACATTTTGGTCATAGAGAGCTCTGCCGGGCCCAGGTACAGAGGGGGGGTGCGTGGCCTAATCACGGGAGGCGTGGTTACGCCCCCTTGAACAAAAAAAATAAAAATAAACACTTTTGCAGTGCCGCGAAGCGTCGTTGCTTGCCAGGGAGGGGGGCGCTGTGAGCTCCTCAGCCCGGCGCAAAGCCAGGGGGGCATGATCAGTGTGATCGCTCCCCCCCACAGGCATAGGAGACTGCCGTCTCTGCTGCTCAGCAGCAACGAGCAGTCTCCCACTGCAACTCAGCATGCTGGGCTGCTGTGTGGGAGAGAGAAGGGAGGGGGGGCACGGACCCAGACCCCGCCAGGCCCCTCAGGAAGCCCGGGCACGGGTAAACAGTACCCACTCCCCCCCCTCTCGGCGCCCCTGGCCCTGTGGCAACAAGACCATTGGCGCCCCCACCCCCTATATTTTAAATAGAGACAGCGCGCTGAAGTAGTGTCCCTTATTCACATTACACAACACGTAGTGTTCCTTATTCACATTACACAACACGTAGTGTTCCTTATTCACATTACACAACACGTAGTGTTCCTTATTCAAGTTACGCCAGACAGTAGTGCCCCTTATGAACTGCGCTGAAGGTCTTTGGAAATAACCAAACAATTGTAGCAAAACAATATAACAACAATATTGCAATATGTAGCACCAGAGTTCTGGACTGAAGGTGCTTCTAATACACACAGATATATAATACCATAGAGAGAGTTCACTGTAGTAACACACAGACGCTGCAACAATAGTAATATATCACGGAGAGTGGCCAAGGTAATCCTGAAAACATGCAATGAAATAGAAAACAGAATATGAATGAGGAAGACTTCTGAGGTTTTAAGTTCCAATAAGGGATAATCCAACAGGTTTAGTAGGAAGTGGATTTTATAGTCTCCACACTTTGTTAATTTTAGGCACGAGACACCTGTTTTGGATAGCTATCAGAGACACACTATGTCTGGCCCAGCCAGTTATTCCTTAGAGGACAGGTTGTTGGAGACAAAGCTGAAGTTGATCTGTTGTAGAAGGTAGAATCATGTTGGATGAAGCCAAAAGGCTGTAGAGGAACAAAATTGAAGTTGAAGAACGAACAAACATGTATTTAGTGCAGGTTTTAAGAAGTGGAGACTTTGCCCATCGCAACCAGAATTACAGCGGTTCTCATCCCAACAGCGGAAGCCCGGCAGGGGTGAAGATCCCGACCGCTAATTTAGGTAAGTACCGCTAACCTAACCCCCTACCCTAACCCTCCTTTAGAGGTGCCTAACCCTAACCTCCCCCCTTAGTGCCTAACTCTAATCCCCCTCTAAGTGCCTAAACCTAACCCCACCTTCCCTGCAGCCTAAACCTAAGTCTCCCAGGGGGTTGCCTATCCCTAACCTCCCCCCGGGGATGCCTAACCCCCCCTACCCTAGCCTAAACCTAACCCTCCCAGGATGGTGCCTAACCCCCCCAGCACTAAACCTAACCCTCCCCCCCACAGCTGTCCGCGCCTGGCTCCCGGCTTACTTTCGTTCGGTATGCCGGGTGTCAGGCTCCCGGCGTAGGTCTAATGACAGCCGTCGGGATTTCAACGCCTGTCGGGATTGCCGGGATTTGACAGTCAGCTTCCTGACTGCATCCCTAGCAACCAATCATATTCTAGCTATTATCTTGTAGAAGGTGCTAGATCGATGTTAAACAGAATCTGATTATTTGCTGTGGACAACATCTCCACTTCTAAAACCCTGCACTTTAGTAAATATACCCCTTTGAACGTGGTTGGGTATGAAATCCTGACCCTGGAAGCCCGACATGTCATAATCCCGACACCGGCTGGTAAGAATATTTAATCCTCCCCTCTCCTCCCCTAACCGTCCCTTGGGGGTGCCTAACCCTAAGACTCGGGGGGCGATGCCTAACCCTAAGTCCTCCCTGTGGTGCCTAACCCTATCTCCCCTCCCAACACCCTAAACCTAACCCTCCCAGGGGGGGGCTAACCCTAACCTCCCCTTCCCCTAGCCTAAACCTAACTGTCACGGGGGTGTGCCTAACCATAAGTCCCCGCAGGGGTGCCCAAATGCCTGGCTAACTTGCGTTCGGTATGCTGGGCGTCGGTATTTTGCCGTGGGGCTAATGATAGGCGTCGGTATGTAGAAGCCTATCTTTAGTCCCATGCCGGGCTTTCAGTGTCAGGATTTCGGCAGTCGCCATTTCGACCACCGGTATCCTGACTACATCCCCTTTGAGCCATATATGAAAAAAACATAAATCCAAACAGTGCTCCTGCCAAGGAAAAAGACAATTGTACTCAGGGCTAGTCCTTAACACTGCAAGACTTCCACATAGGGCATGTATCTTGCCATGCAGCTGGTAATATAATATGAGATTAACTGATGCAGTTTTATTTATTTTCTGTTTTTGTAGCTGCAAAACTTGGAAGGAGTGAGGGCTTTATAAATGCTGCATACAGGTGATATCTCTTAGGGGTAGATTCTCCTTGGAGAGAAATAAAGGGGTCAATTCACTAAACCTTGGAGTGAGATTAACAAGAGACATAAAGTACCAACCAATCAGCTCCTGTCACTTTACAAGCTGTATTTTAAATATTACAGTTAGGAGCTGATTGGTTGGTACTTTTCTTTCTTCAATTTACCTCACTTCAAGGCTTCAGTCTGTGTTTGAAAAATTACAGTTAGGAGCTGATTGGTGATACTTTATCTCACTCCAAGGCTTAGTACATCCTTGTCTTGAATGTCAACAGTAGTGCTGACTTTGCAATAAAGGTGCATACACACGTAACGATTTTAGTTACCAACGATTTTCGTTCAGATTTTCCCTTGAAAAAGTGAATGAAAATCGTTTACAAAAATCGTTGGTTACTAAATAAATGAATGATTTTGTCAACGATTTTCATAAACGATGAACGATTTTTTAATCATGCATACAGTGAATGGACATCGTTCATAAGAGTGTTGGTTTATCCAATATGCTTTTGTTATGTAAGGTGGTGATGCTGCAGTTATCAGTAACCACTATTGCTGAAGATCCTCATAGGTACTCAATAGAGAGGCGATATGATAGGAACATATCAAGCAGAAAAGAGAGAATAGAACAAGATTACAAATCAAATTGGATGGGCGTATGTGAGGAAAATTGACTTTGCCGAAATGGTACTAGAGAGGTAGAAAAGTCTCCCAGAAGAACTTGTAGAGACTAAGTGGTAAATTTACTAAGATGAGAGTTTTTAGACATGGAGTTGTTGCCTATAGCAAAGCAACCAATCAGATTCTACTTAACATTTAAAAATACGCCCATCCAATTTGATTTGTAATCTTGTTCTAAATTTACTCCTAATACTTAAACATTTTGGGAAGTTAGACATGCATGCATGGGATAAACATGAAGAGAAGGATCAATTAAGATCTGAGATTATCAGGGTTAAAATAGTAAGCAGACTATATGGTGTGAAAATGTGATTTTCATTGTGTACAGGACTCCATATGAAAACTTTTGATGGAGTAGTAAGCTTTTTTCTTCCAGAGCTGGATTGTAGGTTGGATAAGTGGGACACTAACCCGCTGCCTTACAGTGGATTAGGTAAACTGCAGAAAGCTGTTACACCATTGTCTTCAAATGCAGAAATTGCATTAGGTGACATCCTTGCCCTCCCCTGCTGTAAATCAATACGGGCTGGGTTTTCTTTCCTGTAATGATTTTGATGTCACATTGCACAGAGGGTCTCATTCAGACCCGCTCGCGAGCGGAGGATGCTCGCAAGCGGGTCGATGTTACCCCAATGCGCATGCGCACGACGGAGGGAGCTCCGTCGTGCGCATGCGCGAGACCCGGACAGCGACAGCTTGTCTCGCACCAAAGGGGGCGTGCTGTCGATGGTGACTGACAGCATGCCCCCTGGGTGGGCGTGCCGGGGGCGTGGCTGCCAGATGGAGGCGTTCCCATGGGAACGCCTACCGTCTGGGTCCGGCCCCACTGACATCACTAGTGATGTCAGTGGGAGTGATTTTGGCTCTGATAGAGCCAAAATCACTCCAGGGCTTGCGGCCACGAGACCCTACCGCAGGGTCTCGTCGCAAGCCCGATGGTCGCGATGGTCTTGACCATCGCAACCATCATCATGGACGCTCGCATAAGCTGTGGGTGGTAACCCACAGCTATGCGAGCGTCCAAAAGGCCGCTCCACATTTAAATAGGACGGCCCTGATTCAGAGCGAGCGCTCTGGTCAGAGCGTCCGGCTCTGAATCAGGGCCAGAGATTGCAGGTGATGAACAAGACTAGGGGGCCTATTCATCAACACTAAAATAAAGTTTTTAAGGCCATTTTCCTTAATTAACGTTATTTTAGTATTCATGAAGAGACTTAAAACAGGAGATATCGCTGATATCTCCTTGCTAAGTCCCCCTGCGTTAATTTCCACACTCCCCATACATTTGTACATTAGTATGGGGATATGGATATTATGGTATTCATGAAATTCCAAAAATTATGTATTTTCGGAATATGATTGAGTTACTATTCTCCACTGTGAGGTGGTGAATAGTAGGTGACACTTATGGAACATACACACGGTCAGATTTGTCAGATCTGTCAGATGAACGATTGAACGATTTTATCAAAGATTTGAATGATTTTTGACTGCATTAAAATGAATGGAATCGTCCAAGTCTGACTGCAAACACATCAGATGTCAGATATCGTTATCTGACCATCGGCAAAGCGCATCGTTCAAATCGTTCATCTGACAGATCTGACATATGTCAGATTTTCCTTCAGATATGAACGATTGAACGAACTTTTAAATCGTTGTCGTTCAGATCTGAAGAAAAGTCTGACCGTGTGTATGCACCATTACCTGTGTCAGCGTGTGCAGGTCCCACGGCGTCTCCCTCCAGCGCTCTGGTCCGTCCTCTGGCTCCGGAGGCTGGTCTGACAAGTGTTCTCCCAGCAGAACACAATAAAGTGTAGAAAAAAAAATGTTTTTTTTTCTAAGCTACTGTGGTCAGCTGGGAGAACACGTATCAGACCAGCCACCAGAGTCGAAGGCGCTGCAGAGGGCAGGTAAGTGCGGGGACGGGGGGAGGTGAGCGCTGGGGGGAGGGAGATGGGGGGGCACATAATTACCGCAGATGTAGGTAGTGCTGCGCATGTGCTGGTTTTACGTATGTAACAGCGCATGCGCAGCACGGATTCCAGTTAGTGTAGATAGGGATAACTATTTCCTGAAAAGCTGTCATCGCAAAAATTACAGCTTTTCAGAATAGATAGTTATGGAGAGGAGGAATGATGAATTCCTCCAGTAATTAGGTAGGACTCCATGCGAGTTCTATTACCTCCAGAAAGTTTAGGTATGATGAATAGGCCCCACGGTACATATCTTAACAATCCGACCGATAGTTCCATTATCTGACCAGACATCTGTAGATTGTTGCTTATATTGTTAGATGTACACAGATCTCAATTATCATGGAGATTCAAACGATTACAGGATCTGTTACAGAAATCATTGCAAAATGTTGCGCAACAGGTCTGATACAATCTTCGGATCCACCTGCTTTGCGCACGATAATCGGATATGGATGCTGCATACACACTGTGAGATAATCAGACCAACCAGAGGAGAATCGGCTTTTCAACTAGATTATTGCACAGTGTGTAGCCCACTTAAAGCATATGTGCCTACACTCCTGGAAGTCGCAGGAGGCTTCCGATTTTTTGGGTAGCCCCCTACACCCCTGGAAGTCTAGGCAAATCTGCTGCATCCTAGTGAAACAGGCAGGATGGGCAGATGGGGAATTTGCTGGTCCGTAGAGAGGGGACGGGCTAAATGATGCAAATCGTGTTGTTTAGCCCCGCCCCCTCCTTGCGTGTCCGCGAATCGCAGACTTTTCTAGGAAAGGGACGGGGCCTAGTTATGTCTACAGCCTGGCCCCTCCCCCCGAACCGGCCAGCAGCAGCAGCTCTCCCGGAGATGATCTATACAAAGTCAGTAAGTATGACTTAAAGGATGTAGGGCACAAGCAGCTCTTGAGACATATAGAGCCCAGACTGATTAGAAAAGTGGAACATAGTATACAGGGGTGTCTTAAGAGAGAAGGGGGCCTGTGCGCACTCCCTGTGTGGGGCCCCCTCCTCTCTTCCCGGTGGCCGACAGCCGATTGACGCGGCTAGCCAGCCACCGGAGCCTTAGTAGACTCCCGGCACTAGAGTGTGCCCGGAGTCTACTGTGCATGCGCAGAACTACAGAAAAATGGCCGCGGCTGCCATTTTCCGGTGTTCTGAGCAGCGCTGACACCCGACGCAGGCCCACGGACAGGTGAGTTTAAAATAAAATATGGTTGCAGTGTGTGCGGTGACGGGCCCCCCTGGACCTGGGGGCCAGTGTGCCCTGCACACACTGCACCCATTATAGATACGCCACTGGTAGTATACAGGAAGATGATGGGAGCATGGGTATCTTCGTTGCCTTGTGCTTTGACAAGATTGACAGCATTAAATACAAGCAGTCAGCCATGCTTTCCTAATCTGTTCTCATTCTGAGGCCGGGATGTACTAAGGTTGTGGTGTACTTACCGCCAGTCACCGCAACTTTGCTAATCGCATATACGCTAACATATTCGATTAGTATCACAAAGGACAGCTCTTGCGATAAGAGCTGCCCATGGCGAAGCAGCCAATGCCGGGTGAGGGGGTCTCCATGGTACCCCGCCCCCTCCGAGCCCCGGGAACTTCCTGCTGGTGACCTGTGCAGGAAGTCCCGGGCTCCTCCTCCTCCTCCTAGCACCCGGAAGAAGATTAGGAGGAGGCGGAGGACCCAGAGGGAGTACGGCCGGCAACCATTTAGAGTAAGGTGATCGGGGGCCATTGCTGGGCGATTGCGGGGCGGCGAGGCGGTGGCAAAGCGCCGGGGGTGCGGGATGCGGTAAGAAGCCCCTAGGCTTCTATAGAGTAATGCCGGGATTTTCTGGTGTTACCCTCTGCACCGATAGCAGGGCAGCCGGGGTATAGTACATATGGAAATGCGGTAAAACCCCCGAAAACAGGGATTTTACTGCATTTTTCCTTTAGTACAGTACATCCCAGCCTGAATCTATACACCCTGCAATGTTCTTATTAACAATATAGTGTATACTCATTTGTAACAGAATAGTTTAATATTTGAATCTCAAAGTATACCACCACATTATTAATTTTCTCTAATTGTCCCCTCCTTCTTTTAGCAATATATGATGAAGAACAACTAAAATTAGTTGGAATTATGCAAAGACCTATTAACAAAAAAGTACTGTAGCAGAAGGAATTTCTAAATGTGATACACTGAAGGACGAAAAAAAATATGTTATTTCAAATTCAATCTTTATTGGCATATTACTAAGATACATAAAATGAATCCCACAAGGTCCAATTAAAACCAGTAAAATAAAATAAAGAGTATAGTAGAAAGAAAATAATGTAAAATATCCTAATATACTGTATACCTCTGTCTAAATAATTATTTGTTCAGCAGAGACACATTGTTTTATTTATTTCCATAATATATGTGCAATTATTATTAAGTTCAAGGTAATGGAGCTTGTTATAATTTTGTTAGTCAAGGAATTGGCAAAAATATGGTTATAATAGATTTCCCTTTAATTCACTCCTATATTACAGGCTCAAATTTATCTTTCTCATAAGTTTTTACCAATCTGCAGTTTTATATCAAATACTGTCCAGGTTCACAATGACTGCATTAATAAATTGGTAGCAAACCCATTATGTTTATTACTTATAGAGGAATCTATAAAAAAAAATTGAAAAATATGTAAAAAAAAAATAGAGAAAACTATTATTTGAATATCTTTAACTTAAGAAACCATGCATTATTTATATGCTAATGTATTGTTGCCACTAAGGATCCTCTGCTGTTGCCATCCTGACATGTTGATAGTGATAAGAGGATTATAGCACTACATGTACCGCTGCAATCTTTCTTAAATACACAGCGATTGCTAACATCAGCTGGGGGCTTTGATTGATAAGGAGAAGCTCTATCTTTGGTGACAAAACCGTTTTTTGCCAGAGGATAGGGCTTCCTCCCTTGACTAAATAGACCGACTAACAATACACAGATTTCCAGTATATTATTATTGGCGCCAATAGTAAAATTTGTTCTGTTTTGCTTCACACGGGAGCAATTTTCAATTTATGGCATTAGTATTTTTTACCCGAAGTCTTATAAGATTGCCTTGTAGACGACATTAGTCATTTTTTCTTCCTGACGTCAACACAAAAATATGTTGTTTTTAAGTAACACGCAATAGGGTCACGTAAAGTTGTCCATGAGAAAACAGTCTCCACTTAGGTCAACTCCAGGCACGTTAAGTGTCTGTCCCTGTACTTTATATATTGTCATGCCAAAGCAGACTCTTACCAGGAATTGGACTCGTTTGACTTTAAAAAATTGTTTATCACATAAATGAAATAGGAATGGTAAAAAAAAGGTAAAAAATGTAATTTTGTATCAGTAAACAGGGCTTACATCAGTTCTTTGTGGAGAAACCGGATATCAATCGCTACATGGTATAAAATAAAGTCCGTTGTTGTGATATATATTTAATGGTTTAGGCAGCGTAAGGCAAGGAAGCACTCGGACGTCCGTTTTTCATTGACTAGTTTCACTAAAATCATCACTGCTTGGCTCCCTTTTGTCATACATTAATGTTTCATACACCTAAATTTTCGTCGACAAATGCTCTATAGAATAGTGAAAACGACATGAAAATCTGTCCAGTGGTTCTCAAGATTAGCCCGAACAAACAGGCAGACGCCTACCAGGAACTTTATTTTATACTATGTATACATATATGGCATTAATACTACCACGCAGCTGGTACCATGCACAATATGGTCAAACCAAGTGTGGGCATATTTTCTGTTTTATTTCAAAACTTTACCTAGTTCTTTCAATCAAGGCTATAAAATATCTAGTTGAGTGTGGCTCACAAGCCAGCCCTTGTCTGTATGTTACCTTCTGTATCTGAGAGGCAGGGCCGGCTCTAGGGGTGTTCAACCAGTGTGGTCCAGCAGGGGCGCCACCCGTAGAGGGCGCACCCCTCCCCAGTATCCCAATTTCAGCGGGACAGTACTGTCCTGCTGTTCCACCCGTGGGCCGAAGTGGCCCATAGGTGGTCAAACTGGGAAGTTGGGGACCCCCACCGCCGCAGCTGTGCGGCGGTGCCAGACACCCGGAGCGCTGCATCCATTCACTGATGGGAGAGGGCTGGGGGAAGCCCAGCCAGTGACAGAGGGCTGGGCTTTTCCCCCAGCCTGATGTTATTTGGAGGCGTGCCATGCGGGCACGCCTCCAAATAACGTCACGTAGGGGCGTGGCCTATGGCAATTAGGCCACACCCCCAATTTTGTTTGTAAGGGCGTCTTAGTAGGGGCCGGCACAGGGTGCTCCGACCCCTGGAGCCGGCCCTGCTGAGAGGTAATTGCATTTAACTGCAATTTAATTGTGAGTTGGGCATATAAGATAGTGTAGGGACTTGTAAAGAATTGGGGTCCCTTGAAGCAATGTTTTTATTTGCTAGATAAACACAGATTTACAGCATATTATTGTTGCCGATAGCAAAAGACTTTCTGTTTTGTAAAGGTTCCCACTAGGACGGCTTGGGTGTTCACATATAGTTGACACTCAGAGGCTTTGATTGCATGCACATAGGTTTCTGCATGCAATTGTATTGGCAAATAAAACATGTGAGTCTAATACACAGGTTCCTTAATAGCTCATATCCCACTATCCTAAAGTCGCCAATAGAGGCACCTGCTTTCATAAAGCTGGAGAACACTTTTTAACCAACTGGAAATATACAAAGCTCTCATCTGACACTAGCCTTGCCTTCTATTGTGCCATAAAGACCCAATAATTGAGTATACTATAGGAAAAGGGAAGCAATTCTGTGTGAAGAAAATGGAATCGAAAGAAAAGGAAAATATTACTATAAGTGTTTGGTTTGTACAGTGCCATTTCCACAATAGCTGTGATCAATGGCACTTTGTTTTGCCCATAATGACTTTTGCCTAGTGTACATTATTATATATTATGAAAAGACTTGTATTTCAAAATGGACAATGTGTGTGTGTGTGCGTGCGTGCGTGCGTGTGTGTGTGCGTGTGTGCGTGTGTGTGTGTGTGTGTGTGTGTGTGTATTTATGTCTCATTCTTTTCTCTTTCTTCCATCTTGGAGTTTGGGAAATCCTGCAAGACATAAAACCTGTAATAGTTGTGGTCAGCATACGCTCACACAGACACATACTAAGGCCCATATAAGGGTCTTGTATAAGGGTCAGTTAAGCTTTTTAGATAAGAGTGCCTGGCATCTGGCACAAGTAAGGAATGAAGACTTGCTGTCAGTAGAGTGTAGGGTGTTCAGCGCCCCCCTGCAAACTATACATTTTTGCCCTCCTACAAATATGTTCTCTTGACATGTCACTATTAATTCATTTCTAATAGTTACTTACTATATGCTGATCTCCATGCTTTTCACTTTCTCAGAGTGCCGTTTAAAATATTCACCTGTAACCCGCTGGATTGCAATAGTAGGAAGGAGGCTGGGATAGAGCAGAGGACGCTGTTGTCACAGATCAGGAGAGGGGGGGACCTGGGGGATTAGCATTGTTTCCAGCCTGACATACAGTTTCACAGGAGCAGCAAGATTGAATAGCCACCCGCCACAGCAGAGCAGAAAAGGTGCCCTTCCAGCCCGGTGCCCTCCTGCAATGCTAACCACATCACACCGGCCCTGCTCACTGTACAATTATTGCTAGTTAGAGCATGCAAACACCTGCCTGTATGACATTATTAATATCATTATCTTTTATTTATATGGCGCCACAATAGTTCCTGAGGGGATAGCATATAACAACAAAAATACATTGGTCTTGTATATAAGACATACATTTAGGTTTACAAATTTACATATAAAAACCATAATCACAACTTGCAGATTGCATATATATCATACATGCCCGATTGTCGGCAAGTATGATATATCTAGACAGTAGAAGAGGTGGCCGTTACTGAAAGCTTATATTCTAGAGGCATCTTTTTGCTGTCACCGCTCTCTCTTCCCACACAGGAAAAGAGATGTGTGATTTGGTTTACTTGAAATACGAACACACCCGAACTTAGGGGTTTTGAGTGGACTGAGGGCCTGATTCAGAGCCGCTCGTAAGCGGCCGCTCGTTCGCTCCGAGCGATGTTTGCCCAACTGCGCATGCGTACGGATCATAATACGCATGCGCGAACCAGTCAGTGCGGCCGAAAATCGTTTGTTCGCTAAATAGCGAATGCCTGCTATTTTGAGTGACAGAATGAGGCGTATGTAGGTGGTAACAGGGGAAAGTGCTTGAAAACGGGGAGTGGAGATCCGAACGCAGGCGTGCTTAAAGGTCAAAATGGGCGTTTTAAGGGTGTGCATAATTAATACAGCAGCGTCATTGACCACGTCACTGGGTTATTTTATAGTCAGAACTGCTCGCAAGATTGCGGTAGGAAAAACCAACCACAAGAATATCGAGCAGTTCATACGCTGTACGATGTACTCGATTAATCTAATAAATAGCGGACATGACGTAGGATGCGAGCGGCCAGGGGGCGTAGTTATCCAAAAAACGACCGCAAGTTTTGTTCGCTCATTCAGACATAGAGGCGTGAACTGACCGCAAAGAGCGAACGGTTCATTTGAATAGCCACCCCTTTTGTCTGAACAAATGACCGCAAATAGCGTCCGGCTCTGAATGAGGTCCGGAGTCCCGGTTCGGTTTCTTTAGTCAGTTCGGAACTCGGATTTAAAAATCGAATTTAGATTGCATGTCAACAGGTCCAAATTATATGATTTTTGCTGTTTTATTGCTTTTTATCGATTTTTAAAAAATCCAAAACCAAACCAAAACTGAATCCGAACCAAAACACTACCTGTACCTTACAATGATCAATACATTGCATGGTATTGGCTCTTTTAACCATTTGAATGATGAGATGAGACTGACATATCAACAGCATGAACATCAAAAATACTATCTGATCTTCAGCACACAGAGCCAGCCCTAACCAGTTTGATGCCCTAGGCAAGATTTTGGGTGGAGCCCCCTAGCACCGTCACTAGTACCACCTCTGACCCAGCACCCCTCTCCCAGCATTGCACCCATCAACCAGCAGTACAGATCACAGCAGCAGCCAGCAACATACATCACCCCTCACCTATTGCAATCCTCATCCACAGAGCTGTAACTAGACATTTTGGTGCCCTGTGCCAGCAAGAGCATTGTCGGCCCCCACCAACCTGTGTGCCTGCTGGACTTCGCAAAGGTCCATGGGAGGAGGAGCTGCTGCGGCTGGGGATGCCCAGCAGCCCTCCCCCAGCGGTCATTTTTGTTACTGCCCACTGCCCCCAATCTCTCTGGTCCCTGCCCCTGCTAGCTGTATGAGATGCCGTCCGATCAGAGCTGAGCTGAGATCTCCAATCACGGTAGGACAGCAAGAGCAGGGGCGCTATCTGCCTGTCCTGGGCCCGCTATTGCCCGCTGTCAAGCTGAGCTGGCTCTAGGCTTGGAATGCGTGCCTCTAGGCATTTGCCTTGTTGGCCTATGCCTAGGGCCAGCTCTGTCAGCACAGCATGGCATTTCATAAGTATTTACCATATTATTTACCCAGAACCCACCGGTAATTACTGTAAGTGGCAAGCAGAGTATGAGGCTGCACAATAATGACATCATAAAAAAACCCTGTAGTGCAATGGATGGGAAGGGGAACTGAAGGTTTACTCTCTCTCCTATCCTGGCATCTATAGACCTACAGATGACTCACTCTTTCAAACTTTGGGCCGTATTCAATTAGTTTTGCGTCAGCGATAAAGTTTCGCCTGCCCGACTTTCCGCCTACATCGCATGTTTTGGACGTGGAAACTTATCGTGCGTGCCCCCGCTATTCGCCGTATTCAATTCCAAACCATGCGAAAATGGCAAGCCACGAAGTCGTAGCAGGTGGAAAGTGCTGTCAGAATAGGGGAAATCAGCCTGAACCCCCCAAAAAGATGCACTAACATTGCGGATCAATGTAGTTGTGCCCGAATAGCCCTAATAAAGCTATTTGGGGTACTTAAGTTGTTTCAATAGCTTCTTATTAGCGTCTTTGCACAAGTGGTGAAGAATGCCATTAAGCAGTCATTTTTGGTGAAAATAAGTAATCCTGTCAAATTTGGGGTACCTGAAAATGGGTACTAGCGTATTTTAATGTCTCGAAAGTGAAGTTTAAATAAAAGTGAAATTCCTCCGTCATACAAGCACCTGCAATCCCCAAAACACTTGGCCCCTTCTTAGAGCACTCCCAGAACCATATTTAGCTAGATTTTTAAGTTGTCCCCCCACTTTGTGCTTTTTCGCCCCCAAAATAAAAGTAATTTTTGGGGACGTACTTAAGTGTTTTTCTGGGATTTTTTGACACAGTTGTCCTTTGTTGGGCTGTCCTAAGGGTTCTGAGTGGTTTTGCACCCCAAAATAAAAATGTAGCACTCTTTTCACCTGCTATCCAGAGGCAAATCTTTTTTACCTATTACATTGCATTGACTATCCGCGTACGCGAAACCCAGCTGGATTTAAATACGGAGATAAGTTTCCACCACATGAAAAGCCCCGATCCGTGATACCTTTCTGCGGATCTCGGCTTTTCGCGTCTAATTGAATACGGCCCTTTGTGTCCCTTTATAAGTTATTATCTGATGAGCAGTGTAATAACCATACAATAATTCCTATACTGCAGAAAACATTAAGCTGTTATGGGAAGATCTTACCCCATCCTGAAGACTCCATGTCAAATAATTTACCCCCTAGTGGTTGAGCCTGATTCATTACAGATCGCTATTGCGATCGCAGCTGCGATTACGCACGCAGTTCTACTGCAAAAATATGCTAATGGTTGCAACTGCACAGCCAGCATAGAGACGCCCACTACCGCTTTCTCACATCCGTAAGACCTCGCAGTCCTGAATAAACATTGGTAACTTCGAGTAACATCGGACCCTCATGCAGAATTACATCAGGTCTGACCTGTCTCAGAATTTGCAAATCTCGTCGCATGCAGTGAGTGCTCAAGCTGCGTATGCCGTCGCAGTGGCTCATTTATGCACGCCCATGTAACGGCATTCAAACCGACCAGCACGCCTGCGTTTCTCCGACCACTACCTCGTCACCACCCCTAAACGTTGACATCTCATCACTCACTCTGTGATGGCTTTCTGTCTGCATGTGTGATCGCAGTGCTATCGCAATCCTGACCTGCGCACGAACACTGCAGTTGATACGCATGTGCAGTGCACACCTTCGGCCGATCTGAGTACGCTATTCCAATTGCGATCTGTGATGAATCAGGCCCATTGTCTGGTGATCACTAGAAAAATGATACCCAACAGTACGCTAAACATTAAGGGCCTGCTTCAGAGGTATACACACTGCCAAAGCCAGATGTAGTTGAGGGATTTTTTGCTACTGTACATGTGTCAAAGTTGCACCGTGCATCCATCCCTGGTGTGTCTGTGCAGAGTTGCAATTATAATTTCAGGCGCATCCAGGGAGAAGTGTATTGAAAATGTAGAGGGCATTCCTGGGTGGTGACAGGGAGGTGGCTTAGCGCATGCACAAATGCTCGACCTCTCACATAGGAGGCCATACTCGGATGGGGAATTGCACCTGTCATAGAGCAGGCACAAGTTTTGATGGTGCGACCAACGATGGCATCTAAGACACACCAATCGGTATTACTGCATGCATCTACGCTCAGTGCTATTTTTCAGCAGGAATAAGCAGGAACTCAGGACCTGATTCAGACCCGCTTGCTAGGAAGCGTTCGCTCGTAGCCGGATGGTTTTCGCATTGTGCGCATGCATATGTATCGCAGTGCGCGAGCGCAGACCAGTGCGAGAGATCGGGAAGCATTAGCTCGCTGCGCATAGACTGCCCAGCAGAGTGAGTGACAGGAGAAGCCGGTTGCGCGTGGTGACAGGGGCTGGCTGTTAATAATGGGGGAGTGGAGATGCGAACGCAGGCGTGCCTGAGCGTCTTAACGCCGTTTCAGAGGCGTGCATAATTTAGAGCCAGCATCATAGTACACGTCACCTGGCTGGTTTTTACACTGAAGTGCTTGCAGTGCTTGCGACAGGGTATAGTCAACCACAAGTGCTGCGGTCGCTTCCGATGGTTCTCAATGTACCGATGGTTACATACACTTCCTGGAGATGACGTATGCAAGTGGGCTTCTTAAGACAGGCAAATTATTCCTACATATTGCATGTGTTTAACTTTAATGTTTGTGTACTATATTATTCCTACACATTGTATGTGTTTAACTTTAATGTTTGGTACCATATTATTTCTACACATTGGGGGTCATTCAGACTCAGTCGTTAGCGCCGATGCGCTCGGACCGGGTCAATGGCCCCCCACAGAGCATGTGCACGACGGCGCCGGCACCGTCGTGCGCATGCGCGAGACCCACTACGACTGACAGCGCCGGTCGTAGCGGGTCTCGATCCAAAGGGGGCGAGCTGTCGATGTTGATTGACAGCTCGCCCTGTTTGGAAGGCGGGCCGGGGGGGTGGCAGTCCAAACGGAGGCGTTCCCATGGGAACGCCTACCGTTTGGGGGAGGCCCCACTGACATCACTAGTGATGTCAGTGGAGAGCTTCCGGCTCAGACAGAGCCAGAAGCTCTCCGGGGCTTACGACAAGGGAGACCCTACCATAGGGTCTCGTCGTAAGCCCCGATGGTCGCGATGGTCTCTGACCATCGCGACCATCACCGGAGCGGTCGTTAGAGCTGTGGGTGTTAACCCACAGCCTAACGTCCACAACAGAGGCGGGCGGTCAGGATGCAAGCGGCCGCCCAGTTTCTGAGCGACCGCTTGCATCCTCCGACCGCCTCTGAATGAGTCCCTTTGTGTATGTTTAATCTTTGTCTACCATATTTTTCCTACATATTGTAAAGTTTGAGTCTCCCATATCCAAAATACTTGGGATCAGGGGTATTTTGGATATCAGAATATTCCGTATTTTGGAATAATTGCATACCATACTGAGATATCTTGGGAATGGGACCCAAATCTAAACACAGAATGCATTTATGTTTCATATACACTGTATACACACAACTTGCAGGCAATTTTACACAATATTTTCAATAATTTTGTGGCTCAAACAAAGTTTGTGTACATACATGAAATTCATTTATGTTTCATATACACCTTATACACACAGCCTGGAGGTAATTTTAGTTTGTGTACATGTCATTGAACCATCAAAACTCAAAGGTTTCACTATCAGTCATGCTAAAAAAAATTCCGTATTTCGGAATATTTGGATATGGGAGACTCAACCTGTATGTGTTTAACTTTAATGTTTGTGTACTAAATTATTCCTACACATTGTATGTGTTTAATGTTTGTATATATTCCTACACATTGTATGTAATTCAAGACAGCAAAAAGTAACAGAGTGCCTGGCTCTGTGGGAGGCACCGTCACTGCCACACGGCCCCTTGCTTCTGGCTAGCAGGGTGACTGGCACTCCGCAGCCAGTATTGCTGCAGCAGTGCTGACGGTAGCGTACTTTGGATGCTACAGGCAGGCACCCTGCTGTGTGTACAGCTGCCTGGAGCATCTTGAAGATGTTCCAGGCACTGCTGCACTTCCGGGTGCTGGCGGTTCTGCTCCTAGGCATGATGTCATGTGCAAAGGGGGCAGGGCCAGCACAGGGCACTATTAAGCCATGTTACAGCCCAGGCGAAAGTCTATGGCAGAATCTGGCTTTTGGATGTTTTGGTAAGGTGAATTAATGCTATTAATTAAGCAAGAGCCACAAATTTTATGTTAGTGATATACTGTATATCCATTAGTGTTAAAATTTCTGAAAACACCTATAAAATGTATTATCGTTGGCACTTGCACCTTACACATAATTTGTTCTTATATTGTGCATCACCTTTGAGTTGGAGGCTTTGCGGGCTGAAGGCACTAAAGCAGCTTCTGAGTTGGGAGCAAAGCAAAACAAAAGCAAGTAGCTTTACGCCTTGGCCAAACCTTGTTATACTACATGTGGGGCAGATAATTTTACATTTGAGATGGGCGGTTGGGGACAACGACATTCAGCAGTCAAGAAAATGGGGAAGAGTCGGACCCGTTTTCTGGGCTTGCGGTAGACAGTGGCTTGCGGTAGACAGTGGCTATGTAGCTTCACTGGCCAAGCAGCGCGATTTCACTGGACATCCTAAGTAACCCGAGTGTTACACAGATAACCGATATTCACACAATTGATCCGATGCTGCATCCTGTGATGCAGCTGCGGATCAGAGATTTACACAAGACGCCTTCTGCGGCATTTGTATATTTTAGCGCAGCCACTGTGTACAAAGCGGCAGCAACTGTGCTATTTGCGTACAAACTATGAATGAGCCCCATATGCAGAAGCAGATGACATTTACCGTGTATGAAAAAAATAAATAATGTATTGGCACCCCTTGCATTGCAACATGGTTTGTTCCAGATACAAAGTTACTTGTCCTTTTTGTTTGCTTCCAATTTTGGGGTAACTTTACTAAGCTTTGTGTCTGGTTGAGATTGCAATTATGGGTGTGTTTGGTCATTTTTTACAACTCAGAAATTTCCTAGAGGCAAATCATGAAACTCTGCAAAACACGGGTGAAAACACAAATATAAATAAATACGCCATCGGCCAAACTCGCAGGTACTTTTCATAGCCAGGAATACAATGGGAATTTACCAAGAATCGTAATTATAATCACAGGTGTAATTTTAGCAAACTCGGTCCTAAACAGAAGTTTAACATAGACTACCTCCTGAGCTGCACGTTTGGCAGAAGCATACACAGATCAGTGTGATCTGTGTATGTTTCTGTCTGTAAAAAAAAGGGTTCAATTAAAAACAAACAACGTGGGCCCCCACTAAAAAAAAGTATAACCAGCCCCGTCGCAGCCCAGCGGTGGACCTCGCCAAGGATGAAGATTTCACGGGACCTCGCCAGAGAGGTAAGTATTGGTAAATACCAGTGAATTTTTCGTTAGTATCACAGTGATACAAAATGAAAAATTCTGCTGGTATTTCCCTTTGTTGTTAAATAGGGTCCCAAGTGTCAGATAGTTTTATAGTGGAAAAACCCAATTCTTTGCTCTCAATTTTAAATAAAATATGATCTATCATTTAGAATTTATCTTTATTTGTGACACTACATATAAATTATCTTGTACATGTACTTGGACTCGATGGACTAACAACTATGGAGCCCCATCCTTTTAAAAAGCCTGAGTTTACCTTATTTAATACTGTTGACTTTTATTTTAAATCTTCTTGATGGGTTGGGTATGATATCCTGGCGATGACCCTCCAGATGGTCACAATACCGGCAGCCGATTCCTGATGGTCAAAATCCCGATGAATTTTAGTGAGTGTTCTAACCCTGTGTATCTGCTCTGGATATTCTTTAGTGTTAGCCATAGAAGGGGCCTTTGGACTGTCTGCTGCTGCCCCTTTGCATTCTGTGGAGTACAGTCAACAGAACTGTCAAGGGGAACAGCCTTAACTGCCTCCTCCTGCTGGCTGAGGGACAGCTGTGGCTGGCATACTGGATTTTGCTGGCTGCTCCTCTGTTTTAAATCTTGAGCTGCTGTCACAAGCCGCTGCACTGCCAATGCTGTGCAGGGTGAACGCCAGCAAAAAACATTCGCTGAAGTCTCCTCCTTCCTCCTGTTTGGATCTGTGGTTAGCAGCATATTGTTTGCAGTTCCAGTCTTGGTTGCTGCTGAGCCTCTGCACTAATTACTGCCTGTCTGTGTGCACTATCAGGTGCACACTGAATCTCCTGTCTATGCATAGCCCAGGCGCTCACTGGTCTGTCATTAGGGAGACTGACTGTGGTTGGGCCCTGTCTCTGTTATATTCCAGCCAGCCTTTCACTCCATGCCGGTGATAGCATTCCGTGTGTTTCTGGTTCCAGTGTTATCTCTTGTTTGCAGTCAAGTTACCTGTGTCTAGTTAACCTCCTTGTTCCTGCAGTTTGTGTCATCTGGGCGGCATTGTCCACAGTAGTACTACCAGCCGTTTGTGTCATCTGGACGGCACGGTCCACAATAGTGCTTCAAGTCGCTTGTGTCATCTAGGTGGCACGGTCTGCAATAGTACTACCGACCGCTTGTGTCATCTAAGCGGTCCAGTCCGCATTCCTGTCTCCAGCCGTTTATGTCATTCAGGCGGCGCAGGCCACGTTCAGCGTGCTGAGTATGCAAATTTGTGTACAATCACTGGTGTCATCCCGGTGACACTAAGCGCACTTCAGCATCTTGGGTACGCAAATTTGTGTACAGTCTTTGGTGTCATCCCAGCGATACTAAGAGCATTTCAGCATCCAGAGTACGCCATCAAGTGAACTGTGACTGGTGTCATCCCGGCGGCACTCAGCGCACCCCAGCATCTCCTTGCCATGTCCTTCAGCCCTCAAGGCTGCTTCACAATCCAAAGGCTGCAACTCCATCCAGTGACTTGTTACCAGCCCAAAGGCCGCATCTCATCCTACTGGCCCACAGGCCACAGCTCACCAAGCACCTCTAGCCCTCAAGGCTACTACTCGGCCGCATTCAGCAAAGATATACCGGGAGGGAGGGAAAGAAATTTGAGAATTAGGGGAAAAGAAAAATGCAGGGGCAGGGTGAGAGAGAGAGAGAGAGGCTGGAGGCAAACAGAATGAAAGGGGTAAGGAAGGGTGGAAAGAGATGGGATAATTGAGGAGCAGAGAAAGAGAGACAGGAAGGAAGGTGAAAGTGATAGGAAGGTGGGGAAGAGAGAAGAAAAGAGGAGGAACAACAGAAAGGGTGACAGCAATGAGAGAGAAAGAGGACTGAGATGGGAAAATGGGGAGCAGACAGGGACGTTTTTAGGAGCGGGCGGCCCGTGCAACTGCATGGAGTGCTCGCCTCCGATTCTCAGCTAGCTGTCCCTGTCTTACACTATGCCGTAGTGGCTGCTAAGCAGCGTTCACTGCTCCCCCATCGGAATCGGTATGATTTACTGCCGGACGCCTGTCCGGCGGTTGGAATCCCGACAGCGGGAGCCCGACATGGGTGAAAATCCAGATCGTCCCTAAGGTAAGTATTGACTAACCTAATTCCCTCCCCTAACCCTCCCTTAGGGGTGCCTAACCCTAACTCTCCCCCCAGTGCCTAACGCTAATACCCTAATCCTCACTCTAAGTGCCTAAACCTAACCCCCCCTTCCCTGCCGCCTAAACCTAAGTCCCCTGGGCGGTTCCTAACCCTAAGTCCCCCCCGGGGGTGCCTAACCCTAACCCCCCCTTCCCCTAACCTAAACCTAACCTCCCAAGGGGGTGCCTAATCCTAAGACCCCCCGGGAGCCCCCCCCCAGGAGCCCTAAGCCTAACCCTCCCCCCACGCGCAGCTGTCCGCGCTCCGCGCCTGGCATCCCTTCGATTGGGATGCCGGACACTGGTCTCCCAGTTAGACGCCTGTCATTTAACCCTCGCCGGGATTAAGCAGTCGGGGAGCTGCCGTCCGCCGGCTTACTGCATACCCCCCCATTGTTAGGTCTAGAAGGAGATGCTTTACAGGACCTCTAACGTAACGACCACATGACCCGTGACCAAAGGGGGAGGGGCAAGCTTTAGAATGGAGAGCCAAAACTGTCCGCTTGCCGCGCTTTGGGCATGGTGGCATGCTTTGCTCGCCACAGGTTTATATTTCCCCTCCATACCCATGTGGATAGTAACACTGGTAGCTGACTGGCCCTGCCATAGCGGTCACGTGGTTGTGACATCAGAGGTCCTTTCTTCAACTTGGATCTAGCAACAACCTTCTATCCCTGTCTGTCCTGGCCCGCTCCTGCCCATTGCATGACTCGGCTGCATTGTGACATCACGACATCACGTTGAGAAGCCGCGCAGATGATCCCGGGTGCCATTCCTACTGAGAGTGGGACAGTCTGGGATTGTGGGAGAGACGCCACCAGTGGCCGGGAATGGGGCGCCTTCACTCCCGACCACTTGCCTGCCCGCCCTCCCTCCCTCAAGTCCATCCACCCACCCGCATGCCCGCCTGCACGCTGCAGCTCTGCTCATCCCAGGCGGCTAGCCGATGAGGGACAGCTCAGCAGAGCTATCGACAGTCAGCAGGTAGGTGTAGTTTTATTTTTTCTGTGGGGGAGCAATGTGCTTTTCTTCTCTGGGGAGGGAATTTTCGTTTTTCTGTGGGGGAGCAATGTGCTTTTCTTCTCTGGGGGGGAGAATTTTCGTTTTTCTGTGGGGGAGCAATGTGCTTACATTCTTTGGGGAGCAATGTGCTTTTCTTCTCTGGGGGGGAATTTTCGTTTTTCTGTGGGGGAGCAATGTGCTTTTTTCTGTGGGGGAGCAATGTGTTTTTTTCTGTGGGAGGTCAATGTTATTTCCTCTGTGGGGAACAATGTGCTTTTTTCTGTTGGAGATCAATGTTATTTCCTCTGTGTGGGAGCAATGTGTTTTTTTCTTGTGGGGGGGATGGGACTGATGGTTTGCCTTGGAACAGGAAACATGTTAACGTAATTTATTCATAAGGTAGTCTTTTCATTTGAGGCCACGCCCCTTGTTGCAAGACCGGTTCCCTTGCAGTGAGGCCACACTCCCTTTCCGGGGCGCGTGCACATACTGACGATTTTGTACTTGTTTAAGGGGGGGGCAGCGCATTTTGATTGTTCACACTTGGAGCCCCAGTCCCTGGAGATGGACCTGGGAACAGAGAACAAAAACGTTTAAAATAGCTAGCTACAAGGCCAAATGACAGGACCAAAATACACACACGCAAACACACACATTACAAATTTGATTTGTAATGGTAAAAAGAAGAAGTCTAATGGTATTGTAAGAAAAATTCAGTGTTCTGAATAAAAAAAAACAAGGTCAAGTTTTTGAGGTTACTATATAAAAGAAAGTTAGGGATATTGATATTGGAATATGACCAACCCAAAAAGTGCCAAAATAGGCTCAGCACAGGGGGAAAAATCCCTCAGCAGTGACGGAGTTAAGTGACATCATAAACTATGAGAACAATAAATATAAAGCAAGCATGCCATGTATGTTAATGATGTTATATTTAGACTGTTTCTATTTCTGGCTGAACAGATTTAGCACACTGTCTCTGGAGTCAGATTTATTTTGGTAATACTAAAAATTAAAGTTGTTCAAGCATTATCTCATTCTATTTCCTGCTGCAAATGGATTAGCCACCACCATCGGCTGTTAAATCTGATGGGATTAGAACAATTTCCTTCTGAGCCAAAGAAAGATAAATAAATAAAACAAAAAACCAGTCTAGCACTACATAATGTAAGCAATATATATACACGCACACATATATGTATATATAGATAGATTATATAAATATTTCTGTCATCTGCTGTCTTCTTCAGTAGGCGATATTTAATTGCTATCCTGCTCTAGGGTCTGTAGTGTGCTTCATTTTATCTGAATGCCAATTTCTGAATGAGTGCATTCTATGATCAAATGTCAAGTAAAATAGAATACAGCAAGATAATTATGTAATGCTTAAGACGTTAAATATAATTTTATCCTGGCTTGGTGTTCATTCTTTAGTTATGCTCCGTAGAATAATTCAGGGTGATGGTCGTGTGCTTCAGTTCCGTATAAAATGTAACAACAGGAGAAGCATCTGGTACTGTGAAACAATCTGTGCTTACTCTTTAACGACGGCCAGAGTGTCTAGATAATCTGTCGGAAATAGGAAGAATACATTTTGTTATACATCTGTTTACATAGATAAAGTCCACTCGGGCTTAGATTAACCTGTGTGTTTCAAAAACATTCTCCTAAGATCTCTGTCAGATAAAAGTGATCATATGTCAATCTAAGATAAAATAGCGACCATTTAAGGGATAAAACACATTTTATAGATTATATATATATATTTTCATTCCATCAATGATATTATTAGTTTAAAGAATTCTACCAAATGCTTATATTAAATTTGTCTACAGTATAATATATTCAGTACACTTCACCTCCATCTTTTATAGTTTCAATGTTCCTCGTGAGCCACTCTCAAATCAGATTTGATGGGCTTGGTCCTGTTTCATTTTCTCCTTTAATCTCAACTAACAAGAGTCTGCCAAACTTGTAGATAAACTAGTGCAATAAACCGACAATCATTTTATGGACTAGTTTGGAGTATATTTTAGGTCAGGAATAGTCATATAGCCTGTGGACATATACCCTGTGCCCAGAAGAACATGGACTTCAAGTACTGCTGCCTTATCTTTCAGTCTTTCACCACTGGCCTTCCACCAAGGTTACAGAGATATTTTCTTTGGTTCAAGTTGCAGCAGGTTTGGATTTGTCAGTCAGAAGCACTAGTTTATGTTGGTGGAAGTGTAAGCAGTACACTCTAGCTCTGCTAGCCATATATGCATCCTTGGAATAGATGGATAGAAAATACAGACATATAGGGCCTGCTTCAGCAGAGGACACAGTACATTTTTCACTCAGATTCCCGATGTTCGGGAATCTGCACATGTGCTGGACCGGTACTGAGCATGTGCAGTACGAGTCCACGTATCCATTCACATTTCAGCAATTTGATTACAAAGAACATTATAATTGGATACATTTCTCATAACTAGATTTATGTGGCATGCTACATGGCTCTGCTCACTTACTCTAAAAGCTCAGTCTAGGTACACATCAGAATGACGTACTGATCTGTCCTTGCTCATCTAGCCTCAATACGCCATGCAGTGCAATATGCCTGGCGTTAGTGAGCCGTCAGGTCCCGTGCAACTCTGCTAGCGTTGGGCATCTTTTTTTTGCCAAAAATGCGTCTAAGTCACAATGCTACAGTCACACCAGGTTTGAAATGTGACACTTATAATCTGTGTGTAACTGAGGCTGTAAACGGAACTTGGCGTAGAAAAAATCTGTGGCCGCTGCATCGTAGCATTTGGCATACTGATTGAGAGACTAAGGTGCCCAAAGATATACAAATATCTCATATCAAATTAATCATCACATTCTCTCGGTCATTACATTGCAACTTAGATGCATTTTTTGCAAACAAAAGATGCAAAAAAGACACCCAGTGTTAGCAGAGCTTACGAGACCAGGAGCGCCAAGAAGGGCTGTTTGACACGACTGTAGCAAAGACGAGTGAGGACACATCTGTATAAAGGCTCGATGGTCGTTTCCCTTCATCTAGAACACACCTAATAACGTGCAGCACATCAGAGGTGAAGATGCAATGAATGATACATGTGAACACATGAATGAGCACACACACCATGCGATGTGGACGATATGTCATTCTAATTTGCCTGAATTCAACATATCACCCAATATATCGCCTAATGTGTACCCAGCCTCAGAAGTAAAATACATACTGTAAAAACAAGATAAATCTAAATTAATATCACAATGTTAAAGTGTAAACAACACAGCCTTGAAAACAGTTCAGATCCGTGAAATATTGGAAAAATTGTGTTTCCAATAGAAAAACAAAAATGATCAAAGAAGAGCAGTGCAATTTGCCTCCTTATTCTGCCGTTTTATAACACTGGTCAGACTGTACTGCAAACCTGTGGGAAATAGAAAAATATCAATAATAAATTGAAATGCATGAAGAGCCAGGATCTGAAAACCAGCCATTAGTGAGCTGTTTCTTTGTATATTTCATCATTTCAATAAAAAAAGAAGAACACAGAGATGTAGCACTTTGCTTTATATCATGAATATATCATGCTCTATCTACCTCAGCATAGTAAAATGACTGTAGCTAATGAAAAGCTTAACATCAGACTGCTCAAATTATAGTTAACAATTTGTTCATATGCTAAATATATACTAGTAAAATGAATAACTGTGATGAACTCTTCCCTGCCTAAATGGATTGCCGAAAGGGAAGGACCCTGGTACAAGCCAGTTATTAGGCAAGAGCTGTAAGCAACTTTTATATAGCAGTTAAAGTAAACAGGAATATTGGCACACATATTTAATATTGATTCACTCCATGCTAAAAGTGTTAAAGAGGGGTGTGCTTTTGTGCTGTCTCCTCCTGTACAGTGACCCACCAGCAGGATGATGTATGTGTGATGCACCATGTATAGAGTACCGTTACCTACCATCATTACTGCTGTTACTGCTGTTAACCCTGTGCCTACTGCTTCTACCAATGTCACAGCTGTTAACCCTGTGTACACCTGTTACCAAATAAACCCACCACCCTGTTCAAGGACATCTTGGTGGACTAACATCTAATTCACATTCCGCTGACACCTATTGTGACCAAACAGGTTATAGTATAACCTGTTTGATCCCAATAGGGTACCGTGGCACCCTGGGGTGCCACAGGGCACTTGCAGGGGTGCCTTGGTAGTCTAGGACCAAATCAAATTATATATGAACTGTGTGATTGGCAGCCACGAGCACTTATTACGCCTATCGAAAAATATGTTGAAAAACAGAAGCACAACCCTGTCCACAACCCCATAACTGAACCTTAGGATGACAGATAAGCACAAGTTACTTCATTTAAAATTTCGTTTCTGAAGTTTTGGCTTAGGGGTGCCGCGAAGAAATGCTGATACTCTAGGGTGCGTGATTCAAGAAAGTTTAGGAACCACTGGGTTATACCAATGGGTTATACCACAGGTTCTCAAACTCACTCACCCCACACAGTGCATGTTTTCAGGTCACAGAATCACAAGTAAAATAATTAGCTCCACCAGTGAATCTTTTAAAATGTGTCAGCCAGTAATGAATACACCTGTGCACCTGCTGGGTGACTTAGAAGACGTGACCTGTGTGGGGTCCTGAGGACCGAGTTTGAGAACCACTGAGTTATACAAATAAAAAGTGCACATAAATTATAGCAGGGTTGTACTACCAATAAGTTCTATTAATATAGCAATATTTATTATTTATTTATTTATGTATTAACAGTTTCTTATATAGCGCAGCAAATTCCGTTGCACTTTACAATTTGAATCAACATTAACAGTTTACTGGGTTGTAAAAGACATACATACATACATACATACAAGACATACGTAAAAGACATACATAAGGGTAAGAGGGCCCTGCTCGCAAGCTTACAATCTATAGGGAAATAGGTGTTGATACACAAGGATAGGTGCTACATATTGCAAATTGGCAGCCCGATTGCAGATGTTCTTGGTGGGCTGTATAATCCAATCACACTGGAAAGTTGTCCTAGGGTTAGGAGGAGGTTAAATTGAAGAAAGAGAAGATGTGACAGGTGTTTACTATGAGAAGAGAGTTAGATAGGGAAGCTATAAAAAAGGTTAGGTGGGCAGTCCTGGAATCTGATAAGCTAGTCTGAAGAGGTGAGTTTTCAGAGAACGATTGAATGTTTGGAAACTAGTGGAAAGTCTTATTGTGCGTGGAAACGGCATTCCACAGGGTGGGTGCAGCCCAAAAAAAGTCCTGTAACCGTGCATGGGAACAAGTAATGCGTGGGGATGAGAGATACAGATCTTGTGCAGAGCAGAGATGTCAGGTTGGAAGATATTTTGAGATACGTGAAGAGATGTATGTGGTTTGGTTAATATCTTTATGTGTGAGTGTAAGTATTTTAAATTGAATATGGTAGAAGACCGGCAGACAATGGAGGGACTGACAGAGTGGATCAGCAGACACTGAATGTTTGGTGAGAAAGATTAACCTCACAGCTGCATTCAAAATGGATTGTAGTGGGGAGAGCATGTTTTTGGGAAGACCAATAAGGAGACTATTGCAATAGTCAATGCGGGAAATAATGAGTGCATGTATTAGATTGTCTTGCGTAAGATATGGTCGAATTTTGGCTATTTTTTGTAGATGTATGTAACAGGATTTAGAGACAGATTGAATGTGGGGAACAAAAGACAGTTCAGAGTCAAGGATCACACCTAGGCAGCGAGCTTGTGGGGTGGGGTTGATTGTCGAGTTGTCAACAGTGATAGAGATATCAGGTTGGTAACTGTTATTGGCCGGTGGAAATATAATTAATTCTGTTTTGGATATATTAAGTTTGAGGTGGTGAGATGACATCCAAGATGAAATGGCAGAGAGACATTCAGTGACACGGACCAGCACAGATGGTGACGAATCTTGGGTAGATAGGTAAAATTGAGTATCGTCTGCGTATAGATGATACTGAAAACCAAAAGAGCTAATTAGTTTGCCAAGAGACGTGGTATAGATTGAGAAAAGCAGAGGACCTAATACTGAGCCTTGTGGTACTCCAACTGATAGAGGTAGTGAAGTGGAGGTAGAATCAGAAAAGTGAACAGTGAAAAAGTAATTAGATAGGATGAGAACCAAGAAAGGGCTGTGTCTTGAAGACCTAGGGATTGTAGTGTTTGTATGAGAAGAGAGTGGTCAACAGTGTCAAAAGCAGCAGAGAGATCTAGAAGAATTAGAAGTGAATAATGGCCTTTAGCCTTGGCAGTGACCATATCATTTACTACCTTAGTCAGTGCTGTCTCAGTGGAGTGTTGGGAACGAAAGCCTGACTGAAGTGGATCCAATAAGTTCATATTTATTCTATATTACTAAGGGCCGTATTCAATTAGGCTGCGAAAAGCCATTCTCTGCGATACTTTTTCGCCAATTATGTCATTTTCACCGATTCCACTTTTCCCCATATTCAATTTGTCCGACTTTTCACCGGTGCGAAAAGTCAATGCATCAGAACCATCGAAAAAGTATCACCTATGAATAGGTGGCAATAAAAAGTGAAGAATTGGAGTTTTGGGGTACAAACTTCTAAAAACCACCCTGCACCCCTTGGACAGTCCCCCAAAGGCAATCTGTGTCAAAAAAATTTTTAAAAAGTACCTTTGGGCACCCCAAAAAAGTACTTTTGTTTTGGGGGTGAAAAAAAACAAAGTTGGGTACAAAATTCTAAACAAGCAAAATTAACTTTGGGGGGGTCCCCAAGTATGCCCCTGGTGTTTCTTTGACTGCAGGTAGTTGCGGCAGGTGGATTTTTCATGTTTTTTTAAATTCCATATTAGCAACTAAAATATGCTTGCACCCATTTTCAAGTACCCCACATTTGATGGGACTACGTATTTTGCAAAACAAACACTCCTAAATGCTATTCTTCACCACCTTCTTAAAAACACAAAACTGCAGCTAGTGAGACCATTTAAAGACCCCACATACCTTTACCAGGGCTATTCGGGGGCCATAGTGAACCCCCATGTCAGAGCATCTTTTGGGGGGTGTCAGGCTGGTTTCCCCAAAAATGAAAGGACTTTTCTACAATTTCATTTTCGCCAGGTACCGTATTCACTGATTTGGAATTGAACACGGGGATAAGTGGGGACGTGCACGATAACTTTTCGACGGCAAAACCTCAGATGATGGCGAAAAGTCCGGACTTTTTGCTCCTAATACGAATACGGCCCTAAGTGTCATAGTGTGAAACAAATATACAGTACATTTTAATATTTGCTCTAGCATCCTATTTGTTAAAAACTATGATTAGGCCCAGTTAATTATCATTCCTTATCACCTCATATTGCAATTATATAGAATTTTTATTTGCCCCATTTAGCAAAGATATTGTGTCAGGACAGCGGCTCAGATAAGAAGCTGACTCAGCAAAGAGCTTAATGGGGAAGTGATAGCTGCACATGCATGTTATATTCTCAAAAAGGAAACAGAAGAGTGCACTTTATTAAACCAAAAGATGCTTAGGAAATCTCAAATGAAGGAAAACATCTTAAAACATTAAGAAAAAGTAAAATGTGTTATGTGAGTAAAATTATTTTGTACATTACTGTAACCGTCAGCTATTACATTTCAGTATAACAAATATTTGTTTATTTATTGTGTCACTCTAGCCGTAGCACAGGCTTGTGAAAAATTGGGGTTTGTGAAAAATTGAAAATTGGCTGCAATTTGATGACTGACTCTTATGGTTTTTGGAATGCTGATTTCAAATATGGCCAACAAATTTCTCTATCGTGCAAGGTTTTTTTTCATTAACTAAATGTGAAAATAGAAATAGCATTATAAAATGTATTCTGGTTGAAACATATTTATTTGTAAAGCAATGAAAATAGTTTTATGCACAAAATTATTGATAGAAGTTCATTCTGATGTGTAAAAAACATTAAAATCAGTCCTTATACCGCCTTTACCTTTTTCCCTCTAAGCTCATTTTGGTACTTTTATCTTGCAGACAGCTTGCAGCTCATCTCCATACAGCTTCCAACAGTAGTCCGCAATTATGTTGACGTTCCACCTACCCTGATATCTGCGTTCCATCTTGATGACATCTTTCCCCCTGCTCTTCACTTACAGCACTAAGATTTTGGGGAAATAGTCTGAATGAGATATCAGGAAGTGCACCTTTAAACTAATCGAGCAACCCAAGTCTTTGTATGTCATCAGCATGTCTTCCACGATGCACTTAAAGCTAGAGTACTTATTGTTCTTTAGAAATTTCTTTACAACTTCTTTGAAAGATTCCTGGCCTCTTTTTCGACTGTTTCCATTTTTGTTTCAAACACTTCATCTTTCAGAAGTTTATGAATATCTGGACCAACAAAAACACCTTCTTTCACTTTTGCTTCTGACAGTCCCGGAAACTTGATGAACATGCATTGAAAACACTCCTTCCTTTGAGAGAGCCTTTGCAAATTGCTCTTCAATCCAAGCTTAATATGAAGTGGAGACAGGGGGACTTTCTCTGGATCAACCAAGTTTTGCCGTACAACATTTTTGCTTTATGGCTGTAATATTACTCTATGTGGCTGCTCCTTTTTGATCCAGCATTAGCCCCTATCCTGGCAGTCTCATTCACATAAGAAGCAGGGTTACTTAGTGTATCCTCCCTGCTGTCCAAGAAGCATGGAAAGTACTTTTAGATCACAGCATATCTTCCATCCATGATCCTTGTATTGCGATTGCTGCTACGATTACGCACAGAAGTCTGCTGCAAAAATATGCTAATGAATGCAATCACAAAGCCAGCATAGAGACGCCCACTACCACTATCTCACATCCGTAATACCTTGCAATCCTGCGTATACATCAAGAACATGGAGTAACATTGGCCCCTCACACACAATTACAGCAGTCCTGACCGTACTCAGAAATTGCTAACCTCGTTGTATGCAGTGAGTACACAAGCTGTGTATGCCGTTGCAGTAGCTAATTTATACACGGCCATGTAACAGGATTCAAACGGACAGGCACGCCTGCATTTCTCCGACCACTCCCATGTCACAACCCCTTAACGCTGACCTCATGTCACTAACTCTGCGATGGCTTTCTCTCTGCGCGAGTGGGGTGCGCACCATCGACCAATCTGTGTATGCTGTTGCAGTTGCGATCCGTGATGAATCAGGCTCTTAGTCTGTATGATAACTCATGGTATCTATTATAATCACTGAATAGCCAACCCCACTCCTCCCCCTATTACTCCTATTTGTTCTTAGAATGTTCCTTCTTCAAAGCTTGATCAAATAACATTTATAGTGTATTTTCTGAAAATAACACCCATAAAACCTACGAAAAGCTATTTGTTTTCAGACAGTGTTTTCAATAATTATTATTAAATTGTAGACTTTTAGGGCTAAATGTAATATAGTATAAGCCGGCGCCGCTTCTGGGATACATGCGAGTATTCCCATATTTTTAAAGCAGCAGGCATGTTAAAGGCAAAACCCGCTTGGTTTTGTACTCTATTACATTTAGCCCCATGTAGTTGTATAGTATAAGTAATAGCATTGATATATCCCTTATAAATAGAATGTTTATTTGTTTATTCTCGACAGTACATATAGGGCCGAATTCAATTTGGCTGCGAAAAGTCGGAATCGGCGATAAATTATCCCCGTATTCAATTACAAAGACTTTTCGCCAGTACGAAAAGTCTTTGTAAAAAAACGGGGATAAGTTTTCACCTTTAGCTGTCGAAAAAAAGTGCAGAATTGGGGTTTAGGGGTGCAGGCTTTAAAAAAAATAGCCTGCACCCCAGAGAAATGCCCATAAAAATGATATGTGTTAAAAAAAAGTTTTTTAAAAAAATCGGGACACCCCAAAAAAATAAATTACATTTTGGGGTCAAAATAAATAAATAAATGAAAAAACACTTCTAAAATAGCTAAATTTAATCCAGAGGGGTACCTTTATATGCGGCAGGTGTTTTCTTCATTGCCGGAGTAGCGGCAGGTTCATTTTTGCTGAATTTTTAAAAATAACTTTAAGGACTTAAAAATATACTTACCCCCATTTTCATGTACACCAAATTTGATAGGAATAGTTATTTAAGAAAAAAATAAAAATCTAAGTACTATTCTTCACCACTTCTTCATAGCTGCATATATGCACCTGCCGCAGCTATTACATACCCCGACTTTCTTCAGCAGGTAAAAATAGGGGTACCATAGGGATCCCCCATGTCTGGACATCTTTAGGGGGGTCCCAGGCACATTTCCCCCAAAATTCCCGTTTTTTTTTTTTGCAGATCCAAGTTTAGCCTGGTCCCGTTTTCACTCCTTTTAAATTGAATATGTGGATAAGCGGGCATGCGCACGATACTTTATCCACACTCTAACCTCCGATGTGGAGCGAAAAGTCCAGCACGGACTTTTCGCTCCCATATTGAATATGGCCCATAGTCACTGTTTACTGTATATCTGTTAGTTATAAATTAACATTCCATGCTGCATTGTCTTATACAGACAATTAATGTCATAGGGTACTATCACTAGAGGATGCTACCTTTACAAAAGAGTTGTTGATATGGTCTTTTATTTACACTGCCAATCTGTACAGATGTGTCCTTGCTCATAGCCTCAATATACCACACTGCGCAATATGCCTGGCATGAGTGAGCCGCCAGGTCCAGTGCAACTCTGCTGGGGTCGGGTATTTTTTTTTTTGCAGAAAATGTGTATAAGTCACAATGCGACTAGAACGCATCAGGAGACTGTGCTAATTAATTTGAAATGCAACACTTGTAGATATGTGACTGAGGGCTCTATTTACTATAATCCGCATTTTGAATGCAGATTGTAGTGTGATATTACTGACTGAATATGCATTGTGAATTCAGCCAATATCACAGGGACTTACTAAAAATTATCACAGTCACAGTATTTTTTGTGAAAATACCATGATAAGGCTCCGGAGGGGATTCACAGGGACAGAGCTTTCTTGCAAGTAGTAAATCCCTGTGATATTGGCTGAATTCGCAATGCGAATTCAGTCGGTAATATCACACTACAACCTGACCCTGGATAACGCCACCTCGTTATTATCACAGGAATTCCCCTGGTATTTTTTCACAATTTAATATCACACTACAATCTGACCTCCGTCGCTCCGGTCAGCTGACATCCCTTCCTGCACTGGGACCCGGTCAGCTGACCGGGTCCCAGTGCAGGATGGGAGACCAGCTGACTGGAGGGAGGACAACACCAGAGCCCCGATCTCCGGTCCCTGGACTCAGGTAAGCTATTTATTTATTTATTTTTTTAGCAGTGATCAGCGTGTGGTCCGTTAAGACCATACAGCTGATCACTGGGGCCAGCTCTGGGCTCTGCCGGCCTGTTAGAGCAGAGAAGGAGTCTGGTAACCGGGGGAGACCCTGGATAACGCCACCTCCAGGTGGCGTTATTATCACAGGAATTCCCCCGGTATTTTTTCACAATTTATTTTTAGTAACTACCAGACAGATCGCATTTCCCATTATAATTATGGGAAATGCGATCTGATTACTAAAAATATGTGATAATTACGGCTTGGAGTAGAATTTTACGAAAACACCCCTTTTCACTTTATTTTAGTAAAAATAATGATAATAAATAGAGCCCTTGTCCTTATTAGAGATATTCCTCCTGAAACAATAATTTTATAACAGTGTCTTTTTTTGGGTTCACTGCGTATCTAACCTATTGTACACCATCGGCTGTCATTACTGCTTTAGCTAAGTAAACACAATCATTTAGTTGGTAGTCACAGATACACAGATGCACGTTTTGCCTGGGCTACTTTTTCAAGGCATCCCTAGGTCTCTCATGTGCAGTACCATTTTGCAAAAAGGACCAAGTTATTAGATGGAATAGGTATAAAGCTGGTAATACCAGCTTTATGTAGCTTGATAAATAGGGTCAGAAGTGAACGCAGTGTCCATTTACAATATTGTGGACTTCAATCTGCCTGGTTAGTTAGCAGCTGCCCCTGGCAACTATGGACATTCTTCCATTTGTATTTATTAGCTATTCATCATAACTAAAAAAATCTATGGAGGTAATTAGGTTTAAAACTTACATGGAGTTCTACCTAATTACTGGAGGAATTCATCATCCATCAGTATCTATTCCGAAAAGCTGTCATTTTTGCAATGACAGCTTTTCAGAAAATAGATACCTTTCCCTACCTAGTCTACCTTACCACAGCTGTAATGAGTGCTGCGCATGCGCCGTTACGTTCACAAAAAGTGGCGTATGCGCAACACTGGCTACAGTGACCCAGTCACCTGATCTATTTGGTCAGCTGAGGTGCTGGCTGGGGCTTTCACTGCATCTCAGCTGACCAAATTACCCATTTTATACAAATAGGGCTCTATTTATTAACATTATTTTTACTAAAATAAAGTGAAAAAGGGTGTTTTCACACCCTTTTCACATTATTTTAGTATCACCTATAGTTACTACAGGGTAATTGTAGTAGAATTTGTAAAATTCTACTCCAACCCCTAAGTATGACTTATTTTTAGTAAAGCAGATCGCATTTCCCATAATTGTAATGGGAAATGTGATCCGACCAAAGTTACTAAAAATAAATTGTAAAAAAATACAGGGGAAAGCCCTGTGATAATAACGCCACCTGGAGGTGGCGTTATCCAGAGTCTCCCCCGGTTACCGGGCTCCTACTCTGTTCTAAAAGACAGAGCAGAGCCCAGAGCAAGTCCCAGTGATCAGCTGTGTAGTCTAAACAGACCGCAAGCTGAAATCTGCTAAAAAAAAAAAGTAAAAAAAAAAATGTACTTACCTGACTCCATGGACCGGTGGTTGGGGCTCCGGTGATGTTCTCCCTCCGGTCAGCTGGTATCCCATGGTGCACTGCGGCCCGGTCATCAGGTGATTGGGTCCCAGTGCAGAATGGGATATCAGCTGACCGGAGGCAGAACATCACCGGAGCCCCAACCACCGGTCCATGGAGTCAGGTAAGTAAAATATTTTTTTAACTTTTTTTTTTAGCAGAGATTTCCCAAGACATCACCGGAGCACTGATGACTGCAGGTAAGTGCTATTAAGGGAGGGGGGGTCGCGGGGGGGGGGCGCGATCGTGGGGGCAGGGCTCAATGATGGGGGCGGGACTTAGCGCCGGGGGGTAGCAGCGGCGGCCGGGCACTTTGTCACTGTATTTTTTGCGAAAATACCGTGGCTAGTGTGCGGATGGGATTCGCAGGGACAGAGCTTTCTCGCAAGCTCTGTCCCTGCAAGGGATTTGTAGTAAATCCCTGTGATATTGCCTGAATTCGCAATGCGAATTCAGTCGATAATATCACACTACAATCTGCATTCAATATGCGGATTGTAGTAAATAGAGCTCTTAATGTTAATTAAACATTTGTACTTATTCAAATACACTGTTAAATGGCCACCTCTACTAAAATACCAGTTGTGTTATATATAAATAATTGTAAAAAAAGGCCACGCTCACAGATATATTATATATGTATATACTGATTACTTCCCATATTTGGGCCAGATTCCTCCAGCTTCACCAATGGTCTTAATTACTATAAGGTCAGTGACCGTGATTAAAAGTTTTTTTGAGAGATCCACAGGGCTGTAAAGTTTAAGCTTGCAGCCAGCAGCCATACTGGCATCCCTCTGTGCAGAAGGACGCACGCACCGCGGGGGATCCCTCTCACGGAAAGAAGCCCATAGGCTTCTATGGGTAGCGCCATCAGGAAGATGGCATTACCCACCGCAACCAAGCCCCTGAGTGCAACCATTCCGGGGTTTGGTGCATATGAGAAATGTGGTCAAACCCGCATTTTCGGGGTTTGACCACATTTCTCACCTTACTGCATCCCGCCCTATAGGTATATACATATTTTTATTAGAAATGAGCGGGTTCGGATCTAAGAGATCCGAACCCACCCGAATTTGGGGGATCCGGGGCGATCTGAGCACAGCTCGGATCTCCCTGCCTGCCCCAGATCCCTGACCCGGGGCAAAACCTCGCGACCCCTCTGTTGAGTAGCGAGGTTTTGTTTTCAGTGGGCTTAGCGCTGATTGGTGAGAGAGCCGTCTGTCATGGTTCTCAGCCAATCAGCGTTAAGCACATTGAAAACAGCACAAAAGAAGAAAAGAAGATGGCGCCCATCATCCCCCCGCCTGACACCGCCGGCAACCCCCGCTGCTGACACCGCCGGCACCCCCACTGGCAGCATCCTCCGCTGCCGACACCACCACTGCCGACACTCCTGCACTGCCGCTCAACGTACTGAGGACACCGTCAACGACCCCCACACTGCCAACTCTCCCACACTGAGGACACCACCATCACCCCTGCACTGCCGACAACGCCGGCACCCTGCATTGAGAACACCCCTGCTCTGCTGACACAGTCAGCAAACCTGCAATGAGGACACCGCTGGCACCCCCGCACTGCCGACACAGCCAGCAAACCTGCACTAAAGACGCCGCTGGCACCCCCGCACTGCCGACACAGCCTGCAAACCTGCACTAAGACACCGCTGGCACCCCCGCACTGCCGACACAGCCAGCAAACCTGCACTAAGATACCGCTGGCATCCCCGCACTGCTGACACAGCCAGCAAATCTGCATTAAGCCACCGCTGGCACCCCCGCACTGCCGACACAGCCAGCAAACCTGCACTAAAGACACAGCTGGCACCCCAGCACTGCCAACATCACCGGTACCCTTCACTGAGGACACTGCCAGCACCGCAGCACTGCCATTCCATGTACTGAGGACACCGTCAGCAACCCCGCTCTGCCGACACTGCTGTTACAGTAAGTGCACTATTAGTGTATCCAACCCACACTGTATAACACACTGTATCCGTGTTGGAAATTAGAAACTGAACTGCCACATGTTAGTGCCGCCCACTGTGTCACTTAGCTTAGTCAGCCAGCTAGCTGGCCTTAACTAGATGAAGCAAATAATATTGTGAGGTGGTCAAAATTTATTGGAAATTACTAGAAATAAATATTATTGAGGTTAATTATACTGTAGGAACAAAAACAAGCCCATTTTATTTGATTTTAGCTGTTTTTATGATATTTTAAGAAAAAATCCAGATCCAAAACCAAAATACGAAAACAAAACACGGAGGTGAGGTTTTGGCAAAACCAATCCAGATCCAAAACCAGGGTAGATCCAGATCCAAAACCAAAACACGAGGGCCGGCGCACATCTCTAATTTTTATAAGTGCACCGATTAGCCATAACATTACAATTACCTGCTTAATATTGTGTAGGTCCTCCTCATACCACCAAAACAGCTAAGACCATTGAGGCATGGACTACATAAAACCTCTGAAGGTGTCCTGTGGTATGTGGCACCATAATGATAGAAGCAGATCCTTTAAGTCCTCTAAGTTGCTAAGTGGGGTCTCCATGGTTCGGACTTGGTTTTCCAGCACAAAGATGCTCAATCAGATTGAACTCTGGGGAATTTTCACTCAAACCATTCCTGAATATTTTTTACAGTGTGGCAGGGTGCAGTATCCTGCTGGAAGAGTCCACTGTCATCAGGAAATAATGTTACCTAGAAGGGGCGTACTTGGTCTACAATAATGTTTAGGTAGGTGGTACATTCCAAGTAACATCCAGATGAATGCCAGGACCCAAGGTTTCCCAGCAGAACATTGCCCAGTGCATCACACTGCCTCTGCCGGATTGACTTCTTCCCATAGTGCAACCTGGTACCATCTCTTCCTCAGATAAGTGACACACACACAAAAACACACACACACACACACACACACACACACACACACACACTAGCCCCATATGCAGCAAGCTGCAATGCACTGTGTGTTCTGACACCTTTCCATTATAGCCAACATGAACTTTTTACTTTTTTAGCAATTTGTGCTACAGTAGCTGTTTCGTGGGATAGAACCAGATGTGCAACACTTCACTCCCCACGTGCATCAATGAGCCCTTAGATGCCCATGACCCTGTCGCCGCTTCAATGGTTGTCCTTCCTTGGACCAAGCAACAATTCTCTATCTAAACACTGAGCTAATGACAAGATTTTTTCTTTACAAACCACGTATTATTTTCAAAAAGTTCCATCAACAACATAATACATTGGATTGTTGTTGCTGGATTGTGGCGTATTGGCCATAGCATTTGTTATTTCTCTTATTAGCAAACAGGATTAAAGCACACAAGTTTACTATTATCCACAAATGAGGCTGTATTTACATATTATTTTCAGTAATGAAACACTTATGCAATTTCTCATACGTAATCATCCAGCACCACATCATAATGAAACAAACACGCTCCTGTAAGTAAACCAATGGCAACATCACACCATTATCTGCAAGCGAAAATGTTTAACAATATAGAAAACATATAAAAGGCTGATAGTGAAGCACAGGTCAGAAAGATAAAACACACTATAATGGAGAGAAAGTGAGGACATCCCAAAAAGTATTATAGTATAGATGAAAAGAAATAAAGGTCATGCTAATGGTATTACTAAATGCAGGGAACGACAGAAAAAGAACTGGCATAAAACATAAGAAAAGACCCAGGCAACACTGGGCACATCAGTTGGTTTTCTATAATCTTAATGTCCCTATCAGGCTTTTATAGAATTTTTTTTTTTCTGGCATTAGACTGGAAAATATCCAAAGTCAGCTTGGACAATACAGAGTTAGCACATTCTAGTCTTTAAATCCAATCGGTTGAAAACATATTGCAAAGTTATGACAATAATAAAATTGGCACCATTTTGACAGGTGATCCACAAAAGCACCTATGGGTGCAATGATTGTACCAGCAGATAGTATTGGGTTGCAATAAGGAAATAATTTACTCTAGAATGATTATCAAAAGGAGGAGTTTTTGTATCATGCTGACTGGAGTTCAGTTGAAGAGATATTAAACATTTATCACGTCGGGGGTGACGCTATTATTTTTGGCTAAATGAATATCATTATCAGTCAGTCCTGTTTACTGTTGATCAACAGCGTTTAAAATAGAGCCTCCATCAGTTTCAGTTGTAAATAGGTACAATAATCTCTTTCAGTAGGACTTTATTTACCGTATTGTTATTTTCTTGTCTTTTCAGTGACATATAGGTTAGCCTTCCATATAATGCTCTCTCACAGGGGCAGAACTATGGGAGACAATGGAGGCTCCTGCCGCCGGACGCCAGCACTGAAGCGGCACCTCCTCCATTGCCCACAATATATTCACCCCACTTAGGGCTGTAAATATGTACCTGGAGTGTACCGTCATGATCGCCAATTACATGGTATTTTCCCTTTTTTTAAGGGGGACACACACACCAAATTATAACTTGCCTCCGGGTGTTTGGGATGAACTTACGCCACTGCTCTGTCAGTAAACAAATCTTTGAGGGGAGTTGATGAATGGCCCTGGGCACTGTGGTCCTCTGTCACAGTATTTATTAAGGCTAAAGGTGGGTACACACCTGACAGATATATCTGCAAATCGAGTGATCTGCAGATATATCTGCAGATGATGGTCATTCATACACACTCATAGGCAAACGCAGGGGGGGGTTCATCTGCCTGGAAACCCCCATCCCCAGCCCACACCACAATAGAAATAGTAATATAATAGATTGTTACTAGTGCTTCATGTTCTTCTCAGTATCACAAATGAAATAATTAGCACCACCTGTAGATCTTTTAACATGTATCAGCCAGTAATAAATAACCTGTGCACCAACTAGAAGATCTGGAAAACATGCACTGTTAGGGATGCACTGCTATAGAGCCCAATATGTACATACAGTATATGTCCAGGGCAGTGCTAGGTTCTTCTGCTGCTCCTCCAGGCTCCCAGACTTGCTCCAATAGTCTGGAATGGTGCCCACATCTAAAATAAATATGTTCATCTCAGGCAGGATGGCCCTACTGGCGCATCTAATGGCTTACTGTGATCACTGGTCCTGTATATGCTGGAATTAATACACACAATACACTTTGTATGACGTATATTAAAGCTGGTTAAGTACTAATTCTGCCCTCTTCATTGACTGGCCACACTTGCTCTAAAATTAAGCATTTGGAAACCCCCCTCTGGAAATCCTGTGTTTGCCACTGACACTGAACGGCTATCATCTGCGGGTCCCGTCCCCATCCTCGCTGCTGCCGCTCTGTGTGTACAGGCGGTCTGCAGACCACACACCTACCGTTGGTCAGATATGTCTGCAGAGATATCTGTCCATCAGCTGTGCAGCACAGCCAATGCGATATGTCGTGATCGCCGATGGTCACCGACATATTGCTGGTACACACTGCCCCACGGGCAGCAGATACATTGGCCGATCAATTGATTGGCCAATGTATCTGTCAGTGTGTACCCAGCTTTACTCAAACAGGTGTTTTCATTCCATATACCATTCCTTGATGCTGACATGATGTCTTACTTACAAGACTGTTAGCGTGATCATGATCATGGTCTCTTAACCACTTGCCTGGTGTGGTCATATCGTTTGCGACCAGGGCTGGGCATACGTTATCTGACATGGTCACAACCAATGCGACCAGTGAGAAACGCCCACTGGACGGCTGCCAGAATATAATCTTCCAGCAGCCTCTGCATCCCTGAACCCTCACCAAGTGTCTGCCGTGCTGCCGATCCCTTCTGATCAGACAACCTGGCAGTACCCCCCATCCGGCGACTGGGGAAATGTAAAGTCACAATGTCCCAATGATCGATATTCCGATATATTGTAGGTCGATATTTAAAATATATATATATTTTTTAAAATAAAATCATGTTGGATAAGTTTTTAATAGATGTTCTTGAGATAATTCAATCACAAAAAACACTTCGGCAATTTCTGAACAGTTTTTGGAAAAAATATTAGCCAGTTAAGTGGTTAAATCAGCAGAAGCTGCTTCTCTGTAATCTGACATAATGATCCTGCACACACAGCATGGTCAGTACCCAGTGGTGGGTCTGGTTGCCCCCACTACAGTAGATTGCTAGGACTGTTAGGTGAAAGGCAGGGCCCAGTAGAATGTACATCAATCATATATGTCCAATTAGTTTTCTTCCTAGTATGGGAATAAAATAGAAGGATATCTCCTTTTGTAGAAAACAGAGTTGCATCAGTATTTTGTGATGTGGAACTATTATTATTTATGTCTCAGTACTCATGTGACCAAAGGTACTGTACTGTAGTTTGCAGGAATCTATGATCTGCAAACTTTCTTTGTTTTCGGGAATAGTATTGCCATATAGCAACAGCAACAGGTGGCAATCTCCAGAAGAACGTTCATTCAGACATTACTCCCACTCATATTGTTGCAGGTCCTGTACTCATCTGTTCAATATCAAGCAGAGCGGAGTTCACATAACAGCGTTCAACCTGGCACAAGGGAATAAATCTACAATGCCTCAATAGTATATGTGTCACACAGCAGATCTTTCATCTGATATTACATTCACCACACAGTGTAATATCAACGATAGCTAGAAGGACAACAATCCATAAAATGAGCTGGCAGATTACCCGAATGTATCTTTAGTGACTAAAGATACATTCGGGTAATCTGCCAGCTCATGAGTACTGGGGCATACTGTGATAATAACGTTCCTCATTACAACATACATGATTGTCTTCTTCCAAATGAGGTTTCTATGTTTTTTTTTCTCCCATACTGAGAAGGAAAAGGTTATACATGACTAATGCACATTTTTGGTGGAAATGTGGCTGTTATAATGAAGTTTGTAAGTGTATATGGTTATAGTCCGTGGTAGAAATAGGAAATTAGAAGTAGCGCTATGGTAAATGTACCGCAATAGCCAGGAGCCACCAAGCCCCTGAAGCTTTAGGGTTTTTGATAGGTTTAAATACATTTTAGCCCTCATTTTAGAAGATTTTTAATACTATACAATAAAACAACTACAAAGTGATAGCACTTATGGGTTTATTTAGAGTTGCACGCAAGTCCGTTTTCATTCGTGCTACCTTCGTAACCGAGCATACGCAACTTTGAACAGGTATGGACGATTCAGAGTCATATTTAGCTGTATCTTATTCACATTTACTCTTGTGGATAAGATAAGTGTTGCGTGGTTGTGTCGTGGCCGGGATACGTTCACTATTCCGATGTGCGGGGTGCCTGCACTTAGGTGTCGGGATTCTGGCGCCAGTATTCTATCAGAATCCCGGCACCGGCATCACGACTGCTGCTTGATTGACAAGCTGAAAGCATTTGAGGGTGGAGAAGGGGAGTGTTCCTCAAAATGGCGGCATATTGTCTCCATTCTGGTGGCATGCCAAAGCCAGCGACTGCGTCCTCGGATACAGAATCACTGGCCTCGGCACCTTATTTATTTATTATTTATTACCAGTTATTTCTATAGCGCACACATATTCCGCAGTGCTTAAAGAGAATAGTTTTCCATTCACATCAGTCCTTGCCCCAGTGGAGCTTCCAATCTATATTCTATGCTCATACACATACACACTAGGATTAATTTGGGACCCAATTAACCTACCAGTATTTTTTTTTTGAAGTGTGGGAGGAAACTGAAGTACCCGGAGTAAACCCACGCAAGCACAGGGAGAATCAGGGCCGTTTCTAGGGGCAGGCGACCCGTGCAATCGCACGGGGCGCGCCGCCTCCGACCTCTGCAGCAGAAACAGCCTATTAACTGCCGGGCGCCCGCTGAGATTCAGTTACCAGCAGGCAGACGGCAGAGCAGAGCAGAGCAGCCGGAGAGACGGAGGCTCCGGCTTCCGGCTCCCGGCTCCCCCGGTGTGCACTAAGGGAGGACGTCATGACGTCATTCCCATAGTGCAGAGGAGCAGCCGAGCGGAGCAGACGCCGGAGCGGGGCTGAAGGTAAGTATTACTGTTTTTTTTTATATGTGCAGGCAGCCTGGGGACATTACTCTGGGGGCACTTCTGCTGGGGGAGACACCACTACTGGGGACATTACTCGGGGGGCACTTCTACTGGGGGCATTGCTTAGGAGGTACAACTACTGGGGGCATTACTCAGGGCCCAGGGGCACTACTACTGGGGGCACTACTACTTGGGGCTTTACTACTTTGGGCACTAATACAAAGGGAGCATTACTATTGGGGGGACTAATACTGGGGACACTATTACACTATTACAGGGGGCATTACTATTTCGGGCAATACAACTGGGGACACTACTACTGGGGCACTACAACAGGGACCATTACTATTGGGGGCATTACAGATGGGGGCATGACTACAGGGGGCACTACTAATGGTGGCATGGCATAGGGGGCACCACTCCTGGGGACACTACTACTGGGTGCACTGTATAAAGGGCACCACTACTGTGGGCTCTGCATAAGTTGCTCTACCACTGTGGGCACTGCATAAGGGGCATAAATACAGGGGACACTGCATATGGGGACAACTACAGGGGGCAGTGCATAATGGGCACTTTTGCCTGAGAGCCAGTGGGGGGGAAGCCTAAGACCTGTCGGGATGGAATGGCAAGGGAGGGGGCTGGAATGAAGTGTGTATTATGTGAATCTTGTTTTTTCAATGTGTTTTATGTGGTTCTGGATTTAATAATGTATTTGAGGTGGATGTGGTTTTAAAACGTAGTTTATGTGCCTCTGGCTTTTCCAATATATTTTATGTGGAAGTGGTTTGTTGCAGTGTATTTTATGTGGATCTGGCTTGTATTTTCAATGTGCTGGGCTCGCTCCCAACGCGACTAAAAACGAGTGTGATGCAAGGTCATACTACTGCAAATGTCACACCAAAGGCATGCACACAGAAATGCGGCGTGGGCTTGTGACAGCTAGGCCACACCCCATTTTTTGAGCATGCTGTCTGTCTTTTGTTTAGCTACATATATTTTTCAGCGCTTTGCCTCTGACAGGTTAGCCAACCCAGTACTCAGTAGTCACAGTGGCTGTCATTCTGTGGTCTTTCGAGATCACACTCCCTTACTGTGATACCACACCCCCTCACGATGAGTCCACGCCCACTCCACAATATTACTGCTTCGAGGGGGGGCGCATTTTGACTGCTCGCACTGGGAGCCTCAAACCCTAGAAACTGCCCTGGGGAGAATATACAAACTCCACACAGTTCGGGCCGTTGTGGTAATCGAACCCACAACCTCAGTGCTGTGTGGCAGTAATGCTAACCATTACACCGTCTGTGCTGACCTTACTTGCTACCCTAAAGTTACTCAGAATGTCCGATGATCCACCGTTGTTCATGATGGTGATCCAAAGCTGCCTCCTCAGATGCATGCAGTGGATAGGAGAAGGCACAGGGGGGCATCTGAATTCAAACGACGACACCTACATCATTTACATACTTTCTCATCATTTACATACTTTCTCATCATATACATATCTTCTCATCATTTACCTACTTTCTCATTATTTACATACCTTCTCAGATCTGCTGCAGTCGAAGACACCACCCCAATCAGAACCTGAGTTATACAAGTGGTACCCATTTTCCTGAAGGCCAAAATGCACTGAAATCAATACAGATAAGATACATCTATACCGATTAATATATACAAGACCTACAGTATAATTACATTATACTCCTTCATTATATTTTCTTAACAAATTATATAAAGAAAAGTGGCCTGATACTGAGGCGCACACATTGCTGATGTTCAACTGCTCTTGTGTCTAAGTAGCTAAAAAGTCACACAGCGTATACATCCCATGGAGAACGCATAGAGACGTCATAGCGATTGAGATGTACGGTCTCAGAAATGTATTGGAAATGTAATGGGGGTTCCGGGGCGGTGACTTGGTAGGTGACGCAGAGTGATGCACTGTCTTATGGGTGTGCTATGAAAGTTTCCAGGGCCTGTCACATAAACTAGTTGCAAACTCAGATGCTTAATAGCTTACATTGGAGGCCATACTCTGATGGAGAATCTGCACCAATCAGAGTGCAGGTTCAAGTTACGATGGTGCGCCCGATGGTAGTGACTGATGTTGGTGATGGTGCATCCGATGGTAGTGATGGTGCGTCCGATGGTAGTGACTAAAGATACACCAAGCAAGATTGTTGCTTCCATAAACGCACAAACTGGTAGTGGCCTCACGAACCAGTGTGTCGCCCATTCAGAGGCATGCTTGTACCAGGGGAAGGACTTTCACTGACATTAGTATCAAGCTACAGACATGACTACTGCAAAAGATGCTAAAGTTGTCGTAGCAGAATTCTTCTGTGATTCAGGCCCAAGTTGTGTAAACAATATTGACATAGTTATAGGCCTCCATTTGTTATTGCTATGGATACCATAGCATCTCCAGAGTTTTAATTGAATCAAACCTAATAACAAAATAGATTACCACACATGAATATGAGTCCGTGGAGAATGATGTCCTTAGCGGACTCTATTTGAAAAATTGGGGTTTTAAGACAACATAGTGTATAATAAATAAAGTGCAAAATTTAGATAAAATAATGCTAAATATAAAATGCAAAGCTTATATATATTACAATGATAAATAAATAAAAATCTATTACGACCAATATTAAACTAATTTATTAAAATAATTATGATATAAAACTGCCTAACCCTAACCTCCACCCAGGAGTGCCTAAACCTAACCCCCCCCTCAGGGGTGCCTAAACCTAACCCCCCTCACTGCATCCTAAACATAACCCTCCCAGGGGGGGGTCTAATCCTAACCTCCCCCCTAGTGCATGACCCTAACCACCCTTCCCCTAGCCTAAGCCTAACTCTAACCTTCCCCGGGGGGTGCCAACCCTAAGTCCCCCTGGGGGTCCCTAAACCTGACCCCCCCATCCCCGGGCTAAGTGTTCTACTTACCCATCAGAGGACGATCGGGATGGCGGGGGTCGGTCTTCCAGTGTCGGGATTAAGATAGACGTTGGCATTTCGAAGCCTATCTTAAATCTCTTGTCAGGCAGGACGAGTCGGGATTTAGACAGGCGGCACCGCGTCCGCCGATCTATTAACTACATTCCCTTATCGTGTAGGGTAGGGAATATGATTTGTAAACTGCACTGATGTGAAATATTCTCTGTAAAGTGCTGTGGATTATATGTATTAAGCTAATCTAGTAGAATTGTTCTTTATTTAAAAAATTTAATTTTGTTAATTACACATTTACTGTATTTGTGCAACTCTGATTTCTTATTTTTATTTAATGGTCTGTGACCAGTATCAGTACACACTTCCAAGCATGATATATAAGGCAAATATTCACAATATTAATCCACTGATTATTTTCTCCTACGTCATTTGAAAACAAGTATTGTACTTTCCTTCATCTGCAAAAAAACACTTATGTATGCTAAATACGATGCGTGACAAATGAAATCTTCTTTTACCGCCATGGCAGTAAACTCTATTCTGCATGCACTACAAAATTTGAAACACCTCAGTATTACAGGATTAAAAGAAAAATAACAAAATAACGTCATCCGGAACAAACTGAAAAATCGTAGATATATTTTCCCTAGCTTCTAATTTTCAGAGTGTCAAATTATGGCTCACATCATAAAAAATTAATCCAGCGTTTTGAAATTGATTTGCTCTGGGTGGATTTTCAGGTTTTACGCTGTCCAGTGACAGCAATATGTACAGTAAAAGCTTATGCTGTCTAGGACAAGTCAGTTTTTTACTCTCCCCTTAATCAGAGTTGCCTTAAGCAATGTTTAACCCTTGCATGATAATATCTAATCTAGATCTAATTAACGTGTCCATATCATAGTAAAAGTTTTTGCATATTAGTTTATATTTATTCTGTAAACAAAATTAACATAATGAGCCTGATTGTGAGTCGCATGCAAACTGCACTCAGCATTGCACAAAGGCGTTGTTTCAATGAAGACAGACGTTATCAGAAATACCGTGGGAAAATGGTGCGCGTTCCCGGGCAGCTCCAGGGAGGTGGCTAGAGATTACAGCAAAAACGGTCTGTTCAGTGGGCGTTTTATGGGAGTGTGTCGGGCGTGTCAATGTAAAGGGCTGGGTTCACAGACGTGCAGGCGTAGGAGGCTATGGTCAGACTGAGAAACTGCACCTTCTATAGGGCTGACGCAAGTTTGATTGTGCAACTGATGGTGGCATATAAAGACGTACCAATTGGTATTACAACGTGCATAGATGCTAAAAGTGGGCGACCTTGCACATTCGGCTGAAACAAGGGAGGGAGTCTGTAGCTGCATTTGCATAAACTTGCAGACAGGTGACCAACCATAGACACTGCTGTGAGGATGCAGTCAGGAAGCCAACGGTCGCAATGCCGACTGCCGGATTCCCGACTGTCAAATCCCAACAAGGTACTAATGACAGGCGTCGAAATCCCAGCGTCCGATCAACAGTAAGCCGGGCGCCGGGCGGAGACAGCCGTGGGGGGGGGTAGTGATAGGGGCTCCCGGGGGGGACTTAGGGTTAGGCACCCTCCCGCGAGGGTTAAGGTTAGGCTAGGTGAAGGAGGGTTAGGCACCCCCGGGGGGAGGTTAGGGTTAGGCACCCCTCCCGGGAGACTTAGGTTTAGGCTGCGGGGAAGGAGGGGTTAGGTTTAGGCACTTAGGGGAGGGTTAGGGTTAGGCACTAGGGGGAGATTAAGGTTAGGCACCCCTAAAGGAGGGTTAGGGGGGAGGGCCAACGGTATTACATACGGATTCCCTACTGTGTGTGCTTTTGTGCGGTACTCAGAATCATGCCCCATGTGGCGTGCATTAGTATTACTGTATTTTGATACATCCATGTATAAGCACAGCTCTCCAAAGGAAATGTTTTAAGAGTACAGAAACCCATTAGTCATACAATACATTTATTATATTATAAAACAAATGATATTCTGTATATCCATTGAGGCAGGATCAGAGTAAGGGTTCCATCTCCTGGGGTAGATGTGTGCACTTTCTCACAGTAGCCAATTAGTAACACACCAGTCCAGGGTCTTGGTACAAGTAACCACAGTTAGTTTTATTTGCAGCATAACGATAAATAAAGCATAAAAGTAGTGCCTGCCCGCCTGTCTGGCTCTAACAAAACAAAACTATTCCCTCTCTGAGGGCTCTATTCATCATGTTAATCTTCGAGGTTCGAGCGGACCCCGATAATTAACATTTCAACTCGTGGCGACCGCCGAAGCAATTCATCATTGCTCCCTTGCGGAGATAGCAGATCCGAAAATCAGCTGTGTCCTCAAGTTCCTTTCAGAGCAGTGAAACTAGTGCGCAACCCGAGTAGTGTGAACCCTCTTTGCATAGGGAAGGAGCAGATTGTGGGAGCAAACACCATCTGATGATGGCGAATGCTCCTACAGTCTAGCTCCCAAAATATTATATTTTCAGTGCTTGATGAATTTCTGTCTCCATACTACTGTATGGGGACGGTGGGCCAGATCGTGAGAGAAAGGTAAGCAGCAGATATCTGTGATATCTCCTGCTTTACCTTTTTGATGAAAGGCCTCAGAAACTTCATTTCTTCAAAAATAGGTGATAATGTTCATTTTCACCTGGTTTTGTAAAAATGAAGTGATAATGAATAGACCCCTGAGAGAGGAGGGAGCTAATTTCGCTCTCACAAAACAACAGTATGAGCACATTACTTACTGTGCAGCCAGCAATCATAGTGTCTCTCAACATACCTGCTGCCTGTTCCCCAAGTAGTGGAGACAGAGACTAACTACTGACACACCTTAATTCAGCCTCTCACATGTTATATATAACAGGACTTAAATAAAATCATCCACAATACACTGTAATCTGTGTGTGGGCTTTTATAATCAAAGGGGTATTGTAAATCATTCAACGTATATGGTGGTTCTGCCACAAAATTGTCCGGATCTGGGACGAGATTGCACACATGGTCTCCATCTCCAAGTATCTTTGGTTGCCCAGTGGATGGTTTGGGATAAGAACCCTGACAAACTGTCTGTGCAAACACTTAATGCTGCTAGATGTTTGATTGCCAGACATTGGAATTGTCCAGAATCCCCGTCCCATCAACAGCTACTGAGTAAGATTTGTCATTTGTCTACCATGGAGAACATATCTGCTTACCTGCATAATACTTCCCATAAATATATCCAAATCTGGTGTGACTGGTTTGTCTATAACAGCTCGTTGACAAAAGGGTCTAGTTACTAAGCAGTGTTAGGAGACAGAGTGAAAAGTGATAAGAAAGTGATAAGGTGCCAACCAATCAGCTCCCAACTGTCATCTCACAGGCTGTGTTTGAAAAATGACAGTTGGGAGCTGATTGGCTGGTACCTTGTCACTTTCTTATCACTTTTCACTCTGTCTCCTAACACTGCTTAGTAAATAGACCCCTTATTCCTCAAGGCTTCACAGATCTCTTATTTTAAATAGTTCTTATTATTAACAATGTCAACACCACAATGTTGACAGTTATGATGTTAAAATGTTGACGGGAAATGCGTCGACACCCTCAGAATGTTGACAGGTGAAATGTCTACATTATCAGAATGTTTGACATTAGGGTTAGGCTGCGTGGGGGGGCTGTTAGGTTTAAGCACTAGAGGGGGATTAGAGATTAGGTCTAGGGATAGGGGTAAAACTGAGGGTAGATTCCTACCCAACTCTCGGCGCTAATGTTGTTAATACAAAATTGTCAATTGGGATCAGCTGCAACTGCTAGGAGTATACTGTGAACTCCCACTAAGATACTAATGGAACAACATGGGCAATGCGCTGTGATCACGTCTGACTATGATGAGAGTGTGTTGATACACAATGTAATACACAATGAAAGAATAAAAAGAGAAAAATATTTTACTTCTAAAAATGAAATACATACATCACACACAATACATTGAACGTATTACATGAAACATAAAAATATAGATGGATCGAACTAATGAAATGCAAAAGTGTAAATGGGTTAAAAATTGCATCAATATATAAGCTTGAATCAGAAAATGAATCCTATTGAGCGAGAAAAATTGATACAGTGGAATGTAACAGATCAGATCAATTGTATCATTTCCATGGATTAGAATTGATACTGTCTCAGTTCTTTTTCACACTGTTTAGTATTACTGCCTTCTCACACCTGGAATAGATGTAGGTTATCCATATATATAAACTTTGGTTAAAAAAATATATTGCTGGCATCCCAGCATATATTTGTTGTGTTTGTGATAACCGATTGGAGTGAAGTGACTCCTATTGTAGAATGAATATTCCTGTATAGGATATGTCCATCTGCACAGTGGAGAAAAAGCAGCAGACAAAAGGTTGTCTTTCTCTCCGTGTGTATGGGGAGAGAAAGTGTGTCTTACCGCTCACCGGATAGATGCAACAGCGCTCTCCCAAATCAATGCAGTCTCTGTGGGGAGATAATGGTCAGCATACCGTGGTATCGGTAACTCCGTTGGTGGCGGCTGTTCAATCAGCTCCAAAATCCAGCTGACAGAGTAAGTGTGGCAGTGTTCTCCCGGGTAAATATGATCGCTGTAGGGAGCTGGATGGTGATGCTCCGTGAAACTGATTTCTCCGCTGCCTGTGCGGTCAGCTCGAAAATTCTCCAAGGTGCAGGTACAGGTGTGTGATAAGCAGTGGAATGATTGAACGACAATGACGTCAACGCGTTTCGTCTCCTTGAACTGGAGACTTTTTCAAGACTGACATTGAAATAATGGATGCCGTATTTATCCTTCTGAAAGGTCCGCCTTTGTAATTGCTTTAATTGTGGACAGCTGAATTACTTCAAATTGCACTGAACAGCTATATTCCACGTTCTTTTCAATTTAATAAAGAAAAAAAAAATATATATATAACAATGACTGATATCCATCTATATAACACTTAAAAATCTATACAGACATATATGCTAGTACATAAAATAAAATGAAATGAATACAAAAATGAGAATGAAAATGAAACCAATGTATAATGAAAAAATATATGTGGAATATAATATATTGACATATGTATATATTACTTGTTATATAGATCTGTATAAGTAGTTATTGCCTAGTATATGAATATATATAAAATGCATTTGTGTGTATCACAAAAAAAATAATAATAGATCTTAGTCATTAATAAAGATATGAAAACCATAAATAAAATAGGGATGGTTGTAACACATGGAAGGTTATGAAAACATATATATAAAAATGGTTGGAATGAAATTGGAGTGTGGATAATTAGGGGTGATTATAAAATAAAGAATAAAAAATAATAAAGAATAAAAATAAAAATAAAAATAGATGCTCTTGGAAATGAATCGATGTGTGCTATAAAAGAGGCAATTGTGAATAAATTGTCTTTTATGAACAAATTGTGCTGTATGATACAGCCTTGTTTCCACATTATTTGGAATGATTTATATGGAGATCAATGAACTAACATGCTTGCTACCATCAAAAATAGACAATAAACAGTAGTGAATACATTATTATATGAGGAAATCATTGATACATTTAAATAAGCGAAGGGTTGGTTGAGGACAGGGTAATATGAAGTATTGGTTGAAGATACCTGGGGCCTATTGTGCACCTAGAGAGAAATGAGGCAACGGTAGTACGCTCACATTTAAGTCGTGGAACACATAAGGCCCAAGGTGCATTTAATAGTCTAAGCATGCAAAATCTAGGGCTTCATTTAAACCTCCTGGATGCATAGTGTCTAGCTTAAAAATCCAGGAGGATTCACCTAGACATAGTTTTTTGAACCTATTGCCACCTCTTTTTGTTTCTCCAAACCTTTCTACTGCCACAACAGAAAGTCCTGTTGGATCTCCGTTGTGATGTTTGGAGAAATGTCGAGATACACTGTGTGTTTGGATCTTATTGATAATATTTCTCCTATGTTCTCTAAAGCGTGTTTTTAATGTACGAGTTGTTCTTCCAACGTATTGTAAAGAGCAAGGGCATTCTAATACATAGATGCAATAGGTAGATTCACAATTAATAAATTGTTTAATTTGAAAGATGTTCCCATTAGTTTTAGATGTTATATTCGTAGTTTTGTTTTTCATGAATTTGCACGTCAAACACACTGATTTGTTACAACAATAATTTCCTAGTGGCTTTGGAGATTTATTTTCTGTCTCTGGTTTAGATTTCAGTTCACTTGGAGCTAATAGGTTTTTAAGATTGGTGTTTCTTCTAAAAGTAATAATAGGTTTTTCTTGTAAACAAGAATTCAGTATAGTGTCTTGTTTGAGAATTTCGTAATTCTTTTTGATAATTTGTTTGATTTTATTGGATTTTATGTTATATTTTGAAATAAATGCTATTTTTTCTTTTATAGTAGAGGAGGAATTATCTGCTGAATAGTTTTTTTGAAAGTTTTCTTTATTTGTATTTTTCTTTCTATTCTTAATATGATCTGTTTTAGTAAAATGAGATCCTACTAAAGTATTAGCCATATCTTGAGCCTCTTTTAATAGGGATTCTGGGTAATCTCTATTTTTGAAATGTGATATGTTTTTTACCTGTAACAAAAAATCAGCATCTTGTGTGCAATTGCGGCGTAATCTAATAATCTGATTTTTTGGAATATTATTAATCCAGGGCTTGTAGTGTCCACTGTTATAATGTAAATAGTTTTCGGCCCCAACTGTCTTAATGTAATTAGAAGAAACAATACTATTATCTGCTACTGAGAACGTTATATCTAAAAAATTAACAGTGTCGTGATTGAAAGTGTGGGTGAATCTTAAATTAAAAGTGTTGTTGTTTAAATAATTAATGAATTCATGTGCCAGAATGGGACCCCCTTTCCAAATAATAAATAGGTCATCAATGTAACGGCCATAGAGGACCAGGTTTTCTCTATATGGTCCGCTCCAGATGTAATGTTCTTCGAAGTGGCCCATATAGAGATTTGCAAAACTCGGTGCAAACCTGGTCCCCATGGCCGTCCCCAGTGCTTGAAGATAAAATGTGTCATTGAACAAAAAATAATTGTGAGTGAGGATAAACGTTATGGCAGAGATGATGAAATTACATCGACCCTCTGAAACGTTAGTGTCTGATATTAAGTAGTGTTCAATTGCTTTTGTACCTTCAAAATGAGGAATATTGGTATATAACGCTTGAACATCTAGGGTTAAAAATCCCCAGTCTTTATTCCACTGTAAATCTATAGTTTTTTGTAATATATGTGACGTGTCTTTTATATGTGACTTTAATTGAGTGACATAACCTTGAAGATGTGCATCAACAAAATGTGACAAATTGGATGTGAGGGAACTGATACCAGAAATAATAGGTCTCCCGGGAGGTGCAGTGAGTGATTTGTGTATTTTGGGAAGGTGATAAAATATGGGAGTGATGGGGTGTTGAGGTATAAGGAAATAATATTCATCTTCAGATATAACATTCTCAGATCTAGCTTCAAATAGAAACTTGTCAAGTTTTATTTGAAAAATGAGTGAAGGATCTTTATCTAGTGTAGTGTAATATTTGGAATCTTGGAGTTGTCTATTTGCTTCAGCAATATAATCGTCTCTATTCTGCACAATGATCCCCCCCCCCTTATCGGCTGGTCTTATAATCAATGAAAGATCTTCTTTTAGCTGTTTAATAGCCTGTCTTTCTGTTTTGGATAGATTATCTTTGTGAAATGATAATGAATTTTTTGTATTTGAAGGTTTTTGACAGATAGTTTTTAAATCTTTCAATGTTTTATTATAAAATATAATAAATATAATAATGTATTCACTACTGTTTATTGTCTATTTTTGATGGTAGCAAGCATGTTAGTTCATTGATCTCCATATAAATCATTCCAAATAATGTGGAAACAAGGCTGTATCATACAGCACAATTTGTTCATAAAAGACAATTTATTCACAATTGCCTCTTTTATAGCACACATCGATTCATTTCCAAGAGCATCTATTTTTATTTTTATTTTTATTCTTTATTATTTTTTATTCTTTATTTTATAATAACCCCTAATTATCCACACTCCAATTTCATTCCAACCATTTTTTTCATAACCTTCCATGTGTTACAACCATCCCTATTTTATTTATGGTTTTCATATCTTTATTAATGACTAAGATCTATTATTATTTTTTTTGTGATACACACAAATGCATTTTATATATATTCATATACTAGGCAATAACTATTTATACAGATCTATATAACAAGTAATATATGCATATGTCAATATATTATATTCCACATATATTTTTTCATTATACATTGGTTTCATTTTCATTCTCATTTTTGTATTCATTTCATTTTATTTTATTTTATGTACTAGCATATATGTCTGTATAGATTTTTAAGTGTTATATAGATGGATATCAGTCATTGTTATATATATATATTTTTTCTTTATTAAATTGAAAAGAACGTGGAATATAGCTGTTCAGTGCAATTTGAAGTAATTCAGCTGTCCACAATTAAAGCAATTACAAAGGCGGACCTTTCAGAAGGATAAATACGGCATCCATTATTTCAATGTCCGTCTTGAAAAAGTCTCCAGTTCAAGGAGACGAAACGCGTTGACGTCATTGTCGTTCAATCCTTCCACTGCTTATCACACACTTGTACCTGCACCTTGGAGAATTTTCGAGCTGACCGCACAGGCAGCGGAGAAATCAGTTTCACGGAGCATCACCATCCAGCTCCCTACAGCGATCATATTTACCCGGGAGAACACTGCCACACTTACTCTGTCAGCGGGATTTTGGAGCTGATTGAACAGCCGCCACCAACGGAGTTACCGATACCACGGTATGCTGACCATTATCTCCCCACAGAGACTGCATTGATTTGGGAGAGCGCTGTTGCATCTATCCGGTGAGCGGTAAGACACACTTTCTCTCCCCATACACACGGAGAGAAAGACAACCTTTTGTCTGCTGCTTTTTCTCCACTGTGCAGATGGACATATCCTATACAGGAATATTCATTCTACAATAGGAGTCACTTCACTCCAATCGGTTATCACAAACACAACAAATATATGCTGGGACGCCAGCAATATATTTTTTTAACCAAGTTTATATATATGGATAACCTACATCTATTCCAGGTGTGAGAAGGCAGTAATACTAAACAGTGTGAAAAAGAACTGAGACAGTATCAATTCTAATCCATGGAAATGATACAATTGATCTGATCTGTTACATTCCACTGTATCAATTTTTCTCGCTCAATAGGATTAATTTTCTGATTCAAGCTTATATATTGATGCAATTTGTAACCCATTTACACTTTTGCATTTCATTAGTTCGATCCATCTATATTTTTATGTTTCATGTAATACGTTCAATGTATTGTGTGTGATGTATGTATTTCATTTTTAGAAGTAAAATAGTTTTCTCTTTTTATTCATTCATTGTGTATTACATTGTGTATCAACACACTCTCATCATAGTCAGACGTGATCACAGCGCATTGCCCATGTTGTTCCATTAGGGATAGGGGTGAAATATTCACCCAAACGTCAGAGGATCAGAGGTCTGACTCAGAAGCCACAGTCACATGACTACTGGGACCCGGAAGATGCTGCTGCAGCCGCTTCAGCTATGGGTAGCTGGTAGGTCACCTCTGGGCCACCAGGGATAATATGTCAACATTCTAACATGTGAACATTTTACCACTATCTAAATGATGAATGCCAACATGGTCAATGTCGACATTATGACCATTCTCATGTTGACATGATGACTGTCGATATTATGAATGTCGATATTATAGCCAACCCCTCATTAGATTTATCTTGTAAATGTTCTTCATTTTCTATTGCTTGGGTTTGTCAAGAACCCAGCCTTGGTCTCCTCTCCTACCACCCCCACCACTATCACCACTAATACCAACCCCACCACTACCACCCACAACACCACTATAACCACTACCACCCCCACCGCCACTACCACCCCCACCTCCACAACCACCACTCCCCTATTCTTGTTACCCCTTCTTCCTACCCTTTACAGTTTTATGTCTCTGACACTTTAATTTGCATGTTCTTATTTTTGCCCACCATGAACATAATAGAAACATGCCTAGATCACCTCTGCAATGTATTATAAACTTTTATCTATTACTCTAGATTTTTGCTAATTGCTCTTTCTTTTTGTACCACTTTAGTCTATTTCTTTATTCTTGATATGTGGCCTTTGTTCACTGTCATTTTCTTTTGAATTACGTTTGAAAATGAAAATATATGTATATATATATTTATTATTATTTAAAAAGTAGGGCATTAAATCAATACACCTGAAGAGTTAGGTGTGAATTCAGTTAGAAGGTGAAGTTGTGCAGCAGGGGGTATTGTGGGGGATTTAAATATTGATTTAGAGTTGATTGGGGTCGTGTCCTAGCTCATCTCTAAATTGTACTATGAAAATAAACCAAAATTTGCATCCTATTTGCAAAACAAGTAATAATGTTCCCACATGCACCTCTTGCATTGCTACATTGTTTGTCCAATATAACCAAACCAACTTTAATAAAACTCTTTACTCTTATGGTGCGTACACACAGTGCGATATCTATGAATGATAACGTTATCGCTGGCAGATCGTTATACACCCTTCCTGGTATGCTGGATGATCAATATCGATCATCCAGCACACCACAACTTATCGTTGACTATAGTGATCGTCGATCGCGGGTCCCTATAGTAACTTGCTCAAAATCAAGAAAGTCGACCGGCATACTAAGCCGATGGATGATGTCGCTATCGTCCAAACGTGGCCGCCTATCGCTGTTGAAAGGTAAGTTGTTAGGGACCATTTAAAAGAACAATTTGAAAGATAAAGGTTACGATAGCAATATCGATATCGTTATCGTTTGAATCGTTCTTTTAAATCGCTACGTGTGTACGCACCATTAGATATCTTTGAAAGATATATTTCAAGTCGTTGGTGGTACAGATCGTACCATGTGTATACAGTTTTATTCATTCAGTAAAGGGGGCATCATTATACATATGTCATATACTTATGCACTTAAGAAAAATAACCCAACACAGCTGGATATGGATAACAAGAGATTGAAGTGACAAGAAGAATAGCCTACATGCAAAATTCTGTTATAATACTGTAAGTCCCCACTAAGATAGCATCCAAACAGGCTATCCAGAGACACCAATGTGCATTTCACAAAGGCTTTGATATACAGTTAACTGACTGAAGTGAAAAAAAAATCTCATTTACTTCTTATGTAGACAAATAAAATAAAAGGAATGTAAAAATAACATTTGAGACTGTTCCAGTGATTAAGTGGCTGCTCCTCCTGTGGTAGATTACCGTAAAGTACTGTATGTTACGTATTGTTGGGGTTCTGGCAGAATGTTTATTAAGGCTGAATTTTGAACCACAAGGTGCAGAACCCCAAAGATTTTTTTTACATGTAACTAGATTGCAAGTTACAGACTTTGTAAGGAAAAAAATGAAATCCTTGTAGCCTACATATGAAGGTTTGTGAATAACCCTAAAAATGTTTTAATTGTTGCATACAAGCGAATCTGTCAGGAAGGATCTGTGTGATGTATTGTAGCGGTATTGCACTGTTTGTGATAATTAAAGCAGGAAAGTGGCTAAAATGCTCACCTTGTACAAGGTGAAATGAATTTACAGTATGTGATTTTTCAAACTGAATAAAAATATTCTTTCACTATGTGCTCCCAAAAGGAAAAAATACATTTACATATAATACTCTGCTTCACCTATGTGAGATAAGAATATTTCTTGCACTTACCCTTCTTTATAGGGTGAACAAGTGTCAGATAAATGTTCCTCCAAGTCCGCAAATGATTTAAAAAAATGTATATATATATTATTTATTATAGAAAGAACAATTGGGTTACATCAACCAGCCTTTGAGTGACTTTGGTTCGGCTCCAAGCAATACATAGTACAGTATCAAACCCTTCTGCTTTTTGCTTAGTTCTTTCTCTGGTATTTTCAAAGTCTTTGATAAATTCGGAAAATCTGACAGTTCTCCACATTTCGTCATACACACTTCCTCAGGCAAATCCACGGATACTTTACATGTACTGCTCCTGTTAGTATCCATGGCTGCCCAATGATAGGTGTGACCAGCTTATATACAGAGACAGTGTCACACTGGGGCATAATGGGCCCACCGAGAGAATGCAATGGTAGAGGTCCATGGAACAGTCTGTGCAGCTGAGGGTACTTGCCCATAGTGTATTATTAGTGAATTTGCACACATGTTAAACTTCCTCTCATCTAATTATGTGCACAAATATATTGCCATTATTTTATTGAGTTATAACAGTTTATTGTAAATACATAAAGTTGCAGGTCAATATTTATAATTATATTAGCGGTTGAAGTGGAAGTTTAGAAGACCGGTATGGAACTTTGGGGTGAACAATCAAGGGATTGGGGACCACTTAGGCATCCATAAGCTTTAGGGAAATTTATAGTGTGAAATGAGTTTTCAATGCTATTTAACACTATATAGTATGATATAAATAATACTAAATGATACAAGACTATTAGGGGTTCTATTTACTACAATCCGCATTTGCAGATTGTAGTGTGATATTACCGACTGAATTCGCATTGCGAATTCAGCCAATATCACAGGGATTTACTACAAATCCCTTGCAGGGACAGAGCTTGCGATAAAGCTCTGTCCCTGCGAAACCCCTCTGCACACTTATCATGGTATTTTCGCAAAAAATACTGTGACAAGTACCGATGGATGCACCGACCGACCATCGCCAAGCCTCGCCTCGCCCCCGGTGCTAAGCCCCACCCCTGCGATCGCGGATCCCCCGCGACCCCCTCCCTTAATTACACTTACCTGCAGTCATCGGTGCTCAGGTGATGTCCTTCGTCAGGTAAGTTTTTTTTTTTTTACTATTTTTTTTTCTTTTTATTTAGCAGTGATCAGCGTGTGGTCTGTTTAGACCACACAGCTGATCACTGGGGCCGGCCCCGGGCTCTGCTCTGCATGTTAGAGCAGAGCAGGAGTCCAGTAACTGGGGGAGACCCTGGAAAACGCCACCTCCAGGTGACGTTATTATCACAGGGCTTTCCCCGGTATTTTTTCACAATTTATTTTTAGTAAATTTGGCCAGATCACATTTCCCATTACAATTATGGGAAATGTGATCTGCTTAATAAAAATAAGTGATAACTAGGGCTTGGAGTAGAATTTTACGAATTCTACTCCAGTTGCCCTGTAGTAACTTTAGGTGATACTAAAATAATGTGAAAAGGGTGTGAAAACACCCTTTTTCACTTTATTTTAGTAAAAATAATGTTAATAAATAGAGCCCATATGTGCCCTGTGTCAATCATCTCTCCAGTGTTCTATTACATGTTCTCTATGTCCCTCCACTTATCCCTCATATCTCCTGTGTAACTTCCCCTATCCCCAATGTCTCCTGTGTTCCTCTCATGTCTCTGTGTACTTACATTTTCCATCAAATACCTCCTGTCCTTCCAACTTTCCATAATGTCTCCCCTGTGTTCTTCATCTCTCCCTTATTTCTTGTACACTCTCTTGTTTGTTACATTTGCCTGTCCACTCTGCCCATGTGCCTGTATCTACATCCCAGGTAACCCCTCTCACCACCTGCCCTCCTCCCCCTCTCACCCCCTGCCTCTGTTGTACTGTAAGTGATGGCTCGATTGTAAGTAGGGGTGTGCACCGGCCACTTTTCGTATTTTTGGTTTTGGATCTGGATCTTTCTTCGTGTTTTGGATCTGGATTGGTTTTGCCAAAACCACCCTTCCGTGTTTTGGGTTCTGGGTTTTGTGTTTTGGATCTGTATTTTCTTTTAAAAAAGCATAAAAACCGGTAAAATCACAGAATGTGTGGGTTTTCTGCTCCTATTCTATTATTAACCTCAATAACCTTAATTTCCACTAATTTCCAGTCTATTCTGAACACCTCACACCTCACGATAGTGTTTTTATGTCCAAAAGGTTGCACCGAGGTAGCTGGATGACTATGCTAAGCGACACGAGTGGGCGGCACAAACACATGACCCATCCAGGAGTGGCACTGCAGTGGCAGACAGGATGGCAGTTTGAAAAACTAGGCCCCAAACAGTACATATTGCAAAGAAAAAAAGAGATGCAAGATGGAATTGTCCTTCGGTCCTCCCACCCTTATGTTGTATAAACAGGACATGCACACTTTAACAAACCAATCATTTCAACGCCAGGGTCTGCCACACGACTGTGGCTGAAATGATTGGTTCGTTTGGGCCCCCAAAAAACAAGCTGGCAATTAATCTGTCCCTGCACAAACTGGCTCTACGGAGGCAAGATGTCGTCCTCATCCTCCTCATCCACCGATTCCTCACTCTCTTCAGTGTTGTGTACATCCTCATCCTCACAGAGTATTAATTCGTCCCCGCTGGAATCCACCACCACAGGTCCCTCTGTACGTTCTGGAGGCTGGTCTCCCTTGAAGAGTTGATAATTAATTTTTATGAACATCTCCACATTTTGTGGAAGCAACTTCCTACGCCTTTCGCTGACAAGGTTCCCGGCTGCACTAAACACTCTTTCGGAGTACACACTGGAGGGGGGGCAACTCAGGAAAAATAGAGAAAGTTTGTACAGGGACCTCCAAATTGCCTCTTTTTCCTGCCAGCACAGGTATGGACTGTCTGACATGCCTACTTGGATGCTGTCACCGATGTAATCCTCCACCTTTCTGTCAATGGTGACAGTATCATATGCAGTGACAGTAGACATGTCAGAAATTGTTGCCAGGTCCTTCAGTACGGACCATATGTCCAAACTTGGTCCTGCCTGCCCTGCATCACCGCTAGGGGGTTGCTTAGGATACCGAAATTGTTTCCTGGCAGCCCCAGTTGCGGGATAAAATGAAGAAGGAGCTGTTGACGTGTCACGTTCCGCTTCAGCTGACAGTGTTTTCTCCAGCAGGTCTTTGCACCTCTGCAGGCTTGTGTCGGCCGGAAAGAGAGATGCCACATAGGCTTTAAACCTAGGATCGAGCACGGTGGCCAAAATGTAGTGGTCTGATATTAACAGATGGACCACCCTAGAAGCCTGGCAAAGCGAATGAAGGGCTTCATCCACAAGTCCCACATGCCGAGCGGAATCGCTCCATCTTAGCTCCTCCTTCACCTTCTCCAGCTGCTTCTGCAAAAGCCTGATGAGGGGAATGACCTGACTCAAGCTGGCAGTGTCTGAACTGACTTCACGTGTGGCAAGTTCGAAGGGCTGGAGAACCTTGCACAACACGGAAATCATTCTCCACTGCACTTGAGTCAGGTGCATACCCCCTCTTTTGCCTATGTCATAGGTGGATGTATAGGCTTTAATGGTCTTTTGCTGCTCCTCCATCCTCTGAAGCATATAGAGGGTTGAGTTCCACCGTGTCACAACATCTTGCTTCAGGTGATGGCGGGGCAGGTTCAAGAGTGTTTGCTTGCACTCCAGTCTTCGGCACGCAGTCGCTGAATGGTGAAAGTGGCCAGAAACTTTTTGGGCCACCCAAAGCGTCTCCTGCACGCCGCTGTCGCTTTTCAGAAAATTCTGCACCACCAAATTTATTGTGTGAGCAAAACATGGGATGTTCTGGAATTTGCCCAGATGTAATGCCCACACAATATTGGTGGCGTTTTCAGATATTACAAATCTCCAGGAGAGTCTAAGTGGGGTAAGCCACTGGGCGATGATTTCCCTCAGTTTCTATAAGAGGTTGTCGGCGGTGTGCCTCTTACTGAAACTGGTGATATACAGTGTAGCCTGCCTTGGAACGAGCTGGCGTTTCTGAGATGCTGCTACTGGTGACACTGATGTTGTTGCTGCGTAAGGTGATACATCTACCCAGTTGGCTGTCACAGTCATATAGCCCTTAGTCTGCCCTGTTCCACTTGTCCACATGTCCGTGGTTAAGTGGACATTGGTTACAACCGCATTTTTCAGGACACTGAGGACACTTTTTCTGACGTTTCTGTATAGTCTCGGTATCGCCTACCTAGTGAAGTGGAATCTAGACGGGATTTGGAACCGGGGACACACTACCTCCATCAATTGTCTAAATCCCACTGCACTAATGGCAGATACCGGACGCACGTCTAACACCAACATAGCAGTCAAGGCCTCAGTTATAAGTTTTGCTTCAGGATGACTGCTGTCGTACTTCATCCTCCTCGCTAAGGACTGTTGGAGGGTCAATTGTTTAGTAAAAGTAGTGGTGTTCCTACCTTTACGAGGAGGGAGTTGACGGTGTGGTTTGCAGGCGCTTGGATACAACAGGACAAGGAGATTTAGGTGTCCCTGGACTGCTTACGGTCTTAGCCAAAGTTTCTGAACTTGACAGTAACTTTTTATGAATGCGATGCAGGTGAAGGTATGTACCATACATATTTCACCTTTACATATGGCACATATGGCAAGACAGTTGTTGTCCGGATTTGGATAGAAATATTGCCAAACCAAAGAGGTGGAATGTTTGGTCTTCTGCCCAGGCATGACCGTGATGGGCTTTTTCATCTCACGGACAACAACTGTCTCCCCCGGAGCCTGATTTAAACAAACCACATCACCATCAGAATCCTCCTCGCCAACTTCCTCCTCAGCGCCAGATACATCAGTATCCTCATCCTGTTGTACTTCAACAGTGACATCTTGAATTTGCATATCAGCAAGTGGACTGTGGGTGCTCCTTCCAGCACTTGCAGAGGGCGTGCAAATGGTGGAAAGAGCCACCTCTTCCTGTCCAGTGCTGGGAAGGTCAGGCATCGCAACCGCCACCACACTTGGACTCTCCTTGGGGATTTGTGATACCTTCTTAGAACGCATAGAACACAGTTTTTCGCTGTGCTTTTGCCAGCTTAACTCATTTGATTTTTGTAGCGGGAGGAGGGCTTCGATCGTCATGTGAAGCTGAACCACTAGTCATGAACATAGGGAAAGACCTTAGCCATTCCTTGCCACTCCGTGTCGTAAATGGCATATTGGCAAGTCTACGTTTCTCCTCAGATGATTTAAATGCTTTTTAAGGTCATTTTCTTGAACTGAGGCCTGATTTAGGCCTGATTCAGAGCTGAACGCTCTTAGCAGAGCGCTCGCTCTGAATCAGGGCCCTCCTACCTTTTTTTGGAGCGTCCTCATGGACGCTCGCATAGCTGTGGGTAACCACCCACAGCATATGCGAGCATCCATGATGATGGTCGCGATGGTCTTGACCATCGCGACCATCGGGCTTGCGACGGAGACCCTGTGGTAGGGTCTCGCTGCTGCAAGCCCTGGAGTGATTTTGGCTCTATCAGAGCCAAAATCACTCCCACTGACATCACTAGTGATGTCAGTGGGGCCGGCTTGAGACGGTAGGCGTTCCCATGGGAACGCCTCCATCTGGCAGGCACACCCCCGGCACGCCCACCAAAGGGGGCGTGCTGTCAATCAACATCAACAGCACGCCCCCTTTGGTGCAAGACCCGGAGCGATGGAGAGCCCGTCGCTCACCGGGTTTCGGCATGCGCACGACGGAGCTCCCTCCGTCGTGCGCATGCACAGTGGGGGAACATCGACCCGCTTGCGAGCGTACTGCCACTCACGAGCTGGTCTGAATGACCCCCTTTGTCATTTGGGATTTTATATGCCCTCTCCTATGACATTGGGCATCGACCTTGGCAGACGACTTTGATGGCATGTTATCGTCTATGTCATGACTAGTGGCAGCAGCTTCAGCACTAGGAGGAAGTGGTTCTTGATCTTTCCCTATTTTATTTTTAGGGGACAAAGTTTGGTCCTCCATTTATGTTATATTGATTGATATATACATGCGGCTAAGGCGCACACAAACACAGAAAAGAATTTTCAATTTTTTTTGGAGTGCACTTTGGGGGTTACAGCACACTTTAACAGTCAAGCCAGCCGGCCCTTGATTTATGACACAGGCGCATGCTTGGCGCTGCTCCTTTGTTGATGGACGTGTGGCTACAGCGCACACAATTCACAACACAGAAAAGAATAATTTTAACATTTTTTTGGAGTGCACTTTGGGGGTTACAGCACCCTTTACTGGTCAAGCCGGCCGGCCCTTGATTTATGACACAGGTGCACGCTTGGCGCTGCTCCTTTGTAGATGCACGTGCAACCACAGTGCAAACAATTCACAAACAGAAAATAATTTTTAATTTTTTTTGGAGTGCACTTTGGGGGTGACACCACCCTTTAAGAGATGAGCCAGATGGCCCTTTACTTATGGGACACAGGTGCATGCTTGGTGCTGCTCCTTTGTTGATGCACGTGCAGCCACAGTGTACACAATTCACAAACACAGAAAATAATTTTTTATTTTTCTTGGAGTGCACTTTGGGGGTTACACCACCCTTTAAGAGATGAGACAGTCGGCCCTTTACTTATGGGACACAAGCGCACGCTTGGCGCTGCTCCTTTGTTGATGCACGTGCACCACAGTACACACAATTCACAAACAGAAATAATTTTTTATTTTTTTTGGAGTGCACTTTGGGGGTTACAGCTCCCTTTAATGGATAAGCCAGCCGGCCCTTTACTTTTGAACACAGGCGCACGCTTCCCACTACTTTGTTGATGCACGTGCGGCTACTGCGCACACAATTCACAAACACAAAAAAAAAATATTAAATTTTTTATTTTTTTTGGAGTGCACTTTGAGGGTTACAGCACCCTTTAATGGACAAGCCAGCCGGCCCTTGATTTAAGACACAGGCGCACGCTTGGCGCTACTTTGTTGATGCATGTGCGGCCACTGCGCACACAATTCACAAACACAGAAATTTTTTTTTTGGAGTGCACTTTGGGGGAGCACCCCTGATGGACAGATTACCCCCTGGACAACACTACAGCACCCCTTTAGGACTACAGCCTTTATGGGACACTGCACAACACAGTCCAGCCAGCCCCAATAGATTTTGGAGTGGACACAGCCCCTATGGACAACTGACTGCACAACACAGCCCAGCCAGTCCCTATAGATTTTGGAGTGGACACAGCCCCTATGGACAACAGCAGCACAACACAACCCAGCCAGCCCTATCTCCACCCTCCCTCTTCACATTCCACAGCCGGAGTGAGAAATGGCGCCGATGCAGGGACCTTTTATCTATCTTTTTATTTAATCCAAAACCCGGGAGATCCGGAAGGCGGGATGATGACATTTTGCCTCGATTTCAGTTCCGAGTCAGGCGGGAAAACCCGAGCAGGACTCGGTTCCCGACTCAGATCGGGGGGGGGTTCGGATTTCAGAAATCCGAACCCGTTCATCCCTATTTGTAAGTAGATCGTACCCCAGCATAGTTATGCCAAATGTATCCCTACTAATCGCTGACTCATTTTTTTCAGTGATACAACTGAGCCACCCACAGCAGTGAGAGTACTTGTTGTGTAATATACTGTATTACAGCAATTGTTGTCTAGAATACTCTATAACTGCAGGATAAACATTTATAGATGCAGCCACAATGCTTGATACAGATCAAATAAGTAAAGGGTTAAATAAAAGCTGCATGACCTGTGGCTGTCTAACTTTGCCGCAGGGAGAGAAGCAGATGCCCTCACAAAGCGCTAGTGAAAATATAAGCAACTATCAGAGGATACTGGAGACCCAAAGAGACTGGGATCGTTGGATGTTGCTATGTCAGACAGTTTTATCCGGCCTGTAGGTAGTGTATGAGTATCTCATCCTCCATTCACAATTATTGCAATGCCCCCAGATGTTACGGGGAGCTCCTCCCTCCTGCATCATCATGAGTATGGTTATAGTAAAACTAATCAATTACCAATTAACTTAACACATATTTAAAACTAAATCCTGCACATTTAAAGTTCCAGCCCAGCGTATGTTGTACGCTTTGGTGTTTTGCGCCATTTGTGATACACATAAGATGCAAAATGTAAAAAATAAGATGGTATGCTCCATCTCTCAGAGCAGCTGAGTCGCGCTGGGTGTCTTGCGCTGTATGATGTATTGACCCTAGGCATATGAGGACACATCTGGAGTATAACTTCAGAAGCTAACAATATATAACAAGGGGCAGAACAGTAAATATAGACCCTGGTTATAATTTACATATTGTGATTATTCTCATACAAAAGTTATAAATAGAGATGTGCGCTGACCCTCGAGTTTTGGTTTTGGATCTGGATTTATCTTCGTGTTTTGGTTTTGCAAAACCACCCTAAAGTGTTTTGGTTTGGTTTTGGATCTGGATTTAAAAAAGAAAAAAATATAAAAAGTTTTTAAAATCAGCTAAATTCATGTAATTTTTGCAATCCAAAATTTTAAATTTGAATTTAAAATCCGAATTCTGAATCATTGGAAGATTAGAACCGCGACTCAGATCTTCAACTATAATAGTTGTTTTATTTGTAGTTATGATTATCCCATTCATTTCATGATCTATATGAGTAATATGGATCATTCAGGGTTCTAGAATAAACTAGTGGACCTCTTTCTACATGTTTTATTAAACTTGGTATCAGACATGGCAGAAGGCACTTTTGTACTTGGATCAGGCAGTGAATCACCAATCATTTCAATGAACAGTCTGAGCCTGATTATGCTATAAAATTCACAGGCCAGTGGGCAACATAATTGCTATTATAAATGACGTTTGAGAGAAGGACCAATAATACCTATCTGGCCTGCACAGTAAATAATTTCCAGGTTATATGTGGCTACAAAGACATTGCAATGAAGACCAAAAGCAGCATGTGACCCCCGCCCACCTACACATACATCATACATCCTTAAAGTGGCAGCAGCAATACTGTATTTGGAGCTGACAGTTTAAAGGTTCAGATGCGGATGGTAATGCAATCTAAGCTGCGATGTAGTCACCTGGAAATGTATTGCGACAACAACCGGAGGCTTCACAGATGCAAGCAAGTGCGTACAAACACGCAGCAGTGTTCGCAGATCCTTTGATAATTTACCGTTTGAGTAACCTGATGGTTGCGCAGAATGGCCGAGGAAACTGAGCCGCTGGTGCCATATTTCCTGCATATGGGATTGCAGATATAAGCAGATGCCTCCAAACGGTCCCTGAATGTCAATCACTTTGTACAGAAATCCTCACTGCGAGTGTGCGCAGTACAACTGTGATGCATGTACAGTCGGGTGATAATCGCTCAATTGTGTCCAGATCTGAATCAGACCCTAAGTTGAGAATGCAATGGAGGTACTACATTCTGTACTTACCAACTTTGCTGCCCCCTCCTCCGGTTGGCAATGAAGGGGCGTAGTGGCTGGGAAAGAGGATGGTGCTGGGGGCATGTCATCATGATTGCGTCATCACGGCCTTCCCCCTGCTATGATCAGGCAATTCACCACACATCTTGTGCTTTGTAAGTGGGTGGCCACGTGTGGTGTGTGCCCTCGGGTGGGGGGGGCAGGGCCGTCTCTTTCATTGGGCTTGATGGGCAGTTGCCCAAGGGCCTGAAGATTCAAGGGGCCCCCCAGCCCCCTGCAGTCCCGGAATGTTGGTAAAGTTTTTTTTTTCTCTTTTACATAGCGTTAGCGCTGTGCATCCGCGGCACTGACAGCACCCGGCACCCCTCCCCCGTCGGGCCGTCCGTCAGTCAGTCACCAGCATCCACGCCCGCCCCTTGCCTGCGGTTCACTCACCAGTCTGCATGTGAAGATCACTTCATGCGTCATACGCAAGACGCCGCATGCTCCGCCCAGGCCCAGACCAGCTGCTGCTGGCTCCGCCTCCTTGTCCCGCTCAGCAGCTGCCGCCGATTGCCGCGTAGCCCGACTCCGTCTCCCTGGTGCCGGTCGGACTGGTGGTGACGTCACCTGACTGGTGGTGAGGTGAATGGAGGCCCCAGTCTGGAGCAGGTGACAGGTCAGTGCTTATATTAACCTGATGACCTAAACCTATAGATAAGGTAGCCGACTCTGCCCCTATCAAAGGGGCAGCCTATATTTGGATTTATGATAGTAGTGTTTTAAATGACATAATTAATTACCACTTTTTTTTTCACCCTTTACATTACATTATTTAACTCCTTAACAGTGTGTTTACTGGTTTGATTAACTGTAGTAGAGTTCCTCTAATTGACCTAACCCTTGTTTTTTTCTGGATGGGAAAGGTGCTACATGAGGACTAGATTTCTGTTCCCACCCCTTTTTGTGCATCATCATGAGTTAATCAAACCAGTAAATACACTGTTAAGGAGTCAAATAATGTAGTGTAAAGGGTGAAAAAAAAGGTGGTAATTAATTATGTCATTTAAAACACTACTTTCATAAATCCATTTATCGGCTGCCACTTTGATAGAGCTACCTTATCTATAGGTTTATACAATAGATGCAGCCCTGACAACAGGTCACATGATGTTATTTCTCCACTCTTTATGCATAGTTACGAGTCGAGGATCCGTCCGTCATCATCCCGGGATCTGGTCTCAGCTTCCTCTCAGGAGTCAGTACACAGGTGACAGGTCAGGAGACCTACCAGCTTACTGTGAACCTGTCATGTCATGAGTCATGACTAGGACATTTTTGATAATGTAATGTAACATACATTACATTATCAAAAATGTCCTAATAGTCATAGTCATCATGAGCAGCCAGCTATACTTATGGGTGGGGTCCCCATAATGGGGTGGTGTGAAATCGCATTTCACAATACCTGTATCTTTTTTGTATATATTATATATATATATATATCTATCAGTGGCGGCTCCAGGCACAGGCAAGCCGGGTCGTCGCCCGGAGCGCTATTGTAGCCGGTGGGCACAGGAAAAGCCAACCCTGCCTCCCGGCACTAGTTGGATAATGCAAACTCAGGGGGAGGGAGCGGAGGAGGGAAGGGGCAGCAACACAGGGATGACGATGGGTGCAGTAAAGTCTAGCGCCGGTCCTGATATATCTATCTATCTATCTATCTATCTATCTATCTATCTATCTATATAAGGTTTAATTTTATTGACCATTTAAATTTTCTTCCCGTGAATGGGTGGGTAGGGGCCCCAGTGCATTGCTTTGCCCAAGGCCCACAATGCTGTTAAGACAGCTCTGGGGGGGGGGGGGGGGGCTTTGGTGCGAGAGACTTGACTACTTTTCCGGGTGGCTGGTAGCGCCATCCAATTTTGGGAGCCTCCCGGCCATTTCGGCAGAGTAAGCAAGTATGAGGTACTACCATCTAAGGGTGTATTCAACCTGACTGACTTTTTTTGATGCAAGACGGTCTGTAAATAGGCACACTGTAAGTGCTTTATCAAATACTTTTTTGCTGGCTCCTACAATTTTTTACACTGTTGCTTTCAGAAGAGGACATTGGAATTTAGCAATTCAGACAGTGCAACCAACCTATCCCTCTACCACCCTAGCTTCTGCTGCACTATTACTAATCTTATAGGCTTATATATGCTCCTTTTCTGATTATTTCTGTTCCAGATATCTTCTCTTCCGTCTCCTCTAACTGGCAGCATTGCAATGTCCACAACACTTCAGAAAGCTTGGAGCCTTTTCACATTGCCAATGTATTGTACAGCCTAGGTCTGCCCCTCTTGGAAAGGGTGGTGGGAACATTTGGCAGCAAGGCAAACCAGGAGTCTCACCACCTTCTTGGTGAGCCAGTCCGACACTGTCAGAGGCTGATTTTAGGCAGTAATTTAGTATATTAGTAGAATTTCTGGTTGTGGAAAACAAATGGTGGGCATGGCTGAAACGATTATAACTAGCAAAGAATGTGGTAAACAAAAACATTTCTAGGGCAACTTACACATTTTTTGGAGTGTAAGTAAAAGCTTTGAAAGAGAATTATAATTACACTGTAATATGGTTTAGTCACATGACCAGCTGGCTCTGCAAATCTAGAGACTTTTTTCAGCAAAATTCTCACCTGAAAGCTCTCCCCACAGTCATCCATACTGACAGATTCATTGCTTTATCCATGGAAAGATTATGAACCTTTTCTGCTGGTCACCCTACGTGTCTGCTATTAAGGTTGATACACGTTGTGCTGCACATCAGATGGGACAATGCGATGTACATCGTGTAGCGTGTATGCATGACTGCACATAATATAAAGGAGAAAGATTGATTGGATACAATACCCCAACACCATATATCGTGCTGTCGTTACGATAATTGCATAGTGTATATGCTCAAAATCGTGTGTTCTGACATCATATGATTGTAAGTGAAATTATATCGGTTGCCGCTTCGTTTGTTACATTGTTCAGGTGTGTACCTAGCTTTAGATTTGATACCAGATAGTTAAAAAAAAACATCTCTGATGCCCAAATTATCATATTTAAGTGTTAAACAGGAAACTTTGTTAAAACTTTTTGTACCATTCAATAGACTGAAAGTTTTTCTAATGGAGCGTACACACGGTCAGATTTGTCAGACTTGTCAGATTTGTCAGATGAACGACTGAACGCTTTGAACGATTTGAATGATTTGAATGATTTTACCAAAGTTTTGAACGATTTGAACGATTTGAACGATTGAACGATTTTTGACTGCATTAAAATGAATGGAATCGTCCAAGTCTGACTGCAAACCCATCAGATGTCAGATATCGTTATCTGACAAACGGGAACGCGCATCGTTGATCGTCCATCGTTCAGGCATGTCAGATATGAACGATTTTCCTTCAGATATGAACGACTGAACGATTTTAAAATCGTTATCGTTCATATCTGAAGGAAAAATCTGATCGTGTGTATGCACCATAAGTGTTTGAAATCTGAAGGACATCATTTAGTATTTTAGTTAGAACTTGGTTTTCTGTCAGCAAAATTGAGTAAGCAGCAAACCCCCACGGGAGCAATATGAAACTATCCAAAATGGCATTTCTGTGCATTTACAAAATAGCACATTTTGACATATTTGTACTCTCTTTAATCTGTGGTAGGGCAACTGCTATACTGTAATTGCATGGGATATAAAGCTGATCTGATGCTGAAGTTGGCAGTGTTATGCTTAAAATGTATTTTCTTCACACATGCAGTGTATAAAGCATGCATTTCTAAGTATGATGTCTCCATTTATTATTATTACAAGTGATGGCTTGACACATACAGTCACTGTAACCATGATTTCAGTGACATTGACTATTCGGCAGCATAAACAAAACAAAGGACAAAAAACATACAGTATTGTACGTATATCAGAGAAAAATCATGTGCTGTTGTTTTTCATTGTTAATACACAACTTTTCTTGATTTGATTATGGCTAGCAGAGATGAGCAACATTTTGGGCTAATCAAGTTTTGTGGTAGGGCAGGCACCTTGTATTTGTAAAACTCAATTTTGTTGAATTTCTATCTTTTAAGCAAAGCTGGATTAATGCGGGCCGATTGATTCAATTATGTATTGTGGTTGTCATAGGAGTAGGGGTAGAAAAAGCTTAGAGTAGGAAGATTGATTAATATGTGGTAGCCCTTGAGAATTCAAATAGACTGATCATACTTTGATTTGCCAGAATTAATTTAACTGATGCTAATAAGGATGTTGATGATGAGGATGCTGATGATGTGGATGTTGTTGATGAGGATGTTGTTTGTGTAAATCAAGCCCCAGCGGAAACAGTTGTTGCCCATGATAAGGAAAAGCCCTTTGTCATGTCTGGGCATAAAACCAAAAAATTCACTTCTTATGTGTGGAATAATTTCTACCCAAATCTGGAAAACAATTGTCAAGCCATCTGTACACATTGTCATGCCAGAGTAAGTAGAGGTAAGGACCCTGACCATCTAGGAAACTCCTCCCTGTTATGTCATCTACAGTGCATCCATCAAAAGTTTTTGCAAAATTCAGAAACTTTGGCTATAAAGGTAACAACAATCAGTCCAGCGTCAGCTAGCTCCCTTCTCTCTGCTAGATCCATGTACCAGGCATCTTCACCACCATCACCTTCATCAGCAATATCCTCAGTCATGATTGGAAGTAGTCCTGCATCAAATTTTATAAGGCTAACTCAGTCCTCCCCTATCCTGGATTCCTCAGAAGAATCCTTGAGTGCTACACCTGCTTCAGCTGCTGAGAGAGGATCTTCATTCCAGAAGGGGACCAGGAAGACAACTAGTAGTAGTTCTAAAAAACAATTCACTGTTAAACAATCCTTTGCAAGGGGGAGCAAGTATGACAGCAGTCACCCAGTTGCACAGCGGATCACTGATGCCATAACATATATGTAGTTACTAAGTGAGTAAGGTATATTACATATCACGATTATTACTTCTTTGATGGATACTACATTTTTTGGGTGGATACACGTTGAGCGCTAATTTTGAAGATACCTATTTCCACATATGTCTTTATGAAGTGAGGAAGAAGGTGTAAAGAGTTTATACAGATTTTGTCTTTTCTTGTTTTCCTTTTCATATTGAAAAAACTTTGAGTGAAAGAAGCATAAAGAAAAAAAGATAAAGGAACTTTGTAAGAACCTTTTTTTGGACATTTGGAATATTATTTGCCTGTTTCTAGATATCGGGAGCGCTCTTTGATCCTATTCTAAAAATCTATTTCTATATATTTTGTTATGGTATCTGGAGATGTTCTCTCTTCTCTCCTCCCAGCCTTCCCATCCATAATCACAGAAGCACAATGATAAGAAATGTTTAGTACCAGACTTTAAAAATCCCTCTTCTCCATTCCTGTTCAGAGGTTCCGTTTTTTGTGCTGCCACAGATAGCATCTTCTGCATGCCTCTTTCATTTTTAAAAAAAAATCTGGACCACCACAAGAGCTCAACTGGGGCAAGGACTGATGTGAATGAGTCAAATATTCTTTAAAAATGAATCCTCACCTCTCTCCCTCCTAAATTTGCTTTGGAATCCAAAACTTAAATTAAATTTACTATGAATTATTATTATTATTATTATTATTATTATTATTATTATTATTATCCTTTATTTATATGGCGCCACAAGGGTTCCGCAGCGCCTTACATAGAGTACATAAACATAGTGCACAAACATAGTACAGAGACATAGTACATAAACAGTTGAGCAGAACAAGAAAACAGTGTCATACAGTTTAAGACACTACAAGACAAATACATGGTATATAAACACTGCTGCAACAGAAGCAGGATGGCAAAAGTCACGGGTTAGGTGCTTTTGAGTATAGAGCAGATAATATAAGTAAAGAAAGCATAAGCACAAGAGGAAAGAGGGCCCTGCTCGTGAGAGCTTACATTCTAGAGGGGATGGGCAAACAGACAGAGGTGACACGGATGGGGTAGACAGTGAGCATGGGACAGAGGGTTAGGATGACAGATGGCTGGATTCCTATTTTACAGTATGTGTGGAAGTCATTTGAATTAAGATTTATGCCACTGACATTCTACTTTAAGAGGCAGTTTTTGTAGGTGTCTGTGGAAAGCCATGGCTGTTATATCAGTTTACGTGAAGTCTGACGGGTAGCTGAAGCCACTTCATGAAGGGCTATTTAAAGAGTTTGGTTAATGCATAAACCAGCAGTCTCAGGTAAATGTAGAAATTGGTAAAAGTAGTTATTGTAAAGAGATGTTCAGATATAAAATAATAAGTTGTGATCATGTGTGAATTCTATAAGGCACATTTATTGATTTGGAGGGTGATGGGAGACATGTGAGGTTTGCAGGATATTTATTCCATAGTATATCCGCTGTCCATGTGTGGGGCCTGGATTTGGTGATATGTCACCAGATAATAAAAGCAGAAGAATGGAGAAGTAGATATAGTTGTAGGTGTGTAAAATTTTTGTATAGTGACACAATGAGGCTGTAATAGTCAATTTTTGATGAAAAGAAATCTCATTAGTTTTTAGAGGAGGTGAGTGACTCAATAGGGCGGCAGTGTGCCCAAAGAGGTGAGATGCAGTGAGAGTTAGGGATGTTATATCCTTAGAGAAAATACAAAGGAGGGAGTTGAAAATCAACCATTACTTTCCCTGCCTTCAACTACATCCATACTCCATCTCCCTCAGGCCTCTTAATTAATGAAAACATATGTTTCCTTATGTGCCATGTTGGAAGTTGAACTGCCACGCGTTTGTGCCACCCAATGCTGCCACTTAGCTTACTCAGCCAGCTAGCTTGGTGCAAATAATGGGCCTTAACTGGATAAAGACAATATTGTGAGCTGTGAGGTGGTCAAAATTGTCTGGAAACAAGTGGAAATTAATGTTATTGAGGTTAATAATACTGTAAGAGCAAAAACTAGTGGATTTTAGCTGTTTTTATGAAAAAATACAGATCCAAAACCAAAACATGCAAGGGCGGTTTTGCCGTATCCAAATCCAGATCCAAATCACGAAGGAGAAACAGATCCAAAACCAAAGCCAAAACACAGGGATCGGCGCACATCAGTAATTATAATGAAGAGGAGTGCATTATAACTATGCAATATATTTAACAGTCACTATTCACTATTTCAGCACCCTCTTCTGATGTGTTCTTTAATTCTGAAACAAAAAATCGACTGAAATTTTTTTAGCAATGATACTCAACAGAATGCTGCAACTGTACTTGTGTTTTAGCAGGAACAACAGCAACATTATGTCAAAAAGCAAGACATTAATATACTACTGTTACCAGTATAGACGCCCTGCACAGTCAATTACTACAAATGTACCAGCATTAGTAGCCAAAAGTGTACAAGTACCAAATTCTAAACAGCTAATGCTAGGTTCAGAAGATAATTATGATAGTGTTGAGAGGAAGACAGAGTAAGAGAGAATATACAAATAATTATTTATAATTGGATAAAGGTGAAAAAAAGTTGTTGAATGTATCGGTGCTGATGATAATTCAATTTACTTGTCAGCCATCCCCAAGGATTACATCTAAGATTCTGCCTGGTGTGATGATAATGATAATGTTACTGATGCAGTTACATGACCTATCCACTGCAACAATGATGATAATAATGAAAACCTAAATAGCCTTAAAATTTATTGTTGTATTTCTTGTTGTGATTAAGGACCACATTCAGAGGCGGTCACTCGGGCACGATAGATCGCACCCAAAGTGATCGAGAATATGCAAAACGAGCGCTCAGTCGCAATGCACATCGTAAGCGCGGAAACACCCACAACAATGAAAGCACACCTCCTATCTCTACGGCCTTATTCAGAGTCGGTCGCAGGTGGCAACCTACATCAGCACTATTAACACCTGTTACATTGTTAATTGCCTACAAACATCGGTTGAGGCAGAAACCATCGCCAGCACTCGCAATGCTTAAGGTAGACCCTGGGCTACCCTTAGTTCTGCGAGCAGTAGTGTCGTTATTGCAACGAGATGACGTGTGTGATGACTCGCTCAGTAATATGTGCATGCCCTTAAAATGCCCTTTTTAAGGTCAACCATGCCTGCGTGTGCACCACCACACCGCCGTTCACAAGCACCTTCCCCTGTAACCACCCACAAACGGCACGAAATGTCAATCACAGCTACGACCTCGTAGTGACTAGCAAGCAAGAGGATTGCGGTCGGGAAGACAGGCTTGCGCATGCGCACAGCCATGTACACGCATGCGCAGTTGAAAAAAACATCGCTCGCTACGACAAATCGCTCCGTGCGATGAGTGAGGTCCTAAGTCAGATGCAGTTGAATCAAATAACAATAATAATACAGAGATGATTGGTGATGTGGATTAAAATAAAGTTCAGTTGAAGCTAAAGGTATTTTTGAAACAAGCTATATCTCTACAATCTTTCAAATAGGTTACCATAAGGGAGAATATATATCAGAGAGGATCGATTCATAGGTATTTTATGACATTGTCTGACTTTTTTTTCAGCATTGTCATCAGTACAAATTTACAATATACTGCAGAGGTGTCCCTCCCCGCGGTGTCACCCGGTGCAGGGAGGGACGCTGTGTGTGTGGCAAAGTTGGAAAGGGGGTTTGGCCTCATGTACAGGGCATGGCTATGTGGGTAGGGGGCATGGCCTCGCAGCCTGAACCCCCGTGGAACCGTGTTTCTTACCGCAGGCTGCAGGAGGTGCGGACTGCGTTGTGTGCAGTGTGTTTCTCTCAAAGCTCCAAAAATATTCTGCTAGATTAATTTGCTTCTGACAAAATGAATCTAGCATCAGAGGCGGTGACACCAAATGCCAGCTCCTCTGCAGTGACAGGAGCTGAGTGCTGCAGTGTGACATTCTCCTGCAGCACCCGGCTCCTGTCATAGAAGAGGAGCCGACAGTGCAGACTGCCAGTCTCCAGTAATCCTGGGCTTGCCCCTGAAGTGATGTTATCGGGATCCCCCATGAGGCCACACCCCTTTCATTTAGGACATGCCCCCTTTTTGGACTTAAGGACACCCAAAAATTTACTTTGAAAAAGGGGGCGAATAAAGATTAATTGGGGTACAAACTTAAAAACTAGCGAACTTGACTCTGGGGGCGTCCTCAAGTATGCCCCAAGTGTTTTTTTGATTACAGGTGTTTGCAGCAGGTGGATTTTTCAAGATTTTTTTAAGTCACTTTAGCAAGTTTAAAATAAGCTGAACCCCATTTTCAAGTACCCCAAATTTGATGGGAATAGTTGTTTTGCCCCCAAAAAACTTCTAAATGCTCTTCTGCATCAACTTATTCAAAGCTGCATTTATGCACCTGCCACGGCTATTAGAAACCCCGACTTCCTTCAGGAGTTAAAAATGGAGGTACCCTTTGTCCTCCCCTATGTCTACACATCATTAGGGGGGTCCCTAGAATATTTCCCAAAAATTCCTGTTTTGTTTAACCTGTAAAAAAACGGGGTAAAAATTTACAAAAAAAATGACATAAGGTTCCCCCAAAGCCAAACCAGCCCCAGGCTTGCCAGCCAGTGGTCGTTTCTAAAAATATGGAGAATAAAATGTGTAGGGTTCCACCGTATTTTAGAAATCAACCCAAGGATGCAGGGACCAGTTCTGGTTTTAAATATAGGGGTAAAAAAAAATGAGGGGATCCCCCTATATTTAAGACCAGCACCAGACACAACCAACTGGGGTCTAATGCTACAGCCCGGAGACCCAATCACCGGGGCTCCAGGTCCAAAGCATTAGCATCCCAATTTGAGACACCTCCAGCTTAAAATGTCTCAGACTTAAAGTGTCTTTGTTACAGTACTTTCATCTTGTACTGTATGTAAATAAGTGTGACAGCTTGTACCAAGGATAAATTGTATTTCATATTTTAAAATAAATGTATCTAATTGCACTAAGTACCTCCCAACCACTGCCGGATATGCCAAATCATTCCATAATACTATTGAAGTTTATCACGGTTTGAATTGTGGTCCTTCTGTACAGTATTTGACTTGTAGCAGATCCCCATTGAAAATGTAAATTAATCTTGTCTTTGCCCTGAAAAATATCCATTACTTCTTGCATGTGAAATTTTCCCAGCTCCGCCTCCCCTGACCGCACGTCCCTGATATACACCCATCAGCCATAACCATTAAAGCCACCAACTCTGCCCCGTGAAGGTATGGACTGTAATTTGTGAGGTGGGGTCTCTATGGCTCAGACCTGTATTTCCAGCACATACCACAGATGCTTTATCAGATTGAGATCTGGAGAATGTTGAGGCCAAGTCAACACCTTGAACTCTTTGTCATGTTCTTCCATTCCTGGACAAGTTGTGCAGAGTGGCATGGTGCATTATCCTGCTGAAAGAGGCTATTACCATCAAGGAATTTTGTTGCTATAAAGGATTGTACTTGGTCTGCAACAATGTCTAGGTAGGTGGTACTATATGCGTCAATGTAACATCCATATGAATGCCAGGACCCAAGGTTTCCCAGCAGAATATGACGCAGAGCATCCGCTTGCTTGCCTTCTTCCCATAGTGCATCCTGGTGCCATCTCCTCCCCAGGTATTCACCATGGCAGACTATTGTAGTGTGAATGACAGCATTTGTCTTTTATTAAAAATAAATAAATACAGAAATCATTAGAAGAGGTTTGCAAACTCCCTACCTCATTTCTCAAGACTAGAACACCCAGAACCAACAAGCACATTCATTCATTCTCTTGGTCAAAGATGTCTCTTAGATTTACAACATTCAAAAATTAAACTTCATAGCAGAGGAGTAGACCTTGAAACTAATTTTTCCCATACAAATCAATTTATAAGAAGTGTCAAAAACCCAATTAATTCACTTTTTTCGTTGTCACCGTCATCATCATCATCATCATAAAAGTTTCAGTTGCTTTCCTAAAAAAGGGACACAAATTCAGATTCAGAAAAAACAGATCCACAGATGGATGTTGAGTTACAGTATATTTATCAGTTTTTAGAAGTATAACGTATTAGTAACACTAAAATATTGTTGTTATTGATCCAAATTTGCAAAAAAATGGGTTTATGAATTTGTTTCCTAGTGAGTTTCTATGGATAATAGTAAAATGAAAGCGCGTTGGACAAAAAAAAAAAATGCTTGGCTCGAAAGCCAAGTAATCTTTTATAGAACGCAGCAAGGCATGTGTATCACAGTTGCATATTAGAGAGCTGCAGGGAGGCACCATTTCATCCACCCCTCATAGCTCTAACTGGCCACAGCCACAGCTTCAGTTCTCCACCTGCTGGTGCTGCTAGAGCAAAGGGACAGAGTAGAGAAAGATAGGGGGATGAGATGAAAGAGAGAGGGGGGAGCGTGACACAGATGAAAGTGAGAAGGGGGAGGGCACAGAGATATGGAGAGGGACAAAGAGAAAAGAGAGGGGGGTGGAGACAAAGATGAAAGAGAAAGAAGTAGGAGGGGCCAGTGGTGAGTGAGGGGGAGCCAGAGATGAAAGAGACAAACAGGTGGAGTGAAAGAGATGAGAGACTAGATGGTGACAGAGATGGCAAGGTGAGGGAAGATACCTGTCAGCACAGAGTTCCCACATGCTCCCCACTGCCCTCCCCAATTGCAATAAAGACATAGGAGGCATGGAGAGATACAGTGTGAGGTATAGTGGTGAATTAAGGCTGGAGAGATGCAGGGGTGACTTGAGGCTGGAAAGACACAGGAGGCAGCTTAAGGCTGGAGAGACACAGGGGGGGCATAAGGCTGGAGAGACTCATAGTGGCATGAAACTGAAGAGACTCTGGGTAGATGAGCCTGGAGAGAAATGGGTGTGAGGCTGGAAAGACAGGGGACATGAGGCTGGAGAGACACAGGGTGGCTTGAGACTGGAGAGATACAAGGGATGAGATTGGAGGTAGATGCAGGGAGCATGAGGTAGGATAAACATAGGGGGTATGAAGCTGGAGAGACACAAGGGGCTTGAGGGCCTGATTCAGAGCCGGACGCTATTTGCGGACGGTCGTTCCAAAAAAGGGGCCGGCTATTTAAATTGAGCGCTCGCTCATTGCGGTTTGTTGACGCCTCTATGTCTGAGCGAGCGAACGAAAAATGCGCTCGCTATTTTGTAAAGATGCCCCTTTGCCGTTCGCATCATACGTCATCTCCGGTATGTATTTGATTAATCGGGTACATCGAAAGGCATCTGAACTGCTCGCAGTGCTTGTGGTAGGATTTTCTTACCGCAATCACTGCGAGCAGTTCAGGCTAAAAGACAACCAAGTGACGTGGTCGATGACGCTCCTTTACTAATTATGCACTCCCATTAAACGCCCTTTTTTCCGTTTGGCACGCCTGCGTTCGGATCTCCACTCCCCCGTTTTCAAGCACCTTCCCCTGTTACCACCCACAAACGGTACATTCTGTCAATCAAATTAGCAGCCCCTCGCTGTTTTGCGAGCGCACGATTCCCAACCGCAATGACTGGTTTGCGCATGCGCATTACGAACCATACGCATGCGCAGTTGAGCGAACGAGCGGCCGCTTATGAGCGGCTCTGAATCAGGCCCTGAGTCTGGAGAGACATGTGTGCGGGCTTGAGGCTGTAGAGAACATTGATGGGGCTTGAGAGACAAAGAGGGGATGAGGCTATAGGATGGCCACACAAGTGAGCGACCCAGCAAATAATGGGTCAAACTTACTAGTAGCGAATAAGAATTTTATTTTATTAACTGTACTTTGACGCCAATAGTCCCAAAAATTTTAACAAATGGACATGTACACACAACCACCTTTTTGAAAATCATTACATTTGCTTTACGCATTGTAAATTTTAAAATATGCAGCATCATAGACTTTAACACTTGCTAAAATACAGTGGTGTTCTATGGGTACTCAATACTAGACTATGGTGCAGGAAGAGAACACAAGGTTTAGTTAACAGTCAGGATAAAGTTCAAGGTTTACTTAATGTGATTAACTTACTTTGTTTCCAACACCATTGTGTACTGTATGAGCCAATATTATTTGATCTAAATGTACATTTAAGGCATATGCTAGTTGAAGACTCATGGTTTCAGGATAATATTGTGCAGCCTAGCTTATTAGCATACAAAAATTGGAAAAAAGATTTAAAATAAAAAAGCAATTACTTACAGTGTATTTTCTGTTCATGTTCACATCACTTGAATCCCAAAGTCTTTGCCATGGAGAGATAAGTTCATAAACAAAAGAAGGAAAATATAGTTTAAACTGGAAATTTGAGCAATCCATATTTATTGTCCACATTTATTGTGAGTATAAGGACCTCATTCAGAGTCGGTCGTTGCGGCCGCACGGTCGTACGCCACCGATGTTCGCTAAACTGCGCATGCGTAAAGTTCGCAATGCGCGTGCGCAAACTAGCTGCTATGATCAGAAATTTCTCTCTCCTTGAACACAGTCAGATCGGTAGTTTGAGTGACAGAATGAGGCGTTTGTGGGTGGTAACAGGGGAAGGTGCTTGAAAACGGGGGAGTGGAGATCCGAGTGTCATGGCACACGTGACATGGGTGGTTTGTACACTAACCTGATCGTAGTGCTTAAGAGAGGGTATGGTCAACCTTAAGCTCTACGACCAGTTCCGATGGTTACCGATGGTCTCGATTAATCCTTATATGGCCGGAGATGACGTGTAATGCGTACGAGAAGGGGGCGTATTTTTTGTCTTACGGTCGCATCCTCCCCTTGGTCGGCCAGCTAACGATCCACTCTTAAGGACGCAACTTGCGAGTGCATCATTTGCATATCCGGCCACTTTTCCCTTACGACCGTGCGGCCGCAACGTCCGACTCTGAATGAGGTCCTATGTCCTGATAGTAGAGGGTAAGTAGAATAAACCTATATGTCCAATATATAACTTTTTTAAAAATACACTTACTGTAACTGTACTCGTGTGTTAACACATGGTAAAATATTTCATTTATTTAGTTATCAGTCTAATATACTAGTCCCTCAGCTGCTTCTTATTTACAGAGATCTAATTGCTCAACACACTGATGCCATATTAATATTGCTGCTTTATAAATATACCTTAGTTTGCGTATCAAGCTGTGCCTGCAATCATTTACTATTTGAATTCTGAGAATATTGATTAGATTGCTCTGTATACAGTTATTTTGTATATCGACACACCAGTAGCTTATAACATACAGTATGTTTTAAATTTGTTTGATGTGGGATATTTTTCATTTATATTTACTGTGTTTGTATTGTTGATAAATGCACATGGGATATTAAAATTGTTTATATGTTAATGAAACCTCCTTGCTACTAATTGATCAAAGCACATACAACTGATATGCTTCATATGAGTAGCTCAATAAAATATAAACTCACACATCTAAAATAAAGACATTGAGACATATCATTTTGGCAGAAAGAAATGTTAGCTATTTATTTAAATCTAAATTAGAACTAGAAGAGGGGAAGAACTGTATGGTGTCAAAAACAAGAGCGGATAAAATCAAAACAACTGATCAATTCACTACAACCAATAACAATTTGCACAAGGGCACAGCAACACAAAGCAAAACACGCAAAGAGAGCATCCAACTCATCCTTCTAACTTGACTACTCACCCATGAGGGTGAAAACGTTGCCCCTGTTTGGATGGTACCGCAAACTAACTGTCAACAAAAGTGAGTGCACCCAAAGTTACATAATTACACCCAAGTTGAATGACCTGCCATTCTCTTCCCACCTCAAATACCCAACCACACACAACACAACAACCAAATCCGGGAAGGAAGGGTGAGAAAATCACAAATTAAAGAGGCTTTGACCCAGCAGCCAGTCTGATAAAGAAAGACACTAGATACACCCACTATCACTGGGCACACACACTGCCCACAGCCTTGAGGTTTAATTCAACTGCAATCTTTCATTTGTGTTTATTGAAGTTTATAGTGCCAGGATATTGGTGAGATTGGTGAGATTGGTGCAAACCATTCTTCACAGTGTTGATTTATTTATTGATGCGTTGCTACAATATCACCAAAGCAGAATATAACATTTTGCCAGTGAGCAAAACAGATTTAAAAATTGTTTTCATTTACACTCAAGAATGTGCTGTGGTGATATCAGCGTATGTAACATTTAGAGCTTGAACCAGATTTTACAAGTTAATATGGAAAAGTGTTCCATACATGGTTACTGTATGTTAGATTAATGGTTAAAACTCATAGTAACCACCATGAAATATTTATATTTCATATTTTCTGTGAAAACTATCAATTTATTGTATACATTACCTATATAATTCTAAACAGTGCCTAGGCATTGTGTGGATTTCCTGAATTCTACTCTCTGTATGAGGGAGAGGTAGGGATAAGGCTAAAGGTGCGTACACACGTAACAATTTTTTTAATGATTTAACTATAACAACGTCGTTATTGTTAAATTGTTTAAAAAATCGTTCATTTTTTTTGAAGGAATGATGAACGATAATCGTCCAAGCGCGCTCCCTTTTGTAGTTTGTAGTTCATCGTCCATTCTGACTGTCCAACATAACGATTTTTGTTCAGAAAATCGTTCATGTTGTAGAGAATGAACGATGTCCGTTCACTGTATGCATGATTAAAAAATCGTTCATCGTTCATGAAAATCGTTGCCAAAATTGTTAAGTATTTTAGTAACCAATGATTTTTATAAACGATTTTCGTTCACTTTTTCAAGGAAAAATCTGAATGAAAATCGTTAACGAAAATCGTTTGTTACTAAAAACGTTACGTGTGTATGCACCTTTAGGGATAGCGGTGAATTACTTAATGGAACATCAGAGGATTGGAGCTCTGACCCAGAAGACACCGCTTAAGCCGCTGCAGCCGCCAGCAGGTGGTCAGTCACCGCTGGGCCACCAGGACGAAATATCAACATCCTAACATGTCGACATGTCATAGCTGTCTACATAATGAATGTCAACATTTGCAATGTCGACATTATGACCATGTCGACATTCTCATACCCGACCCGGTCAAAAGAAAAGTGGGAACTTGTAATATGGAATGTAACATGTAATCTTTTTGGTAAAAAAATGTCTTTGTTTCCTGTGTTCCTTTGGGATTCGAGAGGAGAGTAGATGTACTTGAAATTCAGAAGAGACTTATCACTGTTTAGAGAATGTTCTGCAAACCCACTTGTTGCTTACACGTTTAGTGGTCTTTTTATCATTGGTGGTGATGGTGTAGCACTGTAAACTGTGAAGTGGTATCAGAAGATCCATACCCATTTGATGTGCTCCTCATAGGAATGGAAAGATGGCGTTAAATTGATTCATACTGTAGTCCACATTGAGAATAAGGGGGGCTGTGGTTTTCTATGTTACTAGCTGCATGTAGCTCTGATATCTCCAGTGTTCAGCTTATAGAAAATTGCTCTGATACTAAATAAAAGTGCCATATCCACATGATAAGAGCATCTCTCCGATGCCATGGGGAAATTATGTTGAGACGTTATGAGATATATTTGGTTGCTTATCTTTTTGCCTGTAGGGCAATGAACAGAATTGTATTTCTTATGACTAAGATAGAATGATTACTACAAGCTTGGATAAAGTTATCCAAAAATAGGAGCAAGGCCTAAATGTCGGGAACTGACAATTTGTGTAAGGAAATTATTGTGATCTGCGCAAACAATGGGTTTGGGGAGACTGCATGGATTTTGGTGGGAATGGCAATGCAGAATAGTATGTCTGTGAGTATATGTTGGCTATCGTCATACTTTTTTATTAGAAAGTTTATATAACCAAGAAAACATTACAGGTTGGCCTGTCTGTTCTAGGAATAATGCTTAGGATAGGCCTTATTCAGACCCGGGTGCAAGCGCTGAGCGCTCGCAACGGGTCGATGTTTACCCACTGGGCATACGCATGTCGGAGCCGGCTCCTACATGCGCATGCGCGAGACCCGGCTAGCGAAGGGCACTCCGTCGCTACAGGTCTCGCACCAAAGGGGGCAAGCTGCCGATGGTGATTGACAGCTCGCCCCGTTTGGGAGGCGGGCAGGGGGGGTGCCCGGCCAAATGGAGGCGTTCCCGACGGAACACTTGCCATTTGGGGGTGGCCCCACTGACATCAGCAATGATGTTAGTGGGGAGAGCAGGAAGCTCCCTGGGGCTTGCACTTGCCGAGACCCAACCTTAGGGTCTCGTCGCAAGCCCCGATGGTCGCGATGGTCCTGACTATCGTGACCATCAACCTGGTCGCTCGCTAGAGCTGTGGGTGGCAACCCACAGCTTAGCTAGCATCCAGGAGGCCGCACTTCACACCACAAGTGGCCGCCCTCATTCAGAGCAACCGCTTGTATCTAGCGATCGACTCTGAATGAGGGCCATAATCCTCAAAATATATATTTTTTAAAAAGTGTTTCTAAACTTATGTTTAACTCTGTTGATTTTTATTATAAAGAAGAAATGCTCTGGTTTGTAGCTCATTATACCAGTATTCCGCTTTTAATGATCTCTGCAGTGGATAATAATGTGATCGGAATTACACTGTAACTTTTATTAGGTTACCGTGCACCGGTTGGCTAAGATTTATTTTCTATTAAAGAAGAAGGTGTTTGTGTCAAGATATGTCAGATGGCTATTTCTTACAGGGCAGTAGTATATACCCTAAAACGGTTGTCAATCTGCAGTACAAACATTTTCTTAAGGCTTAAGGCTCCCTGATACTTTGGTATCCGACTTGCCTCAAATTGAATTGAATACCATATTACCAGGGCAATTCAATATTGCTCTGATGAGGCCACAGCTGCTCCAAAAAGCAGCTGACTGTGTGATCCTTACCTTTGCTGATTACGCCACTAATTACTAGCGGCAGAACTTTCCGCTGGAAATGCTGACCCACAGTGTAAGTAATCATGCGTGACCTGTTGGGGGGGACATAGTGCACTCACAGATCCTTCCTTGCAACCTGCACCATCTTTCCATATGAAAATGTTATAGGTTCCCACAGTCGAACTCAGTTTTCGGAGTTTGATGAATGAAGGTTCCTTACTAGAGTATAGGGACTGTGGACAGTATCTGGGCTGTAAGGTAAACAAGAAGTCTCCTGCATTACCTATGTAATGATTGCGTCTAATTCCTACAAGAGTAAGTGAAAATTAATCTTTTCATTTACTTCAGCCATGATCAGGGCCAGATTAACAATGGGTTGGATGGAGCTACAGCTCCAGGCCTCCATATAAAAATAGGCCCCACCATCATGGCTGAATGATGATGACCAGCTGGCCACACAGTCGGCCATAAATCATAAGTATTAAAATTGTATCTCTAGTTTTCTCAAAAACGTATGCAATTTGTCATTCTGTATGTATTTAGGGAGACAGTGGGGCTGATAGTATAAGGGATGTACATGCCCACTTGGCTCTGGCACCACCCACTAACAGCACTGAACACACCCACACAGCACTGGTCACAACTCCTTACTTTCTCAGTATAGGCCCTTGAACATTTTCTGCTCTAGACCCATTAGCTCTTAATCCGGCCCTGGGAATGATAAATGAGCCCCTTGATGACATCATTTGTTAAATTAGAGGAAAACTGACTATAATTTTAAGAACCTTATAAGAGCAAATGTATGTTTTTTTATGCTTTTACCTGAAAGGCCCTCTCCTAAGGTCTAACTGTACTAAATATCATACCGACAGAACGTACTTATTCTGCCACTGTCTCTGGGGCAGGATGTTAGCGTCAATAACCTGCCATAACTGACCACTCCTACTGATGTTACTCAGCTAGAAACACTCACTGACGTGTCATCTGTGCACAAGTTGTAGTAGAGTAGCCACTGCTACTAACAGGTGGCACTGTGTGACATAATAGGGCTTATTCTGAGTCGGACAGATCTCTTTATAATGCACAATAGCAATTTTTGGCATATAGCAAATGTGCAGAAGCAAATTTACGCATTTCTGAGTATCTCCATTCAGTTCTGTGTTGGACGGATCTTGGCCGGATTAGTCTTTGCATGAACTAGGCATCTCATGGTGGGAACTGTGTGGCTACAATACAATCACACAGAGCTGTTCTGTCTTGTGGGCATGTCATGGGAGTTTCTTGGGTGTGTAGCTTGAGTTATCGAATCTAGCATGGGGCTGGTGCAAGTGCCGATGCTAATGATGACAGTTGCAGCTGTGAACAGTGGGCGGAGCAACATCCCACTTGAAGCCATATGGACCCAGTAGCATAAAGTAGTATATCAGGCATAAAGCTGTATCACGCAATTACAATTTTGCAACCAACTGAGAATCATCCCCAATGTGAGCTGGGATTACTATGAGGCATAATGGGAACTGAGGCACTGCTATGTGACATAATATGAACTTGGGTACTTTATGGCATAATGGGAACTGGGGGCACTACTATGTAACATAATATGAACTTTGGTACTGTGTGGCATAATGTGAACTGGGGGCACTACTATGTGATATAATATGCACTTGGGTACTATATGGCATAATGGGAACTACTATGTGATATAATATGCACTTGGGTACTATATGGCATAATGGGAATTGGGGGCACTACTATGTGATATAATATGCACTTGGGTATTGTATGACATAATGGGAACTGGGGCCAATATGTAGCATAAAATAACAAGGGCACTACCATGTGACATAATATGTACTTGTGTACTGTGTGGCATAATGTGCACTGTGGACACTACTATGTGACATAATATGAACTTGGGTACTGTGTGGCATAATCTGAACTGGGGCCAATATGTAGCATAAAAATAACAAGGGCACTTGAAACACACAGACTAGAACTGAAGACACTAGAACAGGATATAGACAAACTGGACACCTCCCTAGAACCATACAAGGAGGAAGTAGAATTCAAGAATCTGGTCCAAATCACTAGGAACAAAATTAGTAAAGTAGAGGAGAACATCATAGAACGAAAAAAATCGAAAATCCTACGAGATAGGAACAGGAACCCTACAACCCATAGGAACACAGACCCTTACAACAACGACTCTGAAATTAATAAGAAAAGAACCAATACCAAATTTCCCCTACAGAACACAAAATATCCACCAACCACCCAGGAATTACCCATATATAGGAAACTCCAACTGACATACCAGCAATACATGACCAAGATACACAGAGCTAAGGACATACCCACAACTACACAGATCCACCCACCCCCACCACCAGTCCCTACTTCACCCACAAGCTCATCCACGAGCTCCAATATCTCATTCAGCATACATGAGATAGAGGAGGACACAGACAACTCACAGTACGCAAACCTAGCCAGACATTCACTAGAACAAGGGTGGCTCAACCCCATTAGAGGGAATTACACAGGCCACAATACGCAAACAGTTACGCATCCAGACCCAGCTCCCCCCATCACGGCAATAGGACACAACATATCCCACTCCCAGCACTCCACTCCATGGGCAACACATTTTTTAGACCTAGAGGCAGGCCACCTCGCCTGCCAATTAACGACGGAAAACCCAACACCACTGAGACAGAAAAGAAAACTCAACCAACGAGACGAGGCTGTAGGGGAGGAGACAGACTAAAGGCATCTAAGAACAAACCAGAGGACACAACACCTACCTCTACAGGCATCTTTAATCTTAGCCAATATAACCTATCTAAAGATGACACGTCATTACTCATGAAAGGTCTAAAATACGCACCCCACACACATCTGAACAAATTTGAAGTATACCTGGACCTTCAACGATTTGTTAGGAGACTCACTCTCAAAAAATATTTCCTTTCACAACCGGCCATCCAACAACCCGCAGAGACAGACCAATTCAAACATTCCACACTCAAACCAACCTCTCAGTTTTACCCCAGCCACCTCAAGGGACACCTGGTCCACACCTTTGAGACACTAGTTATGGAAGACATCAATAAAATAGCTACACCAAACAGGAGAACCATCAAAAACCTCACCCAGAATGAACAAAAAGCATTGCAGCAACTCCAAGCTAATAATCATATTGTCATCAAACCAGCGGACAAGGGAGGGGGGTTAGTCATCCTCAACAAAGCAGACTATACCACAGAAGCACATAGGATACTATCGGACACACAAACATACGAGATGCTCACACAAAACCCAACCAGGACCTATAACAAACAATTACTCACCATCCTACAATCAGGTCTCTCAGAAGGGATCTTAACTAGGAAAGAATTCGACTTCATATACAACCCACACCCCGTGATCCCGGTATTTTATTACCTCCCTAAAATACACAAAAACACTACAAACCCCCCTGGTAGACCCATAGTGTCGGGTATCAGTTCCATGACCGCAAACCTTTCCAGATACCTAGACCACTTTTTACAACCATATGTTAAAATACAGAAATCATACATACAGGACACGACACAGATACTCCAAATCCTTGACAAGATAGACTGGCAGGACGACTACTGGCTGCTAACCAGTGACGTCACATCACTGTACACGGTCATTAACCACACACAGGGCCTGGACAGCATTCAACACTTCCTTAATCAAGACACGACTTTAGACCCCTCACAAACCCAATTCATACTCCACGGAATAGACTTCATTCTACAACACAACTACTTCTGGTTTGATAACAACTTCTACAGACAGGTGACAGGGACCGCCATGGGAACCAGATTCGCCCCCAGTTATGCCAATCTATTCATGAGCAGATGGGAGGAAACTCACATCTGGTCAGGGCATAATTGGGGGAAGAATCTGGTCCAATGGACGAGGTATATAGACGACGTGTTTTGCATTTGGCAAGGATCACTCAACACTCTCACAGACTTCTTAGCTCACATCAATGACAATGACAGACATCTGAACTTCACAACACAATACAGTAAAACAGACGTCAACTTTCTGGACCTACACATCTTCATCGACGAACACAAAATACATACCAAGACATTTCACAAACCAGTAGACGTCAACAGTTTCATCCTATCAGATAGTGGACATCACCCAAACTGGCTCCAAAACATACCTAACAGCCAATTCAAACGCATCAGACGAAACTGTACCAAACGAAAAGACTACCACGAACAATGGATACGAATGAAGGAGCAATTCATAGCCAAAAAGTACGACAACAAAACACTCCAAGATACTCTGGACAAAATAGGCAACGAGGGACGCTCACCCCTATTACAATACAAACCTGACAAACAACAACACACCAATGATATACCCTTCATAACGCAGTACAACACCAGTGCTACCAAGATAAAACAGGTAATCAAGAAACACTGGAATTTACTACTTAAGGACGACACACTGGCAACGATACTTCCGACGCACCCAAAGGTAATATACCGCAAAGCACCAAACATCAAAGACAAATTAGTTCACAACCACATACCCCCGACTTCACTGACACAAATTACCATAGATCAAGAACCCTTGAAGTAGGGCTTCTACCATTGCGGAACATGCACTAACTGCCGAACACTAGGACATAGGAGCACCAAACCAACCACCTCATTCTCTTCATCACAAACAGGAAAAACTTACAATATCAATACAAGAACACATAACATGCAACACCAATCATGTGATATACATGCTACAATGTCCCTGCAACCGTCAATATATAGGACGCACTATCAGACCCCTCAAAACTAGAATCGCAGAGCACATTAGAGGCATAGTAAACAAGACAGATACCCACAACGTCCCCCTACACTTCCAAGAAAGACACGCCAGTAACACAAAAGGTATGACCTTTATAGGCATCAAGGCTCTGAGCAAGAACTGGAGAGGAGGGGACATACTAAAAAGAATAAATAAAGAAGAACTAAAGTGGATCTTCACCATGCAAACATTCGCACCAAAAGGCCTAAACATTGACAATGAAATAAAATCAGTAATAACCCGTTAGGCTCAACCCACTAGGGAGGTACGGACCATGCAACACACCCACAACCCAACAATCACCCGAGAGTACCCGACCATTTTACTACATATAAGGTGAACCATTATGAACCACATCGCACACAATGCTTAAACAATGCACTCCCATAATGACACTACAAGAGTAACTCACATGTTACAACCAACACTCTGTCACACCAAGAGCGTGTAAATACAACACAACTATGGTACCACCCCACACACACATCAATTAGCAAGTTATACATCACCTTCACATAGGACACGGACATGCACATGATGATAACAAATGCATCATGAGACAATTCCCACATCAACCAATACAAGACATTTGTCAACACTCAGTTAGACGTTATGACACGTCCCTCACAACCACCGTCTCCACATCACCGACACTGGACATCAGTGTTGACACACCCAGATTATCAGACCAACAATGCATACCTGTTCAGGTCACAGAATACACAACTCTTAAGATTTAGCGCCCCCATGCACCCACCACAGTATGATGGCACCAAGCCACCCATCCCACATTCACCAGAATACGTGACTAGATATCAACCCTCAATCAAACCCCCCCAAACCCCCCCCCCTTTCCTTACCCCTCCTTTTTCCAAACCCCCCCCCTCCGTAACCACCATATCCCTACCGCTTGACTGTAACTCTGTCCATAACTCTGTCCATAACCATGTCCCTACCACTTAACTGTAACTCTGACGCACCCAGAATAACAGACTCCACGACACAAGCACCTGCCCATATTACACTAACATAAGGGGTAACCTGTACACAGGGGACATAACCAGAATCTCAACATGCACACACCGCAGTTTGGCAGCATCGGGCCACCCATCCAACGATTCCCATCACGCGCACCCATACACCTATATATGAAATTGCAGACACATAATACCACTTAAACATGTATTGTATACTTTATTCAATCTCCTCTCCATACAATATAAACCCCCATCATAGGCGCTATACGCAAGACGCCTGCCGCATACAGCACCTCTGTAGTCGGGTCCCGGCAAGCTAGCGTCACCATGGAGACCAGGACGCTGCCACCGCGAACCCCCTCCCTGATAGGCCCATGTACACCATGTGACGCTCGACGCAGGAGGATGCCTGCGTCTATGCGTCACATGACTTGCCACACCCCCGGCCAACACGGACCACATGTTAGCGACGCGCACGTGGGAGGTGATGTCAGAGGGATACCCGACGCTCCCATGGCAACGGTCACCGCCGGGCAGCCCGGCCATTACCGCGTGGTGTATTACGCGCGCGCTGACACACACACCCCCCGCTTGCACAATATACCATTACCACCAATGATTAGTCTGTATCAATGTCAATCACTCATACTGCACCACCCCACCCAATACAGCCCACACCTGCTAACACTGCTGTCATGATAGGCTACACAACCCACAGGCCACGCCCACACACCCACCTTCCACCTATATAGCATGCTCACATTCATACTATCAGTAACTCCTTGAAGAAGGCTTAAGGCCGAAACGCGTTGGAGGCAACACACCCCTGCACAGGACTACTGCACTACCCCACCTTGTACCCCATCATCAACTCCACGGCAAGGTGGCACAGAATTACGAACGCGGACCGCCGCATCATCCCCTATCACAAAGCAGTGACGAGCGTCCGTCCGGCACACCCTGCAGGCTTGCAGGGTGCCAGTGACCACCGGACCGATACCGGAGTACACGACATCTGTACAAGGACTAGAGACTGCAACCTACCGGTAGGTAACTACAACATCAGTGCGGGACGCCGCCACTGCCACTTCACGGGACTTTATCATAGACATCATCACTATCCTGGTCCTCTAAGACTGTGACCGCACGGAAAGGAGCCCCCTAAAAGGGCTCACCAACTCCCTGACCAGGAAATCACTTAACCCGCCACTCAACCCCAATCTCATTCACGATACCGCCTGGGGAGCACTGTGACTCACCAATAAACAGGTTGGATTCGATCTCAAGTGTCTGGCTTTTCATTACACACCAACAACACCCACACAGTAGACAAACACCAATACACGCCATCTATTGTTACTACATAACCACCCATATCCCGCTTTCCCACCTACCCTCCCCTGTCACCTCCCCCCCCCTTTTTCCCCCCCACCCCGTTCCTCTCACCCATCACCCCACCATCATATATACATACATTTCTCCCACAAAACCCCCCCCAACTTTTTTCCTCCCCTCGCAGCATGTATCCACATACAGGAGCGCACGTGTAAACCCCCCTCGTCCAACTTGCAATTAACAGGATCTGGTACTCCTGTTCCACGTGCAGCACCACCATAGCCCCACTTTTCTTGCTTTCCCCCTATCTTGCTCCCTAATCTCCCTTCCTCACACACCTTATAGACATACCCTCTAAGACCTAGAGCGCGGACCACTCTGTTCATTATATTAGGAAAAATAATGATTTCAATGGAAACTGTAATACAAACATAAATAGAATGTGATTACACCCTGAAGTTATGCTATCCAAACAACATGAACCATAACATAATTGCATAACTGGTTAGAGGATCTTACCATCAATACTGTGCTGAGAGGAGAATTATACTGCACCTCTTTGCTGAGACCATGAGAGATCTAAGATGGTGACCTCCTATCTTCTACCTAGGGTGCATTGGGAAACTAGCTATGGAATCCTATAAAGTCCAAACCTGGCTGCTATCAGGCTGACCACTAGATGGAGCTTACACAAAAATAAATGCATATGAAACAAACAATTCTGAATGTTGAAAGAGGAGTGCGCTACTGCTCAGACTCCAGTCTTCCTGTTCTCCAGGGAGGTTTAATGCCCTGTCCCAAGATCACTGTTGAGATCACTACTGACAGAAGTCTGAATATACCTGAATATAACAGAATACACTGCCTCCTGCAATATCTGTATTGTGTGTAATGCATAAGCAATGTGATTTAAAATAGCCGAAAAAAGTGCAACCTGATTTATTACCCAAAAATTAAGAGTATATCAGTTATTAATAATAATTAGTTATTGATAATTGCCTTAATATTAGCATTCTTTTCCAGACAATTAATCTTCTTATTCTTGTATATTTCCTTTGCTTTCTCAACATTTAAAGTGGAGTTACATCATGTACAATGTGGAAGTAGGGCCTATTGTGAAAATTAACATTTGTGAAACAAAGAGTTGCATCCAACACTCAGAACAACATAAGTGGCACTGTGCATTCATTGGAAACGGGAATTGCTTCTACACATGGCTTAGAAATTACAAACATGGCTATATTTATCCCTACCAATCACTCACCTCCATTTGCCTGTAAAAAAACAGTAAGCCCCCGAACCTCATTCTTTAGTCCACGTCCTACTTAATTTCTCACCTTTATTGTACTGTGTTATCCAACTACATGTCATTTTATATTTACTATACCATTAATCAGTCATGTTTTATTGTTACTGGGGGGTATAAACCTTGTACGGTGCTGCAGAAATTTTGTGGCACCTTAAAAATGTGGATAATAATATTTCGGAGCAGTGCAGTCACTATAAAATACAGATGGACTGATTCAGAGGTGCAAGCAAACGTGGCTGAGGTTGTTTCTATTGCAGCAGCAGCATCTTTACGCTAATGCCATGACCAATTCAGTCCATACTGAGAAATCCTCTTGCAGTGGCGCTAATCCATCTTGGTGCATCTTCAGTCGCTGCCACAAGCCCACATCTGCCTTACCACCCCCTATTACCTCCCATTAACACCTATTGAAAACCACAGCTCTTGCATCCAAATTCATTATGTGTCTCCCGGAGGTAACCATCGGGACGCATGCACAGTGTGACTCAGATGCATGTGCGGTACTTCCAATATCTGCATAGATGTTAGCATTGCATGCAGTCAGTGTGAATCATTATAGGATCCACAATTACTTTTTGTCAATATAGGATATCATTGGTTACCAAAAAAATCCATTTAGGAACATAAAGTATATATGTATGAAAGGTAAAATGAATGGTATAAAATATTTGGAGCATACCATTGCTCAATTGCATGATGACATAAGTAGTAATGTCCAAAAGCCACCTGAAGGGATTGTTCTTTATCAGACCTCATACAGAGCAGGGACTGTGCAATAGGCTGCACATACTGATAAAAAACATCTGTAGACTGCTGACTTGTCTATGAGGATTTGCCTTCTAGCTTCAACAAATCATTTTTCTTCTTATGGTTGAAACGATATAGGGCAGAAATGTGATGTGTTGGGTACCAAGTGTACAAGCATTATATACAAAACATAATTATTTTAGCTTATCTCGGAAACTGGATGTTGCTGATCGGATATTAAATTTTTAAACATAAAAATGAACAGTATGTTTTGTCTAAGGAAGAAACCTTTTCAAATCTGTCCTGCAAAATATTTGCCTTGTTCTGTATTTGACAACCACATTTAGAATGTTTTACTCGCAGAATTTGCCAGTTTTTCCCAGTGCAGAATATTACTATTATTATTAACAGATGCTTATATAGCGCCAGCAAATTCCGTTGCACTTTATAATTGGAAACAAACACTGATAAAACAAGACTGGGTAATAATAACAGAAAGACATACAGGGGTATTCAATTTGGAGCGAAAAGTTCGTGCTGTACTTTTCGCTCCACATCGCTAATTTTCCTGGGATAAAGTATCGGGCGCGTGCCCGCTTTATCCCTGTATTCAATTAAAAAGCTACGAAAACGGGACCAGGCGAAATAGGATCGGCGAAAAAAAACTGGATTTACCTGGAATAAATTGTAGGACCCCCCGAAAGCTATAAAAACATGGGGGATCACTATGGGTACCACCTTTTTAGCCTGCAAATGGTCGGGGTTTTAAATAGCAGCGGTAGGTGTTTATTTCCCGACATTGAAGAAGTGATGCAGAAGTGCACTTAGGTTTTTTTTTTTTTTTTTTAAGTGGTCCCATCAAATTTAGGGTACATAAAAATAGGTACTAGCATATTTTTATGTCCCTAAAGTAATTTGAAAAAATTCTGCAAAAATGCACCTGCCGCTAATAGCCTATTCTAGACAACACCTGCCGCATACTTACAGAATAGCCCTGAACCTATTTCCCTATTTTGAAACATTTTTTTTCCATTTTTTTTCACCCCAATTTTTAAATAATTTTTTTGGTGTGTCCCTAATTTTTCTTTAAACTTTTTTTGACACAGTTTATTTTAAAATGACATTCCCAGAGTTGCAGGCTATTTTTTTAAGCCTGCACCCCTAAACCCCAATTCTGCACTTTTTTTCGCCACCTATTCAGTGGTGAAAAGTTATCCCTGTTTTTTTTTCAAAGGATTTTCGAACCTGCGAAAAGTCTTTGAAATTGAATACGGGGATAATTGAAATCGGCGAAAATTACGTAATCGGCGATAATTTATCGCTGATTCCGAAATTTTCGCTCCAACTTAAATGCCCCTGATAGAGGTTAGAGGGCCCTGCTCGCAAGCTTACAATCTTTAGGGAATGAGGCATTGAAACACAAGGATAGGTGCTACGTATAACATAATGGTTCAGACAGATTGCTGAGGGTCTTGGTAAGCTGTATGACCCATTCACACAGGAATGTTGGCAAGGGCCAGTAGGATGTGAAAGTGAAGAAAGAGAAAATAAGTTATGTGTGGACTGCATAGCGGGGTTGCAATTGGGTAGAATAGCTTCTGAAGGTTATGTGGGTGGTTCTGGAATTTGATAATCTTGTCAGAAGTGATTACTTTTCAGGGAACGCTTGAAGGTTTGGAGACTAGAGAAAAGTCTTATTGTGTGTGGGAGGGCATTCCACAAAGTGGATGCAACCCGAAAAAAGACCTGTAACCGTAAATGGGAGCAAGTAATGTATATAGATGAGAGACGCAGATCTTATGCAGAGCGGAGAGGTAGGGTTGGGAGCTAGTTTGAGATAAGTGAAGTATATTGGTGTAGTTTGCGTATGTGTAAGTAAGAGTGTTTCATATTGAATAAGGTAAAAAACAGATAACCAATGGAGGGACTGATAGAGCAGAGCAGCAGACGATGGGCGTTTTATGAGGAATTCAGCTTTGCAGCTATATTTAAAATGGATTGTAGTGGTGAAAGTCTGTTTTGGGAAAGACCAGTAAGGAGACTATTGCAAAAATCAATGTGGGAGATAATGAGTGCATGACTTAGAGTTTTTGTAATGTCTTGTGTAAGATATGGTTGTATTCTGGATATGCTTTTTAGATGTATGTAACATGATTTGGAGACAGATTAAAGGTGGAGAACACAGAACAGTTCAGAGTTAAGGATGAAACCTAGGCAGCGAGCTTGTGGGGTGGGGTTGATTGTCGAGTTATCAACAATGATAGAGCTATCAGGTTGTTAATTACTATTGGCCAGTGGAAATATTATCAATGCCGCAAAAAAGGGGTGTGATCTCAATAGAAAGGGGCGTGGTCACACAATAGTATCCCCAATTCAAATACGCCACACAGTAGCACAATCTTATTCACATTACACAACACAACACAAAGTGCCCCTGATTTACATTACACCACATAGTAGTGTCCTTTATTTGTTATGACACATAGCAGTGGCCTTTTTACACATTGCCCATAATAGTGCCCCTTACACACAATGCACATGGTAGTAGTGCCCCTAATACACATAATGACCACAGTAGTACTGCTCCTTATACAATGCCCACAGCAGTAGTGCCCCTTACACATAATTGCCATAGCAGTAGTGCCCCATATGCAATGGCCACTATATTGGGGCCCCTTCTGCAGTGCCCCCAGCAGTGGTGCCCCTTATGCAGTGCCCACAGTGGTAGTACCCCTTATTCAGAGCCCACAGTAGTGGTGCCCATTATGCAGTGCCCCCTGTAGTGGTGCCCCCAGAAGTGGTGGCCCTAATGCAGTGCCCCATATGCAATTCCCCCTCATTAGTAGTGCCCCAGTGGTAGTGCCCCCATTAGTAGTGTCCCCAGTGGTGTTGCCCCCATTAGTAGTGCCCCAGTAGTAATGCCCCCAGTAGTAGAGTCCCCTGTAGTAGTTTCCCCAGTAGTAATGCCCCTGTAGTAATGCCCCCAGTAGTAATGCACCCTATAGTAATGCCCCCAGTAGTAGTGCCCCAAATAGTAGTGCCCCCAGTAGTAATTCCCCCAGTGGTAATTATCCCAGTAGCAGTGCCCCCAGTAGTAGTGCCCCTTACACAAAATAAAACTGTAAATAGAAAATACTTGTCTTAAACCCCGCTTCTGCGTCCGCTGCTTTCCAACTGGCTGCTCTTCGGAACTATGTTAGAGACGTCATGACGTCTCTCCCATAGTGCCCAGTACGGAGCCGGAAGTCAGAGCTCAGGAGTGAATTCCAGCCTCCAGCTTCTGCTGTAGGGAAGAAGCCGGGAGCTCGCTGGTAATAAAATCTCAGCAGGTACCCGGCAACTCCCTGCAGCACAGGGCTGACTGGCCGGGGAAGGTGGGCTGACGGAATGCAGTTCCACCCTGTTCTGTCCCACATTAATCCCTAAATAATATTAATTCTGTTTTGGAAATATTAAGTTTGAAGTGGCAAGATGACATCCAAGATGAAATGGCAAATAAACATTCAGTAATGTGGAACAATACAGATGGTGAAAAATATGTGGAGGATATATAGATTTTCGTATGAGCTGCATACAGATGATACTAAAATTCAAAGAAGTTTTCCAAGAATTGTGGTATAGATTGAGAAAAGCAGATGACCTAGGCCTGAACCTCAGGTAGTCCAACTGACAGAGGTAGTGAAGAGGAGGTGGATTCAGAGATTTATTTTGGATCTTATCAGTCTTGTCCTTGAAATAGGAAGCAAGATCTTCTGCACTGTTAGTAGCTTGGGGGTTTGATTTGGGATTTAAGTGTATTAAAAAGTCACTTTGGGTTAGAAGCTTGAGCAGAGATGAGAGTTTGGCAATATGTTTGCTTGGCAGTGTGCAGACCTCTACGATAAGAGTTGTAGATAGTCTTGTATGTGAGGAAGTAACGTGGAGTACAAGATTTACGCCACTGATGTTCTGCTTTACATGAGAGCTTTTGTAGGTGCCTTATTACTTCGGAATGCCACTGTTGACATCTAAGTCTATGTGGAGTGAGGTGGGTAGCTGGAGCCACTTCACCGAGGGCTATTTCTAGAGTTTGGTTAAGGTGTGATACAGCAGTCTCAGGAGAAGTGAATGTAGAAATTGTTGAGATTAGTTGTTTCAGAGGGGTAGAAAGTTGTTGAAGATTAATAGCATTATTATTTCTGTAAGTGTGAAAATGCTTAATAGACATCAGTGACACTGAGCTTGAAGTAATGGAGGAGAGCTTGCAGGTTATAAGTTTGTGATCTGAGATGGGAAGGAGTGTTAGTGAATTCAGAAATTGAGAATAGTCTGGTGCATTCAAGATCAAGGCAGTGGCCATCCTTATGAGTAGAGTTTATCCTCTGGGAGAGAGGAGGTTAAAAAAAGTATTTTGGAGGCAGAAGGAGTTTGTGGACTATCAAAAGGAATTTTGAAATCACCAATGATGATGGTGGGGATGTCAGAGAATAGAAAGTGAGGGAACCAGGCAGAAAAGTGTTCAAGAAATTGTTGGTGTGGCCCAGGTGGGTAATAGATAGCAGCAACAAGCAGATAGAATAGATAGAATGTGAATTATGGAACCTGTGGTAGAACTGTGTATGTGAAAAGTTGGGACAGAAATATATTTGTCATGGTTTGGGGTTTCAGATCTGAGGCAGGACCCATAGGCTGGACTGACGAGATTAACTGAAACCTGGCCCTGGATGAATCAGTCATCTGACTGCATCCAACATCGCAGCGCTTATGTAGTCCAGAAAATGGAAACAAACAGGAGAGCAGGAGTGCTGCAGAAGGCCAGCAGACATACAGCCCACCTAAATATATACCTGTTCGATCAAATAACACAGACCCCAGTTTGTGACAATATCAACTCCACCTCCTATACTGATTCCATTGCCTTAGGAGATTCAGGGTCTGATTGTGTGAGCCATGTTTCTGTTATTGCCAGGAGGTTGATGTTGTTTGAGATAAAGTGGTCATGGATAGATGTTAATTTGTTACAAACATAGCGTGCATTCCATAAGGCACATTTGAGTAAACACTTAATATTTATAAGGTTAGCTGGATTTATATTCCATTGTGAATCAGCTGTATGTAAGGGGGGAATATGCGAGGGGCCAGGATTTGGTGATACTGTATGTCGTCAGCTACTGTAATAGAAACAGAAGGAGAGGGAGATGAATATAGTTGTAGAATGTGTTTGAAGGTTGTTTATGGTGACAGTTTAAAGATGTTGCAGACAATGTACTGTATGAAGATAAGAAAAAAGCTCATGAGTGTTAATGAGAGAAGAGTGGATTAATGAGGTGGCAGTGTGTACTGTGGGATGAAAGGGAGGGGGACTGAAAGATGTTATAGCCTTAGAGGTTGTGATAGTAGAAAAAGTAATTTGTTGCAAATGATGTTTTAATAGTAAAAGTCAAGTTATTTATTAACTGTACATGAGGAAATTGCAATTCAATTGACAATCTTTATCTAAAAACCAGCATTAGGCTGAACCAGCAGGGGGCTGATGCTATTGCAGGAAGACACACAGCATAGGGTTCCACTGACATGATGGCAGCCAGCCCCAAACTGGTCAGCCCAGGGCTGGAATTTCTCAGGAAGTAGGGACCCTAACAATAAAATGGGATTGAGTACTGTGTTTTTGCCCATCTTTTCTTATCACAGTAAAGACACACCTGCTGTCATATTTATTGTGCATCTGCTCAGTTTATTTGCATGAGGAAGGAGCATGGACGTTTCTAGAGAGGAGGGGGCCTGTGTGCAGTCTCCGACACGAGCTCCCTCCTCTCTGTCTGGCGGCCGGCAGCGCACTGAGCTGTGCGTGGCCAGCACCGGAGTTACCGATTCTGGGCACTAGAGTGCGCCCAGAGTCTATAGAGTATGCGCAGGTCACCGGGAAAATGGCAGCGGCGGCCATTTTCCCTGTACTGCACAAATGCGAAAACGACAGGAAAATGGCCACGGCGGCCATTTTCCAGTAGTTTTCACAGGGCCGAACCCCCGTGCGGACGCGGGACTCTGGAGAGGTAAGTAAAACTATGGGTGCAGGGTGTGCGGTGCAGGGCCTCGCACACCCTGCACCCATTATAGATACACCCCTGGGAAGGAGGCACATTTGCTACTTATGCAGAGTTGGTTGTAGCTCACATTTCTGGGCAACATTGCACAGGTAGAAAAATGCTGTTTTTCCCCCAGGTGCATATAACATTAGTTGCAAATTGTGTCCAACTCTCCATAAGAACAACACTGAGGAATGGTGAGACAATAGTGGATACAAACTGCACAAGAACCTGCGCTTTAGTCCTATTGTTAATATTAAAACCTACTCAGAATTGCTCCCCAAAAATATAGTGGTAAGATTTATTTGTGAATAACAATTTAACATTAATTATGCTAATTATGCTAAAAGTTATTTAGCATGCATATACATTATAAACATATTAAAATACAACTCTAACATTGCAGTCATAGGGCCTGATTCAGCATGGATTGCAACTACGACCGCAGCTGCATAATCACACGCAATTCAGCTGCGAAAATATGCTATTGCCTGCCACAGTTCAGCCAGCATAGAGACACCTACGGCATTCTCATCCATAAAACCTTGCAGTCCTGCGTATACATCAGTAACATCGAGTAACATAGGCATGTCACGCACAATTACAGCAGCTCTGACCTGTCTCAGAAATTAAAAGTCTAGTCGCATGCAGTGAGTACACTAGCTGTGCATGCCGTCGCAGTGGCTAATTAATGCACGCCCATGCAATGGTGTCCAATCGGATAGACACGCCTGTGTTAGTCTGACCACCCCCCGTCACCACCCCCAAACACTGACATCCCGTCACTCACTCTGCGATGGATTTCTAAGTGCGTGTGCATGATCGCAGTGCGATCGCAATGCTTTAGTTGCACACGCACACTATGGCCTGTATTCAATTTGAAGCGTTGAGTCCAGATCCTCGTTAAGTTACCGCCGATGACGTCATTATCACTTGTTTTGGTTTTACCCCGTGTTCACTTTGAAAGACTTTCCGCCCAGGCAGAAAGTCAATGCAATGTAATAGGCGGTAAAGTATAGCCTATGAATGGGAGGTGGAAAAAAAGTGCAGAATTGGGGTTTTGGGGTGCAACATTTCGGGAACCCCCGTGCAGCCTTCAGACAGTCCCCCAATGGTAATCTGTGTAAAAAAAAAAAAAACTTAAGGACACCCCAGAAATTGTCTTTGAAAAATAGAGCAAAAAAAAAATGTTGGGGTACAAAGTTAAAAACTAGCGAACTTGACTCTGGGGGGTCCCCAAGTATGCCCCAGGTGTTTTTTTGATTGCAGGTGTTTGCGGCAGGTGGATTTTTCATGATTTTTTCAAATTCACTTTTTCAACTTATATGCTGACCCCCATTTTCAAGTACTCCAAATTTGCTGGGATAAGTTATTTTCTGGAAAAAATACTCCTAAATAATACTCTGCATTAAGTATAGAAAAACACTATTTAGCAGCTATTGAGCCCATTTAAAAACACCAAATACCTTCAGCAAGCCAAACCGGGGGGTACCATAGTGAACCCATATGTCAGAGCATCATTTGGGGGGGTGACAGACTGATTTCCCCAAAAATGACAGTACTTTCCGCTTGTTCGCCGGGTGCCGTTTACGCGTACTTTGAAATTGAACACGGAGTAAAGTGTGCACGCGCGTGATACTTTAACACCTACAAAACAGGCGAAGATGGCGTTAAGTCCGGCCCGCGTTAACACAGATCGGCTCAAATTGAATACGGCTCTATGGTGCATATGCATGAGCAGTGTGCACCATCGGCCAATCTGCGGGCGCGGTTACGATACAAAGAGCAATCAATATAATTTAAGGTTTTAATGCACATTCATTTATTTCCATTAATATGGTGGTAGGAATATTCAGCATGTGTTACGATTATTGGACTTGCCCCACACACACATTTGTAATATTCACAGCTCTTTCCAAGCTTGTGACACTGATCCTATGAGGTATATTTACTTAAGTGTGGGTTTTTAGAAGTGTTGTTGCCCATAGCAACCAATCAGATTCTAGTTATTATTTTCTAGAAGGTACTAGATAATTGTTAAGTAGAATCTGATTGGTTGCAATGGGCAACATCTCCACTTCGCACTTTAATAAATACACCCTCATGAGTCTGTTAAACAGTACAGACGTTTTTCTATAGCAAAAGTATTGGGCCTGTTATTCCAATATGTAAATAATATGGGTTAGAAATTTTTAGAAGATGGAACTCGTTATAGCTGTAATTTCTGAAGCGAATGAGTCCCTCCGGAAATCCAGCTGAAGTTGTCCTTAATGATATCTTTAATTCAACAAAATACACGGCTTAGGGCAGCTGGTTCTCCAGGTCAGAAGGCTGGATGAATGTAGTAGTTACCCACGGCATACAATTTTGAGGGTCAAAAGCAGGTCAACGCTCCTCTCCTGATGGGTTTCAATGTTCACTGGCACTATTATAGTTAATGTCAGTGTGACCTAAAAGAGGAACTTAAAATATATATTAGGAGAAGTTTACTCATCTGTAAACCATCCAGGTACACTGTGAAACAGATGCAAAATGTTACCATAATTTTGCTAATTTTGCTAATTTTGCTAATCTCTATATTTAATAAAGGTGATATAGATTGTATAAATGTAATTCTAAAATGATGGTGATAAGGCAGACAGAATTCCAGAAATGTAATGACATTGTACTAATATAACACTAATGGTTTCTGTGTGTGTGTTATTTTTTAATTAGAAAGGCCTTGAGAAGCATGATTCATAGCTTAACTAAAATTATGCAAACAATTCAGTACCCTGGTCAAGAGTGAACACCTGTACCCACCTCTTCTCCCACATTTTGGTTAGCTCGACATTAGGCACATGTTACACAAAAATAGATAAGGCTCTGCATTTTGGCCACTGCCTGTGTTTATTTGCAGCACAAATACAAATATTATTTAGGGACAAGGCACTTTGATGTCCAAGCCAAAGGCTGTAATTGGTCCCATGTTAGACCCAACTCTGCTCTTTGTTTCATTCTATTTACTATTCTGAGCTGGCTACAGGTGCGTTACTCCCTGCCAAGTCATTTTAAAATCACTTGATCCCTGCGGTAGCACAATTACAGCACTTGTTCACAACTCAGCATGTCTAAAAGATGCTCTGAATGAATTTACATCTGCTGGACTTTAATGTGTACTAAATTGCGAGCAGGTAAGTGTGCTATTGTAGGGTTTAATCATTCCTAACATACCGCCATTCTCAAGTGATTAAAAGTTGCCTCTGCAGATAATGCTTTGATGTAAATGGATGATATTGTTACAACACCATTCAAATGAAGACAGTTTACAGTTTTTGCCACCGCTCTGGGCAGAGAATACTGCAGCCACATTAGCCGTATACATGCAAAAGTGCATGAGGCTAATCTGGAGTGACATTTGGAGATGCTCAGTGTAAATTTCGGACAAAGGGTTACATTTACTAAGCTGCAAAATGACAATGATATTAAAATCAAAGACCAGAGGCCTGCTTTTAAATTTGTCAAAACAATGTACTCTGATGATTCATAATATTACCCAAATAATTTACCAGGTTTCAAATTTTTTTACATTTCAGAGAAAAAAATCTCAACAAATAATACCGTAGAGAGCACCCTAAACTGTTTCTGTATTTAAGATATACATTAAGACTGTTAATGAAACAAATATCTGAAAAAACAAACCACAGCCAATATTAAGACGGTAACAAGAAACACAAACTTGTCAACATTGGTTTTTTAAATTTCTGAACTTTTCACATTTTCTTACAAATAAAAAATACTAAAAAATATAAGATCCCAGATTCCAACTTGATATTTGTTTTGGATAATGTTACAACATACAGGAATAGAGAGACATTTTTTTAAAACAATTTAAACCATATGTTTTTTTGTAAATCTGTTTTTAAGGGGTGAATTCAGTTAGCCCCGATAATTTTTCAGGCACAAAGAACTGGACTTTTTTGCATTTTTTACCTTTGGGCAATTCAATTAGAGACGAAAACACATAGAATCCATGATAAGTTCACAGACCTATGTGTTTTCACTGCCCGTTCTGCAAAAACTAGATAATTATTGGGGATTTTTTTTGGAGCTTGCTGAGATCCCAAAAGAAAATCCCTGGTAAGTGCTGCAGGCAGCTGCACTTCGGGGCTGATTGGATAGCTCCGGGCGATCAATTAGCCTGTGGTAAAAACTGCGGCTACTTGAAACCCCCCGTATATGTTTCAGTCTAGCACCTTGAAATGTTGACTTCCTTAACTCTAGTCACTGTGGTCTATCAAATGTTATGAAACACCTGGCTAGCATAAACCCTCTAGAACCAATAGCTGAGGTCTTCTGCCTATAACAACTGCCCTTATTCCCTTTGATACTATCACTGATACTGAGATGCCACCAGGTCTTAACACCCAGAGTAGTAGAGGTTTATACAAATGACAGGTGATCACATGAACAAGGCTGAAATAGTAGAAAAGCACTTGCAATACAATGAGGCTAATGATCTAACATATGCGTAGATAATAACAGCAGGAACTAATAACAGCAGACTGTAACAAGTGATCGCAAACAACTGTCAGGGTACCAAAAGTATGGTGATACTTAGAAGTAGATGTTTGCAAGAAACATGAAGCATAGATAATAACAGCAGGAACTAGTAACAGCAGACTGTAACAGATGATAGCAAACAATTGTCAAGGCTCCAAAAGTAAGTAAGATGATACTTAGCAGTAGACATTTTGCAAGAAGCATCAGACCATAGATCAGACTGGCTAGGCACACAGCGACACAGAAATCCAACAGAACTGAATACACCAGGGTCAGCAGGCTAACTCCCAGTAGCAGCTATAACCATCACTAAGTAGCATTGCTGGAGGCCTTATAACAGAGAGGGGACCAATGAGATGCCTGCCAGAGAAAACAGCCCCCTAATGAAAAAAACAGTGCAGCTCTGATACTGCACATACAACAGAGTCTCAGTTCTAGGTAACAGCTGGGACCAGAACACCCTGTGGCCACACAGAATCCCCTTCTACTAGCAACTATCAGCCAGTGAGGCGGCGTGGCATGGTACCCCGGTTGCCTGGTAACGGCTGGGACCTGCCAAGAGGTAGAACATCAAATTCATGTTATGTTGTAAACAAAATTTATTTTTGTTTTATGAAAAAATCTTAATTCTGGTATTAAAAAATTAGGTTTTTGTATGCTCACAAGTGCCAACATTTGTGGTTTTTTGACATTTTAAAACCCTTGTCCCTTAAAAATAACATGCAATCTTTTTATGCATATTTGAGACACTAATAAATGTGTTCAGAGAATAAAAGTAAAACTAAATGATATGGTAGTGTGCATTAGGTCACTGACATGGAATTACTTTCCATCGTGTCTCCCGCTTCAGGCTGAATGGGTTGACTTGGATGGTGACTGCCCATTTACACATAGGCTTAATGTTTTGAGGGTGTGTTGGAGAATGTAGGTAGAAATGCTGGTCATGCTGTTGAGCATATGCAGAGATTCATCTGTTTTCAGATTGATCTCTTGAGGAGCAATTTAAGAGAGAAGGGGGCCCATGTGCAGTCTCTGTGTGGGCTTCCCCTCTAGTACTGTGCCAGAATCTACTGTGCATGCACAGGTCTCTGGGAACATGGGGTCTGCACCATGTTCCCGGATCTGCACCATGTTCCCGGTGATTTCTCTACTGATATTGGGGAAGATAGTGGCTGCTGCATTTTCCCAGTGGTTTCTGCGGTACCGACGGAGAGGTAAGAATAATGTAGGGGCACAGGGTGTGCGGTGAGAGCCCCCCTGCACCTATGGGGCTGTATGCACCACACATTCTGCACCCATTAGAGAGACACCTATAGATCTCTTGCACAAGCTATACGGCTGGTGGAAATACACGCTGGTAGTGATGATGATTACTGTCACAAGCGGATGGATGGGGCTATGTGCATGTAACTCTGCAGATAGGTGAATCGCTGCTTTTAATTCCGTGCACACAATGTGGCCACTCCTGCGGCCGACGTGCTGCACTCTGAATCAGGCCCTAATAGTTATTTTCTTACTAATGACTTCTCATATTACATATTGTGCATCTTATCAGGGCAATTTCAGTTTACCTCCACAAAACAAAAGAATTCTGGAAGACAGATGAACTTTTTGTCCTTTGTGTAGGACCTTGTTCAGGGCTATGCTCTGTCCAAACATACTGTTGCAAGATGGATTAATGATGTAAGTGTGTAGACATACAAAGGGAACAGACATTAGGTGCTAGAAGTAATCAAGGTGCATTCTCCATCGACAGTGGCAACCTCCTGGGTGACACAAATTGGAGCTGTGTGCTGACTGACCTGTTCTGGCAGCATGTTATATGCAGCCATCGCACCTCTGTCATGATGTCCTCTCCTCTCCTAGGCCAGCACTTAGTCTTGGCCATGGCATGATACCTTTTCTAAATATGACCTCACTTTGACACCACTCCTGCCTATTGATCTGTACTGTACTCTGTTCACCTACACACGTCTAATCACATCCATGAGGAAAGTAGAGGTTCGTGACCTGCAGTCTCTGGTCGCAGAGCCCTGACCACCCTGCATGGTTCCTGATGAAGAACAGATAGCTACTTAGACACTGTGCCCCGACACTCCAGTACAAATCATTTTCTCATGATACAATCCATTCCAGCAGTCTGTCACTATGACACCAAGGGTGTTTCTTTTTCCTGTCTCTTCTTAGCTGTCTAAGGGGGTAACCCAAACACCAAGGCTGCCATGGAGTATGTCAAGGAAATGAAATTACTGGTAATAATTCACTTATCTGAAAGTCCTCTAATCCTTATGGTAAATAATAGGGTCTGTAGACTTCTTATCACAATGCTACTCTGACTTGCAGTGAAATAAGATGCCAGAGTTAGTACTATGTGTGACTTCTGTCACAGACATATTATCTGCCTCAAGCTCCTGGCTTGACAGCTACACCATGGAATCTGATAGGAAGTATCTGCCTAAATCCTTCATAACCTACCCCATGCCACAAATCTCACTACTTTCACTACTGGGTAAAAAACAGATTTTCCTCTACCACAATTAATACCTAGGTGATTGCTTAGGGTGTTATTGGATAGTTGTTTTGTCACCATTCTAAAAAAGCAAGGTTACTTGTACATGATACTTACCAACAATTAAGGAGATCAGAGGAGGTGAATGCCCACTGGGAGCTGTGCATGGTATGGTTCAATGAAATGCATTGTTGCATCCATTCCCTCTTCTGCTTCCATGATTGTGCCATTAAGCAGTGTGAGGGGAGGGGGGATGTCTGAAAAAATCAGAGTCCAGACATAAATAGAATCTGAAGTTACTGTATACCTCAGCTGGACTCCATCTCTCCGCTTCTCCCTGCAGAAAATTGTTTATAATTGAGGTGTAAAAATACTGCTTTAACAAAATTCTATGTGGAAGTCAGCAATACAATATCCCTTGTTGAATAATTTTCTAAACTTGTTTTAACCTTATTTTATTTAATATCTGTCTTGTAAACATTTACTTACTGTATGCCATTTTCTAATATTTATGTGTGCGCTCTAACTACAGGATATTATCCGAGAATAAATGTTAAATGTAATTACTTTATACTAAGGTACATGCTTGAGTACAAAAAACCTAGTGTACCTCAAGCAATGGGTGAGGTTACTGTAGCAACATTAAATTAGAACCAAGCAGTCAATTAGGAGGCTGTCACATACTGTATTATACATGTATATTGAATAGACAATACTTAGCTTGGGAAATAAGTTTAAGGGAAGCATCAATATGTAAGCATGTAAATGATTCTAATTAATTCAATATTGGGGTTATCTGCCATTTCTGCTTCCTAGATGCAATATGGAATGATGTGCAATATAAATCAATATGTGTTTGTCAAGCATAAGTTGTAACAGCAATAATCTATACATTTCTAAAGTGGTAAATAAGCTAGTGATTCGCTTATTGTTACTGATAGAAGACTGGATTCAGTAAAACATTTATTTACCAAATGGCAGAGAACAAAGAATAAAACTTCCAAATGTGATGAATTAGTTCTGAGGATTTATCTCATACATCTTTGCATATGGACTCACATGAATAATACAATAGTTATGACTTTAGCCGTTAGATGGCAGTAGAGTCACATCTAACACATATAAGAATATGGGGGTTATAAGGTCAGGGCTTTATACTAGATTCCGATCATAAAGCAGAAATTATTTAAAAGTTAGAGTCATGTTCTCAAAGGCAGTGGGTACCAGCTTCTGCCGGCCAATTAAAGCCAACTGCAGTCTTAGAAATTCTTTGTATATAAAGCCCTCAGAAACAAATGAAGGGGGAATTCAGCTCTCAGTGATGGACACAATATGCAGTACCAGAATGGCAAATCATGTCCATCTACAGCGTATGTTTTGTCCTGCACCCCATAGAGATGTGCAGGGAATCTTGGGACTTCCTGATTTGGCTGATACATGCACATGCCTTGTATCATGTTGTACTGAGTTAAATTCTCCCTTTAGAAATATAATGAATGAGTTTAAATTTAAATATATCATTCTGTTTATGTGGCAAAATATAATATAAAATATATAAACGATAAGTCCCTAACAGTGGAAATTAGGGCACAAACAATGCAATCGCAAGTGTTATAATTGCCGTAATCTCTGTGTATTTATTTTTTTCACAGCATATGACAATGTAAAAAGGTTATAAAATAAAGTATATCTTCTTGGTGTTCTAGTTCTTGCTCTTTTACAGGAAAGAGAGATTAAAGACAAACATTTGCTTTGATGGCGGAGGGTGAGAGGTACTGGCATGATGCCAAATTTACTATTACAATATGAATCTCATGGTGTTCAGCAGGGAGCAGTATAAAGTGAATTATTAAACACTTTAAAGTCTTTGTTTATCACTATATACAGGGATTAACCTGTAAGAACCACTTACTTGACCCAAATATACTTCAATAAAGACTTGTATTGTACCCCTAGTTATTGCTAAAGAAAATAGAAGCTGTAATAAAATAACAACTTTCCATAGCTCAGAATTATAATTATGTTCTTTTATTGGAGCACATTTTAATTTAGCATTGCACTTATTGTTACAGAAGTAGCTGGTAAAGTTGGAAAACAAGATATAGGTACAGTACCTGAAGTTTAACATTTTCATAAATTCTAATACTGTTGATCCAGACAGTGGAAATGTGACGAATCCCACAGTTTAATCACCTCTGTACTAGTAAGAACAAAAGATGAAAATACATATATAAAAAGATCAGTTTTAAGTTTATCTTCTACAATTATTGTTCTTTACTTATAATTTAATGGCTAATTTATTTTTCTTGCCATTTATGTACTTGCGATGGTTGAAGGCTGAGTTGAAATGCCGATTAACAGAAAAAACATTTGCAGGACTGAGTGAGGTCTCGTTACCACTGAGCTTTAGGGATGGCCATCGACCATTGATAGCTAACAACCATCGATGGTTAACTGTTGATGGTTTTGCCAACGATGGCAGAGAACCAATATTTCTCCGCAGTGATGTGCGGTGAGGTCAATGACTGGGGAGACACACATGTATAATAAAAACACAGGTTTTATATCAAAACTCTGGAGCAGGACAGGGAGTATGATAAGGGAGGGAGTATGACAGGGGAGGCTCTGGGCCTGATTCAGACCCTTAACCGGGTCGATGGTGGCCCAGAGCGCTTGCGCACGGCGGAGCCGGTTCCGTCGTGCGCATGTGCGAGACCCAGATAGTACAGATCTCGTACAAAAGGGGGCATGCTGTCGATGATGAGTGACAGCACGCCCCCTTTGGTGGGCGGGCCGGGGGGGTGGCTGCCCAGACGGAGGCGTTCCCATGAGTGGCGAGTGATGTCAGTGGGAGAGTGATGTCAGTGGGAGAGATTTCGGCTCTGTTAGAGCTGAAATCTCTCTGGGGCTTGCAGCCACGAGACCCTACCACAAGGGTCTCGTCGCAAGCCCGATGGTCGCGATGGTCTTGACCATCGTGACCATCTTCCTGGCTGCTCGCTATAGCTGTGGCTTAGTCCTGGACCCCAGCGGCTGGTAAGTCCAGCCCCTTTTCTGATTGGCCCGCAGCCTGCCGTGCCCCCAGCAGCAGTGGCCATCGCGGGGTTGTTCACCAAAGATGTAGTTTTTGTGCCATTGAAGGTAATTACTGATGGAGCCATCGATGGACACCACACCGATGATCATCCCTGCTGAGTCTGCTAAACCTTATGAAGGGCATAATCCCACCCAGTGACAGAAAGGGCAGGAGCTATCACACACTTCTTGAAAAAGTTAACCCCTTCCTCACATATTGAGTAAAAGTGATTTAAAACTGTAGCACTCAAGAACAAGGAGAAAACAAATACTAATAGTATAATAAGTAATTTAATTAATAAAAATACATTGTTTTCCCAATGTTTGTTATACAATGTTATTTCATTCGTATATATTTTAACCAGGCATGCATGCTTTCATTCACAAATCAGATGCCTATAGTATATTTTCTGCAACATTTAATTAAAATATGAATGTTGTTATTTTGGCTTAAATCTTTATCATACAATCAGCGGCTATTCTTTCATGATTATCTCGATTTCTCAACAAAACTCATGTTTTTTATAAAAAGTATATATTAATTACTAAGATCATTGTATAATGCTATTGTCATTCCAATAGCCCTTCACTGCAAGGCAAAGCAGAGACGCATTCAGGGTAAGACCCATTCATACCTTAAGAGCATGGGATTCAAAATGATTAGATCCATTTGCTAAGGTGGAACTGGCAGCTGCTTCTCTTGTAGTGGTTGTGATATAACAATAGAGCTTTAATCGATTAGCTTTCTGTTTCTCTTGTTCAATACGTTTTTCTTCTATATCATTTACTAGCTTAATACCATATATTTGTTTTTACTTTTTTAGTGTTTATGTACTTGTGAAGGTGATAGGCCAGGTCAGAGCTTTTATATGGTCCACAGTGCAAGAACAGTATCACAGCAAAAGCACAATCACAGCAAATCTACAGTACCTTGCAAAAGTATTCACCTCCCTTTTTACCTTTTTTGTTACATTACAACCTGTAATTATTATTATTTTTTTAATCTGAATTTTATGTGATGGATCTGCACAAAATAGTCTAATTTGGTGAAGAGAAATGAGAAAAGTACTGTATATATAAAAAAGAATCTTTATAAATAAAATTCTGAACATTGGCATGTGCATATGTAATAAAATGAGACTAAAATGTAACTTTTCGGCCACCAAGAAAAACGCTATGTCTGGCGCAAACCATACATATCCCATCACCCCAAGAACACCATCCCCACAGTGAAACATGGTGGTGGCAGCATCATGCTGTGGGGATGTTATTCAGCAGCAGGGACTGGGAAACTGATTTGAGTCGAGGGAAAGATGTATGGTGGTAAATACAGGGATATTCTTGAGCAAAACCTGTTTCAGTCTGCCTGTGATTTGAGACTGGGATGGAGGTTCACCTTCCAGCAGGACAATGACCCGAAGCATACTGCTAATGCAACACTCAAGTGGTTTAAGGGGAAATATTTAAATGTGTTGGAATGGCCTAGTCAAAGCCCAGATCTCAATCCAATTGAGAATCTCTGGTCAGACTTGAAGATTGCTGTTCACAAGCGGAAACCATCCAACATGAAGGAGCTGGAGCACTTTTGCCTTGATGAATGGTCAAAAATCCCAGGGGCAAAATGTGGCAAGCTCATAGAGACTTATCCAAAGCGACTTGCAGCTGGAAGTGCCACAAAAGGTGGCTCAACAAAGTACTGACTTTAGGGGGGTGAATAGTTATGCACGCTGTAGTTTTCTGTTATGTTGTCCTAAATGTTGTTTGATTCACAATATAAAAAAAACACAACTTCACAGTTGTAGGCATGTTCTGTGAATGAAATGATACACACCTTCAAACAATCCATCCTAATTCCAGGTTGTGAGGCAACAAAACATGAAAAATGCAAAGGGGGGTGAATACTTTTGCAAGGCACTGTATATCACAGCAAAATCTGTATTGATGTCATAGTGACTGATATACCATATCTCCTGACATTTGGGAATCCAGATTTAGAAATTGGAATGGAGATGTGTCAGCAGCACACTGGGGGCGGATCTGTGGCCAGGCCACACCCCAATCAGCTGTTTTTGCAAAAACCGCTGATCGCAGGGAAAACCTGAAATTGGGACAGTTCGGAGGTACAGCAGGATGCTCTTTAAAGTATCTAGTTCTATTCACAAGCTGGAGTCCTACATATGTTGGACAATTCTCTCAGTACGTGAAATGGAAGTTTTCTGTGACAACTAGATGTTCGTACAGAAGAGAAGCGGCTCATGGGATTGTCATGGAAGTGTCCAGTTGCATTCTGTGTGAGAGTATGTAGAGGGAGTGCCTGTTTCAGCAGCATTAGGTAGATGTAAGTCCCAATACCAATGATGACTGCTGCATCTGTGAATGAAGCACAATAGGGTGGTGCATAGTCGCAGTAGCATCCCTATTCTTAAAAATGCTTACATACAGTACTGTATATATAAAGTGGGTGAAAGACTAAGGGGGGCATTTTTTTGGGTCGCAAATATGACATTTTTAAAAACAAACAAAAGTGTTTTCTGAAGTGTTACAAATTGCAGACTGTATTAGAACAAAAACATAAGAACACAACATAAGGATACATATTACAGTATATATATATATATATATATATATATATGTGGTACAAAAAGGAAATGGCAGTGCTCAGATCTCTGTCCTGCAATCAAGCTCTATACTGTATATTGCAGCCTTATATCACTCATAAATCTGGACGTGATTATTTCATATATAAAGTATAAATCTACCTTCCTAGTGCTGGGTACACATAAAAGGGGTTGTGTACAGGATGCCGGGACTCAGGATCCCAGCGGTCAGTATCCCGACGCCAACATCCCGACAGAGTTAGGATACTGACACCTGCAGTTAAGTATCCTAACCCTAAACCTAACCCTCCCTCCTCGCAGCCTAAACCTACTCCTCCCCCAACAGTCTAACCCTCCCCCTAGAGTCTAACTCTAACCCCTCCCCCTAACCCTCACCCTAGTGCCTAACCCCTACCCTATCTCTCACGCTAACCCCAATACTTAGGCGCCGGATTCTGACTGGTGTCAGAATTCCAGCGCCGGCATTCTGACAGTGGGGATATGAACTACATCCCCATAAAAGTTAGTAAAAGAACAGAAGCTTTATAACAAATGCTATATCAATTTGAAAGTCATTGACCTTTTATACATAATGTACATTGTGTGTGTGTGTGTGTGTGTGTGTGTGTGTGTGTGTGTGTGTGTGTGTGTGTGTGTGTGTGTGTGTGTGTGTGTGTGTGTGTGTGTGTGTGTGTGTGTGTGCGTGCATGTGTCTGTGTATAATCTTACAGGATGTGAATGGCAACATGTTAATAATTTTCAAGGAGTGTAAGAAAGTAAAATGTTCTTTACATGTTATCTAATGACCAACAGCAGCCAATCAGATGTTAGCTTTTATTAGTCACACTTAAAGCTAGTATGCAATTGGTTCCTCTGGGCTTTACATAACTTGTTCATTTTGTACAAACTTACTAAATCTTACTATATTTCTGCAATAGATGAAAAAAAATGCTTTTACTTGTAAATTAGTCTGTGAATGACAATATGTAGAAAAAACACATCTGGGTCAATCCACTCCCAAGAGCTACATAGAATATGTATCTATGCTGTCAGTGCATGAATAAAAACATATTTAAAACATTTACATTGATATGCCAGTCATTTCCTTTCCTTGTAGTGAAGGCTAATGAATATTAGCATTTAAGTCAATGCAACGTGTTAAGAGTTGATATACTGTTAACTTAATATAAAGGTATACCCTAGTTTGAAATATCTACTGGTATCTATATGGACCATAGTATTATTACATTATATATTTTGCTGATGGTTTTAAAAACGTTTAATACTTACATGCTGTAGCCCTAGGAACCCAGATGTCTGTGAGAATAACCAGATAACCCCATATTTATCCCATTGGCACTTAATTTACATGCCTTAAGGGCTTCTGTTCCTCTTCAACCCAGAAAATTACAATTTCCATTTTTTACAGTAGATAGATAATAGGAACACATTAATAGAATTTTTGTTCCGGTCTATAACTTGCACACGATTATTTTAATGAATACAGGTTGAGTCTCCCATATTCAGAATGCTTGGGACCAGGGGTATTTTGGATATCGGAATATTCCGTATTTTGGAATAATTGCATACCATACTGAAATGTCTTAGGAATAGGGCCCAAATCTAAACACAGAATGCATTTATGATTTATATAAACACACAGCCTGAAGGTAATTTTCAATAATTTTGTGACTCAAAGTTTGTGTACATACATGAAATTCATTTATGTGTGATATACACCTTATACATACAGCCTATAGGTCATTTTATACTTTAATTTTAATAATTTTGTGTCTTAAAAAAGTTTGTCTACATTGAACCATCAAAAATCTAAGTTTTCACTATCTCAGTCATGCTAAAAATATTCCATATTTCGGAATACTCCGTATTTCGTAATATTTGGATATGGGAGACTCAACCTGTACTTAACATGACAGTAATGTAGAAAGAATTCAAAAATATTTTGAAACAGGTGCTCTTGTCTGGTAGTGCTCACTACTCTGCTCTTTACTTTTGAGGCTGGGTACACACTAGAGTAATATCGGCATGATATGTAATTTCCAGGCAATTTGGAATGACATATCATGCGGATCTCACAGTGTGTACACCCGATTGTGCGTCGTTGCGAATCATATAGGACATTTCCTGGTTGGCTGTGCTGCACAAGCAATCAGAGATATCATGCATGACCCCCCTGCTTCTGGATGCGGCCACTGAACCATATATCGCACAGTCGCGCACTATATCATTCGGTGTGTTCGGGCAACCGTAGTGTCGTTCTGTCGGTTGCCCCGTCAGCTGGAAAACACATCGTTCTGATGTGTACCTGGCATGCGAAAGTGCCTTCAACTGCAATGCAGCACAAGACCCCAATAATAAGATGTGTCTACAGTATGTTAGCGGGGTTAATAAAAGGAATCTAGAAGGGATATATGTTGAGACAATCATGGGTAATCAGTTTGTATAACAGCACTAAATTAACAGTTAAGCATATCTATTATATAATCAGCTAGAGTGTCAATCTCACAGCTCTGCAGTGAAAAGCTGGAGGAAGGCCCAAACATGGCCTCTTTTCTCCCCAACCATATGTAAAAATGTTTTAATGATCCTTGGTTTTTAGTAGAAGTGGCCCTATACCAAATTCAAACATAGAGGGTGATTATCTGAAAACCACTGTTTTTCCAGGAATATTCTACCTTTCAGAATGTATGAGCAGTATTTTGTTTTTATCACATACAAGCTGATATACACGGTAGACCTACGTAGGTGCGCCTTGAGGGAGGGGGCATGGGTACTATTTGCCCGGGTCCAGCCTTCCTGAGGGGCCCGGGTGGGGCCCAGGTCTGGCACCGCCCCCCCCCTCCATTCTCTCTCCCTCACAGTAGCTCAGCACACAACATGTGTTGAGCTGCAGTGGGAGACTGCTCGTGGATGCTGAGCAGCAGCCACAGCAATCTCCTATGCCTGTGGGGAAGGAGCGATCACACTGATTACGCCCCACCTGGCTTTGCGCTGGGCTGAGGGGCTCACAGCGCCCCCTCCCCAGCATGCAGCACCGCAAAAGTGTGTTGTTTGTTTTTTTTGCTCAAGGGGGCGTGGTCACACCTCCCGCGGTTAGGCCATGCCCCCCCTTTTCACCTGGGCCCGGCAGGGCTCTCTACGCATAGATATTTACTGTTTCCATTTCCTTCTCACCACTCTATAGTAAGACATTACCCTCCCTCACCTGTGTGCTACCGCATTCCACTCCTTCATCTCTGTAGTAACACATTATCTTTGTTCACATCTGTAGTAAGTAACACATTTCCCTCCCTCACCAATGTTGTAACACATTCCCTTCCTTCACCCCGTAGTAACACATTTGACATTACCTCCCTCACCAGTGTAAAAATACAATCCCTCACTCACACCTGTAGTAACTTATTCACTTCCCTCACCTCTGTAATAACATATTACCCCTGCTCACCCCTATAGTAACACATTCCCCTCCCCTATGTAGTAACACATTACCCACCTCACCCATGTAGTAACACATTCCCCTCCTTCACCCATGTTGTAACACATTACCCCTGCTCACCCCTGTAGCAACACATTCCCCTCCCTCACCCATCTTGTAACACATTCTCTTCCTTCACCCCATAGTAATAGGATTGACATCTTCCTCCCTCACCTCTGTAGTAACACATTCCCTTACTGTTCATATAGGAGAACCACACCAACTGCTAGTGATGTTTGGCAACCCTTAGAATGACAGGTGGTGAGTTGGTGTTTGAACATGAACTATGCAGCAGCCACAATAAGGCAGTCAGTCAGCCCATTTCACCCCCTTTGGAGTAAAATTTAAAAAATCCATTCTTAGTGGGCACCTACAGTATGTCACTGAAGGAATATATGCCTCGATTTCATGTTTATAGGTCATGGGGTTTAGGCTGGGCATTGATGAGTCAGTCAGTCAGTCAGTCAGTAAATTAGTGAGGACATTTAATAATATATATAAAGAGCGACAAGTATCGCACACTCACACACTCGCAGCCACTTGTAAATACAGGGTGCTTGGTCACATATAGTTCTATATATAAATTATATAAATTCTATATATATATAAATATATATATATATATATATATATACAGTCAGGTCCATAAATATTGGGACAGAATTTTCAGAGTTTGGCCTCTATTCACCACCACAATGGTTTTGAAATGAAACAAACAAGATGTGCTTTAACTGCAGACTTTCAGATTTAATTTGAGGGTAATTACATCCAAATCGGGTGAACGGTGTAGGAATTACAACAGTTTCAATGTGTGCCTCCCACTTTTTTAAGGGGCCAAAAGTAATGGGACTATCAACTCAAAAGCTATTTCATGGACAGGTGTGGGCTATTCCCTCGTTATTTCATTATCAATTTAGCAGGTAAAAGGTCTGGAGTTGATTCTAGGTGTGACATTTGCATTTGGAATCAGTTGCTGTCAACTCTCAATATGAGATCCAAAGAGCTGTCACTATGAGTGAAGCAAGCCATCATTAGGCTGAAAAATCAAAACAAACCCATCAGAGAGATAGCAAAAACATTAGGTGTGGCCAAATCAACTGTTTGGAACATTCTTAAAAAGAAAGAACGTACCAGAGAGCTCAGCAACACCAAAAGACCCGGAAGACCACGGAAAACAACTGTGGTGGATGACAGAAGAATTATTTCCCTGGTGAAGAAAAACCCCTTCACAACAGTTGGCCAAATCAAGAACACTCTACAGGAGGTAGATGTATATGTGTCAAAGTCAACAATCAAGAGAAGACTTCACAAGAGTGAATATAGACGGTTCACCACAAGATGCAAACCATTGGTGAGCCACAAAAACAGGAAGACCAGATTAGAGTTTGCCAAACAACATCTAAAAAAGCCATTACAGTTCTGGATCAACATCCTATGGACAGATGAGACAAAGATCAACTTGAACCAGAGTGATGGGAAGAGAAGAGAAGGAAAGGAACTGCTCATGATCCAAAACATACCACCTCATCAGTGAAGCATGGTGGTGGTAGTGTCATGGCGTGGGCATGTATGGCTGCCAATGGAACTGGTTCCCTTGTATTTATTGATGATGTGACTGCTGACAAAAGCAGCAGAATGAATTCTGAAGTGTTTCGGGCAATATTATATGCTCATATTCAGTCAAATGCTTCAGAACTCATTGGACGGCGCTTCACAGTGCAGATGGACAATGACCCGAAGCATACTGCAAAAGCAACCAAAGGCTAAAAGGTGGAATGTTATGCAATGGCCAAGTCAATCCCCTGACCTGAATCCGATTGAGCATGCATTTCACTTGATGAAGACAAAACTGCAGGGAAAATGCCCCAAGAACAAGCAGGAACTGAAGACATTTGCAGTAGAGGCCTGGCAGAGCATCACAGGGATGAAACCCAGCATCTGGTAATGTCTATGCGTTCCTGACTTCAGGCTGTAATTGCCTGCAAAGGATTTGCAACAAAGTATTAAAAAGTGAAAGTTAGATTTAGGATTGTTTAGTTTGTCCCATTACTTTTGGCCCCTTAAAAAGTGTGAGGCACATATAGAAACCGTTGTAATTCCTACACTGTTCACCTTATTTGGATGTAATTACCCTCAAATTAAATCTGAAAGTCTGCAGTTAAAGCACATCTTGTTTGTTTCATTTCAAAGCCATTGTGGTGGTGAATAGAGGCCAAAATATGAAAATTCAGTCAATGTCCCAATATTTATGGACCTGACTGTATAGATGGTGACATTTTTGAGTTGCAATGTTTGTTTTTTTCTCTGTTAGATATTTGTTAGTTTCGGTGAGGACTAGGCAGGATTAAGGTTTGAGGGGGCCCCATGACAACTAACTTGGGTCAGAAAGTGTGGCTGTGGCTATGTTCCACGTTCAGGCAGCGTCTAAAGGAGAGGTAGATCAGGAGTGGAGCTGGTATGTAGAAGCATACTTAGTATGGAAATGTGATCTAACCAATGTATATTTGGTATTTGACACTGAGTTTTTAATGGGGATGGATGTGTCTCTGATTAGGGTGTGTGTCAGTAATAGACATCTGGGTGTAAATAGGGCATTAGGGGTCAGGGTGGGAGTATTTTGACAAAGATCAGTGTGAGGATCGAAACGTCGATGGCTGACTGTGTTTGATATTATTGCATTAAAAGAAGACATTATTTACTTCAAGACTGGTGAGTGCACTTCTTTCTGGACACTATATTAATCCCTATGCAATAGGGAATTGGTGTGGCACCCCAGCTTATGACGGAGTGAGTGTGGACACTAGTGACTGTTTATATATTTGGCATTTGGCCATTTTGTCCAACACCCTCTGAAGCTTTATCAAGGAACTTTGGCCCTCATTCAGAGGCGGTCGCAAGAAGCGATCGCTCTCTCTGAATGAGGGCGGACGTTTTTTTTTTAGTGCAGCCTCCTGGTCGCTAGCTAAGCTGTGGGTTACCATCGGGGCTTGCGGCGAGACCCTAAGGTTGGTCTCGGCAACCGCAAGCCCCAGGGAGCTTCCTACTGTGATCGAGCAGGAAGCTCGCCACTGACATTACAGCTGATGTCAGTGCGGCCGCCCACAAAATGGCTCAGTTTGTGTAGCCACCCCCCCGCCCCGCCTACAAAATGGCCCGAGCTGTCGATCAACATCAACAGCCGGCCCTTTTGTAGTGAGCTCTGGAGCAAGAGAGTTTCTGTCTCGCTCCGGGGCTTGCAACCGGGTCTGAATGAGGTCCTTTGTGTGCACTGATTTTTGTGGAGTATATTACAAAAGGACAAACCACTGGCTTTCTGTCCATATGTCTCAAACAGTAATAGATCTTGATACTAATATTAGTATCATTTTTTTGTTTGAGGATTTCTCTGTGGTAGTGAGCAACTTTTCTAATTTTTTTTTATTTTTTGTATTTTTCTTACTTTTGGATATATATTTTTTCTATTTTTTTATGGTGTATTGGAAAGAATATTTTTTTTGGATGACGCTTAATGGTTGCTTATGATACAGTGTCAGTGATTTAACATATACTTAGGACGTAGATGGATAATTTACTTTCTGCAGACTTGTTACATAGGGCAGAACATGATCAGCTTGTTATGATGGATGAGGATGCTGCTCGTTTATTGTTTGAGACTGATGATTTCAACTCACTACCTGCTGAAAACACTTTGGATGTATATTATCATCTACTTCAGCTAGAGAAGAGAGAAGTAGATTACATGGTCAATTTTTATCTGACTACTTTTGTAACAAACAGATCCCTAGGGGATTTAGAATTAATACCCACAATAGGACATAACAACTCAGTGTTTTGCAGTAGGTGGTGTTCTGTGTTGAACAAGTGCTCACTGGATTTGTTGCTACCAGTGGTAGAAGAGGTGGAAGTTGATCTGAAGAAAGTAAGATCTGATTTAGCTCCCTACTGTACATAGGCAGTACAACAGTTGCAAGTAGATACATCTGAAACCTGGCTAGGTAAATTGAAAGTTGATAAAAATCGAAAAGACTTGAAATAATTTAAGAGAACTAAACTTGAAAAGAGACTACCAGGAACACCGCGTTTACTGCTGGTTATCTGGTAGTGACCCTACCGCCACACACGGTAGATTTAATAGAAATCGCCAGAGACAATACAATTTTGATAGTGGCACATCCTTCTCCTCCACAGACCAAGAGTGTACAGGTACACAGATTACTACTAAACCACCACTATCAAGGGCCAACACGCCTGATTTGTGTGGGCCCCTACCAATAATATTATCAATAAAATATGCTGGCAATGTTATTAAAATGAATAATGTGTAAAGGCAAATAGAAAGTATTCATAGTGTGATATTTTTTTTGTATAATGTATACAAATTTATTGTGACTAAAAACACACTGGAAACAACAAACATAAATTAAAATAAATAAAAAAGTGCTTATCTGAATTAGAAGGATAAAGTCCTAGGTGATATTAAGGGATGAGCATCTCAAAATGTTCTCCTGGCGGGAAGGTGGAGGTAGGTGCTTTCCAATGCATTTCAACAAGTCTTGGCTACCCCTGAGGAAGCCAAACAACTCATGGAAACGTGTTGGCCAGCATCCAATCAAGGCGGATACCAAATAGTTAATACCTACATTCAATACTTTAATGTATTTTCCTCAGGGGTTGTTATGTAAATATCCTTAAACTTTAATAGAAATAGTCTTATTTTAATAGTATGTATATATAGACTGTGTCTCACTATAAAAACACCATAATTTAATCTATTTAAGCACTTGGTTTATAAGTAGGAATCCTAGAAAAACTCTACAGTCCTAGTAGAAATCTGTTGCTAGCATGTTTCTGTCTCTAGCTGTAGTTGTTTTCGGTGTTTGTTTCTAATCACTTTTACTCCTTATCCTCACCTACAATGTTCTTACTTTCCCATCTCCCTACACATTCACTTCAGCTCTAAAATCTACAGAGAATGACCATTGCCTCTCTTCCCGAGTAATCCATCCCTTCTCATTCCCAACTCCAAGCCTTCTCCAGTTCTGCACCAGATCTATGGAATACTTTCCCTTAATCTATCAGACCACCAATCTTCTATTTTTCAGACGCTCCCTTAAAACTCACTTATTTGTTCTAGCCTACCTGATATCTGCATGATCCCTTCTCTCCCACCTTCTTTACGCCTCATACTGTATCTTTGGGGATGAAGTTAACATACCTACAACTGGCATCCCTGCACCGAAATACCACTACCTGGGCAGAACACTGTCGCCGGAGTACTGACAGTAGTGGCCATCCTTATGCCAGAATCCCAACAGTCAGGATTCCGATCAGAAGTATAGCTTAGCTTGTTAGGTCTTAGCCGCAGGGGAGGAGATTATGTTTGGGAATCACGTGGCGGGTTAGAGTTAGGCTAGGGGAGGGGAAGGTTAGGGTTAGGTAATCCCGGGGGTGGGTTTGGGTTAGGCACCATTGGGGGGTAGGGTTAGGCACTAAGGGGGAAGGGTTGGGTTTAAGCACCAAGGGAGGAGGGTAAGGGAGGGGGTGGGGAGGTTTAGTGTTACAATGTAGGAACAGAGGGTTAGCATTAGGGGAAGAAGGGGGGATTCTGTAGGAGAAGGAGAGCCAGTGAAGGGCTTCGCAGAGAGGGGATGCAGATGTGGAACGGTGGTAGAGGAAGATAAGACTAGCTGCAGTGCTGAGTACAGATTGGAGAGGAGCAAGATGAGAGCAGGGGAGTCCAGTGAGGAGAAGGTTGAAGTAGTCTAGGCGAGAGATGGCCAGTGAGTGGGCAATGGTTTTGGTGGAATCCTGGGATGCCACACTCATACTGTGAACAGTGCAGAAAACATACCACACACACACACAGTAATAATACAGTAATACCGTCCATACACATGTGCTATATAAAACCTGAAATAGTTAGGTAGCAGCATTAGATCCATGTACACTGTAAACAGAGATTGTTTGCTCAAAAGAAAGAGGTTAGAATATGACCAATCAAAGCTTAACTGGTCCAAGGCTGTCAAGCTCTATAGACTTTTTAACTTCTCATGGGTACTGAAATTGTTTGCAGGTGGGTGACTGGGTTGGTGTGCTGTAATATACCATGCCTTTATGAGTCACCCGATAATCCCTTCCAAGCAGAGGTCCACAGATACACCATAAGCCGATTCTGTAGCCAACTGTAAGGTAATGAAAAGGAAAAATGCTAATTCAAGACTGAAACATGGGTCATAGAGTTTGTTTTTAAACATAATCAGTGTCCATGCGTAAAAAGGTGTCAAAAGCGACACTATATAAGCGACACTATATAAGCGACACTATATAAGGACAAAATACAAAAATATTTATCTTAGCATTACAATCTCTTCCAAATTGTGTTTGTCCTGTAGCTGTAGATAATGAACACACATTTCCTAAAGAGGAACGCATATATATATATATATATATATATGTGTGTGTGTGTGTATACATACAGTATATATATATATATATATATATATATACAGTATGCAGTATGCTATATATATATATATATATATATATAAAATTAATTTATTTTATTAAAACTATACATTCCTTCTTGATTAACTTTTTTGGAAGTTGTCCTATATGTTGCAGAACTGACCTCACAGAGATAATTCTGCCACTAAATAAATGGTAGAGGTCGAAGGAGACTTCATTTTATTGCTTATTTTTGTTTTATTTATTTTTTTGTTAAATGGTCATCTGATCATAAATCTTACTGAGCACAGCTGGTTGGCATCTAATTTTCACATACTGTAGTTCCCACTCTACAATCCTACCTGTAAAGGGGGGTTATGTTGTTTGCAGGAAAAAGTTATTGGGTAGAATGGCAGGTTGGGAAAAGAAACAGTGTTAAGTTTGCACACAGCAAATTAATACTCATGGGAAATGTGAAATAAAAACACAATACAAACTATATACATATAATAGATGTTTCTTCAAAATAAATTGTTAATGTATGAAAACAACCTCAAGAAATTTAGTGGGAATTGTTGGGGAAGAGCAGAAATGGAATTAGTTTCTGAATTAGAAGGCATTACGCTGTATTTAGGTGTTTCCTGCTTCAGTACAGTGTAATTATTATCATTCATGCATAGCTGGTCATCCCCTTTTAGCTTTCTGCTCCATGAATGTGTCCCATAATGGTAACACAGTAATGGTATTTATAATGTGTATAATATGCTGTTTAACACAATATCATAAAAGAGAAACAGAACTCCAATCTGCTACAGTGCTCATACTCGTCCCCAAAGCAGCTTTAAGTGCTTTGCATATTTTTACATTTCCTAATGTAATTTTGAAACGTACTCTCTCTCTTTTATATACATCAATTATAAAATTTCTTTCAAACGAATCCAGCATTCCATAATCTGGAAATATATACAAAAACTTGAAAAGAACAATACTACAAAATGCAATGATTAAAAAAGAAGTTCCATCACTGTTCTTTCTTGTCATAATTACATTTAATACTAACTATATTTAACAATGTCAGCAAAAAACAAAAATAAAGAAAATATATACGCCTTTTAAATTATAATTTGTTTTCCACTAATTATAACATGTAATGAATTATTTTATATTTTAGAGATTCACAAACTTTTCCATTACAGTCCAGGTTTTAAGGATATACATGCTTGAGCACAGGTGACTTAATTGGGAAGCAATCGGGAATCCGACTGCCTAAATACCGGCAGCCGGCTTCCCGACTGTCTTATCCCGGCAAGGGTGAAATGCCGGGCGTCTAGCTGTAGACGCCCGCATTTCCCCAACGCCGGGAGACTGGCGCCCGGCATCACGATCGTAGTGATGCCGGGCGCCGCGAGCGGACAGCAGTGGGGGGGGGGAGGGTTAGGTTTAGGGCTCCCAGGGGGAATTTAGGGTTAGGCACCCCCCCGGGAGGGCTAGGGTTAGGCTAGGGGGAGGGAGGGTTAGGGTTAGGCACCCCCGGGGGGGACTTAGAGTTAGGCACCCCCCCCGGAGGACTTAGGTTTAGGCAGCGGGGAAGGCGGTGGTTAGGGTTAGGCACTTAGAGGGGGGGATTAGGGTTAGGCACTTGGGGGGGAAGTTAGGGTTAGGCACCCCTAAGGAGGGTTAGGGTTAGGGGGCTTAGGTTAGTCTGTACTTACCTATCCACGATCGGGATTTCCAGCGCTGTCGAGCTTCCGCTGCCTCGAACTCTGCTCCTGTCGGGCTGCCGCTGAAGGGAATTGAACCGCCGGCCGCATTTCATACCCATTCCACTTAATTAGTACCTCAGTCAATTTAATTTAACCATCTGGACACAAGCATGGCTATCCTTGAAACCTGGACTGTAATGGCGGAGTTTGGGAACCTCTGTTTTATATAATTCATTCAGTCAGTAAATCCTTAAACAATACTGAATTCCTTCATAAAAATAATGAATCTTCAGTTTAAACTAACTAACTTTATATATGCTGTACTCTACATATGCAGTTGTTATCTGCAGGTAATAGATGATTAAATTGTTGTTCTTGTATTAATGAACAGTTCAAATTGGCTTAATTTACTGAGTAAAGCTGCATACACACACAATGATGTTAGTAACCAACGAGTTTAGTGAACGATTTCCGTTCAGATTTTCCCTTGAAAAAGTGAACGAAAATCGTTGGTTACTAAAATAATGAATGATTTTCAAAAACGATGAATGATTTTTTAATCATGCATATAGTGAATGGAAATCGTTCATCATTTATCGTTCATTCTGCACAACATGAACAATTTTCTGAACGAAAATCGTTTGTTGGACAGTCAGAATGGACGATGAACTACTACAAACGTGAACGCGCATGAACGATTATCGTTCATCATTCAGCTTAAAAAGATGAACGATTTTACAAACGATTTAATAATTATGACGTCGTTATAGTTAAATCGTTAAAAAAATCGTTATGTGTGTATGCACCTTAAGAGAGACCTTACAGACAAAATCACATCCCCTGTTAATTCCCCTTTAAATTTAGAATGCCATAAGGTTTGTCATTAAGGCCCTTTTAAGAGCAACGAGCAAACCCACACTCACTATGTCTCATGATTAATTTAACACATCAATTAAGCTAAACTGGCAGCATTTTATGATAGATATGTAAAGTTAAATTGTTAATAGGTGGGACTTTGTAGTGTCCTCTCACTTCCTATACAATGCTTATGTGGCCCTTTAGAGCAATGAACAGATTAAAGGAAGTTACAAATAGCGTTGTAAGAAGCTCCAAATATTTTGTTTGCCACCATTCACCAAAATTTTTGGCTGAAAAGTTACAAGTCACCGTAAATTTTGTTCAAATACAAAGTAAGGAAAAAAAATAAAAAATGACAGTAAATATAAAGTAACCAAAAATAAACATATTTGAAAGGAAATGCTTTTAATGAGAGGAGCGCATTATCACAGCGCCCCAATGGTTACATATAAAGATGCACCAAGCTGTATTAATGGGCGTCTTATACCTTGCACATTCAGACGCACGCTTGAACACAAGGGGAGGGGCTGACACTAGCATTAGCATAAGTTGCATATGTGACTTTATGCTAATGCTAGTGTCAGCCCTTCCCCTCGTGTTGAAGCATGCATCTGAATGTGCAAGGAATAAGATGGCCATTAATACTGTTTGGTGCATCTTTATATATAACCAGCAGGCACACCTTCAAAACTTGCACCTGCTCTATGCTGGGTGCAGATTTTCCATCAGAGCATGGCCTTTAATGTGAGTGATTATAAGCAACACACCTGCAACACTCCCATAAGGTGGACCATCTTCATGTGTCTGAATAGCCACCTCTGTACTGTGCAGCTCAATTGCAAATGCACCTGGATGCATGTGCTGTATGAGTTTTTAGGGATTATTACACATGTGCAGAAAATAGCTCCACTCTATGAACATATACATTATGTGTGACTAAGGATCAGTATTTTGTGGTCCTGTCAAATGAATAGGTGAACAAATACTATAGTTAACATATAATAAGTTGTTTGCAAATTTCAACTAGGCAAAAGATAAAGGTAGGTAGGTATCTTTAATTTTTTACTGCAGTCACGGGATAACATAGAAAATATAATGATGTGGCTTAAATGCCTAGATGCAAAAGACTGGTGGTGCTCCCATCCTAAACTGACTCTAAACCTACCTTGAGAAGTGTTATAGATGAATACATATATTGGACAGCTTACAGACATAAGATGTAGTGCGCATTCAGGGTACCTCACCAACACCCAGGAGAGAATCAGGTGCACCATTCAGGTAACACCTCTCACACTCTCTCCCCCTTCATGCTTTCTCATAAGTATACAGCTTGGTGATAGCTGTTATCCAATTAGGCAAATACCAACAGTAGAAGTGTACTGCACTCTGGATTATATGTTTTTGACACTCTCATTGACTGTTTACTGTCTTGGAACAAACGGCCAAAAGTAGAAGTTGGGAAAAGAGCACTCTTTCCATATCTTTTCTCCTGTCTAGATTAATGGTTAATGCTCAAAAACCTGTAAAAATTGTTACATTATACATAAAATGGCATTGGAGAGAATATAAAGTATCTATGCTGTTTACCATATTTTGTGTTTTTTAATATTTCACACTGTTTTTAAAAAATATGTGTTAAATTGCTGCAGACTTAACATACTATATACACAATATAATTTCATAATTTCATACTCTCATTAACCTATAGTTTTGCTCCACTTTTAAATCACATTTGTTAAAAGCAGATGCAGAGTTACTTCATACATATCATTGTGTACCTATAGGGTGCTCTCCTTGGCCAACCAATGTCACAGACAAGCAGTTAATAGTAGAAGCCTGGTACACATCATATGTGTGCTCTTTACTACTTTCCATTCCTTTACCTTCAAATTGGTGATACTGAATATTGCTGCATTAGTTTGTATATGCATAAAAACTGTAATTTAACTAAAGGGTGATATCCAGATTTGGTGAGACCATGTTATTAGATACAGATGTGCCCACATACATCTATCTTCCGTGCGCTACAAGTCGCGCCACACTTAGCGCGGGATCTTAGTGTGACTCAGTAGTGCCGAGCGTCTTTTCGTGTGTCTTAAGCAGCTTCTGCTGATTAAAATGATATGCAGCACGCCTATGTTCTCTGTGTGCCTGTGGGTGTATCTGCATGCTAAACACTACGTTACAGTGTTACAGCCACTGATACTGTAACGTAGCATTTCACATGCAGATACACCCGCACTCGCTCAACATAGGCGTGCTGCTTATCATTTTAATCAACAGAAGCTGCTTGTGCTATCTATTCACATCATTGGGCGAATAAGACGCATTTGAAGGTAAAAAGACACTCAAAAAGATGCTCGGCACTACCAAGTCACGCCACGGCATGGCGCAACTAGAAGGTCTGTTTAATATGCAAGGAGGCTGGATGTATATAGACCCATCTGTTCTTACTCACTAAGATTATATACTAAGGGCCCCCAAATGCTGACAGTCTGTCACTCACTTTGTGATGAATTCCTCTGTGCATCCATAATCGCAGAGCGATCGCTGCACATTCACAGTGCGGCTTATACGCATACACAATGACAAACAATTGCTCAATCTGCATACATAATCGCCATTGCGTTCATCTCGGAATCAGGTCCAAAATACAAATAAGTTGCAAGACAAACAGTAGCATCAGTAAAAATCAATACAAGATGAGACAATAGAAAATACAACTGTGTTAGAATTAGAATATACAATTAGAGTGACGGAAACTAATCCAAGGAGGAGATGGAAGGAAGGGCCAGGTTTGTGAGATATAACATTCAAAAGTGAAGCAAAGAGAGACAATAACGGGAAATGAGTGGAAGGGAATGGTGGAGTGAGACAAGGGAGTAGTTTTAGTATGGTGCTGTGACAAGTAGAGCAAAAGTAGAGAGCAGTATAGTATTGGTTGGAGTCATGGTCGTCAATAATGGTATGTGAGTGGAACATTCACACAATGTGCAGGGCTCTGTGGGCAGCACCATCGCTACCCAACTACCCTTATGGCTGTCAGGCTATCTGGAAACAGCACAGAGCATCCTTTATTTGGATGTTCCAGTCATGCACCCTGCAGCTTTTACAGCCGCCCAGAGTGTCCTGATGACACTACAGGCAATGCTGTACTTCCCAGTACTAGTGGCCCCGCCTCCTCGGTGCAACGGCATGACCTCATGCTTTGAGGGTGTGGACTGACAATCTGTTAAGACACTGGGTGGAGTAGGTAAGTGTGAAAAGATATGTTTTGAGGGAGTTCTTGATAGAATGGAGGTTGGGAGTGACCCTGGTCAGGTGGGGGAAGGGAGATACAAAAATGGGAGGAATGCTGGTGAAGAGAGACAGTGTTAAGGTGGCAGGAAAACAGAAGCACAGCTGACAGTCTTTGAGAGAGTGCAGTGGATAAGTAGGGAAATATTTCTTTACAAGGTTGAACATGTAGAATGTGGAGGCTTTCTCTATCTATCTATCTATCTATCTATCTATCTATCTATCTATCTATCTATCAATCTATGGAACTATCAATCTATCATGCAGTAACCTAATAACACAAATAGCATAACAATATTGTACAGTGGCCATTTCATAGCTCTCCATTACATGAAATGTATAGAACTGTATCTTAAATATTAAGTTTCAAGGAAAACACTAAATAATATTTTTTTTTATGTTTTTCAGGAAATATATTTGTGGTAAGTCTGGCTGTGGCAGATTTGGTGGTGGCCATATACCCATATCCCTTGGTATTGACATCAATATTTCGAAAAGGATGGAATCTTGGATACCTTCACTGCCAAATTAGTGGATTCTTAATGGGAATAAGTGTTATAGGATCTATATTCAATATTGCTGGAGTTGCAATCAACCGCTATTGTTACATTTGTCATAGCCTCAAATATGACAAGTTGTACAGTGACAAAAATTCATTGTTTTATGTGATTCTTATTTGGGTGCTAACATTTGTTGCCATTGTGCCAAATTTATTTGTTGGATCATTACAATATGATGCTCGGATTTACTCGTGTACATTTACACAGTCTGTGAGCTCAGCATACACAATAGCAGTGGTATTTTTCCATTTTCTACTCCCAATTACCATAGTAACTTTTTGCTACTTACGCATATGGATCTTGGTCATTCAAGTGAGACGTAGGGTAAAGCCAGATAACAAACCCAAACTGAAACCTCATGATTTCAGGAACTTTTTGACAATGTTTGTGGTTTTTGTGTTGTTTGCTGTTTGCTGGGCTCCTTTGAACCTCATAGGTCTGGCTGTTGCAGTGAATCCTAACACAATTCTACCCAGAATCCCAGAATGGTTGTTCGTTGGCAGTTACTACATGGCATATTTCAATAGTTGCCTTAATGCTATTATATATGGTCTCTTGAACCAAAATTTCAGGAGGGAATACAAAAGGATTGTCATATCGATTTGTACCGCAAAGTTATTCTTTCAAGAAAGTTCAAATGATGGAGCAGAGAAGAACAAAAGCAAACCGTCACCAATGTTGACAAACAATAATCAAGTCAAGGTTGACACAGTATGAAATTGGATCATGTTTGCATATGTATATTTTCTTAATGGGAAATGCGCCTAAGCATTATTTTTAAGCCTGATGTGTGAATATTACCTTGTTCCCTACCACTTTCCACTACGTACAATATTCTTCATTTTGCAACGGCTTGCTGGTGTTCTTATTGCTACTGACAGAACCCCAGCAACTGAGCCTAGACCAGTGGTTCCCAAATGCAGTCCTCGAAGCTCCCCAACAGTGCAGGTTTTAGAGATATCCATGGTTGAGCACAGGTGGTTATATCAAATTGACTGTGGAACTAATTAAGTTACCTGTGCTCAACCATGGATATATTTAAAACCTGCACTGTTGGGGAGCCTTGAGGACCGCATTTGGGAACCTCTGGCTCACTGTCTCTGAATTAAGAATAGCAGTTGCCTGTGCCTGCCCACTTACACTGATTGATGCTTCCTTCCATGAGGTCTATTGTGGAACAGACAATCTCAGGCACTGGAACAAGGGTCGATGAGCTAGTTCTGTGAGTGAGAGCAGCCTACACAGTAACTGGAAATACAGTCCTACAAGCCTCAAATATAAGAAAGTAGCAGGTGGCAGATACACTGTATCTGTTGTATAGAGTACAGATCCGTACAAAATGTAATTTGCAAAGACAAATTTAAAATAAATAAACAACACACACCAATAGTCAAGTGGTAAAAGGTATTTATTAGAAAAGCTTTTCTGACTGGAATTCTCCTTTAATACATATATTTCTATGATACTAAAGATACTGTCACACCTGTTAATGGCATTTATTGGCTATAAACTTAGGTCAAATGTCATACTGCAATAAAATACCTCCAATGAAGAGATTCAGGGCACATTAGAAGATGTCTGTAACTTTAATTTCCACATTATACTTGGCTATCGGCCTAATGTGTGGTCTTCTACAAATAGGAAACCTTCTGTGAAATGGACTTCATTTCCTTCTATGTCTCACTTATAGTACATACTGTATATTTACTTATCTGTAACATACAAGCACACATACACAGATGTACAGTACCTTTCTACGAAGCTATAAACAGAAATGCTTCAACACTTTTGATTTACCACTCACTCTTCTATTAGCACTGTTGTACTTTGAGTAGCATTGGCAAATGCACTTAAATAGCCATTATCAGTGTGTCAGATACAAGGGCAACATCTGTATGTGTGTGCGGGTGATAGAGAGAGTGAGTGTATCGTTTGCGTGAACTGCCCTTCTATATCAAACCAGTAGAATGTACTGAGCAAAATGCTGGTCATGCTAAGCCATGAGTATTCACAATAAATGTATTTTAGCCAAAGTGAAACATCTATTATCTCATCTATTCTGCACATGACAAACAAAACAAATCCGGAATTTTTAGCAAGTACCAAGTAACAATGTTTTTAGTTGTGAAATTGTGTACATTTCAATTTGAAAAAACAGATAGAAATTATAAAACAGTATAAAAAAATAAACAACATCTTATAACTACAACATTTTGTGAATTAAAGGATATCTGATTGTCGAACTTTATTGACTGTATATATTATTTCTTCTCCACAGAGGCCTAACCACTGCTTATAAACTTTACAGACTTTGCACTTTATCTGCTTGATATGTTTTACAAAAATACTTGAACACAGGAATTAGATTTTGGCAGCTATGATGCGGTTATACCATCCTAAATATGCTGTAGGTGCCTGAGGAAGTGTAGACTTTTCAAAGCAATTTTAAATAATTTAGAATGCATGCCAAAACATTGCCAAGGATCGTAATAATATTTGTTTACAATTTGTTATAACAATCTGACATATATATTGTGTAAATTTGATTTTATCATTTTAAACAAGAAGGACAATTTTGCTCTGTCTTTCAAAACATGTTTTGTCCTTAACTGTGGTGTAATAAATTTTCTCTTTATTTTGTAAATGAAAGATAGAATTCCCACTGTTGCAACCGGTGATGGCTAGAGACGAGAGAACGGTTCAAAACACTTCCATTAACTATTTGCCTCATTTGACCTTGAAAGTTTACTTATTTGTAGTCCTCCCCAACCACACCATACAGCATAATGTCTTGACTTTTGCTCCAGCTGTATCCTTAAGATAGGTACACACTATAAGATTAGCTGTCCAATCTGGCTGGTTGGAACAAAAATCTGGTAATGTATGGGAGCAAATGCCAATCAACCATTTGCTCCCAAATGCTGGAAAATGGACAAAAATGGTCGTTTGGACAAGTTGGTTATATCGAATGAATATACTCAATTTGTCTGAATGACCATTTTTGTCTGTTTTCAAGTGTTTGGGAACAAATAGTCAATTATTATTTGCTCCCATACATTATTAGATTGTTGTTCCAACCAGCCAGATTGGACAGATAATCTTATAATGTGTGCCTAGCTTCAGACTATAAATTCTGCAAAATGCAAATTTACAAATACAGTACAGAAACCATGGAATAGCAATTTGAAGGTTGTATCAGATTTTTGCACCTCTATTTCACCATGAAATTCAATTTTTGTAAAAATGTTGACACAAATTCACTCATCTCTAGCATTAAAGTTGTCAATCGTTTATTTTGGGTCTGTATGCCTTATTTGAATAAAATAAAAATCAATCATTGTATTTCTTTGTCTATGTGTATTAAGATGTTGGCAGGTTTGTAGCCTAATTAAATAATTCACTTTTCTTGATGGACTTAGACATTCACAATTTATGTAACATCACATGTGCAAGCCTTGAAAACAATGATGGAAATTGTCTTCTGATCAGTGTGGAAAATTTATAGTTTTTGACCCTTTCAATTTTTTATCAAGTCTTAAGTGCTATCATGTATTCCAGAATGCTTTTATGCAATAAAATGCTATACCGTGCTAATGTCTGTGCCATTTCTTATTAATGAATATTAACAGCAAGCCAGGAAGAAATGTGAACAACTTTATTTAATTTTTACTTTTAACTTTTTATTGACTTTACCAAAGAGCTAGATACAGTATATGCAAAGATCCATTGTGATGTGTTATAAGTCACTTTATGATTATAAAGTAATATATTAAGATACTAAAGGATGGAAGAGCATTTAAACTCCCGAGGAGGGTGTGTGTGTAAATGTAAAATGTGCAGACAAATTTATAGTTGTTGAGGCAGCTGTAAGGGGCAGATTCAATTACCTGCGGGTTGTGTAGTGCAGTGTTTTCTCCCATTTAAAGACCCTAGACAGTTATTTAGAGACCTAAGATAAGTCAGCGAGCATCCCAGAGGCAGCAGTTGATGCTGATTTCTACTCGCAACTCTGGAGGGTGCAAGCATAACTCAGGGTTAACTGTTGCCTTGGGGAAGATCGCAAGCTGTTCAGGGGTCTCTAATTAAATAATCTATTTATATAATGGGTCACAATTTTTTTTCCCAAAGACTTCAAACTAAACATGTCCAGAAGCAAAAGACTTTTGGGCATACTTTTAAAAGGAACATTAACAACATAAATAAACTCATACAATCTTAAAGTATTGGAGGTATATTTACTAAAGTGCGAGTTTTTAGAAGTGGAGATGTTGCCCATATCAACCAATCAGATTCTAGCTATTATCTTCTAGAAGATGCTAGATAAACGTTAAGTAGAATCTGATTGGTTGCTATGGGCCACAACTCCACTTCTAAAGACTCACACTTTAGTAAATATACCCCTTGGTCTCTTTGTGTTTCATTTTTACTATGTTCATTAAATCTTTTTTTTAAATAATTATTTTGGTCTGTTTAAAAATATTGGGGTAAATGTAATAGGCTGTGGTTTTGAGACATCGGCGAGTCCTGTGCAAGACTGCGCAATGTTTTAAAGTACTATAGCAGTCTTTTAGTAGGCAAAACCAGTAGGTGTAACATGTTCAGCTTTTGTTTCTTACCAATCTTGTAAAATTACTGAAGGAATTAAAATCTCCTCTGATAGTCTGGTCCAGTCCATATTGGGTTTAAAGTTAAATGAAAGGTAACCAACATGAATCATATTTTAGAACAAAGAAAAAAATAATTTTTTTGTAATCTATAAAATGTGTTTGAATCCTACAGAATAACGTGAGCCTTAATGGAGACTGCAGATTGCTGGCAGGGGTAAATGCAGGATTTCTAGAGAGGGTTTCAAGGTGCTAGATTTTAGAGAGAGTGTGGTCAGTCCATGAATAGAGCATAATGATCACTTAACAAACTATAGTTTGCTTCATACAAAGTGGAGTGTATGTAATACTTAAAACATTTAGAGGGCCAGCATTCACAGTAAGCTGTTAGATGTGACAGTAGGGTCAGGGCCAGCCTACATGAGCTGAATTATCATTTTTTTTATGTGGCACTATTCCTGAATTCAAGTCCCCTGCTCTTCAGAGCATTGGAGTAAATCTGGGTGTCTGGCAAGGCAGCAGAAGGACCTATCCCTGGCCCTGGACATATATGTACAAATTGGTCTCCATATACAATGCATAGTTATTAACAATTAACACTATAGATGTTGTATAGTGCAGGCTGCAGAGAAGAGTCATAAAAATGAACATTCTGTATCAAATATATTTATCTCATAAATAACATAAGTGGTCTGGAAATGGTTAAACATCCCATAATAAACATACATAAATAATACAAACAATAGGAGACATAACTAACTTTCTAAACACATTCTTCCATCTCATGGTAAGATGCCTGTCTCTTCTTGTTGTCAGCTGCTCTCTGATCTCTATGGCCTGGTGTGCTGATTGAGTGACACAAAAATGAGAGAAAGAAACTCTTTTTGTGAGTGCACTTCTTAGTTATATACTGTTAAAATCAATCTTTATTGAATACCATTAAAATTCTAACATACAACACAGAAAAATATTTTGTAGAAATCAAACTGCAGAGAACCTATCTGCAGTAATGCCAGTGAAAAAAAACATATACTAAACAAAACACAAGTAGTGTTTAGTCAGCCCTCAGGCTTCCAAACACGTGTGTTCTCCAATATAAACTAATCTTCTAGATTTATTATCTCACCAGATACAATGTTAGATATAGTATTTCTTGGATACAATGTTGCAGACTAATGATTTACTGGGTTCAAAGATGCTAGAGCATGACATTGAATTTATGAAACATAATATTGTCATATTATATAGATATGTAGACAGTGAAGATATAGATATAATAAATCATTTTCAATCTTATATTTTAAAAGTGAAATAAAATAGTGTTCACTTTGCACAAGACCTCGGCATTTCTCCCATGAAATAATGAGTATGAAAGCAAGAAACAGTTCAGAAAAGATAAGAAATCAGTGGATGGATTACTGCTGTTCAATATTTGTTGCGAATTCATTGAATAAGCAATGAGTGCATCCTGTCCTCCATATTGCAAATATAATAGACATGAGATGTTAGACATTTGTTTGGCTGCATCTTTTCCCTACTGCTTTTGATCACAACTATCTCTCTATTATATTTGTAATATGGAGTAGTGTATGCACTCATTCGCAACAATTATTGACAGCAGTGACCCATCCAAGAATGAGAAATATTTAATATATCTATATCTTCCCTGTCTACATATCTATTAAATATGAAAATATTATGTTTCACAAATTTAATGTCATGCACTAGCACCTTTGAATCCAGTGGGGGCGATTCAATTCAACTCGCTATTGAATAGCGATGGGAGGGACTCCCGAAGCTATTCAATACACCGCGCTGTGTGGTTGGAGAATGCCCGTTACTGCGGTCATCGCGCCTTAACATGGGTGTTAAGACACGGTAACCGGCATTCTCTGACCAAAGTGCCGGGCGCGCGGCTGTTAGCGCCGCGCTATGCAGAAAAACAACCGCACACCCGGCACTTTGGTCAGATATCTCTTTGCATCCCCAGGAGGGTGCGAGAAGAAATCCTTAGCACGCTCAAACAGCGTGGTGTATTGAATAGCTTCGGGAGTCCCTCCCGTCACTATTCAATAGCGTGTTGAATTTAATCGACCCCAGTGAATCATTATTCTGCAACATTCTAACATTGTATCTGGTGGGATACTAAATCTAGCAGACATTATATTATATTGGTGTATACACGTGTGTCATGTCTGAGGGTTGTGTTTGGTCGGAACAGGCATGGGAGGCTGAAGAGGAGCCTTCGGAGGCATGAATAAGCCTGGGTTGCTTGAGCCAGGACTTCCTTGTGCATAACTGTGAGGAGGTAGAGGAATGGCAGAGGATGATGGGTGTGAAAGCGAGGACAGAAATGGAATGTCTTTATTAAACAGCAGGTTGGAATGAGAATTAGAGGTAATAATATCAGACTGGGATGTGGAATGGATGATAGATGGATGTGAAACTGATGATGAGCTGAAGAGAATATAACTGGAGTTGATGATACTGGATAGATGAGCAGAATTGGATTGGGAGCGATGATGCTGAATTGATGAGTAGAGCCGGTTAGAGATGAATTGAAGAACTGGATCGGTTTGAGACTGATGTTTATGAATGGAAGAACTGGATCGGTTTGAGACCAATGATGAATTGAAGAACTTGAGGTTTGAGACCAAAGTTTGAATATATATTGGATGAGGCCAATGTTTGGAGATATTGGATGGGACTGATGTTTGGAAATATTGGATGGAACCGATGATTGGAGATATTGGTTGGGCTCGATGATTGGAGATATCAGCTGGACCCGTCGGAGGTAGATATGAACATGTCTCTGTTGTAAAATCAGACTGGAGTACTAGATGGAATTGGGAGACTTGATTACCACACTTGGAACTGGAATGATACGGACTGGAACCGTTCAGATACATTGTACCTGGGAGCTCAGCACAGAGCTGTAACTTCAGCAGACGCAACATTTTACTGGCAAGAGGAGCCAGTTTGGAAATGTAATTTATCGGGGTGGATCCCCAGGGATTGGATGCTGTGATTAGCTGGTCTGGGAGCAGCGCTTTGAGTGGAGGAAGAGCTCGTAGTACAACATGGCTGCGCCCATACTGTTATTTTGGATGGAACTCTAGTGCGCAGCTTGTGCACCATCAGGCTGAGGAGACATGATCTGAGCAAGGAGCTGCGGGGAGCCATCTCCATGCTCAGTGACAGGACACTAAGCAGACTGGGCAGGAGCAGCACAGACAGACCTCAGTACTAGCCAGGAGCAATGTGCAGCATGAGGGGACCTATTTGCTATCAGGGAGTGATGCACAGCACGACCGGACCTCAGCGGTAGCCTGGACAGACACTGGAGAGGTAAAAAGGTGTTTTTTGGGGGTCATGAGCGTGACAATGTGTTTGGAAGCCTGAGGGCTGACTAAACACTACTTGTGTTTGTTTAGTATATGTTCTTTTTCACTGGCATTACTGCAGAAAGGTTCTCTGCAGTTTGATTTCTAGAAAATATTTTTCTGTGTTGTATGTTAGAATTTAAATGGTATTCAATAAAGATTGATTTTAACTTTATATAACTAAGAAATGTCCCAACATAAAGTTTATTTCTCTCCTTTTTGTGTCATTGCAGTCAAACTCTAGGGCAGCACCACCAGAGATTGCTAATACATTTTGTTGGATATAACAGGAAGATATCTCTTCTTGTATGGATTGTATGATGTACTAATATTGTGGTTCACTATTATCCTTAGTACCTGTGCCGAGAAACTACATCTGCATTTACTGTGCTAATTGAGTGCTCAGATCCACACATACAGCATGGTAGGAGAAGTTACTGACACTGATCTTTCGCAGCAGCTCTGTTGTGTCCCTTATACTGTATGTTGTGGCCGTAGCTCTAGTAAAATCATATTATACACTACTACTATTGTGGTCATGATTTTAGCTGCTGGCTTGGAGATAAATTCCATCCTGTGTATTCTGCTTCATTAATGAAAATCCCAATGCAATTTAATTTACTTCCAGGGTTCCCAAGAATTGCATTTTGTGTGGTTAGCTCTTGGGGTTTGCAGCTGGTTACTGTACATATCTCTACAGATGGAATGGGTTTGTAATCCCAGCAGTCGGGATGCCTGCTCTCAATATACCAACAGTGGCACCCCGATGCTCAGGATCCTGGCAAGGGTCGGGTAAGTATAGTAACCCTCCCCCCTTCTCCCCCTAACCCTCTGTTCCTACATCCTAACACTAACCCTTCCCCCACCCCATCCTAACCCTAACTTTCCCCTCTTGGTGGCTAAACCTAATCCTCCCCATTAGTGCCTAAACCTACCCCCCCAGTGGTACCTAACTCTAACCTCCCCCAGTCCTAACCTAACCCTAACACCCCCTATTTGTAATGGCTAAGCCTAACCCTCCTCCCTTGGGGCTAAGACCTAAGAAGCCCACTATACTTATGTTCGGCATCCAGGCTGTCGGGATTCCGGCGTCAGCATGTCACCTACTGTCGGTCATCCGGCGCCGGTCTTCTGGCCAGATAGTGGCATTCCGGCACCGGGATTTCGTTAGCCGGGATGCCGCATGTAGGTATATTAACTATATCCCCTACAGATATCACAATTACAACTGTCTGGCAACAGTGTAAATTTTGTAATCCAGCTGTGCCACAGAAATGTAAAGTGGTCCTCCATGCTGGTTCATTCTTTTGCATTTACCATTCTCTGTACACTTAGAGAGCCTATGAATAATGTGCCATGTTACTTTGAGGCCAGACTTGTACCATTTTGTTATTTATTTTTCCACATTAGCAGATTTTCACTTACCTTGGGACATAGGCCCTCATTCAGAGCCGGACGCTCTGAGCAGAGCGCTCGCTCTGAATGAGGGCCGTCCTCCATAAAAATGGAGCGTCCTCCTGGACGCTCGTATAGCTGTGGGTCACCACCCACAGCTCATACGAGCGTGCAGGATGAGGGTCGCGATGGTCTTGACCATCGCGACCATCGCCAGTGCGACCAGAAGCCTGTGGTCGGGGTTTTCGACCACAAGCCCTGGAGTGATTTTGGCTCTATCAGAGCCAAAATCACTCCCACTGACATCACTAGTGATGTCAGTGGGGCCGGCTTCTGACGGTCTGGCCCCCGGCACGCCCACCAAAGGGGGCGTGCTATCAATCAACATTGACAGCACGCCCCCTTTGATCAGACACAACGAGCGAAGGAAAGTCCTTCGCTCGTCACATCTGGCGCATGCGCACAACGGAGCTCCCTCCATCGTGCGCATGCGCAGTGCACACCATCGACCCACTTGCGAGCGGACAGCCGCTTGCGAGTGGGTCTGAATGAGGCCCATAATTGTTTCCATGTATTGTATCTTTTTGAGCTACTTATTACAGAATATTTGCTATGTGCCTCTGCTCCCTGATATAAGCTTTAACCAGCTGAGATTGTTGAGCCACTTCAGTTTCCATGTGAAGGTTTACAAACCTCAGTTGTATTTGTGAGTATGGGTAGTTTCTCCTTCTGCCGGGACATTTGCTAGAAACAGTGGACTCATTCTTGAGTTGGGAGCAAACCAAAAAAAGAGGAGCGGTATGCACCAAGGCAAACCAGTGTCACCTACTGTAGTGGTAAATTTACCAAAGATCAATTTTAAGCGATTAAAAATTGATCTAAATCGATTAACATCAATGTTGTGTTTCTGGGGCTAAATCACACATTTACTAACACGATTTCTTTATATAATTTTTTTTGTGCTAGTAAATGTGTGATTTAGCCCCAGAAACACAACACTGATGTTGATTGATTTAGATTGATTAAAATCAACCTTTAGAAAATTTGCACCCTAGGGGTATATTTACCAAAGTTCAATTTTAATCGATTTTAAATCATACATTTATTAGTCGTCAATTTTATTATCTGGTTTTGGAAGTATTAGTAAAGGTGCAATTTAGTCCCAGAAACACATATGTGTTGATCGATTTAGATTGATTAGAAATTGATTAAAATTGACCTAAAGTAAAGTCATTCAATAGCGGTATAATTAATAAAGATCAATTTTAATTGGTTTTAAATCATACATTTACTAACAGACAATTTTTTATTTGTTTTTTTAAGTGGTAGTAAACATGCGATTTAGCCCCAGAAACACGACCTTTAGTAAATTTACCCCTATTGTCTATCACGTGCTTGATAGACAAATTTCGAGAGGCACTCCCATACTCCTGGAAGGGTGAAAGAAGGGCCAGATAACATCACTAGCCCACTGAAGTTCGCAGCTAGGGGGGATTTGAAGAAATGATTTGGCAGAGCCAAGGTGACTTGATCATGGCACCACTGCTCCCCCCTCACTACACCCCCCCCCCCCACTCTGGAAAAAGTTGCACCTCGGGGACTCTCCTGGAGGAATCTTTGTAGAAGCCTTTGTAAAAGTCAGATTAATGCAATTAAACAGTTCAACAAATATATTTCAAGAACAAATGAAACACACAAAGTTACCTGAACACTGTATTATTAACGACAAGAAGATTTTTTTAATATGTATACTGAAAATGCAGCACTCCCATTAAAAGTGGCTGATCAGTGTGAAAAAAATAGCAATGTAAAGATAATTAACCTGTATGTTTATTCAATATACCATTGTTGTTACTCTGTTGTTATTCTGATGAAAGATGATGTTGGCATTTAAATGTCAAATCATGAAAGAACGTGAAATATAATGTGACAATATTTCATGTGTTAGTTGAGTTGTGTGGATGGTATGAAAGTGAATAAGAATAAAGTAGTATAAACATGAGATTTTCTGTAAATTTTATGAGTCATTCTACAAGGCAGAAAAATACCGTATTTTGTGTTGCTAGCATCAGTCAGGTCACAGTACCTACACAACAGTCAGTTTATTATTGCCGAGGATGACTGGACTAGAGGCATTCATTCCGGTGACTGCTACAAATTTAAATGACGTGTTGCTGGTAGGAGCATTGGCACCTTCTGAATGTCTGTGACACTTCATTCTCAATGGATCACCTTCAACGTACAATGGCTTTTTTTCTTCTTCTTGTAAATGTACCTCAACATTTTGTAACTAGGCTACATCATTTATACAACCTTCATCTGCAAATGTATGTTCTCTCTTTTGAATTGATAATGTACTGTACATTTTAAAATAGAAATGATCATCCCATTTTGTGATTTATTTAACTAGACAAAGCTTCAATTACATTAACAAACTTTGGTGAAATTAGTTAGCATTGGCAAAACATTTAGCTTAAGTACCACCAACTCCAAATCATATAATAAATTGAACATTTATGTCTGAGTTTAATTTAAAATACTTTCAAATACTTTAAAAGACCAAGAAAAATTAAAAAATAAAAGCCACCACTTCGTAAATATAGCCCTTTGTATTAATTAGCTTTAAATCCACCAGATTCATGGTTGACACTTCTTAGACCTCACTATTGTAGTTACACAGATATAGAGTTCAAATTCTCAAAGTGGTCCAGAGTCCTGGACTAACTATACCGGAGGAATTTGGTTAAACTAGATATAGTACATTTAACATATTTTTCAACAAGTACATAGGTGAAACCTACTTATATTTTCTGTGGAGCATATCAATTTTGATATATATCTCTCGTCCAAACGACATTGTGTCACATTACTCCATAACAGTGACAATTGATTATATGTGTATGTATTTCTTCTCTGGTGGTATAACTGATTATCTGTAGAGATTCCATTATATATAACAATTCACAATTCTTACTGAGATGAGTTAGTCAAGGTGATGTGGTAATTACCTCTGTGGTGAAAGACTTCTGTGGTGAAGGACTACTCTGAGGTACTTGATACAAAAAGTGTTTCCCTTTTTTTCCTCCTTGCCCCACACAACTTAATACATATAAATTTAAATACACTCTTTATAAGATCTGTGTGTTGGTATTGTATGTTGCAAATATAGGGCCTGATTCAGAGCCGTTCGCTATTTGCGGTCGTTCGTTCAAAAACAAGGGGTGGCTATTCAAATGATCCGTTTTGCAAATTGCAGTCTGTTCACACCTCTAAGTCTGAACGAGCGAGCAAAACATACGCTCGTTTATTTGATAAAAACGCCCCCTGGCCGCTCGCACCATACGTCATGTCCGCTATTTATTAGATTAATCGAGTACATCGTACAGCGTATGAACTGCTCACTATTCTTGTGGTTGGTTTTTTCAACCGCTATTTTGCGAGCAGTTCTGAGTTAAAAAAAAACAAGTGACGTGGTCAATGACGCTGCTGTATTAATTATGCACTCCCTTAAAACGCCCGTTTTGACCTTTAAGCACGCCTGTGTTCGGATCTCCACTCCCCGTTTTCAAGCACCTTCCCCTGTTACCACCCACATACGCCTCATTCTGTCACTCAAAATAGCAGGCACTCGCTATATAGCGTACAAATGATTTTCGGCCGCACTGACTGGTTCGCGCATGCGTACTAAAAACCGTACGCATGCGCAGATGTGCGAACATCGCTCGGAACGAGCGTACTGCCGCTAGCGAGTGGCTCTGAATGAGGGCCATAATTCTAACATTACTGAAAAGAAGCAGCTTAATCTGTTACACTGTTACTAATCATTAGAATCCATGTAGACAGGAACTTACACACACGCAGTAGTTTTAACTTATATGCAGTTTCCATATTCTAATTAGGTTTTTGCCATCTGATCTGAGGTTATTTATTCTTATATAAGTTTTGAAATTTCATGTATTGCATATTTCACTCTTTTAACTTATTAAGTAACAGGACCATCAATTTCAATTGCTCAATAACGAAGTTAAGTATTAGTGGCATTGTATATCGATGGTGTCTCTAGAAATTGGTCCCTTTCCTCTTTTAGACAAGGTAGACAGCACCAACATTATTCTTGGAAACTGTACATAGGACCACACACCTAAGATTCAGGATTTATTCATATACTGTAGCCTGTGTTATCTTTATTCGTATATAAATGGTGCAGTTTTTCCCTTTAATTCCTGTATATGACCAGAGATCACAGGTATGCCTGTGAGAGATGACCATTTTAGAGGGGGATGAGTGGAGGAGCAGAAATAACAAGAGGGACAAAGTCTATGTTAAAATTGGTGTATGCAGCAGGTGATATTACTTATATAGTGCACACATATTATGCAGCACTTCACAGAGAAGATTATTGTCATTCACATCAATCTCTTCACCTTACAATCTATATTTCCTACATACACACTAGGGTTATTTTTTGGCCAGTAAACCTGCTAGTTTGTTTTTTAAGTACTGTATGAGAGGAAACTAAAACACCTGGAGCCATTCCACATATAATATAATATAAGAACATGTAAACTCCACACAGATAGTGTATTAGTCAGAATTTGAATTAATCACCTCAGAGCAGTGAAGCAGTAATGCTAACCACTACACCAACTGTACTACTCCATGGGTCAGTGTGGAGTGGAATCAAAAGTAATCACTGAAGTAGAGGTACTGTCACAACTCTCGGATGGCAAATGGACGCAACCCATATTTGGTGATTGGCGTGACCTATTTCTGAGGCGCTGAGTCTAATGTGCCAGCAGTGTTCACCAGGAACCCTCGCAAGAGGGTATGGGCTTGGCTGCGTCTGACACACAGGTCGCGGTCCTCAGAATTGGTTCCCCTATACAGGTTCTGGTGAATTCTGGATGGAGTGGAGAAGACTTTCAGCGTAGTGAACAGGCCGGGTCAGAACCAAATGGACAACAAGGTACTAGGGAGCAGACGTGTGCAGGACGCAGAGGATAGCCAAGGTCAAACCAGATAACCAAATGCAGTACCAGGGATTAGACAGAAGCAGGTCAGAAACAAAGCCAGGGTCAGAAACAGACTTGCAGAGGCTGATTGCAGGAATCCTCCAATCAGTGCATCTGGTGATTGCACTGAGCTGGATAATAGACTGCAACTGATGTTTGCTGAGTAAGTTCACTGGAACAGCTTGTGATTCCTAAACTGGAATACAGCAGAACACAAATTAGTACACAGAACTGTAGATATAGAGCCAGATGGCAGTGATGGTTTTCTGCACAAAGGAGCCACAGGATAGAACTTAACACTGGGAAGCAACTCTTTGCTCTGGCACCAGTGGGAGTTCTCACAGGGGATATATGAATCTGCTGCCAGTCCCTGATAGGCTGCTTAGGTCAGCTGAGGCAGGAGCACTCCCACTGGAAGAATTCTAGCAGCTGACATAGTGCATGATGGTGATGTCAATGCATGGTTCTTGAACAATGTCAGGCAGAAATCCTGACCTGCAGCAAATGGTAATGTAAGTCACACAATTTCAGCAGAGTGTGACAGGTACAAAGTAGTTTAGCAGAGTACAGTATTAAGGCACTAAGCATAAGGTCCATGATGGTGTGATGGCAAGGGGCTCAGACAGAGACCAGGTAGGATGGTACAGGTCAGAGGATGAGATGGAGCAGCTGAGGCCTGAGAAGCTCACAGATGAGCAGGACTGGTCCAGAACCCAACCAGAATCCAACCAAGCATCTGTTATGAGACCTGAGCAGAGCGCAAGTCATAAATGATCATGTTGGGCAACACAATATTGATATCTATATTTCAAGAACTTTATTCATAAGAAGAAGACTTACAAATTTGGCATACTAGATGATTTCCATATATGTGAACTGGAATATACTGTACATGATGATGAGAGGTCATAAACTATGTTAGAAAAAGCACTGTAATGTTTTGTAAAATGGATATCTTCAAAAATGCTTACTCTTCTGAAGACTTCGTCAAATACCATAATAATTAGTCTGGTCGGAAGGAATACAAAAATAAAGTTTGTATGTTTTACATTAAGATCATATCATTGTATTTCACTTTTGCAAGGAAGATTTAATTCCATATTGTAAGTTTCTCTAATGCTTGTATACATATTATTTAAAGTGAATATTATGAGAATGTATAATCCTGTCCTAAAAGCTGCACTGTGATTTTCACTGCTTAAATAATAAAAGAGTCATGTTTGACTTCAGTTCTTGCCATCAAAAAGATTGTAGACACTAGAAATGATTGAATTTGTTGCAGAATGTATCTTGAATAGAATTACGTAGTGGAACAGGCCACCTTCAAAGAGACCTTCTGAAGTTATAATCTGCAGGTTACACTTTTGCTTGGTATCCAGCACTACGGGATTGATTCAGAGATGTTTGGAAATAAATGCTGATCCTCGCCGGTAGTCACAGTAGTACCTATGCGGCAGAACCTCTCCTGTCCATCCTTTGTGAAAATAGCCATTATCACTATCAGTGCACGTTTGCACCAGTCTCATACCCAGTACAATAGATCCAAATGAATTCATAATGACATCTGAATAGCACACTAATCAATGTATAGGCCCACGACACACCCTCAGGACACTTATGCTATGTGTGTACGCCCAGTTGCCACAAGTGGAAATGCAGTATAGATACACATGACTTTGAATCGCCTGCAGTTCCTCTAAGTTGCATATGCTCAGCTATGGAGCAGGTAAAGTACAAAATATATTGAGAACCATCCGCAAAAATTGATGTACGTACAATGCTGAATTAGCCCCAATAATTGTAAATTCCACATTTTGTAGAGTTTAAATTGAGCGTAGATGTAATACTCGCAAATATTAAGTATGTATGATGGAGAGACCGCAACAGATATCTCCATATCTACCGTGGCCCCTTCATTTTGACAGCAGCCGCAGCCCCCATAGAAAGTTCCTATGGGGGCTACGAAGCTGTCAGATTCACCAAGCTCTGGAATCTGAAGCATCACTAAATATGCCTCTTAAAGCAGACTTCAGACGGCATTACTAGAACAGAAGCTTTAAAAATGCTTTATTAGAATAAAGCATTTTTTTAATGCAGCAAGCTATTCATTTTTTTTCTTGATTTATAAAATAATAATGGATGATAAGATAGTGATTGGCCAAGGACTCAATCATGAGAAAAAAACTAAAAATAAGATATATATATATATATATATATATATATATATATACTGTATGTATATACATATACTATCTATCTATCTATCTATCTATCTATCTATCTATCTATCTATCTATCTATCTATCTATCTATCTATCTATCTATCACAAATACACATTTGTTTTACAAATGTTATATATTATTATTCACTTTATGATTCAAATGAAAATACATTTTATAAATAATATGTTTTTGCTACTAATGTCGTTCCTGAAGGGGAAGAAACAGGCTGAAGATTTATTTCAGATGACAAACTGTATTTCTTCATTCATTGTGTTACCAAATAACAGATTGAAGGCAAACGCAGGAGAGATTTCAACATTCTATTTCATATAACTTGAATGCAACCTTTGAAATGATTCATAAATACAACAGACAGAACAGAGTTTCTTCATCAATAACCTACTACAGTGGTTCATCATCCGGTTTGTGCTTTGACCTTATAAAAGAGTACAATGCAAGACAAGCGCACATACCCTGAGGTTGTGCCACTTTTGGATTATAGCTCAGTGTCACTGTGCATTTCGTCTTCCATGGACAAGTGCTTTAATCATTGCAAGTAGCAGGAAAGCTACAGCATGGGGGACTCTATCGATTTATCTCTTGTCAAAAAGGCAGAATAATCTTAAAAAGTGGAAGCATTCATTAGTTCATTAGGATTAAGTGTTGCAGATTACAGTTTTTTCTCTTATTTCTATGTTTCCTTTTCAAGTGTGCTGAGTGTTTATTTTATCATGATGAAAGTCAAGGGGTAATTAAAGAAATTATAAATAACTCATCAGCTGATACAGCTTTTTACATAAAGGAAAGGGATGCTCATTGGACTCATCATCACAACTTAACATATAGTCAAGTTCTGAATTTACAAGTGTTTGACTGAAACTACATACAGTACAGTGTATGAAATTCTGTGTGACAGTCTGTTGTATTTAAATTAACCCTGTAGTTACCAAAACTGCAGATCTAAAGAACTTTAATTACCAACTGCAAGGTTAAAACAAAACGGGTTCATAGGGCATACGTTATGTTTGAAATAAGTGAAAGTGTAACATGTATCTATGACTGCGATCTATAACTTGTATATGCCTTCATAGTGTAGTGAGTAAGGGGTAATGGTATTGCAGCTTCCTTCGGGAAGTTAACCCCTTCCTTACTCTTACCTTCGTCCTACCAAATTCCTTCTCATTAGAGGATGGTTCTCCATTCTCTAAGGTGAGAAGTCCTGTGCGGGATAAAAATCTGCATTGAGTTGTAGGCTCCATAGGCAATGTGGCATCTCAAAATAGTTGTAGGACTAAGTGCCAGCTAGAGCATTGTACTCCCACATAAAGTGTAGCCACTTCAGAGGGATATGATGGGAGGCAACCGCAAGGTAGTACTGAAGAGCTTTTACCACCTTTTTATAGTTAGACACATTCTCCACCACAAAGCAGGTAGAGTTTCCAGTTTAAGTACAATACTGGATGTGTCACCATCTCAGGGTCCTGATCCATGGCCTACATCTCAAGCATTGGTTTGGAGGACAAAATGTTGGCTAATGACTGTTGACATTAGTCATAAAGTACCTGACAGGTGTTCGCTGGACACATAAATCTGTCAGTAGCGCTTTCAAGTTACATAAATGAGAAATAAACCTCCAGTAAAATCTGTCCAAATCCAATACTGAGCATGTATCCTTTCCCCGTTTAAGCTGTGGACACATTATACGTATTTAGTATTACTGTATATCGGATTGACTGTCAGGTCTGCAACATGGCGGGATTGGATTGCTTAGTCTATTTAGGTGAGCCCTCCAATCTACACTTTTAAAACCTTTGTTATTACCGGTACACGACAGCATTAATTTTATATGGGAGAAGTATATGATTTATAGGGTGCTGGAAGAAAGCAAGAGCACCATGGAGTCCAATTTGACAAATTGTACCAGTTACCTATTGTGTGCCAAGAGCAGTTTTATGCTTTGCTTCCTTAGCTGTTTTATCTGCCGACATCCCTTTGTAAGATCTAAAGGTAGAAACAGGGGCTTTAACTATCAAGGTGGTTCTCCCTGTTCTAGGAATACCATCCACAGATATGTCATCAGAATAAAAAGAATGCTTGATTCTTGGAATAAAGCATTTGTTTAATGCAACACTATACCTCCCAACATAATTATCTCTGCAATTTACAAAATGTAACTCGCAGAGACAGCAGTAGTGTGTAGTATATGTATATTGTGTGTGTGTGTGTGTGTGTGTGTATACTGTATGGCTTTTTCTCTTACCTTTATATTATCCTATGTGAACTGGATGGAGGCGACTGTGCTCTGACTCTGGCTGCAGTTCCTTCTGGCCTCTTCTTATTGATGTGTAGGAAGCGGAGCCGGGGACACAGGAGGAGTAGGCTGGTATTGGAGGAGGGGTGCCGGGTAATAGGTATTAGAGGATAGCCAGGGACAGGAGAAAAAGGCTGGCATAGGAGGAGGAGGGGTGCTGGGTATTAGAGGAGAGATGGGGACAGGACACAGGAGGAGTTGGCTGATATTGGAGGAGGAGGAGCAGTGCTGGGTAATAGGTATTAGAGGATAGCCAAGGACAGGAAAAATAGGTTGGCATAGGAGGAGGAGGGGTGCTGGGTATTAGAGGAAAGATGGGGACAGGACACAGGGAGGAGGAGGGGTGCTGGGTAATAGGTATTAGAGGATGGCCATGGACAGGAGAAAAAGGCTGGCATAGGAGGAGGGTGCTGGGTATTAGAGGAGAGATGGGGACAGGACACAGGAGGGATAGGCTGATATTGGAGGAGGAGGGGTGCTGGGTAATAGGTATTAGGGACTGGAGAAATAGACTGGCATAGCAGGAAGAGGGGTGCTGGGTATTAGAGGCGAGACAGGGACAGGACACAGGAGGATTAAGCTGGTATTGGAGGAGGAGGAGGAGGGGTGCGGGTTATAGGCATAGGAAGATAGCCAGGGACAGGAGAAATAGGCTGTCATAGGAGAAGGAGTAGGAGGAGGGGTGCTGGGTATTAGAGGAGAGACGCAGACTGGACACATGAGGAGTAGGCTGATAATGGAGAAGAAGGGGTGCTGTGTAGGTATTAAAGAGACCCGGGGACATAAGTAGATGGGGTAGGAGAAGGAGACCAGGTACCATGTATTAGAGGTGGAGGGGAGCCAGGAACAGAAGGCGTAGCCTGGGACAGGAGGAGGAGGAGGAGGAGGAGTGCTAGGTACGAGCCAGGGACAGGAGGAGCCACGGTCAGGAGTAGTAGGCTGAGATAGGACAAAAAAGGAAGCCAGGTACCGTCTTGTGTAATCAGGGCTGTAGAAAGCCAAAGCGGGCATGGCCTGTTCACGGAAGGCATGACCACACCCCCTCGGAATAAAAAACCTTTTTGCACAGCACAAATCAACGGGGGGGGCAATCAGTGTGATCACTCCCCCCCCTCAGTAGCAGTGAGCAGTCTCCTAGTGTAGCCCAGCAAACAGGAGCATGTGCTGGGCTGCTGATAGGTATTAGGTAGGATGGGGGAGTGGCGTTTGACCCGGGCCCCCACCGGGCACCTCCAGCCCCCCTTTTAGTGCCCCTGCGTGTAATAGAGGTTGAGAAGAGCCAGGACCAGGAGGAGTAGGGTGCCAGGTAAAGAGTGGGTGGGAATAGGAGAAGGAGGTGGGGTGCCCAGATTTAGAGGTAGAGGGGAGCTGGGGAGAGGAGAAAGCATGAGCCGTGCATTAGAGGCAGTGAGGGGACTGCAGGGGTCAGGCATGCTGTGGTACTGCCTCATATATCCTCTCTGGGACAGGAGCTTGGCCATTCATTCAGAACAGGCTGACGCTAAATAAGCATGACCGCTTGCCTCTCAGAAAGCAGGTAGGGAAGGATAGAGCCGGCATACAAAGTGGGTGGGGCCACGCATCTGCACTATGCCTACTAAGTACTGCATCTGGCAAAAGCACCACACCATTCTGAGACTTGCATGGACCAGCGGCCAGCCCAAAGTGCAGAAAATGGGACCGGTCCTGGGGGCATCTGTCATCCTGCCCCCAGGCCCAGCCCGTCTCTGGGAAGAACTGTATTATGGATGTCTTAAATGGTCATGGAGGTCATCTATGCCTCCACATATTAATCAGCAAGAATTCTGGCCTTTGTAATAATAAGGCTACCCGGTTTGCTTGAAGTCACCTTAATGGGATGTAAGCTATAAAACAGTTCAAAGCGCTCTTTTTTCAGTACAGTCTACCAGATGATTAATCCCAATATAATACAATTAAGAATAGTCACTTTTCTGAAGATATTCCGTCCTTTGCCTGAAATCCCCAAAAACTTTCCTCTTTAAATATTAAGGACCTCATTCAGAGGTGGTCGGAGGATGCAAGCAGTCGCTCAGAAACTGGGCGGCCGCTTGCATCCTGACCACCCACCTCTGTTTCGGTCGTTAGGCTGTGGGTTTACACCCACAGCTCTAATGACTGCTCGGGTGATGGTCGCGATGGTCAGAGACCATCGCGACCATCGGGGCTTACGACGAGACCCTAGGGTAGGGTGTCACTTGTCGTAAGCCCCGGAGAGCTTCTGGCTCTGTCAGAGCCGGAAGCTCTCCACTGACATCACTTGTGATGTCAGTGGGGCCTCCCCCAAATGGTAGGCGTTCCCATGGGAATGCTTCCGTTTGGGCTGCCACCCCCCCTGCCCGCCTTCCAAATGGGGCGAGCTGTCAATCAACATCGACAGCTCACCCCCTTTGGAAAGAGACCCGCTATGACCAGTGCTGTGCATGCGCACTGGCCAAACATCGAGGCGGCCGTGCGGTCGTAGACCATATGGCCGCCTCTGAATAAGGTCCTAAATCCCTTAAGCTAAAATGACCTGGTTCCTCCAATCACATGGATTAAATTCAACACTACAGCCCTTCAGTGTTAATGCAGTAGCCTTGATGGCATATGTAAAACACAATATGGGGACACAAAATAGTGTAAAACCAAAACACATTTATTCAATGTAAAGAATACAATAAAATGTCTGCTTACCATCAGAGCCCTTTTAAGAAAGGTACAATCAAGCACATATAGGGGTGTAATGTTCCCTGGGATGAATTCTGGAAAGCAGCACTTCAGTCTCCTGCACCAACACGTTTCGACCATTCATTGGTCTTTTTCAAGGGGTGTGTGAAGGTGATATCAACCCGGTATTTATAGGAAGTGTTGTAATCACCTCCCCTTTTCTCATTAGGGAGGCGTGTTCTCTCAATAACATCATTATATATACTTGCAATTCACACTATGACCAGACAAAGAAGTATACTTTATGATTTATCTCATCCAACAAGCATATTTACCTGTTGTCCATGAGATTGCTAGGGTTTACTTCCCCGTGATGCGTCTCATCACTTGGAATGCATCTCGTGACTCCCCCTACTTCCCTACTATTGAACCTCATGGGAGCATGATCTAAATTTCACGTGATGCGTTCCACCTCCTGGAATGCAACACGTGACTGTCTCCGGGTCTCATGATAGACACTGTAGTGTCATCATATGCGGTCGTCTTACGTACACCTTTATGGAACGCAAGTGGAGGGTGTAGTAAGTATGCATGTCACCACACTTATAAGTGTGTTTTATATGCGGAATGCCTTTATGGCCACGCCTACATCTATATTTAATCTGGATCCATAATTTTCAATGCGGTACCTTGATTAAAACATCATCTGTGCCTGCCCACAGGTCCTGGCGTCCAGGGGGCGTGTCGGGGGAGTGTCTCGGTGGGCGGGGGTGGATCTGCTAATTTACTGCAGATGAATCTACATTTAAAAGACTTTCTATTAACAGTCAGACAGACAGCATCTGATCAACTACATTTCGATCAAAAGCTTTCTCAAGGCATGTGACTCCTTTCCTCTCTCAAGGCATGTGACTCCTTTCCTCTCTCAAGGCATGTGACTCCTTTCCTGGCGCCTTAATTTAAACCATCTGCCACCAATCAATGATCTCCCAACCGGGTTTGATTGATGACCTCACCATCTGAGTGGCACCGAATTGTCCCACTACTGTGGGATGGTGTTGTTATATTTAGGAATGTAGTGACACTGTTAATTAGTGCAAGACTTATTAGCATTCACATTTCTCCATATAGATTTAATAGGGGTCTCATATTTAAAATACTACACAATTAATAAATAATTCTGTTAATACAAACAATTAAAAAGAACCCAAAATACAACATTAATATATACAAAAAATATTTGTAATATATTTTAACAGTTCTTAAAATGCACTTATTATGTTGTATTATTTAAGGTAATTTATTAGGTCTCAATTTAAATTTCACTTCATAATGATTTCAAATAATCTTATAGGTTATATGTAATATTTATAAGTCATTTACAAATTTATTTTGGATATAATCTACTTATTATCTGATGTTTTTAATAGATGTATACAAGATTTTTTTATTTTATGTTTCTTTGATGTAATATTTAAGGGAAATGTAGGTCATATCAGAAATACAACAATAACACCCATATGAGGATTATTATTTAGTTAAGATATATGTATTATATGTAAAACATGTAATGTGCATCAAAATTTATCTAAACAGATTTTATATTGTATTTCTAAAAATTAGGGGCTAAATTTACTAAGCTGTTTTTGGTGTCATTTAGATACCACTAAAAACCACTGTCAAATTGACAGCATTGTTGGTTTTGATATGTAAACTGAAACTTCCGTCGATCCCTGATGGTTTCTGAATGACAATTCACTGTGGAGCGTTTTATTTGATGGCAGTTTCTGTTGAAACCGCCGTGCTTTAGATGGCATTCAATTAAGATTAATTTTCAATTGGTGTGTGAAAACCCCTGACAATTGACATTACCACAAAATGCATAAATAGGCTATCCACGACATCTTTCAGGTTTGTGAGAAGATACAGAGAAGAGACAGATACAGTAGTTATTGTTATACAGAGCAGAGATTTGATAGTTGAGTGTGTTGAGTGTTGTGGGGGAAAAGGGGTTTGTTTTTTTATAAAAATATTTTTTTCAAAAATGTCCCCAAGATTGTAGATTTATTTTTAATTATCACATTATGCAAAAACAGCTATTTAAACTAAATTTTGCATTTTTACTACAACAAATGATATTGAGTCAGGTTTAAATAGCTAATATTTACATAATTTGACAATAAAAAAATGGGTTAAAAAGAACATAGCATGCACAGATCACTTTGATCTGTGCATTGCTTTTCCTAAACTCGCCTGTCACAGGCAGGTCTATTGTTTACTTGGGTTTGGTGGCAGTTTTACGGCGGTTTTCACCCCTGCTTGATGAATCCGGGATTTCTTCTTTTTTATCAATAATCATTTTTATTGAAATAAATACTTTTTGGGTAGGGATACAGAAAAAAGAACAGGGATCAAAAGAAAAAATAACACAAAAAGGGGGTATATAGCATATAACGCATACATATCAATATAGATAATATGAGAATGTAAAAATATGAAAACAATACTGTACAAAATAAATTACACTAAAACCATATGCACCGACACAAATAGTTATTTCCAAAATACAACAGTTATAGTTACATATCAGTCAGAGGTGGAAGGTTCATTCAAACTAAATTGTAATGGATCAGATAGAGATGATTTAGATAAAGGAGCCTCGCACTCTCCATCTGTCACATACTCATGCCAGGCTCTCCATTTCACCAATGGAGAAGAAACTGAAGTAGAATATGGTGCAGATTCCATCTCCATCAAAAAATGAAAATTAATCTAGTGAAACACTTTAATAATCAGGGAGGGGGGGCAAAAGCTGCTTCCAACATTAAGCTAATGCAGCTCTAGCCGCAATACAGATATGCCCAAGTACATAACAATGATGTACCAGTATAGAATTAGGAAAAATATGTAGCAAAGCTAAAGACATCTTTCTCCCATCTCACTTGAGCAGCAGACTTATCAGAGGGACATATATTGAGAAGAACTTTGTACCAAAATAAAATACCCCCTTTCAACCAACCATTCTGTAATTGAGACAATAGTATAGGGGAAAGTGGATGTGTTGTGCTCCTGGGGTCAACCAACCCCTGTCCAACCCCTGTAACCAATGAGAAATCTGCATGTAATGAAACATCTCTGTCGTAGGTAGAAAAAAGTGGGACTGTAATACTAAAAAATGGTAGAAGCATATTACCTTCCAAGAGATCTCTTAATTTGTGTATTCCCTTATCATACCAAATAGTAAGAGAAAGATCAGGGATCAACTTAGCTAATGCCTTAACAGAAAATTTGGAGGAAGGAAGGGAAAATTCAGCAATCTTGGATACCATCTTATCCCAAACTTGTAACGAGGCGCGTATAGAGGGCAATAAGAAAGTAACAATTGGACGTAGAGACTTAGGGGTCCAAAGTAAATCTTTTAAAGGGAATCCCAAACAAATATTTTGTTCTAGGGATACCCAGCAAAGAGTAGAAGGGTGACGAAACCATTCCTGTAGAGAAACTAAAAATTTTAATCTGGCAGAGATAAACCACCACATTCCTTTGGAAGAATCATTCGAGTTCTACAGTAGCTAGCTTCGGAGGATGACTCTTCCAAAGATAGCTAGATAAAAGAGTACGGCATTTATCTAAATATTTATTAGATAATATAAATGGGATTGTTTGAAAAAGATACATCAATTTCGGCAATAGAGACATTTTAAAAACAGCCAATCGACCTGACCATGAAATCTCAAAGGAACTCCAGGATTTCGTATAATTAGACAAAGCCTCAATTATAGCCGGCATATTCAACTCAAAAATTAATTTAGAAGAATGGGGAATAAAAATACTAAAATAGTGAATAGAAGAAGCACGCCAATTGTAATGAAAATTAAAATGTACAGAAGTAACTACTTAGGGTGTGATATTAATAGGTAAAGCATCAGTCTTGGTCGTATTTAACTTATAGTAGGAGTAAGCTCCATATGACTCCAATACCGAATGTAGATAGGGAAGAGATTGCTCAGAGTCGGCGACAAAAAGGAGAATGTCATCCGCAAAAAGACACAGCTTATGTGACATACCGCCTATTTTAATTCCAGGAAAATCAATGTCCGCTCTTAATTTAGCAGCAAGGGGTTCAATGGCCAAAACAAATATTAAAGGGGATAGAGGGCATCCCTGGCATGTACCATAAAAGATTGGGAATGTGTCCGACAGAAAACCATTACTAAAAACCAGAGCTAACAGTGAGCTATGTAAAGCAGAAATAGACATTAAAATACGGTCTACAAATCCAAATTTAGAAAGAACAGCTTGCATATATAACCAATTTAAGCAATAAAATGTTTTTTTCAGCATCCAAGGAAAGTAGGAACATTCCAGCTTGAGTAGAGTTAACATAATCAATAAGATGAAATACTCTCTGGGTGTTGTCAGAGTCCTGTCTGCTGGACACAAACCCCACCTGATTGGGATGAATGAGAGAGGGAAGGAAATCAGAAAGACGGTTAGCAATTAATTTGGCATATAATTTAACATCTCCTTTCAGGATAGCAATAGTAATTCTGGCAAAAGGCTGGGTCCTTTCCGGGTTTTGGTAGAGTCACTACTTGGGCCTCTAACATCTCAGCGGGAAAGGAACAGACTTCAGATATAATGATACTGGATCAGAACCTCTATACACTCCTTCCTATACCTTCTAATATCCTGCCTATACCTTCTAATATCCTGCCTATATCTTCTAAAGATGACGCTAATTTGCATACGCAGTCATACAGTAAATAAAGACTTAAGACTTGGAATCTGTGGTTCCAAAGCACAAGTATTATTCAAGTATCAGTTACACGCTATTGATCCAGACACAATTCGGCGCAAAGGAATTATACAGACCCAAGTACAGTATACATATGCAGCGCTTCCGGACCAGATGTTAGGCATCAGCAAGAAACCCCTCGTCTATCAGCATTCAGCATGAAGACTAAAAACCCAGTGTTTGAGCACACATATTTATACCCCCCAGGAATAGACAAAACAATAGAGACGTTTGCTGCTGATGCTATTGGTTCCCAAGGGGGATCCAACAGGCTGATTCAAATAGACACAACCCAGCCTCCAACAACTGAGGGTCCCTAGATTCCCGCCACATGCAACATCCTAACAGTTATTCATATACATTTTGTTGTTTGAAGTCTCTGCGGTCCATAAGTCAAGAATGCATGATCTCCCCACCGATAATACCGGAATACTGTGGAAAGAGTATGCATCAGGACAAAACCAAACACGGCTTACTTATCATGTATAAAACCTTAGTTACCAAACAATCTTTATTTCATAGCATTTATACTAAATGAACAACTTAAATCTTATACCTTAAAGCTTATGAAACCTTGTATGGGAATATGTAATGTGTGAGTATGCGGGGTTTGATATAAAGACGCTAGTTAACTTGGTGCGGGTGCGTGCGCATTTAGCTACTAAACGGTGATTTCGTATAGGAATTTATGCATTCGCTAATATGCGACTAGTTAACAGCGCAATTGTGCGTATTACTGTGTGTATGAGAAATGATGAAAGATGCAATCGCATGGTCCTAATAGTAATCTCGCCATATGTACTTAATCGTGAGTTTATCTAAAATGGCGCTTGGGCGGCCATTCTCAAAATGGCATCTTGCGATTTCATTTCCAAGATGGCGTCTTGCAGCCAGTCTCAAGATGGCGTCGCCGCGATTCAATATTAAACTGATCTTGTTCAGCCAATTATCCAGCTTCGACAGTCACCCTTTGATAGCAAACAACATGCTATCACAATCTACTCTTTGAGTTTAATTTAGACTTACATTTACATATTATTTAGTGTTATTGTGGGATTGCACAAGGTGGTTCTTAATCCATCAATAATGTGTCTCTGGGTGGGGACATAAAATTACTATTATACGCACACCGCGGATCTAGGAAGATCATGTGAAAGGTGTGGATGCACCAGTCTTATAAAGGCAGTCTTGGAGGAGAATTGAGACTTTACATTATCTGAGGTGTTCTAAACATAACATTTCAATAATATATTGTATGCACGTCTAAATATAGTACATCAAATGATGGTATTTCTTAATTCAGGGTTGTAATGCAGTTCTATATTTACCTCGGTATTCATATTGTCATTACTGACAACCATCATAGTTTCGTTCTTGCGTTTTACTCTATTTTTATATTTTCCACACTTCAACACAATAGGAACGCACCGGACACATATGCCAATTATTATGATGACAATTAGTATAAGGATCAAAAATTTGCCTATGCTAGTGATCACTTCCTGGACCCATTCCCCTAGACCTGAGAACCATTTTACTGAGTTCAGCCATGAAACCCATCCTTCTATCTTTTCCCCTACTTCAGCCACTGGAGCATTATGGTTCTTACGAAACTCCCATTTTAACTGCAGAATTTCATCCATCTTTCGGTCTATCACCTCCTTGGGGTTGCTGGTATCATTGGTGACATAGGTGCAACATTTTACTCCGAACTGGGTGGCTAACGTTACGCAATACCCTCCAGTAACAGCAGTTAAATAATTTAACACTAGCCTGTGTTGCACCAGTTCTTTCTTGTACGCTTGCAATTCTCTCCCTGTATACCTGAATGTGTCATGGTACATCTCGGTGATATTATCTATCAATTTAGCAAGTTACTGAATATACCTAAAATTTAATGTACCCCGAGCAATCCTGGTGGGATCCAATGCGACTAAAACTTGAAAGCCAGTTGTCTCACTGATTAACTGAGTGGCTTTATGCATGTCATGAGGTATCATATTTCTTTTGCCTCTGTGTTCATATTGTGTGTGAAGATATGGTGACGGTGTGTTTTTATGTATACCAAGCATTTCAACATGTGTGAGGGTCATAACTTCTGGGACTACTCTTCCCAGGTAACACAAACCTTCGGAACTCGAGAGCCATTTATAGGCTTTTCTTCCACATATGAAATATACATTACCAGGGAGAACATAAGGAATGGTATGCATCATTATCATTAAGCACATTTCCCTTGCAAACAATCCTATTTCTGGGTCTTCCATCTGGTACATGCAAGTTTCTGGCTGTATTACTTTAGCACAATACCCATTTGGCACCTTACCAATAATTTGTTTGGTGGGACTCAATGTATACCTATACCTAAAATGTTTCCCACCAGATTTAATTGAGCGTAACAGATCATGGTTTATGGACTCATTATCAGCTCTTTGTGAGAAGGTCATTGTCTGATTATTCCCTGTCACTTCCCAACTCCCGGGTTTATTGGGGTTGGTTATGTTTAAACACAAAAGTGATCTATCTACTTGGAATTGATAGAGTTTGAAATGAGGTGGTTTGGATGAGAGGAATTTTCCATCCAATGTTTTCCCTTTCTGCAATTCTAAAATTTCCGTGATATTCAGCAGAAATGGCACCAATCCTACATTATGCTGCCCCTGTGGCACATGTGAACACACCCAGCAATCAGTTTGATTTAACACTTTGCCTACCATGCTATGATAATCCTCTAAAGGATACCCACCCCAGTACGGGTTATATTTAGGCTGGCACCGTTGGATACAGTTCTCGTCAACTAGGGATCCACATAGCTCACAAATACAGGAATCTTCAGATGATAAACCTCCACACCATTCCCGAGTATCCGGAATTACAGCCATTTTAACAATAACAGTACTAAGATTGGTTACACTCCCCTGATTGGCATTGCACTCCTCCTGACTCCACTCCATCAGCACTGCCATCAGCTCCCATTTCCTCGATCAGCCTCCCATCACAGAAACTGGATATGCCCGAACCGACCAAGATGGTGAACACTCTAAAAGAGAATATGAAAATGAACACAGCAGCCCCGTCCATTGTCACAACAAAACCTGCAAGTTTCTTTTAGTTCAGGTATCTCACTACAACCTTTTCAATCCTCCCGGAACAAGCTCTCGAGCGACAGGTCCACACTATCAGCCTTGTCTCCACCGGTTGATTAACCTTTTTGCAGTGAGTGGAATGGACCCAGGTATCTCTCTTGGCCACCTTCAAAGATGTAGTGCTTTTCAGCAGCACCTGGTAAGGACCTTCCCACCGATCAGTCAAACAAGCTGAACGCAAGAAATTTCTGATCATTACATATTCTCCTGGTTCAACATCATGACAGTTAGTTTCAGGCATATCATTAGACAACAATTTCAGTTTCTGCTGCTGTTGCTTTAACTGCTTACTCATTGATATAAGATACTTTACAGTTACCTCGTTGTTACCCTTCAGGTCTTCCTGTGGACTTATAATCAAATGAGGTTGTCTACCGAACAATATTTCAAATGGGGACAGATTTAGAGGAGGTCTAGGAGTGGTCCTTATGCTATGTAGGACCAAAGGTAAGGCTTCTGGCCATCCTAGTCCAGTCTCTGCCATGATTTTACTTAACTTATTTTTAATAGTCCCATTCATCCTCTCTACCTTGGCACTGGCTTGCAGTCGGTAGGGGGTATGAAGTCGGCTATTAATACCCATCAGCTTACACATATTTTGAAAAACATCACCTGTGAAATGAGTACCCCTATCACTCTCGATGATTTTAGGGATACCGTAGCTGCATACAAATTCCTGAACTATTTTCTTGGCAGTAAACGCAGCAGTATTAGTGGCCGCTGGGTAGGCCTCAACCCAGTTAGAAAATACATCTGTGCACACTAATACATACTTAAGGTTCCTGCAGGGTGGTAATAGGATGAAATCAATTTGTATCACCTGGAAAGGTCCATCAGTTGGTGGAATGTGGGACGGTTCGGTAGGAATCGCTTTCCCTATGTTCTTTCTCAAGCAGGTCAGACAGGACATTGCTATCTTTTCTGCTTGTGAAGAAAAACCTGGTGCGCACAAGTATGCCCTCACTAACTTGCACATACCTTGTTTAGCCAGATGAGTCAAACCGTGTGCTGCCTCAGCCAGGATGGGGTAATATGCCTTGGGGGCTACTGGCTTACCTTGTCCGTCCCTCCAGAGCCCGGAGGACTCTTGCCCACATTCCTTGGACTTCCAAATGGATTTTTCCTGAATTGAACACAAATTTTGCATCTCAATTAATTTCAGCATATGAATTGTTTGGAAAGACATAATTTTTTCAGTTGGAGATAACATTTTTAACCCTGCTGCCCATTTTGCAGCTTCATCAGCTCTGTTGTTGCCCAGTGACACGGATCATCCTCACATGTATGGGCTTTACATTTAATTACTGCCACCGCTTTGGGCAGTTGGATTGCTTCTAAAAGCTGTTTTATGTGTCTGGAATGTGCAACTGGTGTGCCTGCTGCTGTCATAAAATTTCTAAGATGCCATAGAGCCTCAAAATCGTGCACCACCCCGAACGCATACCTCGAGTCAGTGTAAATGTTAGCAGATTTGCCTGCTGCCAGTTCACATGCTCTAGTTAGTGCTACTAACTCTGCCACCTGGGCTGAGTGAGGAGGACCAAGAGGTTTAGCTTCTATGGTGTCTGTGTCATTTACAACAGCATAACCTGTACATAATTCACCTGTGTCTGTTTGTCTATGACAACTCCCGTCCGTATAAAAAGTCACATCCACATTCTCTAAAGGTGTGTCATGTATGTCAGGTCTAGCAGTAAAGGTCTGATTCAGATATGTCATACAATCGTGCATATCATTATGTCTGCTGAACTCACCTCCCACCAGCAACTCCTCTCCTTCCATCCTTTGTACATCATGTTGTACATATGGTAAATACGTTGCTGGATTCAGCGTGCTGCAACGTTTAACAGTAATGTTTGCGGGTGCGATTAGAGCTAGTTCCCATTTGGTAAACCTAGCTGAAGAGATGTGTCTGGTTTGAGCTGAGTTCAACAGAGCAGATACAGCATGGGGAGTGTAGACAATCATATCATGACCCAATACTACGTCCTCACTTTTACTCACCAATAGAGCGGTAGCTGCTACACTTCTCAAACAGGTGGGGAGTGATCTTGCCACAGTGTCCAATTGAGCACTGTAGTATGCTACGGGCCTACTGGCATCACCATGTTTTTGTGTAAGGACACCTGCAGCACAACCATCGGCTTCCGTACAATACAAATCAAAAGGTTTTTCATAATCAGATATTCCCAATGCAGGAGCTTTTGTCAGACTATCCTTAAGATTAAGGAAATCCTGCTCTGATTCCTCTGAGTGTATGACACGATCGGGCTTTGAGGAAGAGACTAATTCCTGTAAAGGTAAGGCCAAAATAGAAAAACCTGGGATCCACATTCTACAGTATCCACACATTCCCAAGAAGTTCCGAATTGGCTGTTGATTCTGCAGCAGTGTCATGTTTTGTATGGCCTGGATTGTATCCATTATAAGATGTCATAAACCCTGGATTAGGCAGTGTCCCAAATATTTTACTCTGGATTGGCATGGCTGTAGTTTGTCCTTAGCCACCTTGTGTCCTGTATGCGAGAGATGAAGTAACAAAAGTTTAGTATCATTTAAACATGACATAAACGAGTCAGAACATAGCAATAAATCATCCACATATTGAATTAGAACAGATCCATTGGCAGGTTGAAAAGATTGTAAGCAGTCGTGCAATGCCTGGGAGAAGATACTGGGGCTGTCTATGAAACCTTGGGGTAACCGTGTCCATGTGTATTGTAAACCTCTGTATGTAAATGCGAATAGATACTGACAGTCAGGGTGGAGAGGCACAGAGAAGAAAGCAGAACAGAGGTTAATGACAGTGAAATGGGTTGCGTTTGGTGGGATCTGCATCAGAATGACAGCTGGATTTGGCACTACAGGGAATTGGCTCTCTACAACCTATTAACACCTCTAAGGTCTTGTACCAGCCTATAACCCCTCACACCACTCTTTTTCACTGGAAAAATGGGACTGTTGGCTACACTAGCTGTACGAACTAAAATTCCCTGTTGTAATAATCGCTCAATTATTGGAAAAACCCCTAATTCTACCTCCTGTTTTAGTGGGTACTGGGGAATTTTTGGAGCTTGCCTACCGCCTTTTAAATTTACCATTACAGGGCTTACGTTTGCCATTAATTAGTCCATCCTTAGTCCAAAGGGAATCTGGAATTTGGGACAACATTTCATCTACCTGGGATGGATTTTCATTAAGACTTGTAGAGTGATACATTATCCTTTGGGGAGTGTTCAATATATCCCGCACCTCGTGTGCAACTCTCTTTGGGATATCTAAAAATACACCATCAGGGGTGCAGTATATAACACATCCCATCTTATATAACAAGTCTCTTCCCAGCAGGTTAGTAGGAGCCGCAGCAGCCAGGAGGAAAGAATGCCTGGTATGCAACGGCCCAATAGTAACCTCTGTGGACTTTGTTAAAGGATAATGTTCCACTTTACCTGTTACACCCATTGTTGGTACTGTCTCATTGGTCACCTGTAAATTAACGGGAGATTTTATCACTGACCTGGTCGCCCCTGTGTCTACAAGAAAAGGATATTCAGTACCAGCTACATCAACCATCATGACTGGTTCTTCCCTAGTACTTCCCATTACCCTGACTATCTGTAGACTACAGGTATGACCTGACCCCTAGCGTTGGCTACCATTCTCCAATAAAGCATTTACAGCCACAATTGGAGATGGTGCCTGCTGAACATTTGTTGTTCGCTGTGCATATCCTTTATGGGGATATCCGGGTCTTCCCTGATTTGGGGTTCCTACTCTTTTTACTGTACAGTGTCTACTTAAGTGTCCTGTTTGTTTACAATTATAACATGTCCGTGGATCGGACGTGTTGTTGTGAGGTTTGAGCAGGGGGTAAAGGTGGTGGATATGGGTAAGGATAGGGAGGCTAAGGGTATTGTGGGGGATATGAGTATGGGAACTGTGGTTGTATTGGGTTAGTGGAATAGAGCTGTGCTTGTCGTTGCGTAGGGTTAGTGAAGACATATAATTGTAAGTGTGTGTGCAGATGCACATTTTTAAGCCATGCATCCCCTTCATGCTGCCACAGTTTCAAACATTCATAATATTTAACCTTTTTCTCTCTGGAGCGCATCAGACTGATGTGATCCCGGACATTATCTAATACATTTTTATCAAAACTACCAATTCTGGGAAACGGTCTAACACTCTTCATCGTCATTTTAAACTATACATCACTATACCTTATTGCATAAGTACCGTACTTAGTATGCATAATACGACGAGCCGATCCGATCGGCGCCTCCATTAGCAGCACATCATTGTCTAATATCTCTACTGTTTGCGCAGCTCCCATTCTGAGACAAAATCCTACGCTTTTCAATGAAGATTTAAACTGGTGAAAGACAATCAAGATACTTTCACTTACCTGTGGACGATTTAAGTTGGCGGCGCCCACACACCTGGATAAGATTTGAAAAAGGCAAGTTCCACACCCAGATAAGATTTAGTAAGGCAACTACCACACCTATGGAATAATGCGACTACCACACAACCGTATGACAACCTTTAGCTGCGTACACAAAAGTGCGTCTTTGCTGTGCGCAAACCTGTGACTCAGCCACGTACTCAGTACTGCGGCACCCCTTTAAACGTAAGGTTCTATCAACAGAGGAAAGCAAACTTTTTCCTCTCTTGTCCCTGGATTCTAGTCAGCTTCCTTGATTCACACGGAGATGGATAGCGATCTTTCAGCACAAAGCGGTTGCAGGTAAACCCTGCATGTAGACACTCCACCCTTTGCTGAAATATCGATAGACGTATGTACCGTGTGAGCAGGTAAGTGACTTCACTACGAGCCCCCAACTAACGATACTGGATCAGAACCTCTATACACTCCTTCCTATACCTTCTAATATCCTGCCTATACCTTCTAATATCCTGCCTATACCTTCTAAAGATGACGCTAACTTGCGTACGCAGTCATACAGTAAATAAAGACTTAAGACCTGGAATCTGTGGTTCCAAAGCACAAGTATTATTCAAGTAAAAGTACAGTCAGTTACACGCTATTAATCCAGACACAATTCAGCGCAAAGGAATTATGCAGACCCAAGTACAGTATACATATGCAGCGCTTCCGGACCAGATGTTAGGCATCAGCAAGAAACCCCTCGTCTATCAGCATTCAGCATGAAGACTAAAACCCCAGTGTTGGAGCACACATATTTATAACCCCCAGGAATAGACAAAACAATAGAGACGTTTGTTGCTGATGCTATTGGTTCCCAAGGGGGATCCATCTGTTAGAGAGCATTTAACAGGCTGATTCAAATAGACACAACCCAGCCTCCAACAACTGAGGGTCCCTAGATTCCCGCCACATGCAACATCCTAACAGTTATTCATATACATTTTGTTGCTTGAAGTCTCTGCGGTCCATAAGTCGAGAATGCATGATGCGATCTCCCCACCGATAATACCGCAATACTGTGGAAAGAGTACGCATCAGTACAAAACCAAACACGGCTTACTTATCATGTATAAAACCTTAGTTACCAAACAATCTTTATTTCATAGCATTTATACTAAATGAACAACTTAAATCTTATACCTTAAAGCTTATGAATCCTTGTATGTGAATATGTAATGTGTGAGTATGCTGGGTTTGATATAAAGACGCTAGTTAACTTGGTGCGGGCGCTTGCGCATTTAGCTACTAAACGGTGTTTTCATATAGGAATTTATGCATTCGCTAATATGCAACTAGTTAACAGCGCAATTGTGCGTATTACTGTGTGTATGAGAAATGATGAAAGATGCAATCGCATGGTCCTAATAGTAATCTTGCCATATGTACTAAATTGTGAGTTTATCTAAAATGGCGCTTGGGCTGCCATTCACAAAATGGCATCTTGCGATTTCATTTCCAAGATGGCGTCTTGCGGCCAGTCGCAAGATGGCATCGCCGCTATTCAATTTTAAACTGATCTCGTCTCAGCCAATTATCCAGCTTCGACAGATACAACATTAAATAAGGACATCAATATAGGAGTCAAACAGTCAAAGTAATATAAAAGTCATTAGTGAATCCGTCAGGTCCAGGAGCTTTCCCTCGCAGATGCAAGGAAACCGCCATTGTCACCTCCGCCTGAGTCCAAGGGGTATTCAAAACTTTCTCGTGGTCATTAGTCAGAGAGGGAAGACCAATGTTGGAAAGAAAAGAAGCAATTATGGAAGGTGTAGGTTGAGGGATAGAGGAGTCAGAAACAGATTATATAATCGAGAATAATAATCAGCAAAAATATTAGCAATGGCAGAAGGGTTCACTATCTTGGTACCATTAGTAGAAGTAATATATTTAATTCTATGTTTAGCTTGTTGGACACGAAGTTTATGAGCTAATAATTTTCCTGCGCGGTTACCTAACAAATAAAACTTTTGGCGTAATCTATTTAACGCAGCTTGGGTACGGGCCAAAAAAGTTTCTGAAGCTGACTTCTAACAGTGGACAATTCTTTACGTAGTTCTCCAAATGGGTGTGATGGCGGTTTTGCCGTAAATAACTCTGCGAATAACAAAACTGTTGCTTATTCTTTGGGGGTTAGTACCCAGATTTTAGTAAATTTAGCCCTAGGATTGATTAAATTCAAGATTAATTAATAATTCTCCTCAATCCTAGTTTAGGAGGACCTAAACATAATAATAAATAGATAATTAATATTGAAAGTACATGGTGCCCAATATATAATGTGTTTTAGGTGATTAAGGTGACAAAATACATTTTATAGTGTGATAGGTGTATAATGTGCTGGTTAAATCCTTGATATGTAACTATTTGTGGAAGGTGAAAAGATAAGATCCTGTGTCCATCTATGTTAGAAGGATATTAAATGTTAAATACATTCTATACAGAATACTATATAGTGCACTATTATATTTGTCCCCTTATATAATATTCAATTCCTTTATCGACTCATGTTAGTTCTCAGCCATATATAATGGTAATCATACAGACAACTGTTAGTTATTAGTTCCCTTATATACATGATTACTCTATAGTGATGTAAAGTCTCTTTATTATTTGCGGGTAATTTTAATATTAACTTCTGTTATTATTTGTTACTGGTCATCACACATTATCACAAGGATAGAGTAACTTAGTTGTTCTCATTCATTATCACAAGAACATGGTGAATTAGTTGTTCTCATTCATACCAGGTGGTACAGCACTGTTTAATAAGAAAATGTACTTGGATTCCATTTAAGGAGTTCCTAATTGAGATCTCCTCCCCTTAAACTCATATGTATCTTATGCAGTCCATAGGCCGTCAGAGAAGTGGAGTTTCCTTTATGATATACAGGTTGAGTCTCCCATATCCAAGTATTCTGAAATACGGAATATTCCGAAATACGGATTTTTTTTGGCATGACTGAGATAGTGAAACCTTTGTTTTTTGATTGTTCAATGTACACAAACTTATAAAAAAATATTGTATAAAATAATGGTCAGGCTGTGTGCATAGAGTGTATAAGAAACATAAATTAATTTCATGTATGTACACAAACTTTGTTTGAGCCTCAAAATTATTGAAAATAATGTATAAAATGACCTGCAGACTGTGGGCCTGATTCAGACCCGGTCGCAAGCGCTGAGCGCTCGCAACCGGGTCGATGGTGGGCCAGTGTGCATGTGCATGATGGAGCCAGCTCCATCGTGCGCATGCGCGAGACCCGAATAGCGACAGGCAATCCGTCGCTCCGGGTCTTGCACCAAAGGGGGCGTGCTGTCGATGTTGAGTGACAGCACGCCCCCTTTGGTGGGCAGGCCGGGGGGGTGGCTGCCCAGACGGAGGCGTTCCCATGAGAACACCTACCGTCTGGGGGCGGCCCCACTGACATCACAAGTGATGTCAGTGGGTGAGCTTTCGGCTCTGTTTGAGCCGAAAGCTCTCTGGGGCTTGCGGCCACGAGACCCTACCACAAGGGTCTCATCGCAAGCCCGATGGTCGCAATAGTCTTGACCATCGCGAACATCATCATGGCCGCTCGCTATAGCTGTGGGTGGTCACCCACAGCTATGCGAGCGGCCAGGAGGCCGCTATTAAAAAAAAAAAAAGACCGGCCCTGATTCAGAGCGAGCGCTCTGTCTGAATCAGGGCCTGTGTGTATATGGTGTATATAGAACATAAATGCATTGTGTGTGTATATTGGGGTCCCATTCCCAAGATATTTAATTGTGGAATGTACATATTCTAATATACGGAATATTCCAACATCCAAAATACCTCTGGTCCCAAGCATTTTGGATATGGGTGACTCAACCTGGACTGTGAAAGAAAAGTTGTGCCACACTTGTTAATGGTTTAAAAGTATCCCAATTGGCTTTTGCATTTCTCACATTCCTGATGTGTAACAGAATGCTGGTTTTAATTACCTTGACATCATCCCCATATAATTTATTTGACATGGACATGTTATGCAGTGTATTACACTTTCAGTGTTACATTTGATGTAAAGCTGGATTTTGACTAGTTTCTGAGGGATACAAAAGTTCATTTTGTTGGCACGTTCTGTAAACGATAGAGAGACATCTAGAGAATCCTTCAGAAACACATGCGTATGCATTCTGACAACTGATGAAGATCTTGCTGGCATACAGTAAGTCAACTGACCTGAGAGACAAACTGGTACACAGTCATTGTACCAGGCAACACAGGAGATGAGATACTATTACTGTCTACCACAAATGTGGATGATGTAATGCTTGTAAATACATTCCTAAGGAAACATAAGTTACTGATAGATACTATTAAACAAGAATAAATCAATATTTAATCAACTGTAACACTGAAAGTGTAATATACTGTATAACATGTCCATGTCAAATGAACTATGCAGGAATGACGTCAAGGCAATTCAAAAACAGCATTCTGGAATATGTCAGGAATGTGAGAAATGCAAAAGGTAAATGGGATATATTTAAACCATTAACAAGTGTGGCACAAAATGTTCTTATATTTGATAAGGGTGGCCTGACTTCTCTGACGGCCTATGAACTGGATAAGATACAGATGGGTTTAAGGGGAGGAGATCTAAGTAATTAAATTATTTAGAAAGAGACAACTACATTTTCCTATTAAACAGTGTAGAACCACATGCAGGGGCATATCTATAATGGATGCAGGGTGTGTGGTGCACAAGGACCCCTGGGGGGCCAACACAGCACACTTTGCACCCATTTCTTCAATACTTACCTGGCAGTGCCAATGCTATACAGATCATTGGGAAAATGGCACGGCGGGCATTTTGCTGGCATTTTGCACATGTCCAAGGGAAAAATTGCTGGGAAAATGGTCAATTCTCCATTTCCCCAGAGACATGTCCATCTCCAGTAGATTCTAGCACAGTACCAGAGTCTACTAGTGCTCACTGCTCACTATTGTGCTGCAGTGCCAACTAGAGATGGAGACTGCACAGACCCCCTCCTCTTAGACAGAGACTGCACACAGGCCCCCTCCTTTCAGACAGAGACTGCACACAGGCCCCTCCTCTCAGACGGAGACTGCACATAGGCCCCCTCCTCTCTTAATATACCCCTGACCAGATAGTATGAATGAAAACATCCAATTTACCATGTTCTTGTGATAATGAATGAGAACAACCAATTCTCTATATCCTTATGACAATATGTGATGACTAGGAACAATTAATACCTGATGTTAATAGTACAATACCCCCCAAATAATGGGGAGAATTTACATCACTATAGAGAAACCATGGTGTAAATTTACTATAGGTCGATTTTTTGTTTTTGGTGTATTTGTAGTTGATTTTCATTTGATTTTGCAATTTGGAGATTACTAAATTCAAAATCAACTATCAGACCAAATCCCAACCAAAACCAAACGACAAAACATTGGTACTTTCCCATAGGCAACTACAGGATCCCCTCATTTACTAACAGTTAGATTGAAAATCTATTAAAATCAACTTCAAAACTGACTTTAAAAATACCCAAACAATAGACCTGCACGAGGCAGTCATGTTTGGGAGAAGCATGCACAGATCAATTTGATCTGTGCATGCTTCTTAGGGTTAAAATAAACTAAATAGTTAAAACAAAAAAAAACTGTGTGGGGTCCCCCCTAAACCTATGGCCAGCCATGGACCTTTTAGCCTGGTCAGGTCATGCTGGAATCTTTTTAATTTTAGATTTTTAATTAATTGTTTGTATTAGCAACATTAATGACTTATTGATCATTATGAGATCTGGCAACATATTAGTCAGTTCCTTAACCACTTTACTGATGTTTTTTTTATTATTTAACAGCTTTAAAAATAATTTTAATAACATATTTGAATATTTTACTAAAAAAAATATCTAGGGGGTGTTTTGCACCCCCCATTTCCCCTTTGTTAATAGGCCCCCATTATAAAATAACTTACTACCCCTCATTGGCAATAGACCCCCCAGTGGTCATAAATCCTAACAACAGTATCGCCCACACCCCCTTAGTAGTAAAAATATCCCTGTTTTATAAACCAAGTCCCTCTGTAAAAATCCCCAGTTTTTTTGCTCCCCCCCATCGCCTCCTCCCCTCTGACCATTGCCATTATTATTCTACCCACTCCCACTTCCAGGGTCATATTTCTTTATATTACCCCTCCTCTACCCCCTCTGATGCTAGATACCCCATATACCCCCCTCCCCCACATGCAGAGCACAGAGCGTGTGTCAGGAGGACTTATGATCAATACCCCCGGCTGCAGCTGATCTCCGCACTTGCAGAGATCAGCTAAATAATCCTGGGAGGGGAACTAAGTTCCCCTCCTCACACTTTGATCACTGGCACATGCGCTCTGGAATACCGTTTGCACTGCATTCTGGAGTGCAATTCCAGCAGTGATGTCAGTGTTCAGGGGAGTGATGTCGGCCAACGGCGTCCCTCCCCACGGTGTCACCCAGTGAGGAGAGGAACGTTGTTTTACATGTTGAAGTGCCAAAATGGGTGTGGCCTTGCATGAATGGGCGTGGTCTCACAGGAAGGGGGTGTGGCCTCACAGCCGACCCTCCATGGTCCCGATATCACTGGGAGCCTGGAGGCAGTGGGGGGTGCCGGAGGTGCGTTCAGTGCCAGCTGGCTCCCTCACAGTGTGAAGAGCTGAGTGCTGCACTTAATTATACAGTGCAGCACCCGGCTCCTGTCACTAAGGGGGAGTCTGCACCTTGATGTCACCCCTCGGCGAGTGACACCCGGGTGCGGCCTGCACTCCCCGCCCCCACCTTGTGACGCTACTGATGTCGGCAGTCCGGGGAGTCAGAGAAGATCCGTTCTACACTTCTAAAGATCGGGCACACAGGGGAGCGGCGCAGACGCATGTGATGCAATTTTGCCAGCTGAAATACTTCTAACTGAAGTCACATCACATGTGACTTTGCCAGTTAAGTGGTTAAATATGGGACCGCTATTAAATCTAGATTTAGAATTGTGCTATTTAACAGAATCATTACCTTCCTAAATATTAGATTACTATCTCAAAGTAGTGGGAGGAATCGGTACCACCCAGATGGTGAGGTCATCAATCAATCCCCGTTGGGAGATCATTGATTAGTGACAATGGGTTTATGTTAACTAGCAAAGATGTTTGGTTAAATTCCTTGAAAAAGCTTGTGAGTACGACTTGTCGGCGTTACGCTATACACTACCAAATGGTGACTGTCTGATTGTTAATAGATGCCTCGTAAGTGCAGATATATATTCAGTAATCTAGTGAATCCACTGCATGCCTCATTATGACACTATGTTCAGGATTCAAGTAGAGGTGAAAAGTCATGGCCGGCGAAATGCATTCGCTGCTGCAATCTTTTCACTTCATTCACCGGTTTGCACGCAAAGTTTTTGTGTAATGTATGCTCCCGCTTTTCACTCTGTTCAATTCCAAAACAGGCGAAAATGCATATGTGCGAATGCAGCAAATGGTGAAACTAGCGAAAAGGACAGCATATTTTGGGGAAATCAGTCTTTACCCCATGAAAATTTCTTTTTTATGGTGAATTAAGATTTTTTTTTTTGCCTAATTAGTCTTTAGGGGGAGTGTACCAATGGGTTCTGGACCAAGTCCCCACATTTTTAGCAAATAATTGGGATTTTGTGCAACTTTTCAGCTGCCTCTGGGTGGTGAAACTTTTTCCCCTGTTTTTGCCTATGGAGTTTTTGCGATAATGTCCTGAAATGGAATTGCGCAATCTGCTTTTCGCTGATCGCGACTTTCCAGGTCTAGTTGAATCCGACCATATATGTTAATGAATTATTGCAAAATATATTTGTTAATATAACAGTGTAATCTCTTTGTAGCACAGAGCCAATTGGAACACTATAGTTCTAACAACCGGAGTTACTACACTGAATTTGTTTTTAATAATACAACCATCATTTTAAATACTAAGATGAACTAAATAAGTAACAGCAGGTTTTTTTTTTAAGGGGGGGGGTTGGAATTAATCTTTTTTGTAAAGTAAAGGAGATATAAATACAATCAGAATCACATCCATTTGATAACCTGAATCTTTCTTCACAGCTATGTATCCACTGCAAAATGAATTGGAAATCTTCCCTGAAATTCTAGCTATTTGGTTAATTACCATATTGTATGTAGCGATAAAATTGAAACAAAGTTGATATATAACAATATTACTATTACAGTGTCTATTCTACTTATAGTTACATCTTTAACAATACAAATGAAACTGAAAAATGTTGAATGTAAACGGTTGAAATGATATAGCATAGCTATACTTTTATTATTAAAGTGGTACCAAAACACTCTTTTACAAAGTGAGCATGATATATATATATATATATATATATATATATATATATATAAAAGCTAACATTGCTCTTCACCTCTATGGGGGGAATACAAGTGTGTTGCGCCCGACGGAGCAATTCAATTGTTGCTCCGTTCAGATGCTCAGAGCCGCCGGTGCTGACATTTCTACTCACAGCCCCCCCCCCCCCCCCGCACCCCCGAGCTGGTGAGCAGAAATCACCGAAAAGTGACCTGTTTAAGAGCTCAGATGCGACAATGTCCCGTCAGTTTGACGGGCTGCTAACTAGTATAATTATATATAGATTAACAGTCAGGTCTTTCCATTAAATATGTGGGGATAGAACACAGCTAATGTTGTGAAACTTTATTAATAATATTATATTATACACCCACTTCTCATTGTTTGATAACAAGGATTAATCATAAGCATTGTGATAGCGCATAGACTAATTTTTTATGTACCTACTACTCATATATCTTTCACCATTCTTATATATATTTTGCTTCATGAATTTGGTTAGATCTCGAACTGACCTATAATTTTAAAGGAATATTAATAAAGAGTTATGTTTTAATATAAGTCACTATACCCTAACCCTCAGTGCCTTATTTTTTGTAAATTCTTTCCTTTTTGTGTGTGTATATGTTGATATGTATTTAGTAGAGTGCATAGCAGCATCACATCCAGTTAACTGTAAATAGGCATATAAATAGATTATCTGGATTAATAGGGAATATTACATTAATCTAGTGTGGGGATATTCTTTTTGGGTTTTGTAATTAAATAATATCCTGTAACACGAATGGGGATGAGTAATGTGTGTAGATGAAGCACACAGATCTTGCACAGAGTGCGGTGCTTATTGTGACTTTCTAATCATTCTGGGCCAACTGACCGATTAAATTGTAAATAGTTGCGTAAGTTCAACAGGTCAAAACATAACAGTGACAGCAATAAAGAAATTACAAGCAGCAGTTCCTCCTCTCAACCATAAAAAACTAAAAAACTAATGAGTAACGGTAATATGCACTACCAGTGCTAGGAAAGAGTGGAGCTGCGGGGGCTTATGTAATAAGTTGCTAACTGCAGCTGCTGCGGGGATTCATGCGAGTCTTCCCATATTTTTAAAGTGATAATAACTTTAAATGCAAATCCCGCTTGGGCCTTTACAGAGTGTGAGAGATCCGAAGAAGGAAATATCCATGTGAGCTTATTCGTTTTCCAGGAGAAGTGATTTACATAGAGAAGAGCAGAGAACCTAGGATTGAACCATCTGCTACTTCAACTTGTAAAGCAAGTGCAGAGGAAGTGGATCCACAGTAATGAACAATAATAGTGCAATTTGATAAATAGGATGCAATTTAATAAATACAGTAGGATGAGAACCACAATAGGTGATTCATTTATTTTCATAGTCAATCAAGTTATTATATTTCCATGCCTTCCTGCAGCTGTATTTGGCCACATTTGATTAAGCATATAAACATGTATTTATGCCAAGTGACCAAATTATTATGAACACCAGTCGGTTTTATGCAAAGTAGCAGTACCACAGATAATGCTGACTTACACTGGGTACACACTGGAGTGGACGATATGGCGGCTGATGGGCTGACACATCATATTCGCAGTACACATCAGAATGATGTAATTAAGGATGGAACAATTCCTCATTCCATCCTTCATTACCTTTCATGGCACCTCATGCGATATCGTCCGATGGGCATACAGCACTGCCGACCGGAAGATATGACTAATAACTGCGGGAGCTACAGATTGACCATTCTCACTGAATGATCCTGACACTATGTTGATCCCATTCGGCCGAAAACTACATATCGGGCCGATAATGCTGCAATGTGTACCCAGTGTTAGGATGTCTGTATCTGTGAAAAAACATAACGACAGTTAGTGGAATGCATGCTTTAAAAAATTCAAGCCGTCTTAAGAGTAAAAGGTGACTCAACAAAGTACTAACCTGATGGTCATAATAATTTGACCACTTAGTGTATATCACTATTCTTCAATCATGTTTTTCCATGCAGCGTATAAAAATCAGCCCATGCTGGCCCAAGGAATTTTAGCCTGTTTTTCACCTACCTATGAACTCTTAACTGGGTAATAAAAGTAAAGGTTTATAACAGGGCATCTCCTTAGTGAATAATCCAAGTTGACAGGAGGCAAAACACATGAATCACTTGTTTGCTTAAAAACGACATTTTTGGCTACATCGCGACAGTAGTTTCAGTACAATGAAGTAATTGCATTAAAATGAACTCATTTCCCTGGAACTATTCCAGGGCTTTCCTAGCTTTGTTCTACACTGCTGTACGAGTCTCTTATGCCCTGAAAACCTTAAGGCTAAAATGCAGGAGCCACAGTTAAAAATTATTTCTATTTACTAAACTGGTGTGGCTGCTCTGCTTGCGCAGATGCAAGGTCCAATGTGCTGTCTGACACCATTAAGCCCAGGAAGAATATGGTGTTTGAAATCTCAAACAGCAAACTGTATGTTGCAGCAATGTGGCCTCTGCATAGTGAGTCACAGACTCAGTTAGGTATATACCGAAACCTATTTATTATCACTGTGCAGAAAGACTAATGACCAGCTGTTTGTAATGAGTTGCCAATACCCAAAGCTTGTTATTACATTTTATATATATGGCTTCTGGACTACAATATCTCTGAACCTTAACCCCTGGCTCTTGGATGATATATCACTGGTACACACTGTCCGACAAGCACCAGATATATTGGGCGAACAATTGATCGGCCAATACATCTGCCAGTGTGTACCCTGCTTTACTCTCTGGCTATAAATCCTTAGTTCTCAGGTGACTGTCACTGGAACCTTGGCTATTCTCTGGACTTGCTAATACTTGAGTTCCATAACTCACCCTCTGTAGTGTACTTAGAGGTACAGTAAAGCTTTACTCGCTAACAGTGTGCTTGCTATTGGAATGTTTGACATTTGTAACATGGACCATTATGTTGGTTTAAAATATCATTCATATATGGGCACACTGCTACTATTTAATGCTCCACACTCCTCAGTAATGTTTATAAATCTTGGATTGTTCAAGCATTGCTCTATTTGTATCAAGGGACACAATGTGTGCCATGAAAACATGACATGCTTTACACAAACTGTGACTGCTGCTTCATAATGTCAGCTCCAACCTGATGAGCTGATTGAGCTGTTCAGGACAAGGTGTGTCTTATTGTTACACCCCCAAAACAGGTAAGTATATGGAGGGGGGTACATGGATAATACGTGGGAGGTATATTGAGGTAAGTAGACTCCACTAGTCTGATCTTCATTTTACAGTGCTGCAGCCTCCCCAGATGACAGGGAGCTCCACAAATAACAAGTCCCTGAACAGCAGCTACTGTATACCAGCACTTTTGTAATTGGTCTCCTCAGGTGGCAGCTGTCCTCTTTACTGCAGGCTCTGGACTCTTCTCACTACTCACAGCAAAAGCTCCTCTACAGAGCATAGGGCTGAAAATAAGTTAGACTTGCCGAGAGCAGTGCAGGGGAATCCTCCCCCAATGGAGCCCCGCCCACAGCCTCCTGATGACCAATCTTGATGATCCTTAGTTTAAAACCTGCCTGGGAAAATTACCTACACAATGGTGAAAACTGCATCACAATCGGTTCAGTGGTTACGGAGTTTATCACAATCAGACAAACAAACATTCTCATGTATAAGATATATAGATGACACATCAGGATAATCGGACCAAACCCTTGAATAACATATATAACTTATTTTTGCTTTTTTTAAAAAATAAGAGTTTGAGTTATTCTAAGTTAGCAATATGTTATGTTTAAATGTTGTGCCTAGCCAAATTATTGTACCATCTTATCATACTGTAAATGCTTCAATATGTTTTAAAAGTATGCTCTATTAATAATTAAAATGAATTATCATTAGTAACACTTAATTAGAACAAATTTCAGTAATAAAGTACCTGAAATATTATACTATTTTTTTACATTAACTATTCCTAGTCTAAAAGTAACTCAATAAGATATCCTGGTCATAAAATAGTATTTTACTATTTAAAGTCTCTCATAAAGTTAAATCAATGGCCATTTCTTTACGGTGGTACACATTTGTACTGGAACTAGACTCACTATTTCCAATAATAAAGGTGGTTTTTGTCCAAGGCAAATATCTGGTTGTTTTTGTTGTATAGTGTTGTTTGGTACATGGACAATGCTATCCTGCTGTGGGGTACTTGGAATAAATTGTAATACAATAAGGATCTGTCTGGTAGCTGTCTGCCATAGTAAATTACTGTGAGGTAAGTAGAGATCTGTTAAGTCTAATTATACTGATTGTTAATATGTAGAAACATTGCGATAGGTTAGAAGTGTATTATCAGTCTGCTTTTTAAGTAATTCTCCCATTTTAATAGCTTATGATTAGCCAGTGAATTTTTGTATGTTCCTCTTTCTCAGAGTTTATAATGACTAACACTAGTTGTGAACAAGAAAAGTAATATGTGTTATACATGTACATAGATATTTACTGAGGTGGTCATTTTCAGTTACAGCTGCATTACCTTTCAAGTTGGACAGCTCCTATTTTCTGTCAAAAACCTCAGCAGACAACAGCATAAAAGCAGGAAATAAAAAGCTTCTACTATTACGTGTCACAGAGGGTTTTCTCAGTCTCAGACCCTAATCCTTTACTACAGTAACTGGGCTAGTTCTTTCCCTTGTCCTCTGATTGACTCAGGCAGCAGCCACAGATACTCTGCCTCACACCAGCTGCCGCTCTAATGGTTTTACTCGTTTTATATCAGCTGCTCGAAGCCGCCTCCACTCCTGCTCAGACATGTGACTGCCAGAACAGGTTTTTTTTTCTAGTGTCCGCTGGGTGCCGGTTGCCAGGGGGCCAACACCATTTGCTGCAGCTGTGGCTCATCTGTGGGTACAGCCTTTTAACCATGGGTAACTCTGTGATTCCTTGCACATTGGGGTATCACATTATGAACTGTTTGGTACAAATTGATATAATCATTTATCTGTACACAAAATACTTGCATACTGCGGAGCTGGTCTTGAGTGAGGCACAAGTACAAAAGTGGACTCAACTCATAATTTGCTGTGGACTGTACATGCATCAAAAATGGCAAACATGGTCTGTGCATATGTTGCACAATGCATCAACATTAGTGGAGTCGGTATGAATTACCACCGGACCTAAGCCCGGCAGATGAATTACCGATGCCGGAAGGCCGGAACATGAAGATCCCGACTGAGGTGAGTAAGACCCCCTAACCCTCACCTTTATCCCCCCTAACCCTAACCCTCCCTTAGGGGTGCCTAAATCTAACCTCCCCTCCCTGCACCCTAAACCTAACACTCCCGGGGGGGTGCCTAAGCCTAACCTCCCTCCGGTGGTGCCTGACACTAACCCCCCCTTCCCCTAGCCTAACCCTAACACTCCCGGGGGGAGGTCCCTAAATCTAACTCCCCCCCTGCGCGGCTATCAGCTCCCAATGCCCGGCTTACCTACGTACGGTATGCCGGGTTAAGGATTTTCTCATGGGGCTTATGATAGGCGTCGGTTTTTAGACGCCTATCATTAGTCCCATGCCAGGATTTCACTGTCGGGAAGCCAGTGGTCGGCATTTCAACCACCGGCTTCATGACTGCATCCCATAGTAGCAAGCAGCTTCATGCAAGTCTCATTTACAGCAGATGGAGTTTATCCAGAAATGGAGGTTTCTGGGTGGCCACAGTGTGAAAACAAATAACAGATGTGTCTCATGGGAGTGTTATGGGAGTGTAGTCTGACTCATGTGCTTGTTTGAGGCGTCTGGACGCAAATGGGAACAGCATCGGGTGGCTGCAAATTCCGCTACTAAAGATGGCAGCTGCAGCCGGAAAACCAGTGGGAGGAGCAAGTCATGTGTCTGCAGATGCACGGATACTCACATAGATGGACTGATACTCTCATTAGTGTACAGTAAACTAGTAAGTAGGCCACGGATGCGTCCCTCTATTTTTGTAAATCTAAACAACACAAACAGCTTCCTAACTTTTCTGACAAATCCATTCCATAAAATTCATCTTTCTAGAGTGGACATTTTTTTTTACTAGTTACAAACTTTTATTTATGTTTCAGTTTGTTAGCACATTCAATATTGAATCATCATCATTATTACTATACACTGTCAATATATAAATAAATAAGAAAATGTGAACTGGAGTTAGGATATTATTTCACCTTCATGCGGATGCTGTAAAGTACATTTTTCCCTTTCATATATAAAATAATTAAAGGAAAGTGGTGTTGGCGTCAGTGTGCCATGTGTCCCCTTCAAGGATATTGGTTACCATACAATTAGTGCAGCCAATCAAATAAAAAGGGGACATCAGCCGGGTTCACCTTAAAATGTTTAGATTTAGGTTGCAAAGTTGTGAAAGACATTGTATCATAGGACAAATGTTTCAAATAGGACATACAACTACGAAAGATTTAATGATCTAGCACAAAAGTTCAAAGTGCCATTTGATGTACAATATTCCACCAAATAAATTCCTACTGTGCTATAGCTGTAATAAGACAAAGTATTGGGCAAAGTTTTTAGTAGGAATGAACATTATGTTATAAGGTTAAATAAATCATTTAATAACCTTAAGAGCATCTGTGAATTTAAAGCACTGTGAACAAAGTGATGGATCATGGATTTCTATACATTAATTTAGGGTGTGAATAGCTACAATATTTTTCAAATGGACAGTACGGAATGTGCAGTGGTTAGTAATACTGTCTCACAGCACTAAGCTCAAGGGTTCAATTCCCAGTTATCTTTGATCTGTGTCACATTTTTTGTTTCCCCTCAGTCAGGGGCACTTAGAGGGAGGCATAATGGGTACTAATTACTCGGGCCCAGGCTTGTAAAAGGGGCCCGGGTCCACCGTCCTCCTCGATCTGCCCCTGACTGAGTGCACTGATAGTGCCCCCCTCCCTGCTGGATCAGTCCCTGGCTGAGGGGTGCACAAGTGAACATTTTTAAATCATCTCTTTAGAGGGAGTGTGGAAATTTCTGCTCACTTAGGCCATGCTCCCTACTGTTCCCGGGCCTGGCACCACTCTGTACTGCTCTGCCCATGCTTCTGTAGGTTTCCAACGGGTGTTCTGTTTCTCCCACAATCCAAAAAGATACTGGTAGGTTGCTGTCAAAAATTGACAGTAGTGTGTATGTGTGTGCACATGTGGTAGGGAATATAGATTGTAAGCTCCATTAGGGCTGGGACTGATGTGAATGATTGAAATATTCTCGGTAGAGTGTGCCAAATATGTGTGCACTATATTAATAACTGTTTAAAAACAAGTAAGGTGCTATAATCTGTAAAGTGCTCCACAGAGTAGGATATATTCTTAACAAGGACACAAGACATAGACAAAATAGATACAGACATGAACACAAAGGGTATGAAGGGCTCATGAGAAAGCTTATCAGAATAAAAGGAGCAAATGTGGGTTAGATTGGAAGTTGGGACAACTGAGTCTGTACCAGTATTATACAGTAGTTTGGATTAGGGTGGGTGTGAGGATGCACTAGGGTGGGTAGAATATGGTAGGCAGGGCCGGATTAAGGGGGGGGCGACAGAGGTGGTCATCCCTGGGCCCCCACACACAGAGGGACCCCACACAGGGTCAGTGTGACCCTGCCGAGAACAGGTGCCTGCGGCACCTGTTCCCAGGAGGGCGCTCTGCAGCTGCGGCCATTCTACTGCATGCAGCAGCACAGTCAGTGCTGCTGCATCAGCTTGGGGCAGGGTGGTAGTGTGGATGGCACATAAGTGCTGTCCGCACTACACAGCACAAACACACAGCCACCGGTGCCGGCAGCTGTGTGTTTGTTTTAGCAGCCGCTGAGAGTCAGTCAGACTCTCATCGGCTGCTGCTCCCACTGCCGGAGCCTCCGTCTTCCGGCTCCCGCAGTGGTTGATGGGAGAGACGCCATGTCATCTCTCCCATCATGCAGAGCAGGCCCGTCCGTGAGGATGCTCGACAGAGGAGCAGACGACAGAGCGGGGATTAAGGTAAGTGGAAGTTGTTTTTTTTTGTGTGTGTGTCTGGGGGGGGTGTAGTACAAGGGTCACTGCTTGGGGGGTACTCCTACTAGGGGCACTGCAGTGGGTACTACAAGGGGCACTGCTGGGGGGGTACTACTACTAGGGGCACTGCTGGCGGGTACTACTACAAGGGGCACTGCTGGGGGGATTACTGGGGGGACTACAAGGGGCACTGCTGGGGGGATTACTGGGGGGACTACTAGGGGCACTGCTGGGAGGACTACTAGGGGCACTGCTGGGGGTACTACTGGGAGGACTACTACTGGGGGCACTGCACACTGGTGGGACCACTACTAGAGGACACAGCATAGAGGGGGATTACAACTAGGGGTACTCCTGGGGGGACTACTGTTGAGGGGGCACTGCTGGGGCAGACTGCTACTGGGGGCACGGCTGGGCTTGACTCTGTGTGGCTTGAAGGGGCCCCCCGCAACTTAGTTGCCCTGGGGCCCCCAGAAGCCTTAATCCGGCCCTGATGGTAGGTGATTAATGATAAGTAGGTAAGGAAAACAGAGCAGCAGTTAACTATAGAGGCTGGAACCCTTTCATTACCATATGGGATATTCCAGCTCCTCAGCTTCTTGTTTATGACCTTCTATTATACTGAACAGGTTCTTAACTAGAAGGTTAGTACAGACACTATTTATTATTATTGCTTACAAGGTTTCAATTATTGCAACAATTAAACATTTTCTGTTTGAATACAAGGAGACCTCTATACAAATGAGCATCTACACTGCTCCATTTCTCAATTAATGATGCATGGCAAGGCTTGTTTTATAATTAAATGGTACACACCTTGAACATTATACATCTGGTTAATAATAGACAATAAGTATGATCTAGTGAGATTTTGCAACTGTGGTGTTTCATGTTTTATTGAAATATTTTATTTTTGTTATAAATTAATTATGATTGTGTATTGATTGATAAATGTGATATTGTTTTTACTAGAATATGTGTGATGTTGATTGCATAGCAAATTATTTGTAGTACCTTAGTCCCCTATAGTCCACAGTTATCCAATATGAGCCATCTAGCTTGCGAACTGGAGAGATGGGGGATCTGAAGGGTCCTACCACTTGTCTAAACACACCACCTATTAGTAGTGCTTGTATAGTCTGTGTAATTTATTTGTGTCTCCCAGGTATTGCAATGTTGTTTCAGGTTGCATTGACTTGCAGGCAATGTATTATACACTGATATTCATTTTGCGATAGCCTTTTCTGTTTCTTTAAGCAACAACACTGCTCTGAATGTACAGTACATGCAAATTGCTCTGTGGGAGCCTGTATGAATTGTCTTTGCAAATGTCCATTCCCATTGTTATCAGGTAGTGAGGAGAGCAATATTTCTTCCAAAAATAAAGCTCCTTGGGCTGTTTGCATGTGACAATGTGCTCCCTCCACTCCACCACCATCACCCATAATACCTTCCGTTGCTGTGTGTGTTGTGAATATCTGTCAGACAAAAACACTTCAGCTCCAGTGTCTAGCAATGCTGTCAGTCTCTTTGTCTCTGTTTTTCCAATGCAGAGTCACTGACTCCTGAGGGCATGGGTCACCTACATTACACATCATATTGTTACTTGCAGTGACCTTACAGCAGGCGACCATCTCCGTGTCATGAAAGTTGTGGATCTCTCCACTCTTCCTCTTTCTCCTACCCCTCTTTCAGTGTGTACGCCCTGTATATGGAGATGCGGGGACTGATGTCTATAAAGGACTGTCTTCTATATCACTCACAGCTATATTTTTATCTTTCTTCTACTGCTGCCAAATGTGTAACAGTTTATCAGTACGTATCCTATCTATCTGTTCTTTGGGACACCAACTGTTTATCAAATCCAACCACATTTGTCTCCTGGTAGTTTTAATCACACTACCACTGCTTTGCTGTGTGGTTCTAATCTTCCCTTTCTCAGGCCCATACCCAGAATGATGCTCAACCATATTGTTTAAATCATATAACTGTCCCAATGTTACATTTACATTATGTATGATTGCTCTGAGCACAATGAACAAAGAGAAGAGAGGAGCCCCTGCCGGTTATTTCATGTAATGTGTCAATAAACTTTAATCTGGATCCTTCCTAGCTGCAGTCACAGCTATTTTGCCAATAAATCCTTCTACACACCCCATTTCCTGTGGTCATAAAACTATCCCATCTATGTTACACAATAGGAGTAATCACGCTATAACTGATTCTAAAAGCTTTAGGGGTCTATTTACTAAGCAGTGTTAGGAGACAGAGTGAAAAGTGATAAGGTGCCAGCCAATCAGCTCCCAACTGTCATTTTTCAAACAGCCTGTGAGAGGACAGTTAGGAGCTGGCACCTTATCACTTTTCACTCTGTCTCCTTACACTGCTTAGTAAATAGACCCCTTAGAGTTTAGCACATAACATAAGCCTATATCAAATAACTCAAGAGAGATATTATTCCTGCTCTCTTTGTTATCACTCTTTCTACTTTTCTGATGGACTTGCTGTTGTACTGATTTATGCTGAATTCAGGCCTGGGCTGAAAATGATGAAGGGCTTATTTTGAGAACGGGAAGAACGGTTCCCAGTGCTGAGTGGGTGTGGCCAGTGCCATGTGGGCATGTACACACCCAACACTACATAAAAGTTGAAAAATTGCATAATTTTTTGAGGAAAATGGAAATACAATTTCAGTAGTTATGATCTATGAACAACTTTGTGGACAGCTGGGTGACTGGTCATGTTCAAGCTGTCGTGATGATGGGCCTATTATTATGTGAAGGCCTGTAGTCCCATCCGCCCCATTGTTAATCTAGCCCCATCTCTAGTCTGAGTAGTAATAACTTCTCCACCTCTATCTCATATTCCTCACCACTGTCTGTTTCTTGATGTACACTTTCATGATCAATCCACACTTCGGAGGATTCAAAGATCATATACAGTATTGTATGTGCTACATGCACTTTGCTGTTCTCCCACATCCAAGTCATCTAACACCAAGTTTGGTGTTAGATTAGGACAGCAAGTTGCTACCTGTAACTCAATAACAAGCGCCTCCTTGGATTCCGTTAACTCTTGTAGTCCTTGCAAACATAAAAAGAACCTATAGATTGCCCTAATATACAGTGTATAAATACATAGGGGGGAATTCAATTCAGCTCAATGGTGAATAGTCATAGACATTCTCTGACTTACCTGTTTCCCAACAAGGCACACAGTGCATTGAATTGAATAGCTGTGGGAGCTCCCTCACAATCACGCTGAATTTAATCCCCCCCATAGTGCAGTCCAGATAGCCAATCTTGGGGAACTGTGATTAAGAGCAAATTTGCCAATCAGTGGCGCTGAGGGGGGAGTTACTAATTACCCTGGCCCGTGCTTGTTGGAGGACCCTGGGGAGTTGGGGTCTGCTGCCCTCCCTCATTCTTACCTGTCAGCAGCCCATTTCCCCAGCCTAGCACATGCTGCTGTGTGCTGAGCAGCAGTGGGGCTAGGGAGGTTACTGCCACTGAGCAGCAGCAGCAGTCTCCTCTGCCTGTGTGGAGGGGGGAGCAGAGCGATCACACTGATTATGCCCCCCTGGATTTGCCCCTGATTGAGGGGCTCACAGCACCCCCCTTTCCAACGATTGTGATTAGGCCACGTCCCCTGAATATAACCATGGCCTGGACTGGCTCCCTACGGGCCTGTTATCAATACCACTGATCATAATAACTGAAAACGTGTCTTTTAAAATAACGTTATTGTTAAATGTTGTCTTTTATTTTTGTTTATAATTTCATTTCACGTTTTGTGTATTTCACTGTGTCGTTTGTCTGGGGGAGATTTATATAGTGCTTTCCTGTTAATGTATATTTAATAAAATCATGGTATCAACTAGGGGTGTGCACCGGCCACTTTTCGTGTTTTGTGTTTTGGTTTTGGATCTGGATCTTTCTTCGTGTTTTGGATCTGGATTGGTTTTGCCAAAACCACCCTTCCGTGTTTTGGGTTCTGGGTTTTGTGTTTTGGATCTGTATTTTTTTGAAAAAAAGCATAAAAACAGCTAAAATCACAGAATTTGTTGGTTTTTCTGCTCCTATGCTATTATTAACCTCAATAACCTTAATTTCCACTCATTTCCAGTCTATTCTGAATACCTCACACCTCACAATAGTGTTTTTATGTCCAAAAGGTTGCACCGAGGTAGCTGGATGACTATGCTAAGCGACACGAGTGGGCGGCACAAACACGTGACCCATCTAGGCGTGAAACTGCAGTGGCAGACAGGATGGCATTGAAAAACTAGGCCCCAAACTGTACATAATGCAAAGAAAAAAAAGAGGTGCAAGATGGAATTGTCCTTGGGCCCTCCCACCCACCCTTATGTTGTATAAACAGGACATGCACACTTTAACAAACCAATCATTTCAGCGCCAGGGTCTGCCACACAACTGTGGCTGAAATGATTGGTTCGTTTGGGCCCCCACAAAACAAGCTGGCAATTAATCTGTCCCTGCACAAACTGGCTCTACGGAGACAAGAAGTCGTCCTCATCCTCCTCATCCACAGATTCCTCACCCTCTTCAGTGTTATGTACATCCTCATCCTCACAGAGTATTAATTCGTCCCTGCTGGAACCACAGGTCCCTCTGTACGTTCTGGAGGCTGGTCTCCCTGGAAGAGTTGATCATTCATTTTATGAACATCATCTTCTCCACATATTGTGGTAGCAACCTCCTACGCCTTTCGCTAACAAGGTTCCCGGCTGCACTAAACACTCTTTCGGAGTACACACTGGAGGGGGGGCAACTCAGGTAAAATAGAGCCAGTTTGTACAGGGACCTCCAAATTGCTTCTTTTTCCTGCCAGTACAGGTACGGACTGTCTGACATGCCTACTTGGATGCTGTCACCGATGTAATCCTTTAACAGACAGACGCACGCTTGTCGCTGCTGCTTTGAGGATTCAAGTGCGGCTACAGCCCACACAATTCACAAAGATAGAAAAAAAAAATGAATATTTTTATTGTTTGTGGAGCACACTTTGAGGGTTACACCACCCTCTAACAGACAGACGCACGCTTGTCACTGCTGCTTTGAGGATGCAAGTGCGGCTACAGCCCACACAATTCACAAAGACAGAAAAAAGAAGAAGAATATTTTTATTCTTTGTGTAGCACACTTTGAGGGTGTCACCACCCTTTAACAGACAGACGCACGCTTGTCGCTGCTGCTTTAAGGATGCAGGTGCGGCTACAGCCCACACATTTCACAAAGACCGAAAAAAAAAGAACAATATTTTAATTGTTTGTGTAGCACACTTTGAGGGTGTCACCACCCTTTAACAGACAGACGCACGCTTGTCACTGCTGCTTTAAGGATGCAGGTGCGGCTACAGCCCACACAATTCACAAAGACAGAAAAAAGAAGAATATTTTTATTGTTTGTGTAGCACACTTTGAGGGTGTCACCACCCTTTAACAGACAGACGCACGCTTGTCGCTGCTGCTTTGAGGATGCAAGTGCGGCTACATCGCACACAAGTCACAAACACATAAAAAAAATAGTTTTTTATTTTTTGGAGCACTTTGAGAGTTACACCACCCTTTAACAGACAGACGCACGCTTGTCGCTGCTGCTTTAAGGATGCAGGTGCGGCTACAGCCCACACATTTCACAAAGACCGAAAAAAAAGAACAATATTTTAATTGTTTGTGTAGAACACTTTGAGGGTGTCACCACCCTTTAACAGACAGACGCACGCTTGTCGCAGCTGCTTTAAGGATGCAGGTGCGGCTACAGCCCACACAATTCACAAAGACAGAAAAAAGAACAATATTTTAATTGTTTGTGTAGCACACTTTGAGGGTGTCACCACCCTTTAACAGACAGACGCACGCTTGTCGCTGCTGCTTTAAGGATGCAGGTGCGGCTACAGCCCACACAATTCACATAGACAGATAAAAGAAGAAGAATATTTTTATTGTTTGTGTAGCACACTTTGAGGGTGTCACCACCCTTTAACAGACAGACGCACGCTTGTCACTGCTGCTTTAAGGATGCAGGTGCGGCTACAGCCCACACATTTCACAAAGACCGAAAAAAAAAGAACAATATTTTAATTGTTTGTGTAGCACACTTTGAGGGTGTCACCACCCTTTAACAGACAGACGCACGCTTGTCGCAGCTGCTTTAAGGATGCAGGTGCGGCTACAGCCCACACAATTCACAAAGACAGAAAAAAGAACAATATTTTAATTGTTTGTGTAGCACACTTTGAGGGTGTCACCACCCTTTAACAGACAGACGCACGCTTGTCGCTGCTGCTTTAAGGATGCAGGTGCGGCTACAGCCCACACATTTCACAAAGACAGAAAAAAAAAGAACAATATTTTAATTGTTTGTGTAGCACACTTTGAGGGTGTCACCACCCTTTAACAGACAGACGCACGCTTGTCGCTGCTGCTTTGAGGATGCAGGTGGAATCTAGACGGGATTTGGAACCGAGGACACACTACCTCCATCAATTGTCTAAATCCCACTGCACTAATGTCGGATACCGGACGCACGTCTAACACCAACATAGCAGTCAAGGCCTCAGTTATACGTTTTGCTTCAGGATGACTGCTGTCGTACTTCATCCTCATCGCTAGGGACTGTTGGAGGGTCAATTGTTTAGTAAAAGTAGTGATGTTCCTACTTCCTCTCTGGGATGATGAACAACTCCCAGCAGCAGCAACAGCACTAGTAGGAAGTGGTTCTTGATCTTTCCCTATTTTATTTTTATCAGAGAAAGTTTGGTCCTCCATTTATGTTATATTGATATATATACGTGCGGCTAAAGCGCACACAAACACAGAAAATATTTTTTTATTTTTGCTGGAGAGTAGTGCACTTTGTGGGTTACACCACCCTTTAAGAAATGAGCCAGCCGGCTCTTTACTTATGGGACACAGGCGCACGCTTGGCGCTGCTCCTTTGTTGATGCACGTGCAGCCACAGTGCACACAAGTCACAAACACAGAAAATATATTTTTTTTTGGTTTGGAGTGTACTTTGGGGGTTACAGAACCCTTTAACGGTCAAGCCAGCCGGCCCTTTACTTATGACACAGGCGCACGCTTGGCACTACTTTGTTGATGCACGTGCGGCTACTGCGCACACAATTCACAAACACAGAAAATTATTTTTTTTTTGGTTTGGACTGGAGTGTACTTTCGGGGGTTACAGCACCCTTTAACGGTCAAGCCAGCCGGCCCTTTACTTATGACACAGGCGCACGCTTGGCACTACTTTGTTGATGCACGTGCGGCTACTGCGCACACAATTCACAAACACAGAAAATAATTTTTTTTTGGTTTGGACTGGAGTGTACTTTCGGGGGTTACAGCACCCTTTAACGGTCAAGCCAGCCGGCCCTTTACTTATGACACAGGCGCACGCTTGGCACTACTTTGTTGATGCACGTGCGGCTACTGCGCACACAATTCACAAACACAGAAAATATATTATTTTTTTAGCACTTGGGGGGAGCACCCCTGATGGACAGAGCACCCCCTGGACAACACTACAGCACCTCTTTAGGACTGGGACACTGCACAGGACTTTGGAGTGGACACAGCCCCTATGGAGAACTGACTGCACAACACAGTCCAGCCAGCCCCTATGGACTTTGAAGTAGTGGACACAGCCCCTATTAACAACAGCAGCACAGCACAACACAGCCAGCCCCTATGGACTTTGAAGTAGTGGACAACAGCAGCACTACACTACACTACACTACACAGCCCTAACTCACACCCTCCCTCTTCACTGTCCACAGCCGAGTGAGAAAATGGCGCCGACGTGGGTACCTTATATAGGATCCAAAACCCGCGAGACTCGGAAGGCGGGAAGATGACGTTTTGCCTCGATTTCAGAATCCGAGTCAGGCGGGAAAAGTCGAGCCTGACTCGGATCGGACTCGGATCGGGGGGGCTCGGGGGGGTTCGGATTTCAGAAATCCGAACCCGCTCACCCCTAGTATCAACATATACACAACATACTTTCTTTTGACCTACAGTGCCCTTTTTTAATTTGGATTATTTTTGTCTCTCCAAACTCTTTATAATTATTACATCAATGTTCCAGGAGCACCTTCTAAACATACTGTTCAGAACAGTAACCTTATTTAATGAGAAATCAATCCATTTGTAGAGTCCAGAAATGTAAATAAATGAATTAATGGTGCAGCTATCTAACTTTCCTTTTTAATCATAGCCAACCCACAAGACCACAGATTTCTGCTCAGTGAAATGTAAATACTCCAATGATTGATAATTCCTGTTAATCTTTTCTCAATCTATCTTGATTGGTTGCTCATATTTGTACATGTCTCGAGTGACAATCTCCCAGGGTCTGGATTGATCTGATTTTGGGGAGTTACTTGTGTGCTGATAACCAAATGTCCTCCCACCATACATTCTTTATCCTCTGAATTATGCAAGAACAACAATCCACAATGCAATGACAAATCCTATTCCAATAAAAAGATATTATTTAAATATCAATAAACACAAACTTTCATTTACACTACCAACCCTGCTTGCAGCGTCAGTTGTCTTGTGTGGGATGCCAATGGTATTATACACCCTTCATTTGTTCAGTAAGTAAAAAAATGCCAGACACATAAATAATACATTTATTAGAAATGCATTAAAATACCAAATACTTAGCTTTCAGGCATGAAAAGACAGATGTCAAATCAGATAAAGTTAACATTTGCAAATGGGTCCCATTGACCGGATTTATGGAGCTACCAGACACACACACAATCACACTAAAATAATAATCATCAAAAACGAAAATGGCCACTAGAATATACAAAATGAAAGCAAACCAAGAAAACACACTTGCACATATCAGCAACCTAAAGAACGCCCAGGAGGTATGCATGTGTATATGCGTACATACATCAACACTAACATGCATACAACCAGCAAAGGAACTAACTGAATGTGTTTATGGCCCGCAAATGGGCCAGGAGGTCCAGGGTCCGATGCCTCAGATCATACCACCACCGCTCCAGCTGGACGATGGTGCGGCGACAGCCTATGCGGCAGAGTCGCTTCCGCATACGTCCGCACTTTAGTGGAGTTCCTAATAAATGGGGCAGCAGGCCCCAGTCGCCGGTCCATGATCTGCACTAGAATACGCAGCTCCCTGCGACTGAAGCTTGCGGCTCTCATGATGGTAATGGCAAATAATACAGTGTGCATACTTTATACAAACTGTCAATCAGGCAGAGGCATTCAAGGGCTTGCGTGCATCTTAGTAGGAGCAATTCTGCACACTTGCAGACTGGGTCCTGCGCACGTGCAGATTCCAGATAATCAGGAATCTGCGTTCAGCAGTGCACATGCGTGACTGCTAAATCAGGTCCAGAGCCACTTTAACAGATGATCTACTGTAAATCTAAATAGACAGGTTTATTATTGGAAAATCCACAAAAGAAGAACTATACCCCTCATGTAATTAATAAACTGGGGATATGCCAAAAGCTCAAACATAATTTGAGAACAGATAATAATGAGTTTATTCCATTGAGAAGAGGGTGGTTCTGTCGCCCATAACTCAATATTGTATCTATGACCTACACACCCTGACACTTAGAGGGTGCACAGCTTCTACAGAAGGCCTTAGTATTCACAGCAGGGTGTGACTACGACCCACACATGATGCTGATAAGAGTCTGGTTAAGACTATCGACACTTAAAACAGGGGGACCTCAAGTGGCGTATCTGTCATGGATGCAGAGTGTGTGCTGCACACGGGTCCTTCTAGGACTAACCACTGTGCCTTCTGCATGGTGCACGGTGTGCCAGCTTCCTATGCTTCTTTTGTGGAGTCCTAGTCTTGTTAGTGATGTATTCAGAAAGATGGCAATGCACAGGAGCTAGCAAAGATGTTGGCACTGTGCCAGAGTCTTTGTGCTCTTCTAAGGAGTAATCAGCGAGGCACAGGAGCTGAACTGGGTGGAGTCTTAGAGGGAGGGGGCAGAGCCTTAAGAGGGGAAGGAAAGGGGGCTGGTGACAAGTACAGGGGTGTTGGCCACGGCTTATGCAAACCAGTGTTCAGTAAAATAAGGACATCAGAGACATCCTTATTATTGTGCTGGTAGCCTCAGTGCCATCCCTCAGGTGCTGGCACCCTAGGCAGCTGCCCAATGGTAGTGTTTGCCCTGTACACAGTCCATATTAATGCTAATTCAGTCTGTGTAGTTACCAGGAACCAGCGCCTCTTTGATGTAACTTGTTACTGGTAAATTAACTGCCTTCTCATGAATATACAGTGGTTAGCTCTACTGCCTCACAGCCCTGGGGTCATGGGTTATACTTTGACAAGGGCTCTATATGTGTGTGTGGTTTATATGTTCTCCCTATGTTTGTGTAGTTTCCTCCAGGTGCCTCGTCTTCCTCCCACAGTCCAAAAACCTTCTATATATTAGTGTGTTTGTTGGGTGGGAAATGTAGACTATATGATCCCCAGGGCTTAAGCACATCTTGCTTTAAGGGAAAGGCATCTTGATAAGGGTTAAGACCTCAAGTTCTAAAGGTCTTGTCATCTCTCTGCTGGTACTCCCCAACATAAACCTTATGAGAAGAATACAGTAAAATAAGGATACAATAAAATTCAATTGTGAAATGTAATGAATTGAAACCAGTAAAATCACAAATGATGTTTAAGTAATTGGTAAGATGTTTATTTAATAGGTGGCCGATGGTGTTAGCAGACAATGCAGCAAGGTGACAGCCTCGGCCCAAGCGGCTCTATTCATCACCTTCTAGGGGCACATTCCAGATGGATGACAGAACGTGCGCTACAACGAGCTGTAGTCTTGATCTAAAGGGATTTCAATTAAAGTTTCAGATCATCAATTCATTACAAGAATTAATCATTAATGTTTTAACAATAGTGAGAATACTCTAAAAATAGCAGCAATGAAAAGAAAATTGTACCCAGAATACAATTCCCCAAAGAATTATTTTTTAACCCCAACTCTTAAATTGTAATCCAATGGGATTATGTTATACAGTATAAGTAATCCACAGAAAATATTTTTTATTTGTCATCCAATCCTACACTAGCCACTATACACTAATGATGGCTATACACTAGCCACTATACACTAATGATGGCTATACACTAGCCACTATATACTAATGATGGCTATACACTAGCCAATATACACTAATGATGGCTATACACTAGCCACTATACACTAATGATGGCTATACACTAGCCATCAGATTATGGAACTATTTTATACAACAGATACATAACTGAGTATCTGCTTTATATGCTAGCCACCAGATTGGGGTTGCTTAGTATACAGATCACCAGATTAGAGTCCTCATACATGCAGATCATCTCCACCTTGGGATAACTTGTTTGAACACAGAATTTTTTTTTCCAAATTAAGAACATTTTTTTTTGCTTTGCTGAGATGACAAGAGAACAGGACTGAGGAGTGAGCTCATAACTACATCTGGAGGTTCTTATTTGGGACACTGGGCCTGATTCAGAGCCGAACGCTCTGACCAGAGCGCTCGCTCTGAATCAGGGCTCTACTCCATGAAAATGGAGCGTCCCCCTTGGACGCTCACATACTTGGAGGTAACCACCCACAGCTTATGTGAGGGTCCATGATGATGGTCGCGATGGTCAAGACCATCGCGACCTTCGGGCTTGCGACGGAGACCCTGCAGTAGGGTCTCGCTGCCACAAGCCCAGGAGTGATTTTGGCTCTATCAGAGCCAAAATCACTCCCACTGACATCACCAGTGATGTCAGTGGGGCCGGATTCAGACTGTAGGCGTTCCCATGGGAATGCCTCCGTCTGGCAGCCACGCCCATGACACGCCCACCAAAGGGGGCGTGCTGTCAATCAACATCGACAGCACGCCCCCTTTGGTGCGAGACCTGGAGCGACGGAGAGCCCGTCGCTATCCGGGTCTTGCGCATGCGCACGACGGAGCACCCTCCATCGTGCACATGCGCAGTGGGGCAACATCGACCCGCTTGCGAGTGTCCTGCGCTCGCGAGCGGGTCTGAATGACCCCCACTATCCCTAATAGACCTTGCTCTATAAAACTGTCTCTTAAACCCCAATTGGATATGGTGTACTCATTTACATATCATATAACTACACCTGCGTGTACTGAAGAATTATTCATACTAGGGGTGTGCACCAGCCACTTTTCGTGTTTTGTGTTTTGGTTTTGGATCTGGATCTTTCTTCGTGTATTGGATCTGGATTGATTTTACAAAAACCACCCTTCCGTGTTTTGGGTTCTGGGTTTTGTGTTTTGGATCTGTATTTTTTTTTTAAAAAGCATAAAAACAGCTAATATCACAGAATGTGTTGGTTTTCCTGCTCCTATGCTATTATTAACCTCAATAACCTTAATTTCCACTAATTTCCAGTCTATTCTGAACACTTCACACCTCACAATAGTGTTTTTATGTCCAAAAGGTTACACCGAGGTAGCTGGATGACTATGCTAATCAACACGAGTGGGCGGCACAAACACGTGACCCATCTAGGAGTGATACTGCAGTGGCAGACAGGATGGCAGTTTGAAAAACTAGGCCCCAAACTGTACATAATGCAAAGAAAAAAAAGAGGTTCAAGATGGAATTGTCCTTGGGCCCTCCCACCCACCCTTATGTTGTATAAACAGGACATGCACACTTTAACAAAGCAATCATTTCAGCGCCAGGGTCTGCCACACAACTGTGGCTGAAATTATTGGTTCGTTTGGGCCCCCACAAAACAAGCTGGCAATTAATCTGTCCCTGCACAAACTGGCTCTACGGAGGCAAGATGTCGTCCTCATCCTCCTCATCCACCGATTCCTCACCCTCTTCATTGTTGTGTACATCCTCATCCTCACAGAGTATTAACTCGTCCCCACTGGAATCCACCACCACAGGTCCCTCTGTACGTTCTGGAGGCTGGTCTCCCTGGAAGAGTTGATAATTCATTTTTATGCACATCATCTTCTCCACATTTTGTGGAAGCAACCTCCTACGCCTTTCGCTGACAAGGTACCCGGCTGCACTAAACACTCTTTCGGAGTACACACTGGAGGGGGGGCAACTCAGGTAAAATAGAGCCAGTTTAAACAGGGGCCTCCAAATTGCCTCTTTTTCCTGCCAGTACAGGTATGGACTGTCTGACATGCCTACTTGGATGCTGTCACCGATGTAATCCTCCACCATTCTGTCAATGGTGACAGTATCATATGTAGTCACAGTAGACATGTCAGAAATTGTTGCCAGGATCTTCAGTCTGGACCAGATGTCCAAACTTGGTCCTGCCTGCCCTGCATCACTGCCAGTGGGTTGCTTAGGAAAGTTTTTTCCTGGCAGCCCCAGTTGCGGGAGAAAATGAAGAAGGAGCTGTTGACGTGTCACGTTCCGCTTCAGCTGACAGTGTGTTCACCAGCAGGTCTTTGCACCTCTGCAGGCTTGTGTCGGCTGGAAAGAGAGATACCACATAGGCTTTAAACCTAGGATCGAGCACGGTGGCCAAAATGTAGAGGTCTGATTTCAACAGATTGACCACCCTGGAATCCTGGCAAAGCGAATGAAGGGCTTCATCCACAAGTCCCACATGCCGAGCGGAATCGCTCCGTATTAGCTCCTCCTTCACTTTCTCCAGCTGCTTCTGCAAAAGCCTGATGAGGGGAATGACCTGACTCAAGCTGGCAGTGACTGAACTGACTTTGCGTGTGGCAAGTTCGAAGGGCTGGAGAACCTTGCACAACACGGAAATCATTCTCCACTGCGCTTGAGTCAGGTGCATACCCCCTCCTTTGCCTATGTCATAGGTGAATGTATAGGCTTGAATGGCCTTTTGCTGCTCCTCCAACCTCTGAAGCATATAGAGGGTTGAGTTCCACTGTGTCACAACCTCTTGCTTCAGGTGATGGCGGGGCAGGTTTAAGAGTGTTTGCTGGCGCTCCAGTCTTCGGCACGCAGTCGCTGAATGGCGAAAGTGGCCAGAAATTTTTCGGGCCACCCAAAGCATCTCCTGCACGCCCCTGTCACTTTTCAGAAAATTCTGCACCACCAAGTTTATTGTGTGAGCAAAACATGGGACGTGCTGGAATTTGCCCAGATGTAATGCCCGCACAATATTGGTGGCGTTGTAAGATATCACAGATCCCCAGGAGAGTCTAAGTGGGGTAAGCCACAGGGCGATGATTTCCCTCAGTTTCTCTAAGAGGTTGTCGGCAGTGTGCCTCTTACTGAAACCGGTGATACACAGCGTAGCCTGCCTTGGATCGAGCTGGCATTTCTGAGATGCTGCTACTGGTGACGCTGCTGCTGTTGCTGTGTAAGGTGATACATCTACCCAGTGGGCTGTAACAGTCATATAGTCCTTAGTCTGCCCTGTTCCACTTGTCCACATGTCCGTGGTTAAGTGGACATTGGGTACAATGGCATTTTTCAGGATACTGAGGACACTTTTTCTGACGTTTCTGTACAGTCTCGGTATCGCCTGCCTAGTGAAGTGGAACCTAGATGGGATTTGGGACCGGGGACACACTGCCTCCATCAATTGTCTAAATCCCACTGCACTAATGGTGGATACCGGATGCACGTCTAACACCAACATATCAGTCAAGGCCTCAGTTATACGTTTTGCTTCAGGATGACTGCTGTCGTACTTCATCCTCCTCGCTAAGGACTGTTGGAGGGTCAATTGTTTAGTAAAAGTAGTGGTGTTCCTACTTCCTTCTCTGGGATGATGAACGACTCCCAGCAGCAGCAACAGCAGCAGCGGCAGCAGGAGGCGTAGCAATGCAGGATCCTCCGGAGGAATCCCGGATAGGAGAGTCAGTCATGCCAGTGACATGGCCTGCAGGACTACTTCCGATCCTGACTAAGGAGGAAATTGATGAGGGAGTTGATGGTGTGGTTTGCAGGCGCTTGGATACAACAGGACAACGGGATTTAGGTGTCCCTGGACTGCTTACGGTCTTAGCCAAAGTTTCTGAACTTGACAATAACTTTTTATAAATGCGCTGCAGGTGCCGTATAAGGGAGGATGTTCCTAGGTGGTTAACGTCCCTACCCCTACTTATTTCACCTTTACATATGGTACATATGGCAAGACAGTTGTTGTCCGGATTTGGATAGAAATATTGCCAGACCAAAGAGGTGGAATGTTTGGTCTTCTGCCCAGGCATGACTGTGATGGGCTTTTTCATCCCACGGACATCAACTGTCTCCCCCGGAGCCTGATTTAAACAAACCACATCACCATCAGAATCCTCCTTGCCAACTTCCTCCTTAGCGCCAGCTACACCAGTATCCTCATCCTGTTGTACTTCAACAGTGACATCTTCAATTTGCATATCAGCAAGTGGACTGTGGGTGCTCCTTTCAGCACTTGCAGGGGGCATGCAAATGGTGGAAAGAGCCACCTCTTCCCGTCCAGTGCTGGAAAGGTCAGGCATCGCAACCGCCACCACACTTGGACTCTCCTTGGGGATTTGTGATATCTTCTTAGAACGCACAGTTCTTTGCTGTGCTTTTGCCAGCTTAACTCGTTTGATTTTTTTAGCGGGAGGAGGGCTTCCATCGTCATGTGAAGCTGAACCACTAGTCATGATCATACTAGTCATACTAGTATGACACACACTAGTCATAGGGAAAGACCTTAGCCGTTCCTTGCCACTCCGTGTCATAAATGGCATATTGGCAAGTTTACGTTTCTCTTCAGATGATTTAAATGTTTTTTTTAAGGTAATTTTCCTGAACTTTGTCATTTGGGATTGTATGTGCCCTCTACTATGACATTGGGCATCGGCCTTGGCAGACGACGTTGATGGCATGTTATCGTATATGTCATGACTAGTAGCAGCAGCTTCAGCACTAGGAGGAAGTGGTTCTTGATCTTTCTCTATTTTATTTTTATCGGAGAAAGTTTGGTCCTCCATTTATGTTATATCGATTTGATATATACGTGCGGCTAAGGCGCACACAAACACAGAAAATATTTTTTTATTTTTGCTGGAGAGTAGTGCACTTTGTGGGTTACACCACCCTTTAAGAAATGAGCCAGCCGGCTCTTTACTTATGGGACACAGGCGCACGCTTGGTGCTGCTCCTTTGTAGATGTGCAGCCACAGTGCACACAATTCACAAACACAGAAAATATTTTTTTATTTTGTTTGGAGTGTACTTTGGGGGTTACAGCACCCTTTAACGGTCAAGCCAGCCGGCCCTTTACTTATGACACATGCGCACGCTTGGCACTACTTTGTTGATGCACGTGTGGCTACTGCGCACACAATTCACAAACACAAAAAAATATATATTTTTTGTTTGGAGTGTACTTTGGGGGTTACAGCACCCTTTAACAGACAAGCCAGCTGGCCTTTTACTTATGGGACTCAGGCGCACGCTTGGCGCTGCTCCTTCGTTGATGCACGTGCAGCCACAGTGCACACAATTCACAAACAGAGAATTTTTATTTTATTTTGTTTGGAGTGCCCTTTGGGGGTTACAGCACCCTTTAGCGGTCAATCCAGCCGGCCCTTTATTTATGAGACACAGGCACACGCTTGGCACTACTTTGTTGATGCACTTGCGGCTACTGCGCACACAATTCACAAACACAGAAAATATTTTTTTATTTTGTTTGGAGTGCCCTTTGGGGGTTACATCACCCTTTACCGGACAAGCCAGCCGGCCTTTTACTTATGGGACACAGGCGCACGCTTGGCGCTGCTCCTTCATTGATGCACGTGCGGCCACAGTGCACAAAATTCACAAACACAGAAAAAATTTTTTTATTTTGTTTGGAGTGCCCTTTGGGGGTTACAGCACCCTTCAGCGGTCAATCCAGCCGGCCCTTTATTTATAGGACACAGGCGCACGCTTGGCACTACTTTGTTGATGCACTTGCGGCTACTGCGCACAAAATTCACAAACACAGAAAATATATATTTTTTTTGTTTGGAGTGTACTTTGGGGGTTACAGCACCCTTTAACGGTCAAGCCAGCCGGCCCTTTACTAATGGGACACAGGCGCACGCTTGGCGCTGCTCCTTTGTTGATGCACGTGCAGCCACAGTGCACACAATTCACAAACACAGAAAAAATATATATTTTTTTAGCACTTGGGGAGCACCCCTGACGGACAGAGCACCCCCTGGACAACACTACTGCACCCCTTTAGGACAGGGACACTGCACAGGACTTTGGAGTGGACACAGCCCCTATGGACAACTGACTGCACAACACAGTCCAGCCAGCCCCTATGGACTTTGAAGTAGTGGACACAGCCCCTATGGACAACAGCAGCACAGCACAACACAGCCAGCCCCTATGGACTTTGAAGTAGTGGACACAGCCCCTATGGACAACAGCAGCACAGCGCAGCACAGCGCAGCTCAACACTACCCTGCACTACACTACACAGCCCAGCCAGCCCTAACTCCCACCCTCCCTCTTCACTGTCCACAGCCGAGTGAGAAATTGGTACCGACGCGGGTACCTTATATAGGATCCAAAACCCGCGAGACCCGGAAGGCGGAATGATGACGTTTTGCCTCGATTTCAGATCCGAGTCAGGCGGGAAAAGTCGAGCCTGACTCGGATCGGCCTCGGATCGGGGGGGCTCGGGGGGGTTCGGATTTCAGAAATCCGAACCCACTCACCCCTATATATATATATATATTAGGGGTGAGCGGGTTCGGATTTCAGAAATCCGAACCCCCCCGAGCCCCCCCGATCCGAGTCCGATCCGAGTCAGGCTCGACTTTTCCCGCCTGACTCGGATCTGAAATCGAGGCAAAACGTCATCATCCCGCCTTCCGAGTCTCGCGGGTTTTGGATCCTATATAAGGTACCCGCGTCGGCGCCATTTTCTCACTCGGCTGTGGACAGTGAAGAGGGAGGGTGGGAGTTAGGGCTGTGTAGTGTAGTGTAGTGTAGTGCTGCTGTTGTCCACTACTTCAAAGTCCATAGGGGCTAGCTGTGTTGTGCTGTGCTGCTGTTGTTAATAGGGGCTGTGTCCACTACTTCAAAGTCCATAGGGGCTGGCTGGACTGTGTTGTGCAGTCAGTTCTCCATAGGGGCTGTGTCCAATCCAAAGTCCTGTGCAGTGTCCCAGTCCTAAAGGGGTGCTGTAGTGTTGTCCAGGGGGTGCTCTGTCCATCAGGGGTGCTCCCCCCAAGTGCTAAATAAATAATATATTTTCTGTGTTTGTGAATTGTGTGCGCAGTAGCCGCACGTGCATCAACAAAGTAGTGCCAAGCATGCGCCTGTGTCATAAGTAAAGGGCCGGCTGGCTTGACCGTTAAAGGGTGCTGTAACCCCCGAAAGTACACTCCAGTCCAAACCAAAAAAAAAATTATTTTCTGTGTTTGTGAATTGTGTGCGCAGTAGCCGCACGTGCATCAACAAAGTAGTGCCAAGCGTGCGCCTGTGTCATAAGTAAAGGGCCGGCTGGCTTGACCGTTAAAGGGTGCTGTAACCCCCAAAGTACACTCCAGTCCAAACCAAAAAAAAAAATATTTTCTGTGTTTGTGAATTGTGTGCGCAGTAGCCGCACGTGCATCAACAAAGTAGTGCCAAGCGTGCGCCTGTGTCATAAGTAAAGGGCCGGCTGGCTTGACCGTTAAAGGGTGGTGTAACCCCCGAAAGTACACTCCAGTCCAAACCAAAAAAAAAATTATTTTCTGTGTTTGTGAATTGTGTGCGCAGTAGCCGCACGTGCATCAACAAAGTAGTGCCAAGCGTGCGCCTGTGTCATAAGTAAAGGGCCGGCTGGCTTGACCGTTAAGTGTGCTGTAACCCCCGAAAGTACACTCCAGTCCAAACCAAAGAAAAAATTATTTTCTGTGTTTGTGAATTGTGTGTGCAGTAGCCGCACGTGCATCAACAAAGTAGTGCCAAGCGTGCGCCTGTGTCATAAGTAAAGGGCCGGCTGGCTTGACCATTAAAGGGTGCTGTAACCCCCAAAGTACACTCCAGTCCAAACCAAAAAAAAAAATATTTTCTGTATTTGTGACTTGTGTGCACTGTGGCTGCACGTGCATCAACAAAAGAGCAGCGCCAAGCGTGCGCCTGTGTCCCATAAGTAAAGAGCCGGCTGGCTCATTTCTTAAAGGGTGGTGTAACCCACAAAGTGCACTACTCTCCAGCAAAAATAAAAAAATATTTTCTGTGTTTGTGTGCGCTTTAGCCGCACGTATATATCAAATCGATATAACATAAATGGAGGACCAAACTTTCTCCGATAAAAATAAAATAGGGAAAGATCAAGAACCACTTCCTCCTAGTGCTGTTGCTGCTGCTGGGAGTTGTTCATCATCCCAGAGAGGAAGTAGGAACATCACTACTTTTACTAAACAATTGACCCTCCAACAGTCCCTAGCGATGAGGATGAAGTACGACAGCAGTCATCCTGAAGCAAAACGTATAACTGAGGCCTTGACTGCTATGTTGGTGTTAGACGTGCGTCCGGTATCCGCCATTAGTGCAGTGGGATTTAGACAATTGATGGAGGTAGTGTGTCCCCGGTTCCAAATCCCATCTAGATTCCACCTGCATCCTCAAAGCAGCAGCGACAAGCGTGCGTCTGTCTGTTAAAGGAATGGTGTAACCCTCAAAGTGCGCTCCACAAACAATAAAAATATTCTTCTTCTTTTTTCTGTCTTTGTGAATTGTGTGGGCTGTAGCCGCACTTGCATCCGCAAAGCAGCAGTGACAAGCGTGCGTCTGTCTGTTAAAGGGTGGTGTAACCCTCAAAGTGCGCTCCACAAACAATAAAAATATTCTTCTTTTTTTTTCTGTCTTTGTGAAATGTGTGGGCTGTAGCCGCACCTGCATCCTTAAAGCAGCAGTGACAAGCGTGCGTCTGTCTGTTAAAGGGTGGTGACACCCTCAAAGTGTGCTACACAAACAATAAAAATATTGTTCTTTTTTTTTCAGTCTTTGTGAATTGTGTGGGCTGTAGCCGCACTTGCATCCTCAAAGCAGCAGCGACAAGCGTGCGTCTGTCTGTTAAAGGGTGGTGTAACTCTCAAAGTGCTCCAAAAAATAAAAAACTATTTTTTAAATGTGTTTGTGACTTGTGTGCGATGTAGCCGCACGTGCATCAACATAGTAGCAGCGCCAAGCGTGCGCCTGTGTCATAAGTCAAGGGCTGGTTTGGACATCTGGTCCGGACTGAAGGACGTGCCAACAATTTCTGACAAGTCTACTGTCACTGCATATGATACTGTCCTCAAAGCAGCAGCGACAAGCATGCGTCTGTCTGTTAAAGGGTGGTGACACCCTCAAAGTGTGCTACACAAACAATAAAAATATTGTTATTTTTTTTTCTGTCTTTGTGAAATGTGTGGGCTGTAGCTGCACCTGAATCCTTAAAGCAGCAGTGACAAGCGTGCGTCTGTCGGTTAAAGGGTGGTGACACCCTCAAAGCGTGCTACACAAACAATAAAAATATTGTTCTTTTTTTTTCTGTCTTTGTGAAATGTGTGGGCTGTAGCCGCACCTGCATCCTTAAAGCAGCAGCGACAAGCGTGCGTCTGTCTGTTAAAGGGTGGTGACACCCTCAAAGTGTGCTACATAAACAATAAAAATATTGTTCTTTTTTTTTCTGTCTTTGTGAATTGTGTGGGCTGTAGCCGCACTTGCATCCTCAAAGCAGCAGCGACAAGCGTGCGTCTGTCTGTTAAAGGGTGGTGTAACTCTCAAAGTGCTCCAAAAAATAAAAAACTATTTTTTTAATGTGTTTGTGACTTGTGTGCGATGTAGCCACACTTGCATCCTCAAAGCAGCAGCGACAAGTGTGCGTCTGTCTGTTAAAGGGTGGTGACACCCTCAAAGTGTGCTACACAAACAATAAAAATATTGTTCTTTTTTTTTCTGTCTTTGAGAATTGTGTGGGCTGTAGCCGCACTTGCATCCTCAAAGCAGCAGTGACAAGCGTGCGTCTGTCTGTTAAAGGGTGGTGTAACTCTCAAAGTGCTCCAAAAAATAAAAAACTATTTTTTTAATGTGTTTGTGACTTGTGTACGATGTAGCCACACTTGCATCCTCAAAGCAGCAGCGACAAGCATGCGTCTGTCTGTTAAAGGGTGGTGTAACTCTCAAAGTGCTCCAAAAAATAAAAAACAATTTTTTTAATGTGTTTGTGACTTGTGTGCGATGTAGCCACACTTGCATCCTCAAAGCAGCAGCGACAAGCGTGCGTCTGTCTGTTAAAGGGTGGTGACACCCTCAAAGTGTGCTACACAAACAATAAAAATATTCTTCTTCTTTTTTCTGTCTTTGTGAATTGTGTGGGCTGTAGCCGCACTTGCATCCTCAAAGCAGCAGCGACAAGTGTGCGTCTGTCTGTTAAAGGGTGGTGACACCCTCAAAGTGTGCTACACAAGCAATAAAAATATTCTTCTTTTTTTTTCTTTCTTTGTGAATTGTGTGGGCTGTAGCTGCACTTGCATCCTCAAAGCAGCAGCGACAAGCACGCGTCTGTCTGTTAAAGGGTGGTGACACCCTCAAAGTGTGCTACACAAACAATAAATATATTCTTCTTCTTTTTTGTGTCTTTGTGAATTGTGTGGGCTGTAGCCGCACTTGCATCCTCAAAGCAGCAGCGACAAGCGTGCGTCTGTCTGTTAAAGGGTGGTGACACCCTCAAAGTGTGCTACACAAACAATAAAAATATTGTTATTTTTTTTTCTCTTTGTGAATTATGTGGGCTGTAGCTGCACTTGCATCCTCAAAGCAGCAGCGACAAGCATGCGTCTGTCTGTTAAAGGGTGGTGACACCCTCAAAGTGTGCTACACAAACAATAAATATATTCTTCTTCTTTTTTGTGTCTTTGTGAATTGTGTGGGCTGTAGCCGCACTTGCATCCTCAAAGCAGCAGCGACAAGCGTGCGTCTGTCTGTTAAAGGATTACATCGGTGACAGCATCCAAGTAGGCATGTCAGACAGTCCGTACCTGTACTGGCAGGAAAAAGAAGCAATTTGAAGGTCCCTGTACAAACTGGCTCTATTTTACCTGAGTTGCCCCCCCTCCAGTGTGTACTCCGAAAGAGTGTTTAGTGCAGCCGGGAACCTTGTCAGCGAAAGGCGTAGGAGGTTGCTTCCACAAAATGTGGAGAAGATGATGTTCATAAAAATGAATTATCAACTCTTCCAGGGAGACCAGCCTCCAGAACGTACAGAGGGACCTGTGGTGGTGGATTCCAGTGGGGACGAGTTAATACTCTGTGAGGATGAGGATGTACACAACACTGAAGAGGGTGAGGAATCGGTGGATGAGGAGGATGAGGACGACATCTTGCCTCCGTAGAGCCAGTTTGTGCAGGGACAGATTAATTGCCAGCTTGTTTTGTGGGGGCCCAAACGAACCAATAATTTCAGCCACAGTTGTGTGGCAGACCCTGGCGCTGAAATGATTGCTTTGTTAAAGTGTGCATGTCCTGTTTATACAACATAAGGGTGGGTGGGAGGGCCCAAGGACAATTCCATCTTGAACCTCTTTTTTTTCTTTGCATTATGTACAGTTTGGGGCCTAGTTTTTCAAACTGCCATCCTGTCTTCCACTGCAGTATCACTCCTAGATGGGTCACGTGTTTGTGCCGCCCACTCGTGTTGATTAGCATAGTCATCCAGCTACCTCGGTGTAACCTTTTGGACATAAAAACACTATTGTGAGGTGTGAAGTGTTCAGAATAGACTGGAAATTAGGACATGTTGTGTATCCTGAAGAAGGGATTTTAAAGTCCCGAAACGTAGATTAAAAGCACAAAGTTTTGCACTATTTTTACAAAAGTCTCCTGAGTGCCGCCAGTTCTTTATTTCTATATTGTGGGGGATCAGTACCCCAGTGGAGGGCAACAGGAGCAAGCTGTCTGCGGATATTGGAGGGGAGTGCCGGGCTGAATTTGGACTTATATATATATATATATATGTATAAAAATACTCACTTTATAAGCAAACACGGTCATGTTGTTTTAAATTTTATTTTCTAAATAATCTTTTTACAAAATAGGCCTTAAAGAACATTACCTTTCTTACAAATGTGTGTGTGTGTATATATTTTATACACACACACACACATTAGCACCACGTACACTCTGGTTATTACCAAATTACAGGTAATTGAATATAGTTACTGGACTGGAAAAACAACATTTAATAATGATTTCATAATGCAATGGGATCAGGGCATCCAGTACCACCCTTGTTCGCATTGCTAAATGTGAACATACAGGCTGAATGTACTATCCTGCACATTCAGGGATACCAGCCCCGAAAGGAGGCCGTCCCTGCGATGTGTTGGGAGTACATGCGGGACTGCAGCGCATGCACAGTCCTGCGGTCTGCACATGAGCGGCCCCCAAATGCCGACAAAAGGATCTAGGAGATCCCCCCCCCCCGGCTGAAATGCCGTATGTACCCATAGACTACAGCGGCTAATGCTATCTTGAGATGGCATTAAATGCTGGGGACAATATTGGGAATGCTTTGCATTCCCGATATTTATCAATTTTCCAGCATCGCATCCCCCATATAAACCTATGGGGGATGGGGCTGCTGGCTGCAATGGAGGGATCACAGTAGGTTTCGGAGATACCTGCTGCGGTCCCTCTTTCATACATGCGGGGGGATACAAAAAATTTGAACCACGACAATGCAAATTAGGTGCTTTTGGGGACATTACATTAAAGATATTTTAATAAGTGGCCCCCTATGTTTTGTCTACCACAAGTAAAGGACTTTAATACAACACTGTAGTCTGTGGCTGATTTTGCATACATCCCTTTAATGTTTGGAGGCACACAAGCCTCATACAAATGACCCATGTGTGCCTCCAATTTTAAAAAAAAAAGCAAAATCAACCACAGACTACAGTTTCCAAATAAAATATCTCATAACTTATTTTTAAAAAGTTTGATCAATGAGCATTAAGAAAATAATTAAAGAGACATTTAAAGATCATATTTATTACGTTTATTTCAAAACACTTTCTTGAAGATGTTTTCTTTCTTGGGGGTCTGTTTTTTTTCTGAACAGCTAGTAATCTCTAAAAAAAACAAAAAAAACCCATATATTAGATCAGATGATGAAGTTTTAAATACATCATTTTACAAATTAACATCTGCATGAAAGACTAATGCTGCCCATGCACGCTACAATTATCGGGACAATCCACCCGATATCGGCCGATCGCCACGATAATTGTAGCGTGTGGGGGGGCGCCCGAGGGTTACATATATTGCTCGGTCGGGCATGCTGGATTGTCCAGCATGCCCATCCAATGCGATATTTCCCGTTAAACTGTCGGCCGCATCGGGTAGTGTATGCCCAGCACAGCCGACAGACAGACATTTCCTGTGTTCCATTCTACGAAAGGAACAGGGAAATGTCTCCACCCCCGGTGGCGGAGCGCAGATGTGTGCCGAATACACTGTGGGAGAAAACTCACAGTATATGCCGGCGACTTCTATGACTGTCAGCCGGTCAGATAAAATGTCTGTCGGTCTGACAGACATTTTGTCTGGTAGTGTATGGCCAGCATAACATATCATGAATATGTAAATTAATACTCACCAGTGTTTAAATATTCCAAATGGGTGTTTTCTTGAAGTTCTCCCCAAATAATGTACTTGAAAGACGGTTCACATAATATGGCTCCCGGGGTAAAAAAAAAAAAAAAAAAACAAAGATAAAAAACGTAAATTATTTGATTACAAAAATACACTCAAACAAAATGAACATACAATCATAGGATAAAAAAAAAAAAAAAAAAAAAAAAGTGGGCTTAGAAAGCAAGTTTATGACTATTTTGAAAATAAGTCAAAATTTTGGGAGCTGTCATCATTTACCCACTTCACATACAATCCCATGTATGTTTTCGGAACGCCCAAAACTCCCATTACTTAACCTGTTTTGAGGGGGGGTTTGGAAGGAAATTACATGTTAATTAAAATAACACATTCCAAAAAAGAAAGAGTGATACAACCTGATATTTTTTAGGAAGTTAATATCTTCATGAGGGACCTTCATCCTCCTGTTCTGTTCTTCGGACAATAGCTCCTGGTGGGTCGGGCGTTGGTGGACGATGTGTTCTTGATGGCCGTGCCGGTGCTCCACTTTAGTAGAAATATGTTGGTGGTTGAAAATGCGGGGCCTCCTGACCATGCCATGGCTGTTGCGTTGAATGGGCATAGGGATGAGGCGATCCATGAAATGATGTCCTGTGTGTTCTAAGGTACATCATCATGTTCTGTGTGATTTGTTGAAGTGATGTGGCGATGAGGCTGTTGCTCGTGGTGATGTCTCTTTGTGATGTTGCTTGGCATTCTGCGTTTTCAGCCATCCTATTGAGTGCGGTGGTCATGACAGACAGCTGATGTTCAATTCCATGAAATCGCTCCAGGCTTTCCAGATGTTCCTGTCTTCGCTGTCTTTGATCCTCTTGATAAGCTTCCGAAAGTCTTTGAACACTTGCATCCAACTGTTCCAGTCTTCGGTCCATGACGTCCCTGAAGCAGTTCTGGCGATCTTCCATGTCTTGAGCCAGTTTCACAATCCTGTCGACTTGTGTGGGTGGAAGGGTCTGTTGAACCTCAGCCACTACTTGAATTGTTGAACTAGGATTAAAAAATAAAATAGATAAATTGATAGAAAAATGCACAGTATATACATTACAACAACATTTGAAATCCAAAAAAACCCAAACAACTGTTAGTGTTAAAACAAAAAAAAAAAAAACCCGTCACTCTAAGTGAAGGTGGCTCAATTAGATATACCTATGGCCATGAGCCCTTATACGGTAACATGTCGGTTACATCCCAGAACATTAACACTCTGCTTGTCCATAGTCACGTTTATCACTATCAAAATGTCTTTTGGGGAAAAAAAAACCCTTGTGGGAGGGAATTGTCGCCCGCAACCCTGAGTGAACTTCGTGTTGTAATAGTGCTGGGAAATCTCTACTGGCATCTTTGGTGATGTCAGTAGGTAACACCCCAAAAAAAAGGACTTTCATATGAAAAGTCAAAATTACACCAGCCACCCCCCTAGATGACCTAAAAGCAGGTGGTGAACACTGAAAGGCAAACCTGCCCCCCATCTTGCAGTTAGTCGCACTGAAAGTTTTAAAACCATTAGCTAAACTGCTTCCACACATAATCAGTAGGCTACACCTGCTCAGTGACCATCTTTGGAACCGCTTGAGAGTGCTATGCGGTCGCAAGCGGCTGACAATAAAGTCAATCGTGTGCAATTTTTTAAGGCAAATGTAACAAAAAAAATTAAAAAAAAATTAAAATAACCCTGACATAGGTATTTTGTGTGGCTATTTTCTAACCAAATAAAAAGGTTAGCCTTGAATTGTTAAGACCCATATAAAAAAAAACAACAAAAACAAAAAAAAAAAAAATTTCAAAATATGATTTGAGCTTACCAACTGTTGTTGGTCTCAAAGGCGTAATTTGTTCAACATCCACATCCTCTTCATCCTGTGATTCCAGTAGATCTGGCCGGAAGTATGGTCCAATATTTGACGCAAGTCCTCCACTTTTTGATGGTCCAACGGTTTCTAAAAAAAAAAAATAGTTTGCACTTACTTTTTTTGTTAAAGACAATTATTTAGAAGAATAATTAAAAAATTTATAATAACCATAATGATTTTTAAAAAAACATGTCCAAAAAGTATTTAAAAAAAAAACTGGTTATAAATTTAACAAAATTGAACAAATACATACATTTGACCCCAAAAACATCTTACCCAAAGGTTCCAAAGAGTCTTGCACACCTATGCTCAAATCTTCTTGCTGTTGTTCACGATCTTCCAGGGTATCTTCCAATCTAGGTCCTCTTGAATTTTCTTCCAAAGTAGACTCTTCTAATTTAAAGTAAGGTTACAATTAAACATAACTAGGGGTTGTACGGGTATATAATAAAATACAGATATGCATTCTACACAAATCAGTATTAAAAATATGATTTACGATTCACTTTGCAGGATCCTCCATGGAGACCTTAAACCTTGAGCAAATCAAATTTGTAAATATTAATTATACATTTGCTCATGCATAAAAAAAATAACCTAAGAATAATAACATCATTTCTAAAGCTAAACAAACAACTCACTATTAGTAAGTAATCAACTTTTATTGTGATAATGTTAAAATGTTACCCTCAATCCTTGTGACAGTTTGGGGTCTTTGCTCCACCGTTTGTCTGATGTTGACGTCTGTTCTTTCCTCTTCTGGTCCTCTGATCCTGCCAGTCTTGTATGCTGAGGTGCGCCAAATCTTCTTTGGTGGTTTTTGACCTGTAGTTTAGTGTAAAAATTAACATTAGAACCCAAACATTTTTCATTTCCAAAAACAAATTTAAAAAAAAAAAAAAACAACAAACAATTATTTCACCTGTGGTCCCTCTGGGCACATATGGACCAATCTTACTTGTCCTCCGAACTGTGGGTCCTGCTCCTGTGTCTTCTGTTCTAACCTCTGCATTCTCTTGACTTCTTTGAGGTCTTGTTTCTATTTTTTTTGGAGTATAAATAATCTTCAAAATAATATAAATGTATACTGTCATTTATTAAAAAAATTAACAGGGAAATTACCGTCCACATAAGGAGTCGCGCAGTCACGGCTATCTATTAAGCCTCCAACTCCCGAAACCATTATCGGATTCATCTGTTTCCGGATTTCTTCTTCCCATGGCAGCCAATGCATGTTGAGCTCTGGTCCACCGCCGGTTCCTCTCTGGTGCTGTCTCAGTTTCTTCATCTTCTCCTTTGTTTGCCGTTTGCAGTCTCCATATCTATAAATTTAAATAAAAAAGGTGGTAAAACATTTTTGTCCTAAAAATGTAACATCAAAACAATGTCCCATGCATCATCCAAAAATGATTACTTTTAAACAAAAATTTTTACATTGTTAAGAAAATTATTAGACAAAATTCATTCAAATCAGAGAAAGACCAGGGTTGTGTATTCATCACATGTTGTCAAATGCTACAATCAGAGAATCAATTCCAAATAAAAAAACATTTAACTTTACCTCTTCTTGCACACGCCTCCATCATGTGTACGGCCAGATATTGCTGTTACCCTGGAGGCAATCTCATCCCAGATTGCCTTCTTCGCCCTTCCAGGGGTTCGCTGGGCTCAGTCAGCGAAGATCTTCGCGTAGTTACGGTGCACGCCTTCAACAAGGGTGTTATTTCCGCTTCACTGAATCGGACTTTTCTTCTTTTTACGCTTTTTTCTCCAGTCTTCCTTGTCTCTTGTGTCTGGCGCTAAAAAGAAACAAACAAGATGAAAATTGTGGTGATGTACATGTTCTCTTAATATAATTACACAAGTAATTTTTTGTTAATAAAATAAACATGCATTTACTTTGTGATACGTGAAAAATTATGTTATCTGAAACTGAGATGTCAAAAAGTATCCTTACAAAGTAACATTATCCTACTTTTAATAAAGTAGTATATCATTAAAAAAAAAAAAATTGCACATGTTTTGGGTTTAACACTGTATTCAATTTCAAAGGCTTTTCACAGGTTTAAAAAGTATTGGAAAATAAACGGGGATAACTTAGCAACACTGAATATGTGGGGAAAAAAAGTGCAGATTAACAGGGGTATTCAATATGAAACGTTAACTTCACTGTCGAAGTTAACGTTTCATATCAGAGTTTTTCTCTGCGTTAAGGTATGGTGCGCGCTCCTGCTTATCTCCATATTCAATATAAAATTAACGTAAACGGGAAACTCCGAAGTTGGATTTGCGTAAAGTTACGAATTTTTCCTTACAATAATTGTAAGACCTGGGGGAACACTATGGGTACCCCCGTTTTAGCCTTTAAATGAAAGTCGGGGATTTAAATAGCCGCAGCAGGTGTTTTTTCCCGACATTGAAGAAGTGCTGTAGAAGAGCACTTGGGTTATTTTTTTCATTTTTTAAGTTTTCCCATCAAATTTGGGGTACATGAAAATGGGTACTAGCATATTTTGATGTCCCTAAAGTAAGTTTTTAAAAATTCTGCATTTGTGCACCTGCCGCTATAATTCTATTCTAGAAAACACCTGCCGCATACATGCAGAATAGCCCTGAACCTATTTGCCTATTGTTTAACAATTTTTTCCCATTTTTTTTTTGCACCCCAAATTTTAAATTCATTTTTTGGGGGTGTCCTATTTTTTTTTTACTTTTTTGACACAGTTCTTTTTTAAATGTCAATCTCAGGGGTGCAGGCTATTTTTTTTAAGCCTGCACCCCTAAACCCCAATTCTGCACTTTTTCTCGACACCTATTCAATGGTGAAAGGTTATACCGTTTTTTATCAAAGACTTGTCAAAACTGCGATAAGTCTTTGAAATTGAATAGGGTGTAAAAGTAAAACAAGTGATATTAACGCAAAAACTTTAAAAAGTGCGATATTAATGCAAAAAAACGATGTTATCGCACCCATATTGAATACCCCTATTGGTGTTTAGGGGTACAGGATTACATAAAAAAAGCATGCACTCCAGGAAAGATCATTTATAAGAAAGGACTATCAAAAAAAAAAAATAGGGACACCCCAAAATTTATTTTGCAACTTTCGTTTTTTACAAAAAATACAAGGAAAAAACTGTTTCAAAATAAGATATTAGGCTCAGGGTTATTCAGCACATATGCGGCAGCTGTATTCTAAAATAGATTAATAGCGGCAGGTGTACAGTTGCAGTTTTTTTTTTAATATTACCTTAGGAACATAAAAATATGCTATTAACCATTTTATGGTACCCAATTTGAGGGGAGAACTTTAAAATAAAACAAAAAAAAACAACCCAAATGCTCTGTTTGCATTACATTTTCAAAGTTGGAATTCAAAACACCTGCCACAGCTTTTTACAAACCCAGACTTTCATTTGCAGGCTAAAAAAGGGGGGTATCCATAGTGATCCCCAAATTTTTTACAACTTTAGGGTTGGTGGCACAATTTTTAAAAAGAATATATCATAATGTCATGCGATTCTCAGTTCACAGGCTCCCGTTTCTGTAGGTTTCATATCGAATACGGGGATAAGCGGTGGCGCACTTTTTTTTTGTTATCCTAGGTCAAAGCTCCAATATGAATCGTAAACTTCAAAAGCAAAGATTACGTTTGAGATTGATTACCGTAGGGTTATTCATTATGAAAAGGAAACTTTGCTATTGAAGTTTCCTTTTCATAATGAATAACCCTACGGTATTCAATCTGAAACATAAACTTTGCTCTTGAAGTTTACGATTTATATTGGAGCTTTGACCTAGGATAACAAAAAAAAAGGTGCGCCACCGCTTATCCCCGTTTTCGATATGAAACCTACAAAGATGGGCGGCTACAATGTTGATTTTGCATTACAGTATGATATTTTATTTTAAAACATTGTATCACCAACCCTAATGCTGTAGAAACATGGGCGATCTGTATGGATTCCCCCGTTTTTAGCCTGCAAATGAAAATCGAGATTTGAAAAAAGCTGTGGCAGGTGTTTTGAATCCCAACTATAAAAAAGTGATACAAAACAGCATTTAGGTTATATATTTTTTACGTTTGGAGTGCTCCCATAACATTTGGGGTACCAGAAAATGGTTACTAGCAAAATTTTATGTCTTTAAGGTACTTTTTTTAAAAATCCTGCAACTATACACCTGCCACTATTAATCGATTCTAGAATACACCTGCCACATATTTGCAGATTAGCCCTGAACCAATATACAAATGTTAAAACATTTTTTTCCTGTTTATTTTTGTTTTTGGTCAAAGGGGAAAACTATTTTTGTGGTATCATTATTTTGCAATATTTGATTTTTAATTGACACAGTTCTATTTAAAATTTAATTTCCCAGGGGTGCAGGCTATTTGTTTTTAACGCCTGCACCCCTAAACGGCACTTTTTTTAACAAAATATTCAGTGAAAAGTTATCCCTGTTTTTTTACAAAGACTTTTTTAACCTGTGAAAAGTGACATAGAAAACAGTGTAAAAGTCAAATCTGCAATTATGCCGCCATAGGTGCAATATTACCGGGATCAAAAGAAGTTAAGGTTCCATATGGAATTATTCATTGAGCAAAAACTCCCTTTTTCCTTTAAGGCACCAATGAAGTAAATTTCCATGGTTTTAGGTTTTACACTGTATTCAAAATAAACGACTTTTTGCAGATTCATTTAAAGTCTTGAAAAAAAAAAAAAAAGGAGAAAACTTCTCACCACTGAATAGTTTGGGGAAAATAGTGCAGATTTGGCGGATTAGGGGTGCATGCTAAAATAAAATTGGTCTGCACCCCTGGGATTGACATTGTAAAAAGAATTGTGTCCAAATAAAAAAAATTGTAACAGCATAAAAAAAAAAAAACACCATTGAGGTGAACCAAAAATAAAAAATTCAAATTAGGGCAATCCGTTCAGGGCTATTCTGTAAGTATGCAGCAGGTGTATTGTAGAATAGGTTATTTGCACAAGGTGCATAGATGCAAAAATTATTAATAAAGGACTTTAGGGACATAAAAATATGCTAGTACCCATTTTCATGTACCCCAAAATTAGATGGGAGCAGTTACAAAAAGGGGAAAAAAATACAGAGTGGTCTTCCGCAACACTTCATCAATGTCAGGGGCAAAAAATGTACCTGCTGTGGTTAATTAAATCCCCACCTTTCAATTGCAGGCTTAAATGGGGGTAACCATAGTGATCAACCATGTTATTACAAACTGTAGAGGGGACCTACCATTTTGACAAGGAAAAATTTTGAACTTATCAAACAAATTCCCAAAACGCACCTTCCCCTTTCCCTAGATTTTGTAATCTGAATACTGGGATACAGCGGGCGCACGCCAGATACTTATCCCAGAAAAAACAAACAAAATGGAACGTAAACTTTCGACAGCCAAGTTTACCTTTCATTTTGAATACCCATGTGTGTAAAAACAAAAATTACCTCCGAAGGCTGATCTCCACGGTCCTGTGAGTGTCGTTGTCCCCACCGTACCACTCTTCCTCTGTCTTGACCCATCTTCCTGTGACGCCTGCCACTCGTCACCGGTGTCCAGAGTCTGTTCAGAGGATGAGGACGAGAGGGGTACTCCGCCTCTCTTCTCCCTTGACATTTCTTCTTTTTGGTACCTGAAATGACAAACAATTATTCATTTTTTTTTAGTGGTCAAGGATATTATATGCAAATACATTTGTAACTGTTGCTCTCTGCCTAACGCTTAAAAAAAAATTAAAACAAAACTATAAGGGTGTACACCGAAATTTGAAAAATTTGTCAGCGAACTATGGACAGACATGTAAGGAATGTAAAAAATAGAGGCTAAAAATAAAAATACACCACTCAATTTTTTCAATGGGTATCAAATGTTATCATGTACAGTTAAGTTAGGGTAACATTTTTTATTTGTGGGTTGTAATTGTGGGTTGCCATTCATGTACTTACTACGGTTTGTTACCGTCAGGGCTGTAGCTAGGGTAGTGCGGGCCGGTGCCATGGGACAGCGCACCACAGGGTAATGGGGTGCTGTTTGTGCCTGTTAAATTGCTTCACTTGTTTAATCTTCTGCATCTCCTGGCCTCCCATATCTCTCCTTGACCCTTCCCGATGAGGCCATTTTCCTTTGTACTTTGTGCATTATGGCCCTTTAAAAATTGGGGGGGTGCGTCTATGTTTTTATCTGGCACAGGCTACCAAAATGTAAAAGTATGGCTGTGTTTAACATGGTTCGTACCATAACTTTCTGGGTGGCCTGTTGCATTGAAAAAACATAGACGCACCCCCCAATTTTTAAAGGGCCATAATGCACAAAGTACAAAGGAAAATGGCCTCATGGGGAGAGGGTCAAGGAAGAGATATGGGAGGACAGGAGATGCAGAAGATTAAACAAGCGGAAGCTATAACAGAGAATGATAATAATCAGAAATTTAACAGGCACAAACAGCACCCCATTACCTGTGGTTGCGCTGTCCCATGGCACCGGCCGCACTACCCTAGCTACAGCCCTGATGGTAACAAAACCGCAGTAAGTTCATGAATGGCAGGCCACATTTACAACCACAAATAAAAAATAAAAAAATAACCTAACTAAACTATACATTATAACATTCATACCATTTAAAAAAACAAAAAACAACAACAAAGCATTATAAACATTGTAAAACATGAAAGTGTACATATGTTTGGAGGGAAAAGGGGCATTATAGATGTACATCACTGCATGAGTGCATGGGGCAGGTGACAGTTTGGTATTGCAGTACATGTACTTACAGGGGACAAGGCACTATAGGGTTAATAATATGGCTTCACTACATGGATCAAAGTTGATGTAAATGTACATGTGTTTAAAAGTGACTAGTGCACTGCTGTTAAATATAAAATATTACAGTTAATGGGTCTGGATGGACTTACAGGCAACATGTTACTATTTATTAACGTTTAGTATAACAGTGCTAGGGTCAGGGTGCTGTTAGTGTGCATGGCTTTAAAATACTAAACACTTATGGGCCTCCAGCTACTGTTGAACTACACATCACAGCATGCCCTGCAAACATTTTTAACATAACACCATGCTAACACTATGGCAGGCCATCCTGGGATCAGGAGTCCTACAAAAACTGGAGGGCCATAGTTTAAAGATCCCTGCCATCTAGCGCGTGGGTGCAGGCTGGACGGGGGGGGGGGGGGGGTGGAGAGGAGAGGGGGTGATTGTCTAAAAGTTAAATAAATTTTACCAAAGGGGCAAGGTGTGGCCAAGTAAAGCAGTATAGGGAATAGGGACAGATTACACTTACCTAAAACAAACAGAAATAGGACAGATCTCTTCTGCTGCCACGGGCTGGCTCCTCTGCTCCCAGTTGCTGTCTTCTCTCCTCTGGGTCCTGGATTGCTGGTCACTGCTGCTGCTGTCTCTCTTGCCAACTTCGTTCACCAACAGGTGCCCTTGTCAGCAAGCCAAATTGATCAGGGACACTGCACTCTCCACACTGCAGGCTGATCAAAATGGTGGCTGACCAACAGCCATTCACAGCCTTATATAGTCCCTGGGGAAAAAGGCGCCAGGGCAGCCCTCAGTTACCCACCCCCTTGCAAATCCCGCCTGACATACAAGTCCCCGTCGAAAAGTCTCCACCTCCCGATTCGCGGCATTGGCTATTTTCCGCATTTTTTTGCGTTTCGAGTTTTTCAAATTGAATACGGGGATAAGCGACGGCGCGCGCGTTACTTTAACGCAATTTAAAAATGTGATGTGCGGCGTTAACTTCACCCGCCAAAACGGCGAAGTTAACGATTTTATATTGAATACCCCTGTTAGTGGAAAAAGATAAAATTTCAGTAAGGGATGATAAATTCAAATGGGCCTTTGTTAGTCAATTCAATCCTCTCTATAGAGAGATTGAAGAGGTTTTTAAAAAGAATTGGTATTTAATCAAAAAAGATCCCATTTTAGGAGAAGTTCCAGATAACCCACTTTTTATCTATCGTAAGGGCCCGTCTTTAAAAGATAAGCTTGTGAGGAGTGCTTTAGATGATATGAACAGATCTAACATCAGAACACAGGGTTTCCACCGTTGTGGAATATGTTTGATGTGTCGGACTGTGAAAAGCTCAATGAGCAAAATTTCAAGTTTTGATGTTAATGGTATTAATTATAAAATAAAAGATTTTTTTGACCTGCCAAACTAGAAATATTATATATGCAATGGAATGTACATGTGGCCTATTGTACATAGGAAAGACTAGTAGAAATCTTAAAACACGTCTCGCTGAGCATATATATAACCCATTCTTTTTCTGCACACTTTAAAATTTAACATAATCAAAAAGAATGCTATATAAGCAAATTTTGGGGTATAGAGCAAGCGAAACCATCCTGGAGGTATAGGAATCTGGAAACTAGGCTTTCAAAAATGGAGATGCGTTGGATTTATAAGTTAGGTACCCTTGCTCCAAAAGGCCTAAATTCCGACTTTGAGATGAAATGCTTTTTAAAATAAAATTTGTTAGTTTGGCATTGGTTTTAATTAGGGGTGAGCGGGTTCGGATTTCTGAAATCCGAACCCCCGCCGAGCCCCCCCGATCCGAGTCCGATCCGAGTCAGGCTCGACTTTTCCCGCCTGACTCGGATCTGAAATCGAGGCAAAACGTCATCATCCCGCCTTCCGAGTCTCGCGGGTTTTGGATCCTATATAAGGTACCCGCGTCGGCGCCATTTTCTCACTCGGCTGTGGACAGTGAAGAGGGAGGGTGGGAGTTAGGGCTGTGAAGTGTAGTGTAGTGTAGTGTAGTGCTGCTGTTGTCCACTACTTCAAAGTCCATAGGGGCTGGCTGTGTTGTGCTGTGCTGCTGTTGTTAATAGGGGCTGTGTCCACTACTTCAAAGTCCATAGGGGCTGGCTGGACTGTGTTGTGCAGTCAGTTCTCCATAGGGGCTGTGTCCACTCCAAAGTCCTGTGCAGTGTCCCAGACCTAAAGGGGTGCTGTAGTGTTGTCCAGGGGGTGCTCTGTCCATCAGGGGTGCTCCCCCCAAGTGCTAAAAAAATAATATATTTTCTGTGTTTGTGAATTGTGTGCGCAGTAGCCGCACGTGCATCAACAAAGTAGTGCCAAGCGTGCGCCTGTGTCATAAGTAAAGGGCCGGCTGGCTTGACCGTTAAAGGGTGCTGTAACCCCCAAAGTACACTCCAGTCCAAACCAAAAAAAAAATTATTTTCTGTGTTTGTGAATTGTGTGCGCAGTAGCCGCACGTGCATCAACAAAGCAGTGCCAAGCGTGCGCCTGTGTCATAAGTAAAGGGCCGGCTGGCTTGACCGTTAAAGGGTGCTGTAACCCCCGAAAGTACACTCCAGTCCAAACCAAAAAAAAATTATTTTCTTTGTTTGTGAATTGTGTGCGCAGTAGCCGCACGTGCATCAACAAAGTAGTGCCAAGCGTGCGCCTGTGTCATAAGTAAAGGGCCGGCTGGCTTGACCGTTAAAGGGTGCTGTAACCCCCGAAAGTACACTCCTGTCCAAACCAAAAAAAAATTATTTTCTGTGTTTGTGAATTGTGTGCGCAGTAGCCGCACGTGCATCAACAAAGTAGTGCCAAGCGTGCGCCTGTGTCATAAGTAAAGGGCCGGCTGGCTTGACCGTTAAAGGGTGCTGTAACCCCCGAAAGTACACTCCAGTCCAAACCAAAAAAAAAATTATTTTCTGTGTTTGTGAATTGTGTGCGCAGTAGCCGCACGTGCATCAACAAAGTAGTGCCAAGCGTGCGCCTGTGTCATAAGTAAAGGGCCGGCTGGCTTGACCGTTAAAGGGTGCTGTAACCCCCGAAAGTACACTCCAGTCCAAACCAAAAAAAAATTATTTTCTGTGTTTGTGAATTGTGTGCGCAGTAGCCGCACGTGCATCAACAAAGTAGTGCCAAGCGTGCACCTGTGTCATAAGTAAAGGGCCGGCTGGCTTGACCGTTAAGGGTGCTGTAACCCCCGAAAGTACACTCCAGTCCAAACCAAAAAAAAAATTATTTTCTGTGTTTGTGAATTGTGTGCGCAGTAGCCGCACGTGCATCAACAAAGTAGTGCCAAGCGTGCGCCTGTGTCATAAGTAAAGGGCCGGCTGGCTTGACCGTTAAAGGGTGCTGTAACCCCCGAAAGTACACTCCAGTCCAAACCAAAAAAAAATTATTTTCTGTGTTTGTGAATTGTGTGCGCAGTAGCCGCACGTGCATCAACAAAGTAGTGCCAAGCGTGCACCTGTGTCATAAGTAAAGGGCTGGCTGGCTTGACCGTTAAGGGTGCTGTAACCCCCGAAAGTACACTCCAGTCCAAACCAAAAAAAAAATTATTTTCTGTGTTTGTGAATTGTGTGCGCAGTAGCCGCACGTGCATCAACAAAGTAGTGCCAAGCGTGCGCCTGTGTCATAAGTAAAGGGCCGGCTGGCTTGACCGTTAAAGGGTGCTGTAACCCCCAAAGTACACTCCAGTCCAAACCAAAAAAAAAATTATTTTCTGTGTTTGTGAATTGTGTGCGCAGTAGCCGCACGTGCATCAACAAAGTAGTGCCAAGCGTGCGCCTGTGTCATAAGTAAAGGGCCGGCTGGCTTGACCGTTAAAGGGTGCTGTAACCCCCGAAAGTACACTCCAGTCCAAACCAAAAAAAATTTATTTTCTGTGTTTGTGAATTGTGTGCGCAGTAGCCGCACGTGCATCAACAAAGTAGTGCCAAGCGTGCACCTGTGTCATAAGTAAAGGGCCGGCTGGCTTGACCGTTAAAGGGTGCTGTAACCCCCGAAAGTACACTCCAGTCCAAACCAAAAAAAAATTATTTTCTGTGTTTGTGAATTGTGTGCGCAGTAGCCGCACGTGCATCAACAAAGTAGTGCCAAGTGTGCGCCTGTGTCATAAGTAAAGGGCCGGCTGGCTTGACCGTTAAAGGGTGCTGTTACCCCCGAAAGTACACTCCAGTCCAAACCAAAAAAAAATTATTTTCTGTGTTTGTGAATTGTGTGCGCAGTAGCCGCACGTGCATCAACAAAGTAGTGCCAAGCGTGCGCCTGTGTCATAAGTAAAGGGCCGGCTGGCTTGACCGTTAAAGGGTGCTGTAACCCACAAAGTACACTCCAGTCCAAACCAAAAAAAAAATTATTTTCTGTGTTTAGCCGCACGTATATATCAAATCGATATAACATAAATGGAGGACCAAACTTTCTCCGATAAAAATAAAATAGAGAAAGATCAAGAACCACTTCCTCCTAGTGCTGAAGCTGCTGCCACTAGTCATGACATAGACGATAACATGCCATCAACGTCGTCTGCCAAGGCCGATGCCCAATGTCATAGTAGAGGGCACATACAATCCCAAATGGCAAAGTTCAGGAAAATGACCTTGAAAAAGACATTTAAATCAGCTGAAGAGAAACGTAAACTTGCCAATATGCCATTTATGACACGGAGTGGCAAGGAACGGCTAAGGTCGATCCCTAGTATGTTCATGACTAGTGGTTCAGCTTCACATGACGATGGAAGCCCTCCTCCCACTAAAAAAATCAAAAGAGTTAAGCTGCCAAAAGCACAGCGAAGAACTGTGCTTTCTAAGAAGATATCACAAATCCCCAAGGAGAGTCCAAGTGTGGTGGTGGTTGCGATGCCTGACCTTCCCAGCACTGGACGGGAAGAGGTGGCTCTTTCCACCATTTGCACGCCCCCTGCAAGTGCTGAAAGGAGCACCCACAGTCCACTTGCTGATATGCAAATTGAAGATGTCACTGTTGAAGTACAACAGGATGAGGATACTGGTGTAGCTGGCGCTGAGGAGGAAGTTGGCGAGGAGGATTCTGATGGTGATGTGGTTTGTTTAAATCAGGCTCCGGGGGAGACAGTTGTTGTCCGTGGGATGAAAAAGCCCATCACGGTCATGCCTGGGCAGAAGACCAAACATTCCACCTCTTTGGTCTGGCAATATTTCTATCCAAATCCGGACAACAACTGTCTTGCCATATGTACCATATGTAAAGGTGAAATAAGTAGGGGTAGGGACGTCAACCACCTAGGAACATCCTCCCTTATACGGCACCTGCAGCGCGTTCATAAAAAGTTACTGTCAAGTTCAGAAACTTTGGCTAAGACCGTAAGCAGTCCAGGGACACCTAAATCCCGTTGTCCTGTTGTATCCAAGCGCCTGCAAACCACACCGTCAACTCCCTCCTCGTCAATTTCCTCCTTAGTCAGGATCGGAAGTAGTCCTGCAGGCCATGTCACTGGCATGACTGACTCTCCTATCCGGGATTCCTCTGGAGGATCCTGCATTGCTACGCCTACTGCTGCCGCTGCTGCTGTTGCTGCTGCTGGGAGTCGTTCATCATCCCAGAGAGGAAGTAGGAACACCACTACTTTTACTAAACAATTGACCCTCCAACAGTCCTTAGCGAGGAGGATGAAGTACGACAGCAGTCATCCTGAAGCAAAACGTATAACTGAGGCCTTGACTGCTATGTTGGTGTTAGACGTGCGTCCGGTATCCGCCATTAGTGCAGTGGGATTTAGACAATTGATGGAGGTAGTGTGTCCTCGGTTCCAAATCCCGTCTAGATTCCACTTCACTAGGCAGGCGATACCGAGACTGTACAGAAACGTCAGAAAAAGTGTCCTCAGTGTCCTGAAAAATGCCGTTGTACACAATGTCCACTTAACCACGGACATGTGGACAAGTGGAACAGGGCAGACTAAGGACTATATGACTGTGACAGCCCACTGGGTAGATGTATCACCTTACGCAGCAACAGCAGCAGCGTCACCAGTAGCAGCATCTCAGAAATGCCAGCTCGTTACAAGGCAGGCTACGCTGTGTATCACCGGTTTCAGTAAGAGGCACACCGCCGACAACCTCTTAGAGAAACTGAGGGAAATCATCGCCCAGTGGCTTACCCCACTTAGACTCTCCTGGGGATTTGTGATATCTGACAACGCCACCAATATTGTGCGGGCATTACATCTGGGCAAATTCCAACACGTCCCATGTTTTGCTCACACAATAAACTTGGTGGTGCAGAATTTTCTGAAAAGCGACAGGGGCGTGCAGGAGACGCTTTGGGTGGCCCGAAAAATTTCTGGCCACTTTCGCCATTCAGCGACTGCGTGCCGAAGACTGGAGTGCCAGCAAACACTCTTGAACCTGCCCCGCCATCACCTGAAGCAAGAGGTTGTGACGCGGTGGAACTCAACCCTCTATATGCTTCAGAGGATGGAGGAGCAGCAAAAGGCCATACAAGCCTATACATCCACCTATGACATAGGCAAAGGAGGGGGTATGCACCTGACTCAAGCGCAGTGGAGAATGATTTCCGTGTTGTGCAAGGTTCTCCAGCCCTTCGAACTTGCCACACGTGAAGTCAGTTCAGACACTGCCAGCTTGAGTCAGGTCATTCCCCTCATCAGGCTTTTGCAGAAGCAGCTGGAGAAAGTGAAGGAGGAGCTAAGACGGAGCGATTCCGCTCGGCATGTGGGACTTGTGGATGAAGCCCTTCATTCGCTTTGCCAGGATTCCAGGGTGGTCAATCTGTTGAAATCAGACCACTACGTTTTGGCCACCGTGCTCGATCCTAGGTTTAAAGCCTATGTGGTGTCTCTCTTTCCGGCCGACACAAGCCTGCAGAGGTGCAAAGACCTGCTGGTGAACACACTGTCAGCTGAAGCGGAACGTGACACGTCAACGGCTCCTTCTTCATTTTCTCCTGCAACTGGGGCTGCCAGGAAAAAACTTAGGTATCCTAAGCAACCCGCTGGCGGTGATGCAGGGCAGGCAGGACCAAGTTTGGACATCTGGTCCGGACTGAAGGACCTGGCAACAATTTCTGACATGTCTACTGTCACTGCATATGATACTGTCACCATTGACAGAATGGTGGAGGATTACATCGGTGACAGCATCCAAGTAGGCATGGCAGACAGTCCATACCTGTACTGGCAGGAAAAAGAGGCAATTTGGAGGCCCCTGTACAAACTGGCTCTATTTTACCTGAGTTGCCCCCCCTCCAGTGTGTACTCCGAAAGAGTGTTTAGTGCAGCCGGGAACCTTGTCAGCGAAAGGCGTAGGAGGTTGCTTCCACAGAATGTGGAGAAGATGATGTTCATCAAAATGAATTATCAGCTCTTCCAGGGAGACCAGCCTCCAGAAGGTACAGAGGGACCTGTGGTGGTGGATTCAAGTGGGGACGAGTTAATACTCTGTGAGGATGAGGATGTACACACTGAAGAGGGTGAGGAATCGGTGGATGAGGAGGATGAGGATGACATCTTGCCTCCATAGAGCCAGTTTGTGCAGGGACACATTAATTGCCAGCTTGTTTTGTGGGGGCCCAAACGAACCAATCATTTCAGCCACAGTTGTGTGGCAGACCCTGGCGCTGAAATGATTGGTTTGTTAAAGTGTGCATGTCCTGTTTATACAACATAAGGGTGGGTGGGAGGGCCCAAGGACAATTCCATCTTGCACCTCTTTTTTTTCTTTGCATTATGTACAGTTTGGGGCCTAGTTTTTCAAACTGCCATCCTGTCTGCCACTGCAGTTTCACGCCTAGATGGGTCACGTGTTTGTGCCGCCCACTCGTGTCGCTTAGCATAGTCATCCAGCTACCTCGGTGCAACGTTTTGGACATAAAAACACTATTGTGAGGTGTGAGGTGTTCAGAATAGACTGGAAATGAGTGGAAATTAAGGTTATTGAGGTTAATAATAGCATAGGAGCAGAAAAACCTACAAATTCTGTGATTTTAGCTGTTTTTATGCTTTTTTAAGAAAAAATACAGATCCAAAACACAAAACTAGGGGTGTGCACCGGCCACTTTTCGTGTTTTGTGTTTTGGTTTTGGATCTGGATCTTTCTTCGTGTTTTGGATCTGGATTGGTTTTGCCAAAACCACCCTTCCGTGTTTTGGGTTCTGGGTTTTGTGTTTTGGATCTGTATTTTTTTGAAAAAAAGCATAAAAACAGCTAAAATCACAGAATTTGTAGGTTTTTCTGCTCCTATGCTATTATTAACCTCAATAACCTTAATTTCCACTAATTTCCAGTCTATTCTGAATACCTCACACCTCACAATAGTGTTTTTATGTCCAAAAGGTTGCACCGAGGTAGCTGGATAACTATGCTAAGCGACACGAGTGGGCGGCACAAACACGTGACCCATCTAGGCGTGAAACTGCAGTGGCAGACAGGATGGCATTGAAAAACTAGGCCCCAAACTGTACATAATGCAAAGAAAAAAAAGAGGTGCAAGATGGAATTGTCCTTGGGCCCTCCCACCCACCCTTATGTTGTATAAACAGGACATGCACACTTTAACAAACCAATCATTTCAGCGCCAGGGTCTGCCACACAACTGTGGCTGAAATGATTGGTTCGTTTGGGCCCCAACAAAACAAGCTGGCAATTAATCTGTCCCTGCACAAACTGGCTCTACGGAGGCAAGAAGTCGTCCTCATCCTCCTCATCCACAGATTCCTCACCCTCTTCAGTGTTATGTACATCCTCATCCTCACAGAGTATTAATTCGTCCCTGCTGGAACCACAGGTCCCTCTGTACGTTCTGGAGGCTGGTCTCCCTGGAAGAGTTGATCATTCATTTTATGAACATCATCTTCTCCACATTTTGTGGAAGCAACCTCCTACGCCTTTCGCTAACAAGGTTCCCGGCTGCACTAAACACTCTTTCGGAGTACACACTGGAGGGGGGGCAACTCAGGTAAAATAGAGCCAGTTTGTACAGGGACCTCCAAATTGCTTCTTTTTCCTGCCAGTACAGGTACGGACTTTCTGACATGCCTACTTGGATGCTGTCACCGATGTAATCCTTTAACAGACAGACGCACGCTTGTCGCTGCTGCTTTGAGGATTCAAGTGCGGCTACAGCCCACACAATTCACAAAGACAGAAAAAAAAAAAGAATATTTTTATTGTTTGTGGAGCACACTTTGAGGGTTACACCACCCTCTAACAGACAGATGCACGCTTGTCGCTGCTGCTTTGAGGATGCAAGTGCGGCTACAGCCCACACAATTCACAAAGACAGAAAAAAGAAGAAGAATATTTTTATTCTTTGTGTAGCACACTTTGAGGGTGTCACCACCCTTTAACAGACAGACGCACGCTTGTCGCTGCTGCTTTAAGGATGCAGGTGCGGCTACAGCCCACACAATTCACAAAGACAGAAAAAAGAAGAATATTTTTATTGTTTGTGTAGCACACTTTGAGGGTGTCACCACCCTTTAACAGACAGACGCACGCTTGTCGCTGCTGCTTTGAGGATGCAAGTGCGGCTACATCGCACACAAGTCACAAACACATTAAAAAAATAGTTTTTTATTTTTTGGAGCACTTCGTGAGTTACACCACCCTTTAACAGACAGACGCACGCTTGTCGCTGCTGCTTTAAGGATGCAGGTGCGGCTACAGCCCACACAATTCACAAAGACAGAAAAAAGAAGAATATTTTTATTGTTTGTGTAGCACACTTTGAGGGTGTCACCACCCTTTAACAGACAGACGCACGCTTGTTGCTGCTGCTTTGAGGATGCAAGTGTGGCTACATCGCACACAAGTCACAAACACATTAAAAAAAATTTTTTGATTTTTTGGAGCACTTTGAGAGTTACAACACCCTTTAACAGACAGGCGCACGCTTGTCGCTGCTGCTTTGAGGATGCAAGTGCGGCTACAGCCCACACAATTCACAAAGACAGAAAAAAAAAGAACAATATTTTAATTGTTTGTGTAGCACACTTTGAGGGTGTCACCACCCTTTAACAGACAGACGCACGCTTGTCGCTGCTGCTTTAAGGATGCAGGTGCGGCTACAGCCCACACATTTCACAAAGACAGAAAAAAAAGAACAATATTTTAATTGTTTGTGTAGCACACTTTGAGGGTGTCACCACCCTTTAACAGACAGACGCACGCTTGTCGCTGCTGCTTTGAGGATGCAGGTGGAATCTAGACGGGATTTGGAACCGAGGACACACTACCTCCATCAATTGTCTAAATCCCACTGCACTAATGTCGGATACCGGACGCACGTCTAACACCAACATAGCAGTCAAGGCCTCAGTTATACGTTTTGCTTCAGGATGACTGCTGTCGTACTTCATCCTCATCGCTAGGGACTGTTGGAGGGTCAATTGTTTAGTAAAAGTAGTGATGTTCCTACTTCCTCTCTGGGATGATGAACAACTCCCAGCAGCAGCAACAGCACTAGTAGGAAGTGGTTCTTGATCTTTCCCTATTTTATTTTTATCAGAGAAAGTTTGGTCCTCCATTTATGTTATATTGATATATATACATGCGGCTAAAGCGCACACAAACACAGAAAATATTTTTTTATTTTTGCTGGAGAGTAGTGCACTTTGTGGGTTACACCACCCTTTAAGAAATGAGCCAGCCGGCTCTTTACTTATGGGACACAGGCGCACGCTTGGCGCTGCTCCTTTGTTGATGCACGTGCAGCCACAGTGCACACAAGTCACAAACACAGAAAATATATATTTTTTTGGTTTGGAGTGTACTTTGGGGGTTACAGAACCCTTTAACGGTCAAGCCAGCCGGCCCTTTACTTATGACACAGGCGCACGCTTGGCACTACTTTGTTGATGCACGTGCGGCTACTGCGCACACAATTCACAAACACAGAAAATTATTTTTTTTTTGGTTTGGACTGGAGTGTACTTTCGGGGGTTACAGCACCCTTTAACGGTCAAGCCAGCCGGCCCTTTACTTATGACACAGGCGCACGTTTGGCACTACTTTGTTGATGCACGTGCGGCTACTGCGCACACAATTCACAAACACAGAAAATAAATTTTTTTTTGGTTTGGACTGGAGTGTACTTTGGGGGTTACAGCACCCTTTAACGGTCAAGCCAGCTGGCCCTTTACTTATGACACAGGCGCACGCTTGGCACTACTTTGTTGATGCACGTGCGGCTACTGCGCACACAATTCACAAACACAGAAAATTATTTTTTTTTTGGTTTGGACTGGAGTGTACTTTGGGGGTTACAGCACCCTTTAACGGTCAAGCCAGCTGGCCCTTTACTTATGATACAGGCGCACGCTTGGCACTACTTTGTTGATGCACGTGCGGCTACTGCGCACACAATTCACAAACACAGAAAATTATTTTTTTTTTTGGTTTGGACTGGAGTGTACTTTGGGGGTTACAGCACCCTTTAACGGTCAAGCCAGCCGGCCCTTTACTTATGACACAGGCGCACGCTTGGCACTACTTTGTTGATCCACGTGCGGCTACTGCGCACACAATTCACAAACACAGAAAATAATTTTTTTTTTGGTTTGGACTGGAGTGTACTTTCGGGGGTTACAGCACCCTTAACGGTCAAGCCAGCCGGCCCTTTACTTATGACACAGGCGCACGCTTGGCACTACTTTGTTGATGCACGTGCGGCTACTGCGCACACAATTCACAAACACAGAAAATAATTTTTTTTTTGGTTTGGACTGGAGTGTACTTTCGGGGGTTACAGCACCCTTAACGGTCAAGCCAGCCGGCCCTTTACTTATGACACAGGCGCACGCTTGGCACTACTTTGTTGATGCACGTGCGGCTACTGCGCACACAATTCACAAACACAGAAAATAATTTTTTTTTTGGTTTGGACTGGAGTGTACTTTCGGGGGTTACAGAACCCTTAACGGTCAAGCCAGCCGGCCCTTTACTTATGACACAGGCGCACGCTTGGCACTACTTTGTTGATGCACGTGCGGCTACTGCGCACACAATTCACAAACACAGAAAATATATTATTTTTTTAGCACTTGGGGGGAGCACCCCTGATGGACAGAGCACCCCCTGGACAACACTACAGCACCTCTTTAGGACTGGGACACTGCACAGGACTTTGGAGTGGACACAGCCCCTATGGAGAACTGACTGCACAACACAGTCCAGCCAGCCCCTATGGACTTTGAAGTAGTGGACACAGCCCCTATTAACAACAGCAGCACAGTACAACACAGCCAGCCCCTATGGACTTTGAAGTAGTGGACAACAGCAGCACTACACTACACTACACTACACAGCCCTAACTCCCACCCTCCCTCTTCACTGTCCACAGCCGAGTGAGAAAATGGCGCCGACGTGGGTACCTTATATAGGATCCAAAACCCGCGAGACTCGGAAGGCGGGAAGATGACGTTTTCCCTCGATTTCAGAATCCGAGTCAGGCGGGAAAAGTCGAGCCTGACTCGGATCGGACTCGGATCGGGGGGGCTCGGGGGGGTTCGGATTTCAGAAATCCGAACCCGCTCACCCCTACACAAAACCCAGAACCCAAAACACGGAAGGGTGGTTTTGGCAAAACCAATCCAGATCCAAAACACGAAGAAAGATCCAGATCCAAAACCAAAACACGAAAAGTGGCCGGTGCACACCCCTAGTTTTAATATGATTTAATAATGTTTTTGCTATTACCTTGTTTTAATGTATGTATTATTCTCTCTTTTATGTTTTATATGACTATGGACACCATAATGACCTAATAAGGAAAATGGACTACGGTTTTATATATATCTATATGTGTCATTATATATATGGAGGTAAAGGATATTTCCGGAGTATGGAGCTCATGATCCTATTTTTTTATATACATAGCGTGGTGACACGCATAATGATCCACTAATTGGAACGCACACATGATCATTTGGTTGCACGTATTGAGTCACGTGGAAGACACGTGACGGAAGTGACACGCATGGTAAACTGCTATTGGAACGCACACGTGAACACTTGGTTGTGCGTATTGAGTCACGTGGAAGACACGCGACGGAAACAGTAGGATCTACTTTGGAACGCATATCGGATATCCGATCACGTGCTTCCTGGTCACGTGAGCTTATGAAGTGGAACGCACATCACGGAAGTATCTGACTTAAGGATCTTCAGCTGCCCCTTATGATTATAATTTATGGAGGTATATATTGTGTATTAGAAGGTACAGCCATACGCTTCTGAGGAAGAACCAATCCGGTTCGAAATGCGTTAAGCGGTGTGGCTGCATTTGCGTATTGGATGTCCCTGGAGTGGATGCTTACCTATCTTGGCCTAAGGAGTGTGGAGAATCCAGAGCTCTAGACACTACCTTTGTGGAACAACTGGCCTGATGAGTATATGCTGATCCTCCATACATACCCCTTTGTTACATGCTTGTTTATTCATTATGTTTGTGAGTGCAGTTATTTTTAAACATTAAAAACCTTTTTTATCATAAAGGTGTTTTGCACTATTGGATTTTTCTTTTTCATTTTATATCATCATGAGTTGCTGTTGATGTATCAACCTTCCTAGAATAAAGGAGGACTTCATTGTTTTGATCCCTATATCAAAACGTTAAATACACAGGATCTTCAATATTATGAAGCTGGATTTAAAAGGGTGATTATCCTTCTCATGATTACATGATTACAGGTTTTTTTGCGCAAATATTGTATTATATTTTTTTGTATGGTATAACTTTTGTTGTGGGAAGCTGTGTGAACCTCCCCATTAATACATATGCTGCATTACTTTACCTGTTTTTGCGCATAAACACAGAATAAGTTTTTTATATCTCTGGGAAGCAGTTGGGAAGCCGACGGACGGAATCCCGACCGCCGGCTTCCCGACTGTCTAATCCCGGCAAGGGTTAAATGACAGGCGTTGAAATCCTGATACCTGTCATTTTACCTACGCCGGGAGCCCGACAACCGGCTTACCAATCGAAGGTAAGCCGGGCGCCAGGCACGGACAGCCAGGGGGGGGAGGGTTAGGTTTAGGGTTCCCGGGGGGGACTTAGGGTTAGGAACCCCCCCCGGGAGGTTAGGGTTAGGCTAGGGGAAGGGGGAGTTAGGGTTAGGCACCCCGGGGGGGAGGTTAGGGTTAGGCACCCCCCGGGGGGACTTAGGTTAAGGCGGCGGGGAAGGGGGGTTAAGTTAAGGCACTTAGAGGGGGGATTAGGGTTAGGCACTTGGGGGGAGTTTAGGGTTAGGCATCCCAAAGGGAGGGTTAGAGGGTAGAATAGGGTTAGGAAATACTTACCTTGGACGATCGGGATTTTCACCCCTGCCGGGCAGCCGGCGGTCTATCATACCGAACCCCTATCTCCACAGGTCCACCCACAGGTGGGACATGGAGAGACATGGTGGGTTTGCTGGTTACGTCAAGGGGTCTGTGACAGAGCCCTATAGATGTTACTGTATCTGTAATCTTTTCGGGACCTGAAGAATTCATTCACGATCTCTCAAGGAAGTGGGTCAAAAGTATTAGAACACCCCATTTTTATAGTTTTTATTGAGATTTAAGCAATTCAAGTCCAGTGAATAACCTGTGCCTACCTGAAGAGCCACCTTCAAGGGTGGAATGCAGTGTGCACTACAAGTGTTAGGTCTCTTAGGGCTCTATTTATTAACATTATTTTTACTAAAATAAAGTGAAAAAGGGTGTTTTCACACCCTTTTCACATTATTTTAGTTTCACCTGTATTTATTACAGGGCAATTGGAGTAGAATTAGTACAATTCTACTCCAACCCCCAGTATCACTTATTTTTAGTAAAGCAGATCGCATTTCCCATAATTGTAATGGGAAATGTGATCTGTGTGCAAGTTACTAAAAATAAATTGTAAAAAAATACCGGGGGAAGCCCTGTGATAATAACGCCACCTGGAGGTGGCGTTATCCAGGGTCTCCCCCGGTTACCGGGCTCCCACTCTGCTCTAACGGGGAGAGCAGAGGCGGGAGCCGGTACCAGTAATCAGCTATGTGGTCTAAATAGACCGCAAGCTGATTGCTGTAAAAAAAAGAAAAAAAAAATTAAACATTTTTTCTTTTACTTACCTGAATCCAGGGACCGGTGATCGGGCCTCCGGTGATGGCTCCTCTCCGGTCAGCTGGTCTCCCACAGTGCACTGGGGCCCGGTCATCAGGTGATCGGGCCCCAGTGCAGTATGGGAGATCACCTGATCGGGAAGCCCGGAGAAGACCACCGGAGGCCAGGAGGATGCAGGTAAGTGTAATGAAGGGAGGGGGGGTCGCAGAGGGGGGGAGGGGGGGGTCGCGGGGGGGCCGCGATCGAGGGGGGCGGGGCTTAGTGCCGGGGGTGGGGCTTAGCGTCGGTGGGGGGTAGCAGTGACGGTGGGTCGGCGCATGCGCGGGCTCTTAGTCGCGGTATTTTTTCCGAAAATACCGCGACTAGAGTGCGGATGGGATCCGCAGGGACAGAGCTTTATCGCAAGCTCTGTCCCTGCAAGGGATTTATAGTAAATCCCTGTGATATTACCTGAATTCGCAATGCGAATTCACTCGGTAATATCACACTACAATCCGCATTCAATATGCGGATTGTAGTAAATAGAGCCCATAGTATAAGAAATAGATCACTTCACCCCAGTGGCGTCACAAGGGGGGTGCGGTGGGTGCGGGCCGCACCGAGTGTCACCCTCCAAGGGGGTGACACCAAAATCTGACTCATCCCCGCCCCCCGCTCAGCAGAGCCTGCACTGCAGGGAGACGCCAGGCTGGAGAGGCGCTCTCCCTGCAGCAGCTGCTGAGACAGGTTTTAATTCTGCCGGCTGCCGCTGCGCCTGTCACACTGAGACAGCCAGCGGCAGCCTACTATACAGTAAGTGCTGTGCTCTTCATACAGTCCCCTACATGTGGGGGGGGGGGAGCGCTAGAGGCACGGGGCTGATTACCTGCTGTCAGTGTAAAGACCATCAGCCTGACTGAAGCCGCCGCCGGGGTGGATCATGGCAGCTGAGCTCCTGCTCCTCCTCTCTTCAGTGAATCAGCTCACTCCCTGCCTTACAGATCATCACGCTGGGAGCAGGCAGGGACAGTCTACAAAACATTTGCCAGTTTACAAGTGTATTCAAATACTGTTGATTACACTTGAATACTGACAAGTAGTTTGTACACTGTCCCTGCTTCTTCCCAGCGTGACCCTCTGACCTCCCAGTCAGAGAGGATGAGAAGGAGCTGGGAGACAGCATGCAGCCAGCACAGTGACTATGGTCTACTGTATACAGTAGGTGTAATGGGAAGTAACTAATTCAGTGAGGAGAGAGTGTCTATGCTGGGGATGGTGTATTAATGTATGTGCGTGGGTATACTCATTGTGTTTCTGTGTGTATAAGGGGTGTATTCATGTTATGTGTTATATGTGGGTCAATGATGGTCTCTGCATTATCTGGCGGTTACTACGATGCTCTCTATTATCTGGCGGTTACTACGATGCTCTCTGTATTTTCTGGCGGTTACTACGATGCTCTCTGTATTATCTGGCAGTTACTACGATGCTCTCTGTATTATCTGGCGGTTACTTCGATGCTCTCTGTATTATCTGGCGGTTACTACGATGCTCTCTATTATCTGGCGGTTACTACGATGCTCTCTGTATTATCTGGCGGTTACTACGATGCTCTCTGTATTATCTGGCGGTTACTACGATGCTCTCTATTATCTGGCGGTTACTACGATGCTCTCTGCATTATCTGGCGGTTACTACGATGCTCTCTGTATTATCTGGCGGTTACTTCGATGCTCTCTGTATTATCTGGCGGTTACTACGATGCTCTCTGTATTTGGCGGTTACTACGATGCTCTCTGTATAATCTGGCGGTTACTACGATGCTCTCTATATTATCTGGCGGTTACTACGATGCTCTCTGTATTATCAGGCGGTTACTACGATGCTCTCTGTATTATCTGGCGGTTACTACAATGCTCTCTGTATTATCTGGCGGTTACTACGATGCTCTCTGAATTATTTGGCGGTTACTTAAATGCTCTCTGTATTATCTGGCGGTTACTACAATGCTCTCTGAATTATTTGGCGGTTACTACAATGCTCTCTGTATTATCTGGCGGTTACTACAATGCTCTCTGTATTATCTGGCGGTTACCATGACGCTCTCTGCATTATCTGGCGGTTACTACGATGCCCTCTGTATTATCTGGCGGTTACTACGATGCTCTCTGTATTATCTGGCGGTTACTACGATGCTCTCTGTATTATTTGGCGGTTACTACAATGCTCTCTGTATTTTCTGGCGGTTACTACGATGCTCTCTGTATTATCTGGCGGTTACTACGAAGCTCTCTGTATTATCTGGCGGTTACTACGATGCTCTCTGTATTATCTGGCGGTTACTACAATGCTCTCTGAATTATTTGGCGGTTACTACAATGCTCTCTGTATTATCTGGCGGTTACTACAATGCTCTCTGTATTATCTGGCGGTTACCATGACGCTCTCTGCATTATCTGGCGGTTACTACGATGCCCTCTGTATTATCTGGCGGTTACTACGATGCTCTCTGCATTATCTGGCAGTCACTGTTACACTCTATGCAATACAATAGGGGTCATTACTTCTGGGGGTAATATTATAGGGGGCATTACCACTGCCATTGTGGGCACTATTAGGGGGCACTACTACAGGGAGCATTACTTTTGATGGCACTACTACAGGGGGCATTACTACTGAAGGCATTACTACTAGGGGCACTACTAATGGGGGCATTACTACTAGGGGCATTTCTACTAAGGGCATTAATACTGGGGTCACTACTATAGGGGGCACTAATACTATAGAGGACACTACTATAAGGGGCATTACCACTACCGCTGGGGGCACTATTAGGGGGCATTACCACTGGGGACATTGCATAGGGGCACTGCATAAGGGGCACCACTACCGTGGGCACTACATACGGGACACCACTACTGGGGGCATTGTGTAAATGTGTCTGCTGGACTGGTATTTGGGGAGAGTTTGCGGAGCTGCGCATCAATTTTATTTATTTTTTTTGGTGGGGGGTGTCACCATGAGTTATAGCACCGGGTGACACCAACACTAGTGACGCCTCTGCTTCACCCTAAGCCAGTGTTTTCCAACCTCGGCCCTCAAGGCAGGTTTCAGTGATATCCATGCTTGAACACAGTTGGTTAAATCAATATAACTGAGGTACTAATTAAGACACCTGTGCTCAAGAATAGCTATCCTTAAAACCTGGACTGTCAGCGTGCCTTGAAGACCATGGTTGGGAACCCCTGCCCCAATTGTCAGAAGAAAGAGAATTTATCATCTCTGGTTGTACACATTTTGTTTTTTGTTTTATAAAAAAATGTTTTTATAATACTTATAAACTCAATTCTTTAATCTTGCCATAGTTCACTATTGTTATTAAATTCACATCTACATCCTGATAATGATGTCACAAGGAAATGCTCTAACTGGTTCCATAGCTAAATATAGCAGCACTTTGGTGTTTTTTCACTTCCAACTGATCAGTCTCCTATGGTTAGCCATGAGGATATCGTCATTTCACAGAACCAAGCCCCAGAATAAAAAATAAACATATCTGATACTGTCAGAATATTTTCTGCATATGGAGCATGATTTAATCTGTTAATATTAATTGGTATGCTCCTAATTTCACCTTTGTCATATAACTGTATATGACTTGTTAAGACTGGAACACCTAAAAAGACAAAATAAAACCGCACACCCTTTGTAAATATTCAGTTTTAATCTTATACTTTTGAAATGTGCCCATAATTGTACAGTGGCAGCGCAAGACGATTTAATGAAAGATTTAATAAAAGTTTCCTTGCTATTATTACATATAGGCTTCAGTGGTAGTTGAAAGACAAAGACCCCCATTTATCATTGATAGTAAATACCAGCGCAATTTTTTGTTTAGTATCACTGTGATACAAATGAAAAATGTACTTGTATTTATCAATACTTACACCTCCGGTGAGGTCCTGCGAAGTCCTCGTCCTCAGTGGGGTCCTCTGCTGGGCTGTTGGCAGTCTAACGCTGCTAGCGACGGGGCTCCGGTGTTATGCGCATGCGTGACGGCCCTTCTGTGCATGTGCATGACACGGGGATCTGGCAGTGCCTGGAAGGGCAGCTCCGGTTCTCCATTGCCTGCAATGGGGGCCACATCACTCTTGCCATCTAATAGATGGTGAGAAAGATGCTGTGACAAACAGCGGTAATTTTAGATTGCGAATTAAAATTTAAACTAGAAACACTGAATGCAGATCAAGCAGCTATCAGCCTTCTGAGTAAGTCTGAGCTGTTGCAGACATAGTGGGATATAGCGAGGATGCTAATTTATGCATGCCCAGAAAACAGTGTTTAAATGATCAGATGCGCCTAAATTTTTCTAACCACCCCCTATTATCTCCCCCAAACGCTGACTACCTGTCACTCACTTTGCGAGTGAATCCTGTGTATGAGCATATTTGCAATTCAATTACTACTCGTGAGCAGTGCGGCTTACACACATGCAATGGGTAACAATTGCTCAGTTTGCCTAAATATCTGCATTGGGTCCATCTCTGAATCAGGCCCTAAGACCACATGACATCCTTATGTTCAGACCTAGGAGACTGCTTCCTTCACCACCTCTAGCTTCAGAGATCACTGTGACCGTATTAGGTACTACTCACCACTGACACAACTGTACAGCTTAAATACCTGCAAACAGGGTTAAATGCATCACATAGCAAGAAGAACCGTCCACCAACGGAATGCCCAATAACAAAGAGATGATTTGTGTCCTCTTTTCGTGACCTTACTGCAGTCCCCATTGAAATACTCAATCTTTTATATGGTTAAAAAAAAAACACCTGAGGGGGATTTGTGACAGTAATGATATTTTGCAGTTACATCTGTTAATTTATGTCTTGAACTATTAGGGGTCTATGTACTAAGCAGTGATAAGAGACAGAGTAAAAAGTGATAAGTCTGTGATAAGGTGCCAGCCAGTCAGCTCCCAACTGTCATTTTTCAAACACAGCCTGTAAGATGGCAGTTGGGAGCTGATTGGCAGGCACCTTATCACTTTTCACTCTGTCTCTTATCACTGCTTAGTACATAGACCCCCTAGTCTATTAGCCATGAGCCCCGCGATGTGCCATTGTATGGGTATGGAAACACCACAGCAACTGTCCTGTTGCATGCCAGTCTCACCCCAAACTTGCAGTTTTTTTAGCGTAGCCCTATGGGGCTGCAACACCAACCAAAAATCAGCAAGTTCAGCGCTACTCTAAGTACGGCGTACTGTATGTGTGAACTTACTCACGAGTGAGTTGGCTTCAGGCACATTGAATTGACTGCGTTTTAAAACTTAAAGGGAAATATATTTCAAGGCAATGGTAATTCCATTTATACTGTTATGCATAATGTAACATATAATGTGATACATAAATTTGGATCAAAGGAGGTTCTGTCTAATTTATACATTTACATTAATACAGCTGTGCGAATACATTTCTGCTCTGTACAAAGTTATTGTAATGCCTTGTAATTAGGGGTGAGCGGGTTCGGATTTCTGAAATCCGAACCCCCCCGAGCCCCCCCGATCCGAGTCCGATCCGAGTCAGGCTCGACTTTTCCCGCCTGACTCGGATCTGACATCGAGGCAAAACGTCATCATCCCGCCTTCCGAGTCTCGCGGGTTTTGGATCCTATATAAGGTACCCGCGTCGGCGCCATTTTCTCACTCGGCTGTGGACAGTGAAGAGGGAGGGTGGGAGTTAGTGCTGTGTAGTGTAGTGTAGTGTAGTGCTGCTGTTGTCCACTACTTCAAAGTCCATAGGGGCTGGCTGTGTTGTGCTGTGCTGCTGTTGTTAATAGGGGCTGTGTCCACTCCAAAGTCCTGTGCAGTGTCCCAGTCCTAAAGGGGTGCTGTAGTGTTGTCCAGGGGGTGCTCTGTCCATCAGGGGTGCTCCCCCCAAGTGCTAAAAAAATAATATATTTTCTGTGTTTGTGAATTGTGTGCGCAGTAGCCGCACGTGCATCAACAAAGTAGTGCCAAGCGTGCGCCTGTGTCATAAGTAAAGGGCCGGCTGGCTTGACCGTTAAAGGGTGCTGTAACCCCCGAAAGTACACTCCAGTCCAAACCAAAAAAAAATTATTTTCTGTGTTTGTGAATTGTGTGCGCAGTAGCCGCACGTGCATCAACAAAGTAGTGCCAAGCGTGCGCCTGTGTCATAAGTAAAGGGCCGGCTGGCTTGACCGTTAAGGGTGCTGTAACCCCCGAAAGTACACTCCAGTCCAAACCAAAAAAAAAATTATTTTCTGTGTTTGTGAATTGTGTGCGCAGTAGCCGCACGTGCATCAACAAAGTAGTGCCAAGCGTGCGCCTGTGTCCCATAAGTAAAAGGCCGGCTGGCTTGTCCGTTAAAGGGTGCTGTAACCCCCGAAAGTACACTCCAGTCCAAACCAAAAAAAAAATTATTTTCTGTGTTTGTGAATTGTGTGCGCAGTAGCCGCACGTGCATCAACAAAGTAGTGCCAAGCGTGCGCCTGTGTCATAAGTAAAGGGCCGGCTGGCTTGACCGTTAAGGGTGCTGTAACCCCCGAAAGTACACTCCAGTCCAAACCAAAAAAAAAATTATTTTCTGTGTTTGTGAATTGTGTGCGCAGTAGCCGCACGTGCATCAACAAAGTAGTGCCAAGCGTGCGCCTGTGTCATAAGTAAAGGGCCGGCTGGCTTGACCGTTAAAGGGTGCTGTAACCCCCGAAAGTACACTCCAGTCCAAACCAAAAAAAAATTATTTTCTGTGTTTGTGAATTGTGTGCGCAGTAGCCGCACGTGCATCAACAAAGTAGTGCCAAGCGTGCGCCTGTGTCATAAGTAAAGGGCCGGCTGGCTTGACCGTTAAGGGTGCTGTAACCCCCGAGAGTACACTCCAGTCCAAACCAAAAAAAAAATTATTTTCTGTGTTTGTGAATTGTGTGCGCAGTAGCCGCACGTGCATCAACAAAGTAGTGCCAAGCGTGCGCCTGTGTCATAAGTAAAGGGCCGGCTGGCTTGACCATTAAGGGTGCTGTAACCCCCGAAAGTACACTCCAGTCCAAACTAAAAAAAAAATTATTTTCTGTGTTTAGCCGCACGTATATATCAAATCGATATAACATAAATGGAGGACCAAACTTTCTCCGATAAAAATAAAATAGAGAAAGATCAAGAACCACTTCCTCCTAGTGCTGAAGCTGCTGCCACTAGTCATGACATAGACGATAACATGCCATCAACGTCGTCTGCCAAGGCCGATGCCCAATGTCATAGTAGAGGGCACATACAATCCCAAATGGCAAAGTTCAGGAAAATGACCTTGAAAAAGACATTTAAATCAGCTGAAGAGAAACGTAAACTTGCCAATATGCCATTTACGACACAGAGTGGCAAGGAACGGCTAAGGTCGATCCCTAGTATGTTCATGACTAGTGGTTCAGCTTCACATGACGATGGAAGCCCTCCTCCCACTAAAAAAATCAAAAGAGTTAAGCTGGCAAAAGCACAGCGAAGAACTGTGCTTTCTAAGAAGATATCACAAATCCCCAAGGAGAGTCCAAGTGTGGTGGTGGTTGCGATGCCTGACCTTCCCAGCACTGGACGGGAAGAGGTGGCTCTTTCCACCATTTGCACGCCCCCTGCAAGTGCTGAAAGGAGCACCCACAGTCCACTTGCTGATATGCAAATTGAAGATGTCACTGTTGAAGTACAACAGGATGAGGATACTGGTGTAGCTGGCGCTGAGGAGGAAGTTGGCGAGGAGGATTCTGATGGTGATGTGGTTTGTTTAAATCAGGCTCCGGGGGAGACAGTTGTTGTCCGTGGGATGAAAAAGCCCATCACGGTCATGCCTGGGCAGAAGACCAAACATTCCACCTCTTTGGTCTGGCAATATTTCTATCCAAATCCGGACAACAACTGTCTTGCCATATGTACCATATGTAAAGGTGAAATAAGTAGGGGTAGGGACGTCAACCACCTAGGAACATCCTCCCTTATACGGCACCTGCAGCGCGTTCATAAAAAGTTACTGTCAAGTTCAGAAACTTTGGCTAAGACCGTAAGCAGTCCAGGGACACCTAAATCCCGTTGTCCTGTTGTATCCAAGCGCCTGCAAACCACACCGTCAACTCCCTCCTCGTCAATTTCCTCCTTAGTCAGGATCGGAAGTAGTCCTGCAGGCCATGTCACTGGCATGACTGACTCTCCTATCCGGGATTCCTCTGGAGGATCCTGCATTGCTACGCCTACTGCTGCCGCTGCTGCTGTTGCTGCTGCTGGGAGTCGTTCATCATCCCAGAGAGGAAATAGGAACACCACTACTTTTACTAAACAATTGACCCTCCAACAGTCCTTAGCGAGGAGGATGAAGTACGACAGCAGTCATCCTGAAGCAAAACGTATAACTGAGGCCTTGACTGCTATGTTGGTGTTAGACGTGCGTCCGGTATCCGCCATTAGTGCAGTGGGATTTAGACAATTGATGGAGGTAGTGTGTCCCCGGTTCCAAATCCCGTCTAGATTCCACTTCACTAGGCAGGCGATACCGAGACTGTACAGAAACGTCAGAAAAAGTGTCCTCAGTGTCCTGAAAAATGCCGTTGTACACAATGTCCACTTAACCACGGACATGTGGACAAGTGGAACAGGGCAGACTAAGGACTATATGACTGTGACAGCCCACTGGGTAGATGTATCACCTTACGCAGCAACAGCAGCAGCGTCACCAGTAGCAGCATCTCAGAAACGCCAGCTCGTTACAAGGCAGGCTACGCTGTGTATCACCGGTTTCAGTAAGAGGCACACCGCCGACAACCTCTTAGAGAAACTGAGGGAAATCATCGCCCAGTGGCTTACCCCACTTAGACTCTCCTGGGGATTTGTGATATCTGACAACGCCACCAATATTGTGCGGGCATTACATCTGGGCAAATTCCAGCATGTCCCATGTTTTGCTCACACAATAAACTTGGTGGTGCAGAATTTTCTGAAAAGCGACAGGGGCGTGCAGGAGACGCTTTGGGTGGCCCGAAAAATTTCTGGCCACTTTCGCCATTCAGCGACTGCGTGCCGAAGACTGGAGCGCCAGCAAACACTCTTGAACCTGCCCCGCCATCACCTGAAGCAAGAGGTTGTGACGCGGTGGAACTCAACCCTCTATATGCTTCAGAGGATGGAGGAGCAGCAAAAGGCCATACAAGCCTATACATCCACCTATGACATAGGCAAAGGAGGGGGTATGCACCTGACTCAAGCGCAGTGGAGAATGATTTCCGTGTTGTGCAAGGTTCTCCAGCCCTTCGAACTTGCCACACGTGAAGTCAGTTCAGACACTGCCAGCTTGAGTCAGGTCATTCCCCTCATCAGGCTTTTGCAGAAGCAGCTGGAGAAAGTGAAGGAGGAGCTAAGACGGAGCGATTCCGCTCGGCATGTGGGACTTGTGGATGAAGCCCTTCATTCGCTTTGCCAGGATTCCAGGGTGGTCAATCTGTTGAAATCAGACCACTACGTTTTGGCCACCGTGCTCGATCCTAGGTTTAAAGCCTATGTGGTGTCTCTCTTTCCGGCCGACACAAGCCTGCAGAGGTGCAAAGACCTGCTGGTGAACACACTGTCAGCTGAAGCGGAACGTGACACGTCAACGGCTCCTTCTTCATTTTCTCCTGCAACTGGGGCTGCCAGGAAAAAACTTAGGTATCCTAAGCAACCCGCTGGCGGTGATGCAGGGCAGGCAGGACCAAGTTTGGACATCTGGTCCGGACTGAAGGACCTGGCAACAATTTCTGACATGTCTACTGTCACTGCATATGATACTGTCACCATTGACAGAATGGTGGAGGATTACATCGGTGACAGCATCCAAGTAGGCATGGCAGACAGTCCATACCTGTACTGGCAGGAAAAAGAGGCAATTTGGAGGCCCCTGTACAAACTGGCTCTATTTTACCTGAGTTGCCCCCCCTCCAGTGTGTACTCCGAAAGAGTGTTTAGTGCAGCCGGGAACCTTGTCAGCGAAAGGCGTAGGAGGTTGCTTCCACAGAATGTGGAGAAGATGATGTTCATCAAAATGAATTATCAGCTCTTCCAGGGAGACCAGCCTCCAGAAGGTACAGAGGGACCTGTGGTGGTGGATTCAAGTGGGGACGAGTTAATACTTTGTGAGGATGAGGATGTACACACTGAAGAGGGTGAGGAATCAGTGGATGAGGAGGATGAGGATGACATCTTGCCTCCATAGAGCCAGTTTGTGCAGGGACACATTAATTGCCAGCTTGTTTTGTGGGGGCCCAAACGAACCAATCATTTCAGCCACAGTTGTGTGGCAGACCCTGGCGCTGAAATGATTGGTTTGTTAAAGTGTGCATGTCCTGTTTATACAACATAAGGGTGGGTGGGAGGGCCCAAGGACAATTCCATCTTGCACCTCTTTTTTTTCTTTGCATTATGTACAGTTTGGGGCCTAGTTTTTCAAACTGCCATCCTGTCTGCCACTGCAGTTTCACGCCTAGATGGGTCACGTGTTTGTGCCGCCCACTCGTGTCGCTTAGCATAGTCATCCAGCTACCTCGGTGCAACGTTTTGGACATAAAAACACTATTGTGAGGTGTGAGGTGTTCAGAATAGACTGGAAATGAGTGGAAATTAAGGTTATTGAGGTTAATAATAGCATAGGAGCAGAAAAACCTACAAATTCTGTGATTTTAGCTGTTTTTATGCTTTTTTAAAAAAAAATACAGATCCAAAACACAAAACCCAGAACCCAAAACACGGAAGGGTGGTTTTGGCAAAACCAATCCAGATCCAAAACACGAAGAAAGATCCAGATCCAAAACCAAAACACAAAACACGAAAAGTGGCCGGTGCACACCCCTACTTGTAATGTACCCCTAGCACCATATCTTTCTCAGGCTTTCTCAATTTTTAAATTTCTGCATTAGAACTATGGCCTTGCAAAATAAATGGCTTCAGGATTTGCTCTGGTTAGTTACTGTAAGATGGATTTCCCTTACTTGAGGTGTTTGATCAGACTTCAAACATAAGTTATGAAGCTGCATAAAGGCAATTCTTGGAATTTGTTTAGCTGGATGGGCACTGAGGGTATGCACATACTTTTATGCCGGAATTGGTGGGAGTCAGGATTCCGGCCAGGGGCGGAACTACCGCTGGTGCAGTTAGTGCACTGCACAGGTGCCCGCCGCAATATAGGGGTCCACACTACCCAGTGCCACTTGTACATGGCAGGCTGCAGCACAGCTGCTTACCAGGCAGTCATCAAGGCTGTGACCGACCCGGGTGGCAGCTACGCACAGAGTTGACAAGGGCACAGTACAGTCAGACTCAGCACTCCAGTGTACTACTGGGTAATAAACCCCAGTAGTCTCTGCATTGGAGTCAGAGGAGCATGTGCTGAGCTCTGATTGGAGGAGCCCATCATATGCTCCTCTGACCTGGAGTTTAGCAGCAGCGCCAGCCTCATGGGTGTGACTCATTGTGGGGCTGTGACTGCTGCTCTGCCGGCTGCCTGAGGATGCTGCTGGTGAGTAATCTGTGTGGGCACTCTGTGTGGGGACTACAGTGTAACATAATGTGTGGGGACTACAGTGTAGCAAAATGTGTGGGGACTACAGTGTGGAATAATGTGTGGGAACTACAGGTGGCATAATGTGTGCGGACTACAGTGTATCAAAGTGTGGGCACTAGAGGTGGCATAATTGTGATACCCCCGTTCCTGGAAGTATCACTGATGGGTGCCTGTGGGGTGTAAAATGCTTTTGTGATACAACATAGATGTGTCTAATCTTTATTTGGGTGTGCATGATGTCCAAGGGCTGTGATGTGTATTATTTATGGACTGGACACTGGCATTTGTATGCCTTATATAATGCCCGCTGGACTGTCTCTATTCCCCTTTTAACCCCTCCCAGGATTATGAACTGTCCCCAGCCATAGACTGTTAATAGAGGGGTAGCACAGTATCTGGACTGCCCCACTGGACTTGAGGGGGAGCCCAGCTCGCCCTCCTACAGTGATATGTGGCCATTGTGACTGTAATGTAGTATGCGTACCCAGCGGGAATAGAGCCGGCGTGTGTGAAAGACCCGGACAGAGCCTTTAAGAGGAGCTGCCCAGGAGGAGGAGCTGTCAGTTGGTCCTGAGGCAGCGTGATACAGCGCAGGGTCCACGCACTCACTGGATAGCTGTGAGATTGTCAGCGGGAGCCGCAGGTGCCGCTTCCAGGGTAAGAGGGTGGACTGAGGAGAAACGGCCATCATGGAGGGAGTGGTGTCGCCCAGAGCTTGTCTGGAAGCTGTTGCTGCTTGGGAGAGGAAGCAGGGTAGGTGTGACTGCCCCGGAGCCTACCCCCTCTGCGGTGACTGACAGCGGGGGCTGGATTGGAGGAACGGACGCTATCCCAGGTGCTGCAAGCGCTGATCAGCTGGACTACAAGGAGCAGGTCTGTTAGATGCACAGTGTTTTGCACCACACGGAAGTGACAGAAACTGCAGGCAGATATAGACAAGCAAAGGGCTAATTACCTGTGAGCTCATAGTAGTTTCTGCAACACTAAGGGCCTGATTCAGAGCCGCTCGTAAGCGGCCGCTCGTTCGCTCCGAGCAATGTTTGCCCAACTGCGCATGCGTACGGATCGTTATACGCATGCGCGAACCAGTCAGTGCGGTCGAAATTCATGTGCTCGCAAAATAGCGAATGCCTGATAATTTGAGTGACAGAAAGAGGCATATGTGGGTGGTAACGGGGGAAGGTGCTTGAAAACAGGGAGTGGAGATCCGAATGCAGGCGTGCTTAAAGGTCAAAATGGGCGTTTTATGGGTGTGCATAATTAAAACAGCAGCGTCATTGACCACGTCACTGGGTTATTTTCTAGTCAGAACTGCTCGCAAAATTGTGGAAGGAAAAACCAACCCCAAGAATAGCGAGCAGTTCATACCCTGGTCGATGTACTCGATTAATCTAACAAATAGCGGACATGACGTAGGATGCGAGCTGCCAGGGGGCGTATTTTTTCAAAAAACGACCGCAAGTTTGGTTCGCTCGTTCAGACCTAGAGGCGTGAACAGACCGCAAAGAGCAAACGGTTGATTTGAATAGCCACCCCTATTTTCTGGACGAGCGAGCGCTAATTGCGTCCGGCTCTGAATCAGGCCCTAAGAGATTAACTACAATACAGCCATTCAATGAGGATAGAGCCTGATGCAGTTAATTTATTCCTCATCTACTTTATAGCAGCAGGATAATCCCTTCTTCTATACCCAGATACTCAGCTTGAATTAACAGTTAAAAAGGAACTGTGGGCCTGATTCAGATCCGGTCGCAAGCGCTGAGCGCTCGCAACCGGGTCGATGGTGGCCCAGAGTGCATGCGCACAATGGATCCGGCTCCGTCGTGCGCATGCGCGAGACCCGGATAGCGACGGGCAATCCGTCGCTCCAGGTCTCGCACCACAGGGGGCGTGCTGTCGATGTTGAATGACTGCACACCCCCTTTGGTGGGTGGGCCAGGGGGGTGGGGGGGGTGGATGCCCATGAGAACAACCTACCGTTTGGGGGCGGCCCCACTGACATCACAAGTGATGTCAGTGGGAGAGCTTTCGGCTCTGTTTGAGCCGAAAGCTCTCTGGGGCCACAAGACCCTACCACAAGGGTCTCGTTGCAAGCCCGATAGTCACGATGGTCTTGACCATCACGACCATCATCTTGGCCGCTCGCATTAGCTGTGGGTGGAAACCCACAGCAATGCGAGCGGCCAGGGGGCCGCTCCCTAAAAAAAGAAAGACGCCCGGATTCAGAGCGTCCGGCTCTGAATCTGGGCCAGTGTTGTTTCATCCAGACCAACTAACCTTAAATTATGTTGTATTATACGGAGTTAACCTTTCTCTGCTAACACCCGCGAATTGAACCACCGGAGTATACTCATTTTAGGCAAAGGCAGCCTTCTTCTCTGAAGGGATAAGGGATACGGAGGAAACCCTGGTGTCCCAATTTATTGAAGGTTCTAGTTCAAAAGGAATAAAATCTCAGTTGTGCATGTTGAGAATACAGTTGCCAGAGTATTCTTTTTTGAACTTCAAGGAAACGGCCATTCAAGTAGTTGGCGCTATACTTACCCAAGAGATTAATTTCCTGGAAATGCCTGGATTCCAGGAATCACCGAGTCCAGTTCTGAATCCAGGTCAAGGGATAGGAAATGTCTCAGCCCTTAAAGAACCAGTCATTCAGAGCATCCAAACTTCTGCTTCTGAGTCTTTGAAAAATATTCAGGGCCAGATTAAAGAATTGGCCGAAGGCCTAGCTAAAGTATTTAACAAAGTTCGTAGTTTGGCTAGGCAACCGGCCTCTGGTGCCTCTGGGCAGAGGTGGCTAGAGAGGCGACGAACAGATAATTAATGGTGGCAACCACCACCCAGAGGTGGAAGAAGACCAACAGACCAATTTGATCCTCAAGGTCGCCCTATATGTCGTAAATGTCAAAGACTGGGACATATTGAAAGAAATTGTACTTGGACGGAGAATTTAAACTCTCAGGCCCCAAGGATGGAGACTGAGCCTCGGGGAGAACAAGAGTAAGACCTGCCAATGGAGAATGGCAGCTCCACTATAAAAAACCATGTCATACCAGTGAGGTTGAATTGACCACCATCATAGATGTTGACCCTCTGTTCCATAATGGAAAGGTTTCGGAAAAAGTCGTCTGGTTCCTTGTGAGACGTGGGTATGGATTCATCAACCAGAATGACATTAAAGAAGATGTGTTTGTCCACTATACAGCCATCAAAAGGAACAATCCCAGGAAGTACCTCCGCAGCTTGAGAGATGGAGAGAATGTAGAGTTTGATGTGGTCCAAGGAGCGAAAGGTCTGCAAGCAGCAAATGTCACTGGTCCAGGTGGCTTTCCAGTACAAGGCAGCAGATATGCCACAGAGCATAAGCGTTATTGACGCCATTTACATCGCAGAAGTTTTCCATGCAATTACTGGAGAGACCTCGAGGACCAGGCGGAGAACAAATTATCAGCCGAAACAGACGAATCCGTCATGGACAAACAAAGAGAGACAGTGCTGCAGAGTCCACAGAACGTAATTGGGCCACAGTCTTCTGCCGAACCAGAGCCCGAGAGCGAATCTAGAGCAGAAGGCCTCTATCCTAAAATAAATTATCACAATCCGGAAAATTTGAATTTCGTTAAACAAGAAACGGATCCCGAAAGTAAGAACCATATGGTCACAGTGGAGGAATTGGAACCTTCTGAAACCAATTGTCCAGATTCCGTTAACTTGAAGTTTGAACCTGACATCCCTAATGACACTCTTAGTACAGATAAGGAAGTAGTGACGAATCTCCTCCCAGAGAGGTATCACCCTGACCGCAAGTATATCACCATAAGATCTGAAGAGGTAGCTGCAATCTTGAAACAAGCATGTAGCAGGTCAGGGAAGAGATGTAAAAGGAACTCGACTCATTAGTAACAAGCAATGGATTGCCTAATAGCTGTTGTGATTGCCTAAAAGTATCCAAATAGAATGTTATTTATATAATTGTTGTTGCTAACATTTGTAACAAAGTTGTTCTTGTCATAGTGTATCTAAAGGTGAAAATTGTATATACAATTTGCTTAAACTTGTGTGAAACATGCGTGAGGACACGCATGATTCAGCGGGGAAGGATGTGAAACCCCAGTTCCTGGGAGTATCAATGATGGGTGCCTGTGGGGTGTAAAATGCTTTTGTGATACAACATAGATGTGTCTAATCTTTATTTGGGTGTGCATGATGTCCCAGGGCTGTGATGTGTATTATTTATGTACTGGACACTAGCAATATGTAAGCCTTATATTATGCCCGCTGGACTGTCTTTATTCCCCTTTTACCCCCCTCCCGCCCCCCGGGAATATGAACTGTCCACAGCCATGGACTGTTAATAGTGGGGTAGCGCAGGGTCTGGACTGCCCCACTGGACTTGGGGGGAGCCCAGCTCCGCCCTCCTACAGTGATATATGGTCATTGTGACTGTAATGTAGCACGCGCACCCGGCAGGAACAGAGCCAGCGCGTGCCAAGGATACAGCGCAGGGCCCACGCACTCACTGGACAGCTTTGAGATTGTCAGCGGGAGCCGCGGGTGCCGCTTCCATGGTGAGAGGCTGGACTGACTGGAGCGCGGCTGTGAGGAGAAACGGCCATCAGGGAGGGAGCGGTGTCGCCCGGAGCTTGTCAGGAAGCTGTTGCTGCTTGAGAGAAGAAGCAGCGTAGGCGTGAATGCCCCAAAGCCTTCCCCCTCTGCGGTGACTGACAGCGGGGGCTGGATTGGAGGAATGGACGCTATCCCAGGTGCTGCAAGCGCTGATCAGCTGGACTACAAGGAGCAGGTCTGTTAGATGCACAGTGTTTTGCACCACACGGAAGTGACAGAAACTGTAGGCAGATATAGACAAGCAAAGGGCTAATTACCTGTGAGCTCATAGTAGTTTCTGCAACACTAAGAGATTACCTACAATACAGCCATTCAATGAGGATAGAGCCTGATGCCGTTAATTTATTCCTCATCTACTTTATAGCAGCAGGATAATCCCTTCTCCTATACCCAGATACTCAGGTTGAATTAACAGTTAATAAGGAACTGTGTTGTTTAGCCCAGACCAACTAACCTATGTTGTATTATATGGAGTTAAACTTTCTCTGCTAACACCCATGAATAGAACCACCAGAGTATACCATTTTAGGCAAAGACAGCCTTCTTCAGGGAGGTTAAAGAGGTTCCAAGCCCGGACTTGTGGCATTCAAGGGCCAGCAACAGTATTACCATCAGTGGCAGTGTTGCATCCACAGATAACTTCAGATATCCTAGCAACATAGCCTTAAGGCCTTGGTTATTGAAAAGTGCACCAACACAAGGGGTTCTGGCCAGACATTCAGGGACTAAATGTTCACTAGGTTGCAAATATTGTTTTATACAAACGGTTAATGGTATTATCATATGCAGTGTGGGTAAAATAGTGTATTGCTAACCCCTCTACCTTGCAGCACAAGAACAAGAACAAAGTGTTCCTGTTAAATAAAATGACCCAAGGATCTGAGTGTCTTTCCTGTAGTCTTATGCATGTATACATTGTTGTAATGTGAATTGTTGTTTCAACTGTGTCTTGCACCACTTTGCTCTTTTGTGAAATGGTTATGTGCATATATATTCAATTTATTGGTCATATTTGAATTGAATAATTTGGAAGACTAACAGATGAACCAGGAACTGTATTTGGTAAAAAATCCACTCCTTACTACACAATTCAATCCTAGAGGTCAGGGTGTCACATAATGTGTGGGGACTACAGTGTGGCATAATGTGTGGGCAATATAGTGTGGCATAATATGTGGGGCACTACAGTGTGGTATAATGTGTCAGGCACCCACTGCATCTCCCTGTCACCCACTGCCTGTGACCTCTTCATATCACCCTCTCCCTGTCACCCACTGCCTCTCCCCTCTCCTTGTCACACATTGCCGGTCACTCTCTCCCTTTTACCCACTGCTTTTCCCTGTCACTACTGCCTGTTAACTCTCCCTATAACTCTCTCCCTTTCACCCTCTCCCCTTCTCTGTCACCCACCGCTTCTCCCTGTCACCTGTCACCCTCTCCCCTGTCACTCTACCTTTTCCCTCTCCCTGTCACCCACTGACTGTCATCTCTCCCTGTCATCCACTGCTTCTCCCTGTCACCTCTCCCTATCACCCTCTCCCTGTCACCCACTGCCTCTTCCCTCTCCCTGTCACCCACTGCTTCTCCTTGTCACTCTCTCCTTGTCACTTGCTTGCCTCTCTTTGTCTACCTCTTGCCTCTACCTGTCACCCACTGCACTTTGAACTTGGAGTAGGGCAGAGGAGGTGGGCCCAAAGCAAACTTTTGCACATGGGCCCGCCACTCACAAGTTCTGCCACTAATTCTGGCATTGGTATATCGACATCTGGGATCCTGTCCACCGGCAATTTAAATATTGTACTAATACCGGAATCGGTATGATTTCCCGGCGGCCGCATGGCCGGGATTTCGAATCGCGGCAGCGGCAGCCCGACAAAACAGCAGAGGCAGGCAGCAGAAGCCCGACAGCGCTGGAAATCCCGATCGTCCTAAGGTAAATATCTACTAACCTAACCCCCCTTAACCCTAACCCTCCTTAGGGGTGCCTAACCCTAACCTCCCCCCCTGTGCCTAACCCTAATTCCCCCTCTAAGTGCCTAACCCTAACCCCGCCTTCCCCGCTGCCTACACCTAAGTCCCCTGGGGAGGTGCCTAACCCTAACCTCCCCCCGGGGGTGCCTAACCCTCCCTCCCTCCCCCTAGCCTAGCCCTAACTCTCCCGGGGGGGGTAGCTAACCCTCAGTCCCCCCTGGGAGCCCTAAACCTACCCCCCCTGTGGCTGTCCGCTGGCGGCACCCGGCATCCCTTCGATCGGGATGCCGGGCACCGGTCTCCCGGCATCAGAAAAATGCCAGGTGTCTAGATTTAGATGCCTGTCATTTAACCCTCGCCAGGATAATGCAGTCGGGAAGCCGGCTGTCAGGCTTACGTCAGCCGGCTTCCCGATTGCCTCCCCTAATACCTGTACATTTGCATATTTCCTTATCTGAGCATGTTGTTTCTTTTAATTTGGTCAACAGAAAAACAGACTTTGTGGTCTAATATTCTGGAAATAATGTTAAAATCATGTTAATGGATTAATAAGCATTAAAACTATATGATCATGTAGACCCTGTTTCTGTGAGATAAAGGCTGAGAGAGAAATGTGTACATAATAAAATTAGAGTGTGATACAGAGATGCTCAGGAGTGTGGAGATGAGCCGTACTGTTCTGTGCACTGTCTGATTGACCTCTACGCTGTCAATTGTAGTAATTTTCAATACACAAAAGCCTCTTCTCAGGTCATGAAGAAAGTCAACAACTTTACAGGACTAAGCAGTAGAAAATCTCTTCTGTATCATAATATTGTAATATCATCTGTACAAAACAAAATGTACTGCCATCTATATATCATCAGCAACCTTGGTAGAACAATATATAATGGCTCCGAGGGGTCAAGAAAATGTGTGGTATAGATAGCTGTTTTCCCATTCATTTGTCAGGTGTTTAGTGTTAATACAAAGTAATTTTATTTTATTTACTTAACTTCTTTTCTTTCTGCATACATTGCTTCAACAAACATTTTATACCACAGATAGGTACAACAGAGTCATCTTCATAAAAGTAGAAATTGCATCATAGTGGTTTAAAAGTTTAGGGATATTATATAATTACTGTTTTGTATATAGATTACAGTCTATAGTGGTGCTAGCATCATATAACAAATCTAGATTAAATTTCTCAGTATATACTGTAATAAGGGGATCGGTATGATTTACCACCGGCCATATGGAAAGGTAGTGGCACTATTGACTACTGGCTTGTAATGTTGAACGTCTGGCACCCATAGGCATACGCGTTGCCTACCCATGTGATAAGGTATGTTTTATTGCCTTTATACTGGAAGGAAGTGGTATCAGACTGGGATGTGAAGGATACTGCATACAGCCAAACTCACATCTGTAACGATTACTATATCATTAATGTTTGGCATAATACTGTATGCTGCATACACAATTCCATTACTGTAAATAAACATTGGATTAAAAAAATAAGATCACTCTTTTATTATAATACAGAAGAGATTTACATTCTGTGTCAGCCATTAACAAGGTCCGACTCAGACTTGGTGATATTAGATCCCAGCGACTTCAATGGCCAATTTCATCAGGGATGGAAGTAGATGGGGAATGAATAATCTTTGCTTTCCTACCTATGCACTGCCATATCATTCTGCATTTATCGCCATCCTTGTATGATATAATGATTGGCTGAATCTGAGTTGCGGGCAAGTGGCTATAGTTGCTGATTTACTGCCTTATGCTAATGTGAAATTCCATTCATCTAATGCTAGGGCTTGTGGAAGCGTAAACCCGTGCCACGCATTGATTTTACACCAGCCGCCGCAACCATCATCATTAATATCGGCACTTGCACCAGCCCTGTGCTAGGTGCAAGAGGTCTGTCAGCAATAGACTTCCCTTCCCCATACAGACTACACAGAATGAGACAGAGCTTTATATACACGCCCACAACACTCCCATGACACTCAAACAAGTCAGAGTCACCGGCCAGTTACTACCCCAAAATGACCTATTTAAGACAGATCCGGCCAAGTTCTGTCCAACTCAGAATAGGACAGACATCTGCAAAATGCTTCAATTCACTATGTGCACACGCTGTATGCAAAAACTGTATGCCATTTGTATCCGTGCTAAGAGATCCGTCTGACTCAGGTCCTGAGTGTCAACCATGTATGAATGAATGAAAAGTTTCTTTGCACAAGCCCCTTATTTTGCATTTTATAATAAAACATATTTTAGAACATGTACTTAATTACAAACATGAATTAAAAAAATGACATTATTATTTTCAAAACTAATTTCTAAACTTTATTAATTTAATGGGCAAGCACCATAAAGAACGCCTGAAGTAGACGGATTCTCCTTTACCAGACTCTTTAGCTTACAGACAAACAATGTAATTTAGTACATAAATCAAGTTGGCTGAGACACTAATTAAGCCACCTGTGCTCAACCATGGATATCCTGAAACTCTGGGCTATTGGGGTGCCTTGAGGACCGACTTTGGGAGCCATTAGTATAGTAGATAATATATCCCATGCATAATTAGAATCAGGAGTGGTTTGGCAACTTCAAGTACTCTGGAAAATATTTGTATACTGGCCTTATGTTGTATGCCAGATGAAATTGTCAGTAGGTGGGGCTAAGCTGGAAGAAGAGGGACAATGTAAACATCTAAACCAAAGATGTGTGTATACACACTACGGCGCATGTGTGGCTAGTAATTGCAATAACCATGAAATGATTGACTGGTATATATCTGGTATAAAAATAGAGTCGTGTGAAAATCTTAAACATTAGACAATTTAATAAACATCATAAATATAATGACACTTGGGACAATTAGAGACCAAGACTAAGGGACTGCACAAGTTGCAGGATATTATTAACTCACTTGGACATCATCCATACTGTTGCACTTGGAGTGCCATTGTGCTTCTGAATTCCCTTTTCATACAAGCTTATAAGAACTGCACAGGCTGCAGAGAACTTTATTTACTTGGGACATCACCTGCACATCACATCTGAGAGTGGCACTGGTAACTATACAGGAGACTTTTTCTACCTCAGCATATGATTGATTATCAATGTGAGAGACATACCTCTGATTCATATATTTTATACTACACTTTTTACCTATATACATTTTGTGTAATTGAATATAATTATATTCTACCCATTTATATGTCATTATATTTATGATGTTTATTAAATTGTCTAATGTTTAAGATTTTCACACGACTCTATTTTTATACCAGATATATACCAGTCAATCATTTCATGGTTATTGCAATTACTAGCCACACATGCGCCGTAGTGTGTATACACACATCTTTGGTTTAGGTTTGTCTCCCAGAGAGACTACTCTGGGAGACAATCATAAAGTGGGCTATTGTTGATTTTCAACCAATTATATATTTATGATTATTTTTATTATTATTTTTAATTTATTTTATAGTTATCTATATTAAAATTTTAAAGTGGTGAGACACACCCTCAGTGACTCTAGTTCAGCGCCTTATATAGTATTTACAATGTAAACATCACCTCTCACTGGTGTGTGTGCTGCTTTAGCGTTAAGGAGTGCTTGGCAATCAGTCAAGGAATGAGGAAATCACTTTAAACAATCCTAGTTTGTCTGCCAACCCCTCTGACTTCAAATGCATTGCTGCATATAACACTGTTACGTTACTCCCAGGCTAATGATACAATAAGAAATTTATCACAATAGATATATAGGAATCAATACAATGCCAAGCTTTATAGTGATACCATTACATTACAGAAAGCATACTCCTGACAGCTGTACAATACATAGAACATTCTAGCAGGGCCAGCCCCAGCCCAAGCCCAATTTTTAGGCAAACAAAGAATTTTTTGGCACCCCCAGGGATGCACAACAGTACACCTGGGGGCGCCAAAAAAAAAAAGAATGGAGCGTGGTCTCATGAGAAAAGCATTATATATACAGTGTGTGTGTGTGAATATATAATATTATGTGTTGAAGATGATCCTCTTCCTTTAGTGGCAATATAGCATAATAAAATTGACAGCTCCCACTGTCAGTCACTGAAGGCCAGGTCCCCTTTCCTCAGTGTCAGTCTGAGCTCAGGGTCCTCCTCCACTTCTACAGCTGCCTTCCACAATTCTCCACTAGTTGATATGCTGTCATTTGCAGGGGACACAACTAGATGCCTGTCCCAGAGGTTGCTCCGTCCAGCCACCGAGGATAAGAAGCTTCCGTCCCTACTTTACATTGCACTGCTATGGCTGCCTCTGACCAGCACAGCCACAGCCCGGGTCTGCCTCCCGCTCTGACCTTGTTTGGGATGCCACACTTCAGACCTGCCTCCTTCCACACAAGGGCACCGAGGGGAGGTAACAGATCTGCGCGGGTCCGCCTCCACTGTTAACTGGCACACGGAGGTTCTGTCCCTAGAGCTGAGGTCCAGCTTCCGAAACTGGTTACCTACAGTGCCCACTGTCACCAATGTAATTATACACAGACTTGCAGTTAGGGGCTGCTCACCCTAATAATGTAATGGCATGGTGCAATCAGCTGTGTCACAGTGCCGCAGTCTGACTGCCACTGGCCCATCTGAGCTGCTTGTTGCTGGCCATGGATAGGTCAGGGCATCCTTCTCTATGTGGCACCCTACTCGGTTGTGTAACCAGCATATCTAAAGAACTGGCCCTGCATTCTAGTAGCTCATAAGCAATACAGAAATCATTGAGGTGATCATTGTAGTATACAAAAAGATTGTACCAACAGTGGCTGCTTCTCCCCTTTAGAGGGGGGCTGCTAGTCTGGCTGGCTGGGTCGCCATGCCTGTGCAATGGGTATGGGATGCCGCCGATCTGGATCTGGGAAGTCAAAATCTCGATGCCAGTATCCCAACAGGGTTAGGATACCAACACCTTTCAGTAGGTATCCTAACCCACCCCCTCTTCCTACCCTTACCCTCCCTCCTCGGTGCCTGAACCTAACCTCCCTCCTTAGGGCCTAAGCCTAATCTCCCTCTCCCCACACCCTAAACTTAACCCTCCTCCTAGTGCCTAACCCTCCCCTAAACCCGCTACTTACCTTCGGGGTGAGAGGATTCTGACAGATCTCAGAATTCCGGCGCCGGTATTCGGGGTGCTGAGATACTGAACGTATCCCCTATGTTGTGTGTAAACATTTCAGGCTGGGACCTGGGTCATGAGAAAAAGAAAATGATCCCTCTAGTTTGAATTTTGGTGACTATCAACAAAAATGTTATATTACTCCATTACTCATCACATTCTACTCCACTAGTTACCACGGTGAAACAAAAGTTTCTGCAATTGATGTACTTTGACAGGTGCACAACTTTAATGTGGAGAAGGGGGTTGTACGTTTTTATATTAAATGGGGACTATTTATATTAGGGGTGTGCACCGGCCACTTTTCGTGTTTTGTGTTTTAGTTTTGGATCTGGATCTTTCTTCGTGTTTTGGATCTGGATTGGTTTTGCCAAAACCACCCTTCCGTGTTTTGGGTTCTGGGTTTTGTGTTTTGGATCTGTATTTTTTTTTTAAAAAAGCATAAAAACAGCTTAAATCACAGAATTTGTGGGTTTTCTGCTCCTATGCAATTATTAACCTCAATAACCTTAATTTCCACTCATTTCCAGTCTATTCTGAACACCTCACACCTCACAATATTGTTTTTATGGCCAAAAGATTGCACCGAGGTAGCTGGATGACTATGCTAAGCGACACGAGTGGGCGGCACAAACACGTGGCCCATCTAGGAGTGACACTGCAGTGGCAGACAGGATGGCAGTTTGAAAAACTAGGCCCCAAACAGTACATACTGCAAAGATAAAAAAGAGGTGCAAGATGGAATTGTCCTTGGGCCCTCCCACCCAGGGCCGTTTCTAGGGGCAGGCGACCTGTGCAATCGCACGGGGCGCGCTGCCTCCTACCCCTGCTGTAGAAACAGCATGTTAACTGCCAGGCGCCTGCTGAGATTCAGTTACTAGCGGGCGCCCGGCAGAGCAGCTGGAGACGGAGATGGAGACGGAGGCTCCTGCTTCCGGCTTCCGGCTCCCACAATGTGCACTATGGGAGGACGTCATGACGTCTTTCCCATAGTGCAGAGAGAGGAGCAGCCGAGCAGAGCGGACGCCAGAGCGGGGCTGAAGGTAAGTGTTACTGTTTTTTTTTTTTTTTTGTGTGTGCAGGCAGCCTGGACAATACTTGGGGGGAGGCACTACTACTGGGGGCACTTCTGCTGGGGGAGCCACCACTACTGGGGGCACCTGGGCACAGCTACTAGGGACATTACTCTGGGGGCACTTCTACTGGGGGAGACACCACTACTGGGGGCACCCGGGCACTACTACTGGGGACATTACTCGGGGGGCACTTCTACTGGGGTTATTGCTTAGGAGGCACCACTACTGGGTGCATTATTCAGGGGCCAGGGGCACTTCTACTGGGGGCACTACTACTTGGGGCTTTTCTACTTGGGGCACTACTACAAAGGGAGCATTACTATTGGGGGCACTAATACAGGGGCATTAATACTGGGGAATTTATAAAGGGGACACTACTACAGGGGGCGTTACTATTGGGGGCAATACAACTGGGGACACTACTACTGGGGCACTACAACAGGGACCATTACTATTGGGGGCATTACTGATGGGGGCATGACTACAGGGGACATGACTACAGGGGGCACTACTAATGGGGGCTCTGCATAAGTTACACTACCACTGTGGGCACTGCATAAGGGGCATAAATACAGGGGACACTGCATATGGGGACAACTACAGGGGGCACTGCAGAATGGGCACTTTTGCCTGAGAGCCAGTGGGGGGAAGCCTAAGACCTGTCGGGATGGAATGGCAAGGGAGGCGGCTGGAATGAAGTGTGTATTATGTGAATCATGATTTTTCAATGTGTTTTATGTGGTTCTGGATTTAATAATGTATTTGAGGTGGATGTGGTTTTAAAACGTAGTTTATGTGCCTCTGGCTTTTCCAATATATTTTATGTGGAAGTGGTTTGTTGCAGTGTATTTTATGTGGATCTGGCTGGGCTCGCTCCCAACGCGACTAAAACCGGGTGTGATGCAAGGTCATACTTCTGCAAATGTCACACCACAGGCATGCACACAGAAATGCGGCGTGGGCTTGTGACAGCTAGGACACACCCCATTTTTTGAGCACGCGCCGACGGCGCGCGCATGCTGTCTGTCTTTTGTTTAGCTACATATATTTTTCAGCGCTTTGCCTCTGACAGATTAGACACCCCTGTACTCAGTAGTCACGGTGGCTGTCATTCTGTGGTCTTTCTAGATCACGCTCCCTTACTGTGATACCACACCCCCTCACGATGATGCCACGCCCACTCCACAATATTACTGCTTCGAGGGGGGGTGGGGCCCATTTTGACTGCTCGCACTGGGAGCCTCAGACCCTAGAAACTGCCCTGCTCCCACCCACCCTTATGTTGTATAAATAGGACATGCACACTTTAACAAACCAATAATTTCAGCGCCAGGGTCTGCCACATGACTGTGGCTGAAATGATTGGTTCGTTTGGGCCCCCACAAAACAAGCTGGCAATTAATGTGTCCCTGCACAAACTGGCTCTACGGAGGCAAGATGTCGTCCTCATTCTCCTCATCCACCGATTCCTTGGATAAAACAGGAAAAAGGGATTTAGGTGTCCCTGGACTGCTTACGGTCTTAGCCAAAGTTTCTGAACTTGACAGTAGCTTTTTATGAACGCGCTGCAGGTGCCGTACAAGGGAGGATGTTCCTAGGTGGTTAACGTCCCTACCCCTACTTATTTCACCTTTACATATGGTACATATGGCAAGACAGTTGTTGTCCGGATTTGGATAGAAATATTGCCAGACCAAAGAGGTGGAATGTTTGGTCTTCTGCCCAGGCATGACCGTGATGGGCTTTTTCATCCCACGGACAACAACTGTCTCCCCCGGAGCCTGATTTAAACAAACCACATCACCATCAGAATCCTCCTCGCCAACTTCCTCCTCAGTGCCAGCTACACCAGTATCCTCATCCTGTTGTACTTCAACAGTGACATCTTCAATTTGCATATCAGCAAGTGGACTGTGGGTGCTCCTTTCAGCACTTGCAGGGGGCGTGCAAATGGTGGAAAGAGCCACCTCTTCCCGTCCAGTGCTGGGAAGGTCAGGCATCGCAACCGCCACCACACTTGGACTCTCCTTGGGGATTTGTGATATCTTCTTAGAACGCACAGTTTTTCGCTGTGCTTTTGCCAGCTTAACTCGTTTGATTATTTTAGCGGGAGGAGGGCTTCCATCGTCATGTGAAGCTGAACCACTAGTCATGAACATACTAGGGAAAGACCTTAGCCGTTCCTTGCCACTCCGTGTCGTAAATGGCATATTGGCAAGTTTACGTTTCTCTTCAGATGATTTAAATGTTTTTTTCAAGGTCATTTTCCTGAACTTTGTCATTTGGGATTGTATGTGCCCTCTACTATGACATTGGGCATTGGCCTTGGCAGACGACGTTGATGGCATGTTATCGTATATGTCATGACTAGTGGCAGCAGCTTCAGCACTAGGAGGAAGTGGTTCTTGATCTTTCCCTATTTTATTTTTATCGGAGAAAGTTTGGTCCTCCATTTATGTTATATTGATATATACGTGCGGCTAAGGCGCACACAAACACAGAAAATAATTTTTTATTTTTGTTGGAGACTAGTGCACTTTGTGGGTTACACCACCCTTTAAGAAATGAGCCAGCCGGCCCTTTACTTATGGGACACAGGCGCACGCTTGGCGCTGCTCCTTTGTTGATGCACGTGCAGCCACAGTGCACACAATTCACAAACACAGAAATTTTTATTTTGTTTGGAGTGCCCTTTGGGGGTTACAGCACCCTTTAGCGGTCAATCCAGCCGGCCCTTTATTTATGGGACACAGGCGCACGCTTGGCACTACTTTGTTGATGCACGTGCGGCTACTGCGCACACAATTCACAAACACAAAAATATATATTTTTTTATTTTGTTTGGAGTGTACTTTGGGGGTTACAGCACACTTTAACGGACAAGCCAGCCGGCCCTTTACTTATGACACAGGTGCACGCTTGGCACTACTTTGTTGATGCACGTGCGGCTACTGCGCACATAATTCACAAACACAAAAAAATATATTTTTTTATTTTGTTTGGAGTGCCCTTTGGGGGTTACAGCACCCTTTAATGGACAAGCCAGCCGGCCTTTTACTTATGGGACACAGGCACACGCTTGGCGCTGCTCCTTTGTTGATGCACGTGCAGCCACAGTGCACACAATTCACAAACACAGAAAAAAAATTTTTTTTTAGCACTTGGGGGGAGCACCCCTGATAGACAGAGCACCCCCTGGACAACACTACAGCACCCCTTTAGGACTGGGATACTGCACAGGACTTTGGAGTGGACACAGCCCCTATGGACAACTGACTGCACAACACAGTCCAGCCAGCCTCTATGGACTTTGAAGTAGTGGACACAGCCCCTATGGACAACAGCAGCACAGCACAGCACAACACTACACTACACTGCACTGCACTACACTACACTACACTACAACACTACACTACACTACACAGCCCAGCCAGCCCTAACTCCCACCCTCCCTCTTCACTGTCCACAGCCGAGTGAGAAAATGGCGCCGACGCGGGTACCTTATATAGGATCCAAAACCCGCGAGACCCGGAAGGCTGGTTGATAATGTTTTGCCTCGATTTCAGATCCGAGTCAGGCGGGAAAAGTCGAGCCTGACTCGGATCGGCCTCGGATCGGGGTGGCTCGGGGGGGTTCGGATTTCAGAAATCCGAACCCGCTCACCCCTAATTTATATACAGTTTAGACAGCTAATACCAGACAAAGATTTTTGAAATATTTGAATCTATGACTGGTTTCATCTGGTATATGTATTGTCGCCTCTTACAGGCTCCTTAGTAAGATCTATTATGGTTTATGTATGTCACTCGTATATATAATTTCTTTTTGCTAACGTCTGATAATGTGCTATTGTCAGCAGATCTCTTCATTATTCCCCATTTCCTCCTATTGTATTCCTCCTTAAATAACTGTCTTTTACCTAGTCTTGATTCCTAACCTTTTTCTACTTTTTTTAAGCTGTTTTCTTTATCCAATCCTGCAATAACATGTTAATTCACATGGGATGCACCTGTGGGCAGTCAAATAGGCCCCTCAAGCACAAAGAATATGTTTTGCATGTCAGCTCTATTACATTTGATCACTTTCTCTTAGTAAGTAGCTCCATGATCACATACAGTATATACAGTATAAAGTGTTTTTCTGTAAGGTGTGTTATTCTGAGATTACATCTAATATTACATAAAATATAACTATGGCCCTGATTCAGACCAATCGCAAGCGGCTGTCCGCTCGCAAGTGGGTCGATGGTCTGCACTGAGCATGCGCACGATGGAGGGAGCTCCGTCGTGCGCATGCGCCGACGCGACGAGCGAAGTAAAGTCCTTCGCTCGTTGTGTCTGATCAAAGGGGGCGTGCTGTCGATGTTGATCGACAGCACGCCCCCTTTGGTGGGCGTGCCGGGGGCGTGCCTACCTGACGGGGGCGTTCCCAAGGGAACGCCTCCCGTCAGAAGCCGGCCCACTGACATCACTAGTGATGTCAGTGGGAGTGATTTTGGCTCTGATAGAGCCAAAATCACTCCGGGCCTTGCGGTTGAAAACCTCAACCGCAGGCTCCGGCTCGCAGTTTCGATGGTCGCGATGGTCACGACCATCGCTGCCATCAAACTGCACGCTCGTATAGGCTGTGGGTGGTGACCCACAGCTATTCGAGCGTCCAGGAGGACGCTCCATTTTTATGGAGGGCGGCCCTCATTCAGAGCGTGCACTCTGCTCAGAGCGTACGGCTCTGAATGAGGGCCTATGATAGCATGATTATGCATTGACTGCAAGAATATACTGTAATTAGGGTGTAATAATATATCAAATTAAATTACCTTTTAAAGTTATAGGGGCCTATTCATTAAACCTAAAAATTTGATGGAGATAATTAGGTTTAGAACTCGCATGGAGTTCTACCTAATTATAGGTGGAATTCATCATTCCATCTCTCCATAAGTATCTATTCCGAAAAGCTGTAATTTTTGCGATGACAGCTTTTTGGGAAATAGATACTTTTCCCTGCCTACACTACCTTATCGCATCTGGAAACAGTGCTGCGCATGCGCTGTTACATCTGTAAAACCAGCGCATGCGCAGCACTGCCTACAGATGCATTAAGGTAGTGTACCCCCCTCCCCCCCCACCCCCCTCCACTCACCTCCCCCCCCCCGACTTACCTGTTCGCGCAGTAGCCTCTGGCTCTGTCCTGCTGGTCTGTCATGTGGTTTCCCAGCAGACCACATGACAGATTAGAAAAAAAAAAAAAAAAAACTTTTTTTTTCTTTTTCTAAACTTTCTTGTGCTCTGCCGGGGAGCACACATGTCCGACCAGCCTCCGGAGAGGACGGAGCAGAGCGCCGGAGGGACTTGTCGGGGGACCTGCACACGTGGATACAGGTAAGTCGATTCTGCTATTCGCCATCTCACAGTGGCGAATAGTAACTACATCAAATTCCAAAAATTCATAATTTTCGGAATTTGATGAATACCACAATTTCCACATCCCCATACTAATGTATGGGGAGTGTGGAAATTAACGCAGGGGAACTTAGCAAGGAGATATCTGTGATATCTCCTGTGCTAAGTCTGTTCATGAATACCAAAATAACGTTATTTAAGGAAAATGTCCTTAAAAACGTTATTTTAGTGTTGATGAATAGGCCCCATAATTAGAGATGTGCGGGTTCGGTTTTACTTGGTTCTTTTCGCCACATTAGCACATTTCGGATTAGTTCTGATTTATCTTACTGGCTATCTAAAACACGTGAGAGCTGGATAGCCAATAAGATAAGTCCGAACTAACCTGAACTTGCGCTAATGTGGTGAAAAGAACCGAGTAAAACCGAACCCATACAACCCTAGTTATAATCTAATTTTAATGCTAAAATGTGTTTAAAATAGAGATGAGCGGGTCTCAGAGAACTGGACCCCCCCAAACATTGCAATTCCGAGTAGGATCCAAGACCATCTCTGGTTTTCTCGCCTGCCTCAGATCAGAAAACGAGGCAAAACGTCATCCTTCCGCTGTCGGATTCTCGAGGGTTTTGTATTCTATAAAGGTCCTGGTGATCGGCGCCATTTTCACTCCGGCTACAGAGAGTGTGCAGAACAGATGTGCTCTGTCTGTGCTGCTGTTGTTGAAGGGTGCAGTGTTGTCGGGCTGGGGGTCTGTGCTACTGTTGTTCAAGGGTGCAGTGTTGTTGGGCTGGGGGTCTGTGCTGCTGTTGTTCAAGGGTGCAGTGTTGTTGGGCTGGGGGTCTGTGCTGCTGTTGTTCAAGGGTGCAGTGTTGTCGGGCTGGGGGTCTGTGCTGCTGTTGTTCAAGGGTGCAGTGTTGTCGGGCTGGGGGTCTGTGCTGCTGTTGTTCAAGGGTGCAGTGTTGTTGGGCTGGGGGTCTGTGCAGCTGTTGTTCAAGGGTGCAGTGTTGCCGGGCTGGGGATGCAGTACATAAAGGGGTGCTGCTGTGTTGTCCATAAAGGGGCTGGGGCTGCAGTACATAAAGGGGTGCTGCTGTGTTGTCCTGTCCATCAAGGGGCTATGGCTGCAGTACATAAAGGGGTGCTGTGTCCTCCAGGGGTGCTCTTCCCCAGTGTTAAAAAAATAAAAGTTAAATAAAATTATCATTCCACAAAAAAGAAAAAAAAAGTTATTTTTTGATTTTTTTTTGTGTGTGCTACTGTAGCTAGTAGCTACGCTAATATTGTTCGGTGACACTGCCGGCTAGGCCACAGTTTATCATCCGTGTATTTTTGACTTTGCCGGTGGTCCATCTGCTGCTCTGCAGGGGTGCTCTGTTGTTCATCAAGGGGATGCTGCATCATCCAGGGGTGCTCTTCTCTAGTGTTAAAAAAATAAAAGTTAAATAAAATTATCATTCCACAAAAATAAAAAAAAGATCTGTTTTGATTTTTTTGTGTGTGCTACTGTAGCTAGTAGCTACACTATTATTGTTCAGTGACACTACCGGCCAGACCGTATTTTATCATCCACGTATTTGTGACTCTGCAGGTGATCCGTCCGCACTCCGCAGGGGTACTTTGTTGTCCATAAAGGGGTGCTGTGATGTTCATCAGGGGGCTGCTGCCAGGTTGGGAATTGCTTTTCTAGTGAAGTGGAATCTAGATGGGATTTGGTAGCAGGGACACATGACTTCAATTAACTGTCTAAAACCCACTGCATTATTGGCGGATATTGGATGCACATTTAATACCAGCATAGATGTTATGGCGTCATTGATCCGCTGTCCAACTGGGTGACTGCTGTCATACTTGCTTCCCCTTGCAGAGTATTTTTTAACCATCAATTGTTTTTTAAAGTACTACTAGTAGTCTTCCTGGTCCCCTTCTGGGATGAAAATCCACTCCCAGCAGCAGCAGTAGGCATAGCGCTCAAGGATTCTTCTGGGGCAAGGACTGATGTGAATGTTTTAAATATATTTTGTAAATGTCTCCCCTCCTCCCCTTCCTCATAAATTTGCTTTGGAATCAAAAAAATTTAATAAATGTACTACTAATCAAATCTTCCTTTCCTTGCCTAATAATACAAATATTTGTTTCCTGATGTGCCATGTTGGGAGTTGAACTGCAACTGCTGCTGCAATATTTGACATGCAGTTGCTGAATGCCAAAATGCCAGAAATGTTTATGGCCACAGACAGCATATCCTGCATGCCCCTTTAAATTTAAAAAAATATTCTGAACCACCAAGTTGATTTTGTGGGCAAAACATGGGACATATTGTACACCCATTCTCTCCCCTCCTCCATCATAAATTTTCTTCGGAATCAAAAAATTTATTTAAATTTACTACCAATCAATCCTTCCTGTTCCTGTCTTCAACTACATACACACTCCATTTGGGCCTAAAAGGGATGAAAACAATATTGTGAGTTGTGAGATGGTCAAAATTTACTGGAAACGAGTGTTAATTAATGTTATTGAGGTTAATAATAATATAGGAACAAAAAAAAGCCCAAATTATGTGATTTTAGCAGTTTTTATCAATCTTTGAAGGAAAAAATGCAGATCCAAAACCAAAACCAAAACACGCTGAGCGGTTTTGGCAAAAACAAATCCAGATCCTAAATACAAAGGAGATACGGATCCAAAACCAAAACCAAAACATGAGGGTCAGCACACATCCCTAGTTTAAAAGGAAATAACTTCAGTAAATAATTAGTTCTAGGGGTCTGTTTATTGCTGCAATAGAAAATCTTCTTTCTGGCAATCAATGAAAAATACTTCCTGTGCGATGCCCAGCTGCCAAGCAACAATGAACAGCAGTGGTAAGATTAGTCTGATCTCCTGTGAGTCCAGTTAAATGTCAAGAAACACATGTGTGAGCTGGTTTATCAGATCCCACATGCATACTCTACGTTCCAGTTCTAGATTCATAACACAAAATACAGTACTTTTATTGCTGCACTCCATGATAGGAAAAGCAATGCATAGTTCCCCTGATGAAGGTTATTGCTTGCAATAAATTATCAACAGTAGTCCATAGTTGCCTACCTTTTCATTGTCCTCCCAGGGAGAAGCCTGTGGAGGACAAGCAGATGGGGCAGTGCCTGACGTGACGGGTCACGTCATTAAGCCCCGCCCCCTTCACAAAAATTGGAGCGATTGGCCTAAATTTAAATAGGGGCGGGGCTAAATAATGTGATTCATCAAAATCGGGAGCCTCCCGCGAAATCCAGGATGGTAGGCATGTATGCAGTAGTCCTCATTAGCATGGATGCTGTGAGAAACTGAAAAAAAAAATTGTGGGGTGCTAAATATTTATAATGATGTATAAATAATTGATAACACTTCAAACCCAAACCGGATTCGGCCTCCCCCACGATGTAGGTCTGGAAACCCACAGCAACAAGAACCTAAATGAAGCAATAATGGGATCGCTCTATAATGGCTGCTGGTTTGAAAATATTAAAAATATTTATTAAAACACATTTAAAAACAGTATATTATTTAAATGTATCATCACAAATGGAGTACACAGAATAACCAGGACAAAACATTGTGCAAGTCCAGCTATAATATTGGATATCAAGAAGCCAGAAAAAGTCAGTTATAAATATATTAATGGTATAAATAGCAGAAGAAGTTAATTGGCACAGCAGGAAGAGATTAGTCTTTAAGTGATAGAACATATATGATTAATCAGTCACAATGTAATAAAACTGGGTAACTGATACACCAATGTAAATATATATTCCCCTGGATGATTATTTCCAAATGCAACAGTATTTTGTATGCAGTAAATGCCTGTTGTGGCTCACCGTTTTTGGTAGAGATTTACCTTCAACCTCAACACTTAGCTAAAATAAACGGAGTTCTGTTGGTGATACCTGCTGTTTGTCCTCCTATTATTAGGACCCATTGGCTGGGTCATGCTGTAAAGTTGGGCTGTGGGCGCTGCCTGGGCTGGAAAGCACCGCACCGCAAGGCAGAGGGACCTCTCTTCTTACAGGGCAACATTTCCTTCCCCAGATACGCATTTGCCACTTGTGTTGAGAAATAGGCAACAGCAGTAAATCCAGCAAATGCATCCTGTTTTCACAGAATTTAAGGCTATATGCCTTTGATAAACAGGCTCCTTATCAAATATGTCAATGTTGGACATAGCTAGTGGTAGTTAATGAATGGTCAGTAGTTCATATACCAACAGATAAATATGCCACAGTCTGAGTAATACCTCTTTTCCACAAAAAACCTGGGTTTCGACCTGAGTTTTCAGACATTGTTCCAACTCAAGTCAGACCCAGGACAGACACAGTTTACACAGCACCATTGATCTGGGTTATTCTCAGGTCAGCCCCGTTCACACTGAACCTGGGCCTGCCCTGTTAAACTTGTGAGGTCATAAAAAGTGGGAAGTGACTGCTCTACAGCCACCAATCAGCTCATTTTAGGTATGACCCAGGTCAGATAACCTGGGTTGCGCCGTTCACTCTGCACCATTAGCCAGGTCCATCCTGGGTCCGACCCTGGAAGCTATCTGGGTTGGATTGCTGGGTCACTTGACCTGGGTTATTTTTCAGGGACCCTTTTACACTGAGCTGCGACCTAGGTAGACCCAGCAAAAACCCAGGTTTTTGCTCTGGTTTAAAACGGGTATAATATTCTACAGCAGGTAAAACTCATTTCAGGATATTTTTATATCCTTCCAATTAGACCACATCCACATGCGAAACAGATAGACAAGGCCATCGGATTATTCTCTGCAAAGATGTTTACACCAGCTTTGTGAAACAGAGTAAGTCAATTCATTATGACAGCAATTTTTAATGACCCGGCTCTATGACATTTAATTACAGTGATCATTGTATAAGGCCATTATACTAAAACAGGAACTTATATTTCCTTTTTTAAGAAAACATACAGTTTGATTGCTGTGAACACTTCTGGTTCTAATTACAGGGTATGGTAATCATGACACACTAGTTTAGCTAATAGTGGCTAATGACAAAATTAGATCCAATTTTCCAATTACATGATAAGAATGAACTTCTCTAATGTGTCTATTAAGAAGGAAAAAGGTCACAGCTGGATTCACTGTCACTGTGTATAAGAGTTAATGCCTTGTTTTCATATTTCAATGGTTTTAATGTGTGGATTTGAGTAAGATTAATTTAATCACTTTTTAATGAAAAACGACATTATTCATCACAAAGCCATTTTGACATTCTCTTTTGTTATGCAGCCAACCACAACTTTAAATATATTCATATAAACATAGTTACATCTTGTGTTGTAATCATTCACAGATATCTTCTATATACAGGAAATGTCTAGGGCCTGATTTGGATGTAATTAAACAGGGCCATAACTAGGTGTATGTGAGTGCCACCACTGCAAACAGCACAGAGCCATGTGGGCAGCACTCACGGGCCCTGCATCTGGCTAGCAGGGTTCCGTTCAAGGTGCCCTGGAGACAGAATAGCTGCTGCAGTGCCACCAGGAGTGTCCTGAGGACGCTCCAGACATGCACACTGCAGCTCTTACAACCCCTCAGTTTCCTGAGGATGCTCCGGTCAGTGCTGTAAATCCTGGTGCTGCCAGCCCAGCCCCCTCCGCATGACATCATGAGCTCAGGGCGTGTGGCTGGCAGAGAGGGTAGAAAATATAACTAAAAGGAAATTTAGAGATAAAAAGGCTCAGATTCACTTTTCATACACTGAGGATTACTCCTAGGGTCCGCTAGGACTTTCTTGGGTTGCGCTATGACTTGTTTCCTGCGATTGCCATCATGGACGCAGCCATGACAGTCCGTATCACCTGACTACCTTTGTCCTGTGGTAGCATCGTTAGCTGCCAGCTGACATGGTCCTCCAATAGACTGCTACCTTAGGGTATTTAGCCGGACTCCGTGCAACAGGAAGTTGCCTGAACAACTTCGCTACTTCAGTGTTAGTTTGCTGTGGTTTCGTTCCAGGCTTCATGTTGGTCCGTGCTGAGTTAATTTGCAACATCTTCCAGTGTGTCTTCTAGTGTTACCCATGTCTCGAGTTCTGAGTGTGTTACATCTCCTCTCAAATTTATTTTTTCTTTGTTCCTGTGTCTTCTTGCTTGTGGCTACTCTATACACCACCCTGTACCAGAGGCCAACGCTTTGGACTAGAGCTCTATCTGCGTCTGGATCCCCAGTACACTTTCTACATCTACCTGCGTGTGGGTCCCCGGTGTACTTATAACATCTAATTGTGTCTGGATTCCTAGTGCACTTGTAACCTCTATCTGCGTCTGGATCCCCAGTGCACCTATAACTTATGTCTGCATTTGGATCCCCAGTGCACTTGTTTGCTACCTGCGACTGTGACTTTCCCTGAGTATCAAAGCTATTATACTCTCCTGTGTCTTCCTGTGTTAACTTAACAATTTATCACTTATTATAACTGAAGTCCCCCCTAAGTATTGCATCTGGGCTTTAAACGATGCTGGACACTTTTTTTATGAACTTTATGATATGAAAATTGTTTTACTTTTGCGCTTCAGTGAATAACCTGAAATGGTATAAAGGTAAGCAGCAACCTGCTAGAGGTTAAGAAAAAGACAAAATTGTGTAAACTTCAGAGTTATCCACCTGTTTCAGGAAGCAAGTAAAGGCTAAAAACTGACAGATTTTATCCAGCAATGAAAAAGAGGTATTCCTGGGCCACAAAGCACCACCAGTGGACTACTGAAGACTGGAAATTTATAATGCTTGGTTCATCAGGCAGGGTTTCTGTACGCCATTGAGTGGGTGAAAGGATGATTCCTCAGTGTTTCGCTATTATTTATTAAGCAGCAGCAATTCCCAGCATGTTTAAGTCCAAAATGTAATAAGGCAATGCTTATAAAAGCAAAATACCACATGTTTTGCTGTTAAAAGCCTTGCCCTTTATTTTTCAGACTTAAAGCTGTTGCTTCCCGGCATGTTTAACAGGCTACCTCTATGTAAAAAACAAATGATGTGACACCGACTGTCAAACATGAAGGAGAAAACGTGGCAGCCTGGGGCTCTTTTACTGAATTCTGAAACGACGACTTGCACAGAATAACTGGCATCTTGAGCTAAAAGGGCTACCACAGCATTTTGCAATGGCTTCAGGTCTAAACCTAGGTGATGAAAAGTTCATCCTACAGCAAGATAATGACCCTAAACATACCAATATCATGGAAAGGCCAGCACAGTCTCCAGACTTAGGGTTCTATTTATCAACCAGTGAAAAGTGTGGCTAAGTGGACAGGTGGAGAAGTTGCCCATAGCAACTAATCAGCTCTTACCTTTTTATAAACTGTACTTGATAAATGCTACATCAAAGCTGATTGGTTGCTATGGGCAACTTCTCCACTGGTTCAGTTCTCCACACTTTTTACTGCTTGATAAATAGACCCCTTATTCCCCATTGAGCTGATCTCGACAAAAGGGTGAATTCAAAGCAACCTACAAGTGCAACACATTCATGGGAACTTCTACAATGGTGTTGAGAAGAACTTACCAAACAATATTTGTTTTCCATTGTAGAAAGAGTGTTTGCTGGTTATACTGTATCTGCAAAACATGACTACATTTTAAGTAAAAAATGTAGATTACATTTGTTAAACTAAATGATTAGATGCTTTCTTTTTTATCTACAGTTACTTATTTGTTCTATTATTTAATTTCAAAGTACACACTGAGACATTAACCTGCATAAATTTAAATAAAAACTAGAAAATGGGTGTGTTCTAAAACTTAACACTATGAAAAAAAATGCAAGCCCAAGTAAAAAAGGGTGCAAATGTAATGCTATACTACTGCCACCGCTAACAGGGTGAATCTAGCGCACTTACATTGCTGCAGATACACCCATACAAAGACTGCTGTATCTCTACTTCTGTAATGTCCAATAATAGCTGCAGACACTGGTCAATTAGGAGAGTTCAATACATCCACAGAGAATTCAAACTAGTCATAACCAGAAAAGAGGCTAGACACACCTATCAGTACAAGGACTGTTTTATTCACTACTAAAATAAAGTTTTTTACTAATACAGTTTTTATGACAATTTATTGTGTTTTATAAATAAATACCATACCATCAATTTCAACGTAATTGGTGTAATATTTATTTTCTAACCTCCACTTCTTCCACTTTTATTTTTACTATTTACCCTTTCAACACTGTTAGTAATATACCATTGCATTTGCACCTTTTGGGAATTTGGAAGATCCCAATCCAATACCTAGCAGCACATTTTCTATTTTTCACGTCCCTTTTGTTACATGGTCTAGCACTTTTCCCCCTAGTTTTAAAAGTATTCAAAATGTCTCCCAAATCAGAAAAACAGAATCCCACTAATATGCTAAGTATGTACGCACATATAAAAAACAGAGACTAGAGAATATGTTTTTACTATCTGATGCTGCAGAAATGGTGGAAATACCCACTATTGAGGAAAACTTCTGCAACTTATACCTGAAACTAGAAAAACTAAAAATCCAAGAAATAAGACAGTGCTGAGAAAGCTCCACACTGAATAAATCTATAGAAAACTATATGATTCCAAGAGGTTTAACACTATTCAAAGAACTCTCCTTTATTTCTAAGGATGATAACTTTATAAAATAAAAATGGAACAAAACGTTACATATTTGTTCAATGAATCTCATGAAACTAATCATAGAGGACCGGAACCTATCTCTAAAGAAATTGGCCAAAGACATGGAGGATATCTACAAGAAGCTGTACCCCATTAAAAATATGGAGGACTTCATCAATTTAGAAGACCTTACAGAAGACAAACTAATCAAAATAGAAGATTCAACAATTCTTCTAAAACAAAACAAATTCAAAAGAGACCTACAAAACTAAAGTAACAACTACAGAAATTGAAAGGTCAATCTAGAACCTGAATGAAACACAAATAGATAAAACCAGCAACAACAACAACACCAACCTCAAATTCCACTGTATAGCACACAACAAGGATTCAAACATGTCAAGAAGAAACTCTCCACGGCAGTCTCAATTCCGCCACTTTAAATAGTCTGTTTTTAAAGAAAATTTGAGGAAAGGGACTAAAAAAGAGAGACTCTTAAAGATGAACTGGTAAAAATAGAAAACCCGGAAAGGAAGAACTTCATCAAAAATAAAACAAAGGAGAAGAATAAAGAGTTTGAATGCCCTATCTTTAATATCAACTTCAGCTACCAAGCAAGATAAGTTAACAACATAACACAATAGGAAGCACTGGCCTCTCTTTCTACAAGATGGGGAATTAAAGACAATTCTTCCAAAGAATCCAAAAGTCATAAAAAAACGGCAAAAAATCTGAAATTGGAACTCGCATCAAACTACATTAAACCCAGTTCAGAAACGTCAATCAGGAACTAGGTGGGATCCACCTCAATCCCCGCCAAGTTTTTAGAAACTGTATGGAGTGCTCTGCATGCAGGCAACTCCAGATTAAAAAATGAAAATCAACAAAAGAAATAAAATCAATCAAAAATAGAAACAAATATTAAAATAAAAGACTCGATAGCATGCAATACCTAGGGAGTCATAAATGCACTTGACTGTCCTTGTAGACTCAAATATTTTGCATGAATGACAAGGAAACTAGGAGTTCATATCAATGAATATCTAAGAAATATTAAGAAAAGTGTGACAAATCATAGCATTAATGTTCACTTTAAGAAAGTACATGGTAGCAACATAACAGTAATCAGATGTATAGGGTTGGAAAAAGTATCCCTAGGTGAGACATAGACTACATTGTTAACAAATCAACCGCGCTGAAACCAAGTAGATATACAATATGGAGCCTTGACGCCAAAAGGACTCAATATAGACGTTGAACTAAATACATTCCTTTAAACAACAACCTAGCAAAGAGAGAGGGAGAAAAAAAAAGGTATGATGCAAATGAATAAATAAATAAAAATCTTTGTGTTATAAACACTGAGGGCAATTTTATTTCTGGACGAATATATCCATAAATAGGCATAACCATTTATTTTTTTCAATTTATAGGATTTTTATGTTTTGGCAGAAAAATAAGCAACATGTCCAGAACAAATTAAAGCCATGCCAGACATTTGATTTTTCAGTTTTACAAAAGAAACATAATAATAATAATAATTCCACGGTAAAAATACAGTACTGTTCCACTATAATAAAGTAATTTTTTTATGCTCCAGATGCATGTTGTCCACTCAAGTGGACACGGTTATGCCCTCTTTAGTTTTACAGTTTAAAAAAAATTATGTTTTTATTATCCCTGAAGACCAACAAAAAACATTTTTTAAATATTTCATTAGGTTATCATAATTTATGCATGAAAGGGTTAATATCATATATCTGTTATATACTGTATTATGAAAACAATCAATTAAATAATTATATCCAAAAGCAGGCACAATTAAGCTCAATACACTTATATTTATTTCTCTAAATCTTTCACAATATGCCTAATTCCCAACTGTTTACAAATAGAGATATTTTAACTTAAAATATTGCTATTTGTTGTTTTCTACAGGTCAAGTATGGGACCTTTCTTTGGTTTGGAGATTGTAGTTGTAATTGTACAGTCAGTTATTATTACAGTATACTAGCATCAATTAGTGCACAGTATGTGAGAGAGTGTATTTTAATCTCGGTGTCAGGCGTATTACAGTTGAGAGGCTGCTACTGTATAAATGGATAACAGTTGCTGGTAGATGATGGGTTAAATGGAGCCAGCATCAAAGGCAAATCCAAGCATACAGTAAACAGGCAGGCAATCAGGAATATGTTGCTGCTAATTAAAAGCTAATCCAGGGATAAGGTCAGGAACAAAGCCAAGGGAATCAGAGCTAGAAGGGGTTAGACAAAGCCAGGGTCAAGGTCCAGCAAGCAAAAGAACCAGAAAACCACGATCAGCTAGACTATAGTGCAAACCACAATACTCATGCACTAGTGCTAGTGTTTTTCAGTCTTATATAACCTCAGGTTGCAGGAAATTGACTTGCGGTGAGCTCAATGGATGGGGAGGCACATGTATAAAAACAGTTTTTATATCAAAACCCTGGAGCATGACAGGGAGTATGAAATTTAATAAAGAGCAGGTGCCATAGTTCATCTGGTAACATCACTGCTCCCAAATCCCCCAAACCTGGGATCAAGTCCCCAGGGTGCATTTCTGTTTTCTTACTAAAGCGTGACAGTGACACTTGGCTAAGGATATGTGCAAGCTGGCCAGACACCTTGGTTCTCCAGTCCTTGTTCCAGCAAGGGAGTTACCATTACTTTCCAAACGACACAGAATTTTTTTTTATATACTGTAAGTACTATAGCACTAAACTGTCCATTGTGGACAATGCTACTGTACAGTATGAAATATAAAATAATACAGTCTGTAATTTTGTTGATCTATTTTCTCTACAGGTCACTATCACTGGATGATGCCAGAGGTGGGGCATCAATAATCTATGGAGTGTAATGTAGGGGTGTGTTGACAACACTACTAATAAGCAAAAGGACTAAAACCACCACGACAGTCTATAGGAGTCTTCCAGTTGAGTCTAGAGCCCTGTAGTTGAGGGCCATAGGTCACATAGGTGCCTGGTCATGCCACAAAGTACCTGTCATGGCTACCGACACTTGAGACTCCTGGGAGGAGGCAGGCCTACTAGGCACAATAAACTGGGGTGGCTTTAGGAATGACCTTTTCATGAGATCTTGATAGCACGAAATCAAAGTAAATATAATTTATTCACAGGAGAAATATAATAGTAATGTCTCACATAAAGTCTCAACAACACTGAGGTTCACATAAGCAATAACGAGTATAGGAGAAAACCCCCCATATAGTCTTTAACACAGAAAAGTTAATATGGTAGGGAACCCCGAGTCCAGTATGAGGCTAACATCTCAGGATGGTATAGAGGAGCTTCACCTGAGCTTCATCTGTATTGATGGAGATCCGGAGCAGAGTGATCCATGTGATGCTGTGAAAAACGGATCAGGGTTGAGCCCTGTGATTCTGTGAGGTTGAAGCAGGATTGAGCCCTGTGATGCGGTGAGGTCGGAGCAGGGTTGAGCCCTGTGATGCGATGAGGTCAGAGCAGGGTTGAGCCCTGTGATGTGATAAGGTTGGAGCAGGGTTGAGCCCTGTGATGCGGTGAGGTCGGAGCAGGGTTGAGCCCTGTGATGAGGTGAGGTCGGAGCAGAGTTGAGCCCTGTGATGCGATGAGGTCGAAGCAGGGTTGAGCCCTGTGAAACAGGGTAGTTCCGGAACCGGGTTGAGCACTGTGGTGTAACTAGAATCCGGAGCAGGGTTGAGCCCCGCGATGCAATGAAGGTTGAAGCAGGGTTGAGCCCTGTGAAGCGGTGTGGTTCCGGAACGTGGTTGAGCCCTGTGGTGTGACTAGAATCTGGAACGGGGTTGAGCCCTGCGATGCGGTGATGATAACTGTAACGGTGCAGTTGACAACTGTAACGAAGATGGGTTCGATGTCCACAGGAGTGAGAGGCAACAGGCAAAGTAAATAGTGCAGCAAAAGATGAAACCACAGTAGTGGAGCAGAAAGCAATACTTAGGAAATGGCTATGCTGAGCTCTGTAGTGCGGCTGGTAACTGGCATCAGAAGTTTAGCTGGAACATGAGCGGAGATATAGCAAAGTCCACAGCAACCCACAGGCACAGCAGGGATCTGGCAAGAGTCCAAGAAAGACGTGAAAGTAACGTGGCACAGACACTGAGACACAGTAAGTAACAGGCTTTATACTAGAGGTCTGTGATCCATTGGAAGTTCAGAACATGTGACCCAAATGGAATCAGGTTTGAAATAATGAGAAATCTAGGAATCCCACAACCTGACAACACCTTGGAAACAGATGATCACTTTAACTCTCTACTCCCTGTATGTGAAAAATGCCAGCAAGCAGGATAGCTCCTCCAATGACCACAAAGGAACTTTGGAAAAAGTAAGCTATCTTTATGTACTGAAATAGTTATAGTCCTGACAGTACCAATGCATGTTAAACTTTAATGTTGGCCTGGGGTGGGTGGATCAAAACAAAATTATATATTTATTTATATTTTTTATTTTTCTAGGAAAAAGGTGAGCACAATGCAATAGAATTGTTAATTTGATATAAATAAAAGTATTATAAAACTACATTGTTTAGGTTAAAACAAAACAGCATATCACAAGCCTGGTGACGTTAAAGAGGTCTGTAATTCCAATCACCGCACGGTATCTGTTATGCTCTAAAACAGCAAGCGAAGCTTTCCAATGAGCTGGCGGGGACTTTCAAAACACAGCCATCAGCATGTGAGTTCCACACCTCGCTGTGAAGTCAGTTCACAGAGTAATCACATGAGTCACCATCCCAGAGATGGCCAGACGCATTTCATCAAAGACTTTATCAGTGGGTGTGTTCAAGTGCCCTATTTCCTGCCTCAAATCCTGCTGTCAATCATTGTCTAACATCAAACACTTTGTTTCAATTTCAATCTAATCACTGACACTTTAGCTTCACAAGCCTTGTCAGTGGATACATAATGCATCTATTAGCAGACTTTAATAACACCTTAAGACAGGTTACATTAACTATTTAAAGGAGCACTTTTGCAGGTGTATTACTAATATTTTATACATACAGTATTACCCCGTTTTATAACCAATTAAGGTAAAAAATATATAAGATACAAAATACATTCCCATAATTGTACTCCCTTTCACAATTGTTTTTAGACATGGCAACAATATGCAGAAAATTGATCTACCTTTATTAATTCTAATCTAAATCTATGTTATATGAAAGGAGGAAAGAAACAGGAAAAAATTGGTCACAGTAAAACAAAACTAATAAACATTTTTTTACACCAAACTTCTAAAAAGTCTGAGGACCTTATTCAGAGGCAGCCGTACGGTCTACGACCGCACGGCCGCCTCGATGTTTTGCCAGTGTGCATGCGCACAAGGGAGCCGGCTCCCTCGTGCACATGCGTGAGACCCGCTACGACCGACAGCGCCGGTCGTAGCGGGTCTCTTTCCAAAGGGGGCGAGCTGTCGATGTTGATTGACAGCTCGTCCCGTTTGGAAGGCGGGCCGGGGGGGTGGCAGCCCAAACGCCTGCCATTTGGGGGAGGCCCCACTGACATCACTAGTGATGTCAGTGGAGAGCTTCCGGCTCTGACAGAGCCAGAAGCTCCGGGGCTTACGACAAGTGAGACCCTACCATAGGGTCTCGTCGTAAGCCCCGATGGTCGCGATGGTCGACCATCACCCGAGCGGTCGTTAGAGCTGTGGGTGTTAACCCACAGCCTAATGACCGCAACAGAGGCGGGCGGTCAGGATGCAAGTGGCCACCCAGTTTCTGAGCGACCGCTTGCATCCTCCGACCGCCTCTGAATGAGGCCCTGAGTCTTACACTCATAGAGTCCAATGCTGGTTCTGGTAAATACAGGGGGACCCTACACATATTTTCCCCCTGTATTTTCAGAACCAGGGCCAGCTCAGAGCCCAGTGCTGGTTGCGCTGAAAACAGGAGACCCCCTACGTCATTTGTGCCCTGTATTTTGGCAACCAGGACTGGATCTGAAAATCCTGGTGCTGGTTGTGCTTAATATGAGAGACCCCTACATCCTTTGTCCCCAGTACTGGGTCTCCAAAGCCCGGTGCTGGTTGTTTTTTGGGGGGTGGGGCCATAACATTTTTTATTTTTTAAACACAGAAGCAGTTATTATAGATCCGTGCCTGCATTCTGTGTGCTTCTACCTCCCCCGGGTCCTAACGCCTGCACCGCCGCCACCCGAACTGCCGCCCGCACCGCCGCCGCTAAGACCCGCTACCATCCCGGGGTCCTGGCCACAGGTACTGTCTGCTAACCCCCGTGCCTTTCAACTGGGTCCTGCTGCAGCTAATGCCAGCTTCCTTCCCCCAAGCCCACAACCGCTAAAGCCCGCAAATGACAACCATCTTGGTGCACCCAAGTGAAGCCACAGCGAATACATCTGCTGGAGGCTCCTTTTGCGGCTGCGCAACAAGTTGAAAAGTCCTATCTATTCAATGGCGCATTCTTGAGGTAATAGTTTAAAAACTGTAACTTTCCAATTTACCTGAACTTCAAAAGCACGTGCCCTGGCACAATAGCTACTGTACCTAATTAAACAAACCCAAGTCTAAACTCGCCCCCTACCCTGAGTTATGCCTTCCCAAAAAACCCCATAGACTACAGCAGAAAAGTGGTCCCCAATTGAGAATGTCAGAAAACTGTGACAGTTGTAACTTTAGATTACTCCCAAGTCCTAATTTTTTTATGTTTATGCCTTGAAATTTGACACCGAGCGACAATTCTACCCACCAAATTTCAGCTTGGTACCTCCAACAGCTTTTGAGGTGTAACCCCTTAAACACCATGCCCCCCTCCGGAATTCTCTATGGGAGAATTGCAGTTTTTTACACGCAGCCTTAATATAAGGGCACGACTGTGCCCTTATAATATATAATGTAGGTTAATTTGTAGATGTGCAATCTTCACATATGTATTGGTCAGTTCCCTGTAGAACATATCTTTATCCAAAACAGAGCAAACAAACTTAATGAGGCATTCATCCAGCCTTCATAAGAATATACCTTTAATCTATCATCAGTGAAGACATTATGCATCAAGCATAGTAACCCCCTCTTAAAGTTTTGATCCCCTCTGAGATCAGATAGCAATTAGTTGAGGTCTTACCCACCTGATCTGGGATCATCCTTATATAATAGCTGGCTGTAGGAGCACCAGAAGCAAGCTATGAGAGCACATAGAGGCCAAAACAGCAATGTAATCAAACTTAGTAAACCAGTCTAAAGGTTATACCTCACATCGGAGACCAGCAATAATTACAGTATTTATTTTATGGTGTCACATGAACATACCTTTATAATGCAATACACAATAGATGTTGTATATAATGAAAACATACATACAAGAATGTATGTATAGGTAGATACTCATACAGTCAGGTCCATAAATATTGGGACATTGACAGAATTTTCATATTTTGGCCTCTATTCACCACCACAATGGCTTTGAAATGAAACAAACAAGATGTGCTTTAACTGCAGACTTTCAGATTTAATTTGAGGGCAATTACATCCAAATCAGGTGAACAGTGTAGGAATTACAACGGTTTCAATATGTGCCTCCCATTTTTGTGTGTGTCTGTATACATCTACCACTACCCAGGGCCAGATTATAGGGGGGCAGACAGGGTGGTCTTCCAGGGGCCCCCACACATTAGGGGCCCCCACATTGTGGCAAACATACCCACTCTGCCTGGCTCCAAGTCCCAACATCAGTGACAGCACAGTCACTGATGGACCATGGCTGATGATAGAAGCCCCACCCCCTCACTAACATCTGCCACGTTTCGCGGGTGTATGGGTAGGGCACGGAGCCTAATGCTGTGAATTGCCTGTCCCCATCAGAAGCTCTCCTGATGCTGCAAGTCTGCAAAAACACGTTAGTGTGTGGCTGCATGCTCTTTGTTCCTTCCTCTCTCTCTCTCTCTCTCCCTCTCTCTTTCTTACATGATGCAATGCATCCCGTCGCTTTTCGCATGCATACCGGCATTAGCTACACCGGTATGCATGATGAACACCACAAAGGACCGTTCTTTCGGTGAGAGCACCACTTTCCGCTGGAGGGACTTCCGGGTCTATGACCCAGAAGCCCTTTCGATGTCCTTCTGCGCAGAAGGACACATGCGCTGCAGTGGGTGCTGGGAGGGGTCTGATTGGATCCCTCTCACAGCAATCTCCTGATACAAGCCCATAGACTTCTATAGGGTAACGCCATCTTTGCATCGCATTCCAGGGTTTGGTGCATATGAGAAATGCGGTTAAACCCGCAATTTGGGGATTTGACCACATTTCTACCTTTGATGCATCTCATCCCTTGTCTCTACCTTCCTCTCCTTCTCTCTCTCTCTAACGCCCCACTCAAAATCCTGCGTTTGCCCCTGGCAGTGTACTGGATCATGTAAGCTATGCTGCCGGAAGTCGGTTCCCAGCAGTATCGTGGACATGATGGAGTATGCTGCGACCTTGCTGGTCAGTGGAGAGACAAATAAAATGTAAGGGGCATAGAAGTCACTGCGTGATGCTGTGCCAATTTTATTGATGGGGCCCCCACAACTTAGTTGTCCCGTGGCCCCCACAAGCCTTAATCCAGCCCTGCCACTACCCCATCAGACCAGATGCTTCCCTAAATTTCAATGCACTCACAAATGGGACATGCTCTACTCTTTGCCTCACATCTGTACCACCTTTGTCATCTTTGTCCATGCTCTCTTTTTACATGTGATAATGATAAGTGACTCTGGCTATCTGTTGCTGCAGATTTTTATGTCGCCTTACAAATAATGATGACTACAATACTAATGCTCAAGCTCCATACAAACACAATAAAAAAATCATGTCTACGTGGCCAATCAATTGTAATCAAATGTGCATCTTATTTCTTTTAAAAGGTGTATAAAACATCTGACTATTGTAGTTCACATTTTTTCTGATACCAAAATGTATTTAATGTAGGGATGTGCAGGCTCGGATAGGTTCGAGTTTGCACGTGGAGTTCGGATTTTTCCCTCCAAAAAAACGGAACTCAGAAAGAGGCAAAACGTCATCTTACATGGACGAACATCATCATTCCTGCACATCCCTAATTTAATGTAACTAACTTCTCATAATCACATTTTCTTTGTAATAGTATGGTGATTTTATTGGAAAAACATTCAGATTTACTATTAGAACGATGTGTTCTGAAATTATATTTATCAATCTTATCAAAATGAACATGTTGGAAAATAAAAATATAGAGACTTACATTAAAAGATTCGACAACAGTTGACTATTAAAAAGTTTTTGTTCAACTACAGTATATTTCATAAATGTATGTTTCTAATATAGAGCTACAGTAGCTATCTTTTCAGCTCAAGTATCTATTTTATTCATAGATAATGTCATTACTATGCAAAGTGTCTTTTATTAAGTATAAGGGTGGATAGAAAAGACTGTGTCCTGACGTAGTAGTAGATGTTGCCCCATATTGATTTTCTGTATGTACAGATGTAGCCATGTACAACGTTGCCGCGATGCACGCACACGTGCGCACACATCATGGCATAGCACAGCAATCGCCAGGCAGCGAGCACTCGCAGCTGGCGATTACCCCATTGAAGTCTATGGTGTGCGCGTGCATATGCATGCACACGCTATAGCCATGGATATGCTAGTCACGCCGTTTATGTGAGCGCATCGCGGCATAGATGAGCGTGGCTAAATCTGTATGTACTAGAGGTCTTAGTAGAGCACTGTGGACAATTACAGCACAATTCTTCTATTATTTTTGCAAATATTAAATAATAAACGGAACAACATCACCGGACTTTTTCCTGAACGGAATCAAGAGCTTGGAGCATTAATGGGAGAAGTGTATTGAAGGAAATGTAGAAAAAAAAAGCCATTTGAACTTAAATTTCTCTGTTATTCATGGTCAGGGCACTGACTTTTGGATCCTCCCTCATACATGACTTTCGTTAAGTTTATTATTTGTATTACTATTATTACTTTGTACAGTATATAATGGAGAGACAAACTTCCTGTAGAGCTTTGACAAATGTCGCTTCACCATGTACTAGAGAAATACTGACCATGGGTTTAGTTAGTAACTTGAAGTTCATAGTGATTGATTGAATCCATTAAGCATAATCCAAATGGAGTTGAGATAGGTGTAAATGCAGGGCCGTAGCTAGGGTAGTGCGGCCGGTGCCATCGCACAGAGCACCACAGGGCAGGGGGCGCTGTTTGGGCCTGTCAGATTTCTGTTTATTATCATTCTTGCTTGTAGACTCCTCTTATTTCATCCCCAGCATCTCCTGGCCTCTCCTATCTCTTCCCTGGCCCTTCCCCATGAAGCCATGGCTCTTTGAAAAATGAGAGGGGCACCAATGCTCTTTCTGGCACAGGGCACCAAAAAGTCTTGTTATGGCTCTGTGTAAATGTATCCATCAACAAGAAGCTTATAGGGCTTCAGAATTTAACACATTGGGACACTTTGGTTTAAATTGAGAATTTGAATTAGGAACAGTCCTGTGAATTTTACCTTCTTGTATAGAGATGAACTAACTTTAGTGGAGTAATCTAACTTGTTGTATACAGTAGGTGAAGGGTTTTTTCAGTTGTGTTAAATTAATGCTACACCGTGAGGATATTGTTTGTGATACAGAATATGGTTCATTCTAATATGGATGATAAAAGTTTGTTTTTAAATATTAGAACAGCAAGGAATGTGGTTTCTCTCTGCTTCTAATCTCCTTAATTAATGCTTAATACAGCTTTGGAAGAAGCAAATTTAGCATTTCTATTCAGTCATGTGGAGCAGATGAACACATGGTTCTGACACCAAAATTGCATTTTCCTGGACACTCAACGTTATTTTTCTATACAATCTAATTTCCAACAGTGAGGTCTCTTCACATAACATGACTCAGCATGAAATCCAAGGCATTATTTCAATATTTTTCTCTGTGTTACTGTAAGTCATCCTCCCACACTCCATATGTTCTTTACAATAATATAAGAACTTTTTTTCTTTTTAAGTTACTGTAGATCCAGAGTTTGTGGTGGTTGGCCTTGGCATGTATTCATTCTCAGGCATGCCTCACTTTTGAAAAAATATGTTTTCCAAACAGTAGTGTTTTGTTAAAATGTGATTTTCGCTCTTACAGTTTCTTTTTCTGAGGCCGGGTTCACGTTAGGCAATATATTGGACGATATGTCATTTTGAGGCAAATTGGAACGACATATCGTTCACATTGCATAGCGTGTATGCTCAATCGTGCGGACATGTGCGTTATTCATCACATCATCCCATCTGATGTTCTGCATTTAGCAGCTTGGAACGGCACATCGCGCCATCATACACAACATCGTGCAGTGTGTACTGACGGCATAATGTATCGTCCCATCGCGTCGTCCCGTCGCTAGGTGCACACATCATGTAGTGTGTACATAGCCTGAGTCTTCTTTGTTTATTAATGCAAACATAAACATGTTTTAATTCCAAAAATATAAAATCTTGTACAAAATCTTTCTCCAAAACATATTTAATACATTTATAGTTGTACCTTTTTTTTAGTTATAGTAAACAAACATTTGCAAACGTGCAAAATCATGTTGCAGTTTAGGGAGTGCGAGGTGGTATTTAAAATAAGAAAACCAATTTAGAGTTGGGAATGATCTATTCTAACTTCATTCTAAATTTTGTGAAAAACAAAGATGACCAGTATTTGTTACTACATAAATGCAAAGGCAGCCGGTATTAATTACCTTACATGCAATAAATAAAATAAAATAAATCAGTATAAGCCCTCTGCATTGCAACATGGTTGTTCTAGCAGAAAAGTTGCTACTTTTATGTTCTTTTTTTCTTGGTTTGCTCCTAACTATGAATAAGCACCTCAAAGTGCAATACATAATACAATTATGGACAGAGATTTGCTATAGACTCTAGCAATGTCTCTATATAATCAAAGCATGCATTTTAATAACAGTTTTACTGATGTGTGGATTGTAGTGAAAGCAAAAATAAATTCAATACTGTACCTCATATATATATACTGTAAATAAGTTTGTGCTTTTTTTTAAGAACATGTCTGTGAAACTAATGTTCTCAAGCTTGTAAAAAAAAAGTCATTTATTAGATTAAAATCTATCTATCTATCTATCTATCTCATATCTATCTATCTATCTATCTATCTATCTATCTCATATCTATCTTATCTATATATACCATATCTATCTATCTATCTATCTATCTATCTATCTATCTATCTATCTATCTATCTATCAATTTGCTCTGGTACTTGCTTCCCCTCTCCTGCTGTTGTAACACATTACCCTCCCTCACCTCTATATTAACACATTCTTTCCCTCACACCTGTACTAACATATTACCCTCCCTCACCTCTATATTAACACATTATTTCCCTCACACCTGTACTAACACATTACCCTCACTCAACTGTGGCTTTAGAGCTACTGAGAAATCTGTGAAAACACATTTTACCCCTTTGCAGTTCTGTTTGCCTCATAAGCCACGTCAGGATCATAAGGTTAGTGGCAGCTCCAGGGGTGGGGCTGCAGCACAGTCCAATATTCAAATAGGGGAGCCATGCCAACTGTCAGTGATGTTTGGCAGCATTTGGCATGGGAGTTGGTGTGACTCCCCTATTTGAATATTGGTCTGTGCTGCAGCCACGATGAGTCCGTCAGGACATTTCACAGGGGGAGGAAACATTTTAGCCTTTTTCATCCCCTTAGGAGTTGAATTCCAAAGAATCCCTGCTCAGTGGGTCCTTACATCATGGAAGGCATATACTCCCATAATTACATATTTCTAGGTCCAGGGGTTTGGGCTGTGCATTGATGAGTCAGTGAGTCAGAACATTTGTTTACATATATATGTATATTAGCAATGATAGTAGAATAATGCCTTTAGTTTCTCATATCAATAATATGTCAAAATAAATAGACACACATGCATTTAGATACAGGACAAGTTTATAAAAAGACAGTAAAGGCAGTATAGCCCGAAAGGAGTATTCATAAAACAGTTTCCAGATCTGTGCACTTTCCCAGTATAATGGTGAGTGGCTGCTTGTCTTCCAGTTAAGTGGCATGTCAAATCGGTGGTTAATCTAGATGGTAAAGGACAAGACATGCAATAAGTTTATGTACAATAAATAGTATATATTGGTGGTAATATTAAGCCATGTACCAAAATTATATGACTATACGCTCATCTGTGAGTTTAGAGGATCAGATTCTCCTCCAGGGATGATTCAGCTATAAGATTGCAGAATGAAGATTTTTCAGGCTAATCAGCTTAGCTGGATGTAAGGTGCATCTCGTCTTCTAGTTTGTTATTACTTCATAAACACATACGAGGGTATGATGCATACATAAATGCTCCCATAGCGTGATGCAATGTAATATGTACAAATCCATTTGTTTCACACATAGGGCTCTATGTACTACAATCCGCATATTGAATGCAGATTGTAGTGTGATATTATCGACTGAATTCGCATTGTGAATTCAGGCAATATCACTGGGATTTACTACAAATCCCTTGCAGGGACAGAGCTTGCGATAAAGCTCTGTCCCTGCAAATCCCCTCCGTACACTAGTCACGATATTTTTGCAAAAAATACAGTGACAAAGTGCCTGCGCATGCGCCGACCGGCCGCCGCTGCTACGACCCCGGTGCTAAGCTCCGCCCCCAGCACTAAGCCCCGCCCCCATGACCGCGGATCCCCCGTGACCCCCCTCTCCTCTAATTACACTTACCTGCATGATCCGGGCCTCCGGTGATGTCCTCCATGCCTCCGATCAGGTGATCTCCCATACTGCACTGGGACCCGATCACCTGATGACTGGGCCGCAGTGCACTATGGGAGACCAGCTGATTGGAGGGGAGACATCACCGGAGGCCCGATCACTGGTCCCTGGAGTCAGGTAAGTAAAAAAAAAATTTTACATTTTTTTTTTCTTTTTTTTACAGTAATCGGCTTGCGGTCTGTTTAGAACACTCTGATTACTGGGACCGACTCCCGGCTCTGCTCTCCCCATTAGAGCGGAGCAGGAGTCCGGTAACCAGGTGAGACCTTGGATAACGCCACCTCCAGGTATCACAGGGCTTTCCCCGATATTTTTTTACTATTTATTTTTGATAACTTTGGTCGGATCACATTTCCCATTACAATTACGGGAAATGCGATCTGCTTACTAAAAATAAGTGATACTTAGGGGTTGGAGTAGAATTTTATGAATTCTACTCCAATTGCCCTGTAATAACTATAGGTGATACTAAAATAATGTGAAAAGGGTGTGAAAACACCCTTTATCATTTTATTTTAGTAAAAATAATGTTAATAAATAGAGCCCATAAACACATATGGGTAAAACGTACAAGAAATATAAATAAGTAGGCTTGTCTGTAGCAGTTAATAACTGGTGTGTAATGTGATAAAGAGTCCTTATCAAGTCAAGTGCAAACTTTCATGCTCCAGGACATTTTGAGTACCAATGCGTTTAGTTCCTTTCCTAGTCCTAGGAAAGTGCTAGGAAAGGGATGAAACATTGGGACACTGTGTTGCAAGGATAACAACCCCTCATGGTACTCATCATATCTTTTTTGATTCTGTATTCCTGACTAAAATCATTCCAATCAGGCGACACAGCTTTACAAATCTTCTAATTGTTGCAATACTTTGTACCTCCACTTGCACTTTAGATGAAATAAAGGCATCACATTGTTATGGAGATTATTGGGATACATATGTTATTCACTGGTGTCATATAGAAAGGGGGAAGTGAAACCTAAATTCCTAGGTCCAACTGAAGGAGGTTCATGTCTTTCTAAGTATGCTGCAGAGTTCTTGTCACTGTAGGACTTTTTTTTTTAATGCCATCTGATATTTTTAGTGTTTGAGGTCCACAACCATCTCCAGCCTTAGCCTTAATTTGCTTTTCATTCACTACTACTATAAATGTGTGTTGCATTTAACAATAGATTGCCATCTGCTTCTTTCAAATTGCACTGGGGCCTTTTATAATGTATAGCTATGGAGACATTTGTTATATTGAGAAATGGAGTATAAAAAGTATAAAGTTTATGAGGAGCTGTTAGAATTTGGTTATCCCTTAACTGTGAGTATGATACAACAAAGACACTACCGTACTAATGGCAATGGGATATTCCCATCTTTACTACAACAGGGTAGCAGACAGTACACCATTCTACTTTAAGGAGGAACTCTTCTATCCCCCAGTTCAAAATTGGTGCTAACCAAGATACACTCAACCTATTCAGCTACAGAAAAAAGTTATGCATCGTATACAAATCACAATAATTTGAAATATAATGTAAATGTAGAAGAACAAAATAATTTAATTGATACACTGTATAATAAATATTTATTTTGATTGTCACTGTCATGAATATTATATCAAATATAGCCAGTATTACCTCAGAAGAATCCATCTTGATTCCTGTTTGCTTGCTCTGCTCCTCTTATAAATAGCTACATCTCAGTATCTGCTACTCTACAGGTCTGATGTATTTTATTTGATGTTATTTGGTTAAAATTAGCTCCAGAAGCCATTGTACTTCAGCTAAACATAGTGGTTCTGTGATGTGTAAATAAATACTGTAGCTTGAATCTATATAGAAATTAAAGTTGAACATTATAAGGGGTTATAAACAGCTTTTCAAATTAAATTATTATAAACATTTCCCTTTTTAATAACTTCAGTTTGTAATCAGTAAAGCTGTATACACACCTTTTCGATCTGGTTAAACGCTCCCTATCAGTCGACCAGTGTGTCCCCAGTGTGATCCAGTTGGCTGCCTGTGAGTCTCGTACACATTGGGCAAGTATCGTACACATAGCAAGCGCTATACTCTCACAAGCGGGTCGATGGTGGGGCATTGCGCGCGCATGGCATGCGCAATGCGCATGCACGAGCGCGAGAGCGAGTGAGAAATTCACTCGCTCCGGGGCTCGCTACAAACGGGGCGGCTGTAGATGTTGATCGACAGCTCGCCCCGTTTTGAAGGTGGGGAGGGGGGTTGGCTTTTTGCGAGCGCCTCTGAATCAGGCCCATTGTGCAGACATAGTACAGTATGTACAGGCTTTTATAGGAGGGGAGGTTGGGCCGAGAAATATTAAACAGCACGTAAGATGAGCTCTCCCACTCCTGACCATTGCAGGAGCATTATAAGCAGTTAATCGGCTAAGGCTCCAGCAAAAGTACTGCATACACACCTATACAATCGGCGACCCAGTCACCTGGGTGACTGGGCCAACGATTTTGCGGGTGTGTGTACCCAGATTAAGGCGGGCCCCCCCTCCCCTCATTGTTCTGTCATTATTACCGGAATTGTGTTATCTCATGTGTAAGAAAGTTATTATTATAACATTTTATTTATAGGGCGTCACAAGTGGTCCGCAGTGCCGTACATACAGTACAGGGTGCACAGAAACTTACTTTACAATACAGTAGCCAAAATATAAACAGAGCACAAATAACAAATAGCAACACAATTCTCCATATACAATACAGCTGGGAAGGTGAAGGCTGTCAAGGAAGTGCTTAAGAAGAGGGCTGTAAGACAGTAGGGAGGAGGACCCTGCTCCAAGGAGCTTACAATCTAGGGGAGAGGGGAAATAGATGACAAGAGGCATGTGTGTGTAGAAGGGGACCTGAGTGCAGGAAGTAGGCAATTTAGAGATGGCTGAGGCAGGAGGGAGAGCGACCTGGTGACACGGTTATGTGGTGGAGGTTGGGCACAATCTCTTGTTCACTGCTGTTCTGCATTGCATTCATTGACTGTTTAGTAGGCATGGGAGGTGGCAATGAGGTAGAAATCACTTCTCTAGCCATGCTGCCATTGTGATTGGGCCATGGCCCCTGTCCTGATTCAAAACACAAAAAAAGTGATCAAAAATGCAAATGCTGTTTGGCATGTCACATGCTTACTTTTACAGAATTGCCCTTTTTTCAGTTTTTTTTTTTAATAGTAATCACAGCGATTTATGGGCTAAGAAGTCAGAATCTACAGAGGTGCAAATATTAGCACTATTCATGTAAACAAGTACAAATTTCATGCACAATTATTAAACATTTAAAAACACAAAATACATGCCTTAACAATCATCAGAGGATGCTTTTAAGAAAGAAAATGGTATACATAGTGTAGAGCCAGTTCAGAAAGTGCTCATACTTAAAGCCAGCACACTGATGTTGAATGTACCTCAAAAAGCTATTTAGCAAGCAGTAAACCCAAATAGTAAATGTTTCAAGTGGTGTTACCCTTCCTGAAGTAGGAGTTCCATTGTTGGCTGACACGCTGCTGTAGTAGGTCCTGGTTCTCTTCTGTGGGTGGCTAGCATTCAGTATATTCGGCAGATTATGTCCGTGATCACTATGAAGGTGCTTGTCCTTTATGCTGGGTACACACCTAAACAATCCAGTAGCCCCACATACCGAGCAACTGATTTGGTAAGCATACACACTTTCCAATCAGACACTGATATGTCTGGCCAGACATCACAACCAAGCAGGCATTTAAATTTGCCCACCCAGTTGTGATGTCAGCGTCAGTGGTTCCTGTGGCCAATGTACGGGTCAGTCGCTGGGTCGCCCATACTCACTGGTAGATATGCAAATATATTACATCTGCCATGCTGCACAGCCCAACACAATATATTTGTGAACAATTTCTTTCACAGATATAATGTGTGTACACATGAGCCAATACACATAACGATATATCATCAGTCAGCTGTACGAACGATATATCGCATAGTGTGTACCCAGCTTTAGACACTCCCACAATTCTGCTGACAGTTGTGCGGCAAAGATAAATAACTGTGGGTGTGTGGTGACTGTCCCTTTAGTGCTTCCACACTCATGCTGCCAATTGCTTACTTTGGCTGGAGGTTGGCATGCATTCGGGGTGCATGGTCCTCCCAGCATGGCCACCCTCGTACTGATCATGGTGTGCGGCAGCGACGTGTTACCATTTGGCAGATTGGGGTCCCGAAGTGTAGCTAAGAAGCCTCTGATGTCAGTATTACTTGGCGCTATTCAACGTGTATACATCATTCTCAAAGGTGCATCATAATTGCTGTCACTGCTGATCTTTATGGAAGGTTGTTAATTACATTCTATCAACAGTGTAATTGTAAAAGTTCACATGGTGGCATTTCCAAAATACAAAGTTTCAGTTACTGTATGTTACTCATTAGTACATCTAAAAGATACAATTTAGACAATATATTATTGTATTCTTAAGAGAAGGCAGTTCTTATCTTTTAGAAACCAAGATAATCCAATGTGCTATCCTTTCTCACCCATATATTCCTTTTAATATACTGTACTTAATACACTTTGTTATTCATTATCATTCTAGAATATTTAGTTTATGTTTATTTATATTAAAACCTCCATTTTGCGTATTCAATTATATTTGAATATATTGATTTCCTTTTATTACAGTTTATTATGGTTTATAGTAAACTCTGCAGAACATCCATACGATTTTTTCACACACCTCTGTATGTTCTTTTCAAATGATCTAATTTTGTTTTTATGACATTTTACTTTTCTTTCTAATATTCTGGCATTATATCTTTACATTGTTTGGTATTTTTAAACAGAATTAACTGGTCACCTTATATAAATCCATATCTGTTACATAAAATATCATTGTTACAGACAATCTACTCACAAGGATATACATATTGCAGCATTAGGAGCAGTGTGCTAAAGAGGAACAAGGGCTATTTAGCTATTAACCCCAGGGGATTTCAGTGCATTTCTGATTAAATAGAGCAACTGTGAGGAACTCCCTTTAGAAGGCAAGGTGGGAGTGTCATTTACCTGTCAATATGGGAATGGGAGGAGGAGTCTAAGGTATAAAAAGACTGGCTGGGGCATTTATCTGTGTGACCGACGGCAGAAAAGCTGGCCAGTGGCTAGAGAGAAGGTCTCTGTTAGACAGTGATAGGGCCATTTGGGATGTCTCAGTATGAAGCTGAGAACCTTTGTCTCTTATGAACATGAACTGTATAATGGTTACTAGCCTGCCATAACTAGACTTTTTGGTGCCCTGTGCCAGAGAGAGCATTGCCCCCCCCACTTTTTTAAATAGGGACATAAGATAGTGCACCTGAAAAAGGTCATGGTTACATGGGGAAGGGCCAGGGAAGAGATAGGGGTACTCCTGGGGCAACCAGGAGATGCTGGGGATAAAACAAGAGGTAGCTACAAGTGAGAATGATAATAAACAAGAAAATTGACAGGCCCAAACAGCGCCCCCTGCCCTGCGGTGCTCTGTGCCATGGCACTGGTCGCACCACCCTAGTTACGGCCCTGGTTCTTTTATATGATGTTATTTAGCTCCAAAGATGCGTTGAGGCCTTTCGGGAAGAAACAGTTTAATGTGAATATCCAATAAACCTCCTGCCTTAAGTCTATCTTCTCAACTTTTTAGAAGAGGTCAAGCCCTATAATTTTAATCCCTTCAGGACCCCACTGTGCTACAGTATACTGCAAAATAATGTGATGTGCTATCATTTAATTTCTTATTTATTATATTCCTTATTTGCTCTTTCAAACATTCTTTCAAACTTGTAGTGGTTCTCCTACATACCTTTTGTTGCAAGGACACACCAATAGATAATCTGCATTTTTAGTTTCACAATTCAAGATTTTAATTGTATCTGTCCTACCTTCTAACTCTAATTCCTTTGTCTTATTGTGTGTATATTTGCTTGTTAAACATCTTTTTTTATCACATTTGTAGAAGCCGCTTGGTCTCCTTGGTAGCCATTTTTCAGCTCCTAGATCTTTTGTACTAATATTACTAATTGTTTTTGGGGTTCTAGTAAATTCTTTAGATATGTATTATTCTTGTAGATTACTTTTGGTTATACTGGGATGAGGGGTTGTAATATTGGTTCTTGGTGTAGAGTGTTGTAGTTCTTTTTAAAAATTGTTTTGATAGGATAAGACCATTGATTGGACTGTCTGTAAGGGTAATTAGTTTCTTGCTGGTGGATTCAATCTGATTGCTCCTAGTCTAGTTCTGTCCTCTTTCTCCTTTAATCTTTTTTTTTGTGTTTTGTTATAATTTATAAGTGTTTTTCAGATCATCTCTGAACATGCAGGGCTCGATTCAGGCATGCTCACTAGATGTGTTCGCACGCAGCCAACGTATGCCCACTATGTCTTGGCGTGCGATCGCGATGTGTATTTAGATGCCCACTAGCCTGTTTTAAGACGCCCACATATTCACATCATCTCCAGGAAGTGTATGCAACCATCGGTACCATTGGAAGCGGACGCAGCGCTTGTGGTTGACCACACCCTACCGCAAGCACTGCGGGTGCTTCAGTGTAAAATTCAGCCATGTGACGTGTACTATGACGCTTTGTCTTAATTATGCACGCCTCTGAAATGGCGTTGAGACGCTCAGGCACGCCTGCTTTTGCACTACCACGCCCCCATTTTCATCGACCAACCCTTGTCACCACCCACAAACAGCTTCTCCTGTCACTCATTCAGCCGGGCAGTCTATGCACAGCGAGCGAACGCTTCCCAATCGCCTGGACTAGTTTGCGCATGTACACTGCGATGCGTACACATGCGCACAATGCAAACAACGGCAGTCTGCGTGCGAACACTTCCTAGCGAGCGGGTGTGAATCGGGCCCACAGTACCATGGATTTCCTCTAGAGCTTTATCTAACATTCCTTGAGTATAACATACATGAATAAAACTTCTGTGAGTTAGTTCTTTGGAATATTTAAATTCCAAAGTAAATAATGGGTGCCTGAAAAATGGAGATAAGCATTAGTTCCAACATTTTTTCATAATTGAAAGTCACAATCTGTCCAAATTTGACCTTAAGCGTCACATCCAGGTAGTGGACCAGATTCCTGTCATACATAAAATTGAGAAACAAATGAAACATGTTGGTGTTTAAAGAAGAGACAAATGATTGGGCTGTGTTGAGGTCCCCATCCAAAATGATATAACGGCCTTAGAACTGAACACGCCTCCCCCACATGCTGCACCACAAAATCTCCCATGTATAGGTTGGTATAACTTGGCACAACGAAAAGGAAGTAATTGATATCATTACAAAAAATGGGCGCTGCCCTGAGGTGCTGATACCAAATAACACGCTGTATAAAAGAGGAAAGTCAATCGTCATCAAGACATATACATATGAAATTGCAAGTACAGGGCTCTCAATTAGACTAAAATAAATTAAATATAATCCAAAATGTAATATCTAAAAATCATAAAAACAATCAATACTAGCATACATGTATAAAATGATCACAATGGAATTATAATAAAACACATGTATAAATACATATTATACATATTATAAATAGCATCACACAAGGGTTTGCAATAGTAATACCCCAATCCACACTATTGTTCATTCAGTTGAAAGTGTTATGAAATAATAAATGGCCCATAAGATGGATATCTGTATTTGTAATAGTCTCCTGATTATAGGGTACCAATTATATCCAGCATGTATGGTATAGTTACCAGTTCTGTGTGTTTGTTGTAAGGGATTGCCATAAGCACCTTGTCATAATTGTGTCCCCTGTAGCACGGATCCAGTCGGCTGGAGATAAAGATGGTATGGTGTACCCAGTGGAGATAAGCTGACGTGGGCTCCTGCTGAACTGAAGATGGTGGTGGGTAGGTATGCCAGTCGCCTGACTTGTTTCGCTGTGTAAAGTCACAGCAAAACATGGAGGTATAACTTTCCACAAAAATGGTTCCCATTGCCATCCCCATCACCTGTAATTAAACTGTGCCGAGATATAGCGAATAACTGTGTTGTAGAATAAAGGAAATAGATTGAAGTATAAATTCCCTGTTTCCCAAACCCACGCGATAGGCGTGATGAAGGAGGGGTTGGGAAACATGGGGAATTTCTTCTTCTATTAATGGTTGTTAAGACATGGATTTATTGTTTTTAAATGTTTAATAAATATGCATGATATTTTTAGTTATTCATATGATGGCAGCATGGATGGTGTAATGGTTAGCATTACTGCCTCACAGCACTGAGGTCATGGGTTTGATTCCCACTATGGTTTGCTCCCACACTCCAAGAATATACTGGTAGGTTAATTGGCCCCCACAAAAATTAACCCTAGTGTGTATGTGTGTGAGCATGTGATAGGGAATATAAGCTATAAACTTGACTGGCGCAGGGACTATTATGAATGGCCAGATACTGTATTCTCTGTAAAGTGCTGTGGAATAAGTGTGCGCTATATAAATAACTAATAATAATAATAATTAAACTGATATCCAGCGCTGTTTACTACTTTTTACCTTGTGTGGAGCACACTTACTTCTGTAACAGCTATAGGAATTAAATATTGCCTAATTAAACAAACACTCATTTGCACTCTAAGAGATTATTGGTTATAAGTGAGGATAAGCAATGCATAATTTAGGAGAAAAACATAAAAGTGTACATTATAAAAAAAAGTCCAAAAGTGATAGGTGAGTACCTTTAACTGCAATGTAATGATGTGCTGGGCATATATGCTAGAATAGGGACCTGCAGAAAAAGATGGGGTCCCTTGCTGTTGGGCTGCAGGCTTATACGCTTTGATCAAATCATGACAAAATCCCCTTGTTTTTATTTGCTGCACACACATAGATTTGCAGTATATTAATGTTAGCGCCGATAGCAAAAGTTTTTCTATTTTGTACACATTTATGGCATTAATATTGCCATGCTGCTGGTACCATGTATGATATGGGTAAAACCTAGCGTGGGATTATTTCTTTTCTGTTTAAAAATTTTGCCTTGCGTTATCATGGCAGCTTTCAATTAAGGCTATAAAAGGCTTAGTTGGGTGTGGCTCACAGCCAGATCCTGTATAGATGTCTCCCTCTGTATCTAGGAGGTGAGTACATTTAACTGCAATGTAATGGTGTTCTGGGCATATATACTAGAGTAGGGACCTGCAGAAAAAGAAGGGGTCCCTTGACGCTGGGCTGCAGGCTTATGTGATTTGATCAAATCATGACAAAATCCCCTTGCTTTGATTTGCAGCACACACATAAATTTGCAGTATATTATTGTTAGCGCGGATAGCAAAAGTTTTTCTGTTTTGTATACAAAAGTGATAGTAGGTTGGACTTCTAAGTGATGTTTCTCTCTTACCACCATGCAACCTTTTCAGGTTTATGCGTAAATCTACCTACCGGGTACATGGACATTCCTTGAAATACGTTAGTATTCTCACTAGAGCAAGTAAAGGACTAATGTGAGTCCACATTTTTTACAGTTTAATATTATTTTATGATTTACAATTAGGGATGTGCAGGCTCGGATAGGTTCGAATTTTCCCGCCAATTTCGGATTTTTCCCGCCAAAAATCGGGTCTCAGAAAGAGGCAAAATGTCATCTTTCATGGATAAACATCATCTTCCATGGACTTTTGTCCAGGAATGATGATGCTTTTTATCATTTTTCATCATCATCACTTAAACAAATATGCATACAGTATAACAGCCTTTTGGCACAATTCATTCCCTATGTCAGCTGGTGTTTTTATGGGGTACAGACAGATTTCCCCATATCTTGCTGTACTTTTCGCTGGTTTCTCCACTAACTAAAATGCATTTTCGCGTCTTTTGTAATAGGATAATGTGAAAAACGGGAGTACGCATAGACATAATGCGCAAATTATGCATAAACTTCTCCGACATTAAGTTTTCGCTTTTTCTCTCTTAAATCGATATGGCCCTTAATATTAGTACCGCTTTGTATAAATACCCTTAAATCTTTCTCCATATTCAAATCTGCCCCAAATCTGAATCAGGCCCAAAGTGTTTAGCAATAGGTGATTCTTAAAGTTTCCAAAGGTTCTTCTGTTTTTTTTAAAAAATTGCTAATGTATTCTTAAGTGTATTTGTATTTTATCAAATAAATCACTAACATATTGTTCCAAATAATAAAAATATATGTGAATTTTTAAAAGTTTTTTCTGTTGTGTAAAATATTTCTTCTTTGTTGAATGACAGAAGGCATTTTATATCATACATGCCGACTTATAAATTCTCCTCCCCGGGAGAAGCCTGGGGAAAAGAAGCAGGTGGGCGGAGTTGGAGACGGGGTAGTCGTGTCACGTCATTAAGCCCCGCCCCTCGCAGAAATTCACCACAAACTACGGTTATTTAAATAGGGGGTGGGGCTAAATTACGCAATTTTCATATAATTGCACCATTAGGCCCCGCCCCCAAAGCATGGATCCGACGATCCCCAGTAATATTCTCCCCATTCTGCCCACTTCCTAATGAATGCAGGAGAAGTGCCTACATTTCCGGGGGTGCATTGGGTTACCTGAAAAATTGGGAGCCTCCTGCGACTTCCGGGAGGGTAGGCTGGTATGTTTTATACGCATGGTGGTGTTTACACCCCAAGGCTGGATTATCCTGTGATCCCAGGCCAGTAAAATGGCCTAGGGGCTGTGTCTTAAGTTAAGTTTGATTGATAGCCTTGTTGGACTGTTATATTAGCAGTGGGTTGTTCTTGGGCTGAATTGTATTAATATGCATGGGTTGCTTAGGCTGAGAGACCTCTTTCAGGCAGTGGCCATCTATTTACTGCAGGTTTGAGGTGCTCCCCCCCAAAAAACAAGGATTAGACTGAATTCACCATACCGTACTTGGGGAAGCAGCACAACCCAGCAGGCCGGCTGGGCTTTTGTGTCATTGGGAGGGGAGATTAGATGCATCATGTTTGTTGTATACATGAGCTGGCAGTTAGGTCTGGTTTTGATAGTGATTTGGGCAAGTCGCCATACTGTAATACTGTCTGTTCATTATTTGCCACCATCCAGGTTAGATTTATTTTAATTGAATTATAAACAAGGCTGACCCTTTTCCCTGGCAAAACATGTTTAGTTTACTTACAGTACAGTAGTTAAGTATTTTCATTGAGCTGCAGGTATTCACCCAGGCATCATTTGTTTGGGATTTAATCATATTTCATTAACTACAATTAAGTAAAATTTAAATGCTGAAAAATGTCACTACTTTCTGTTTGTAGCATAAATTTGCTATGCCAAGTGGTAAAATGTCTTCCCCTAACTATACAAATATTTTGAAATGGTGCAGAAAATGCACTTACTGAAACACAATTTAATTGCAAGAAAAACTAATTATAAATTTTGGAATACACAAATAAGATCTCGAAACTTATCGTAATAAAATTAAGAAAAGTTTAATATTTTTATTATTCATTATGTTTGTTTACACTTGCTGTACTATCTGATAATCTGAATGAAGTAAGTAGGCCATTGTTTACTGAAACAGAAAGTCTTTTTGCTATTAGGGTCTGGAATTGAGATGTACAGTATTGTCAGAATACAACAATAGTTCTCATTGGAAAGCTTCTGGTCTACAGTATATATTTCATATACATTCTCATCTGCTTCTGTACATTCTGCTAGATCTACTGTAAGAAGATAATGTATTTTTTGCTATCAAAACAAAGGTAAATTTTTGTTATGTTGACGACCTGGTTGACTATAGACTGGGTGTAAGAACTGTACACCTTCTGCAGATGATAAGCCATTGGCTCAGCATTAGAGATGAGCGGGTTCAGATTTAAGAGATCCGAAACCACCCGAATTGCGGGGATCCGGGGCGATCCGAGCGCAGCTCGGATCTCCCTGCCTGCCCCGGATCCCTGACCCGAGGCAAAACCTCACGACCCCTCTGTCGAGTCGCAAGGTTTTGTTTTCAGCGGGCTTAACGCTGATTGGCTGATTCCTTTTGTCCAGGAATGATGATGTTTGTCCATGCAAGATGACATTTTGCCTCTTTCTGAGTTCCATTTTTTTTAGGGAAAAATCCGAACTCGGCGTGCAAACTCGAACCTATCCGAGCCTGCACATCCCTACAAATAATGCAAATGGTCTGTGGAGTTGTGCCCAGATGCAAAATGGCTGAGAAACATTGCTCTAACCGATGCAACATATATGAAATGAAAAAAATATATTGGGGAAATAATTAAGGAAAATACGAAATCAAAACAAAATGATAACAAGTCCCCCATACTGGAGTTTCCCACATTGCCCTGACTGCATATGGTAGGTACTGCACCTTCCACTTATCCTGTATTAACAAGTAGAAGAGGTTACAACATCGACAGCAGGTGAGACAGGGAGAGAAATGTCTCTTTTAATAATGCCTTTTATCCACATAAAAAATTTACTCTATGTGCTAACTTGCATCAGTAGTGTAATAACACACCTACTATCAAATGTATCACTGAACTGGAACAGAGAACCAGCGAAGCAGAAGACACAATAAATGCCCTGCAAATCACCATTGAATTAACTAAACAAGTCTATACATTCAATGACTGATATATTAGATGATGTGGAAAATCGCCACAGGCAAAATAATATGATTTATAGGAATTTCAGAACACATTAAAGATACTTATCTAATAGATTCCCTTAGTGTTGTTTACCTGAGTCAACGTACCTACAACTAAAGGAATAATACAAAAAATAAGATCACATAGACTTAACAATACCGGTGATAGCAAAGTTCCTAGACTACGGAGATACAGAATAATAAAGCATACTATAAATCCTGCTCTCATCATATAAGGGAAAACTAAATTATAATCTTCCAGGACTCTTCTAGTTCAGGTTCCCAAAGAGAAGGGAACTTGAATCACAACATTCCTAAAAAGCTTTTCTGATTACATTATTAAATTTGTCCCATTTTATACAGTATATACAGTATCAGGATCATAATAAAGGGGATGTAGTCTAAATATCGCCGGCCGGGAATCCGTTTTATGAAATCCCGACGTCTAAATCTCGATTTGGGATTAAAGATGGGCGTCTAAATCCTGACGCCTATCTTTAGCCAGATGACGAAATCCCGACAGACGGCTTCCTGAACGAAAGTAAGCCGGCTACTGTTAGCTCTTAGCCGCAGGGGGGAGGAGGGTTAAGTTTAGGCACCCCCGGGGGAGTGTTAGGATTAGGCTGTGGAGAGAGGGGGTTAGGGTTAGGCACCACTAGGGGGAGATTAGGGTGAGGCACCACCCTGTGAGTTTTAGGGTTAGGCACCATCAAGGCAGGGGTAAGGGTTGGGGGAGGAGAAGGTTAAGGTTAGCTGACTTACCTGCCCCATCGGGATTCTTCTTGTTTGGGTTTCCGGCACCGGTATTTCACACGGCGGCTATTCAACTGCTGGGATTTCATACCCAACCCTAATAAAGAGCACGCCTTTCACATTAGATTTTCCCCAATAAACTAGAGTACACCTCAAAGACTTTAATCTATCACAGTAACAAACAAAATGTGCCTGATGCTTAGTTGGATGTACATTGGATGTAATTTACACTACAGTAAATATAGCTGCACATATAAATAGCGCATTTCCGCCCTTACACAGGTGCACTGAGAGAGTGGCCGGGCTTGCTGGAGGGGCCCGGTGGAGGCCCAGGTCCAGCACCGCTCCCCCCCCTCTTACATCACAGCAGCCCAGCACACGCTGCTGTGTGCTGGGCTGCAGTGGGAGACTGCTTGTGGCAGCTAAAAAGCAGCCACAGCAGTCTCCTATGCCTGTGGGGGGAGCGATCAAGCCGATCGCACCCCACACATTACGCAAAAGGCTGAGGGGGCTCAATGTGACCCTCTCGCCAGTGCGCAGCGCTGCAAAACTTTTTCTTTTTACCTAAGGGGGCGTGGACATGCCTCCCGCTATTAAGCTATGCCCCCTTTTTACCGGGGCCCGGCGTGACTAGTGTCGAGCCTGCCCTTACAGTATGCTGAGGTGTACACATTGCAAGATGCCTGCAACTATGCACCAGTAGCCCATGCACCAAGTTTACAGTACATCATACATAGGACAGATACACCTACATTTAAAAATAGAGTATGCATTTGTTGTTTGGTTGAATACAATTAAAAAACCTATTACATACAGTAGATAGAACTCTCCTGCTTGTGTACAAATAATAAATAAAACAAGAAAATAACATTTAAATCATATAATAAAGCATGGGCAATGCAAAAAGCACTTATCAGCTTCAGAGGTTAATCTGCCATCATCCAATCATAAGCGGTTAGTTAGTGTTGGTGCTCGTCTTCATCATTAGCATGTATATGCACCTACCCAAAATCGGGACCCCAAATCATCTTAGAAGGCTGTCAGCTTGGAAGACAAGTACACCAGTACCCGGGCTTACGTGGTGAAGAAGAGCTGGGGGACTCCAGGGCAAGTGGCATGGAGAGATGACTCAGAGAATCACCCCTGTTTCCCCCTTCAACTAAGCAAGTTGTTACTGCACCTTTTGTGGGGGACATGTTTTGGCAACTGGCCGCAGGTGTTTTAATTGTGATGAAGTGGACCACATCGGTGTCAATTGTGCCAAGAAGGGGCAATTGACACCGGGGGGGGGGGCCTGCAGAAAACCTGTGCCAGCAATCCAGTGTGTGGAAGGGCACCTAGAACCCTCCCAAGACAATCTGCAAATGGTCCAGGTAGGACACCAAGTCACACTTGGGTAATTAGACTGTGGTGCAGACCTGAATCTTGTACATACAGCACTAGTGGACCCAGAGAATATTATTCTTGGGTAGACTATTGCTATGTAGGGAGTGGGTGGGGTGCACCCAGAGGTTCCTATAGCTCGAGTGTATCTCGTTTGTGGAGTTGGGAGTAGTGTGCAGGACATCGGGTTACAGGACAATTTACCTGCCACAATACTGTTGGGGACTGATCTGGGAAGGATGCATGCAGCATATATAAATGAGAGTGATGTTGTTAATGATACAGTGGTGCAAGTTACAATAACCCTGTTTTTCCCCAGGTAACACCTTCTGACCAGCACAACATGGGTGCAAATGTACTGTATGTGATGGTAATAATCATGTTAAGGTTTCTGTCCTAGAAAATAACCCTTTGCAGTTCGACAAGACAGAGGGGGCCATTCAGAGTCGGTCGCAAGCGCTGAGCGCTCGCAACCGACTAGACGTTGCCCCACTGGGCATGCGCACGACGGACGCTCCATTGCTAGGGGTCTCGCAGCAGACGGGGCGAGCTGTCGATAGTGAGTGACAGCTCACCCCGTTTGGGAGGCGGGAAGGGGGCATGCCTGCCCAAAGGGAGGCGTTCATTGCTGATGTCAGTGGGAAGCTTCCTGCTTGATCAGAGCAGGAAGCTCCCTGGGGCTTACGAGTGCCCAGACCCAACCTTAGGGTCTGGTCGTAAGCCCCGATGGTCGCAATGGTCTTGACCATTGCAACCATCACCCATGTCAGTTGCTAGAGCTGTGGGTGTGAACCCACAGCTTAGCGATCGACAAGGAGGCAGTCGTTCAGGATGCAAGCGGCCACCCTGATTCAGTGCGACCGCTTGCAACTAACGACCGCCTCTGAATGAGGTCCAGAGTCTGGGCAGACAGAAATATGTCAAAAGGCATAGCATAATGGGAAAGATGCCCAGTTAGCAAATAATATTGCAAATGTACCATTATCAGCAATTGGGGTAGGAATTGGAGTGCAACCAGTGCTCGAAGTGTGCCGGTATACAACGGTATGATATACCGGCACTTCCTCCAAGCACTGATCCCTGTTGTGCCATCCGCCGCCCGTCAAAGATGTTTGTTCTTGCAATAGATTGTAAGAACAAACTGGTTGCCATAGAAATACAGCGCACATCGCCGCCATCATTTCTAATCTGGGGCTGTCCGCGAGCTAATTGGACCTCATGGACTCAGCAGCCAATCAGAAGCGGCCGCTCCTGATTGGCTACGGGTCTGTGAGCACCAATTAGCTTGCAGACAGCCCCAGATTAGAAATTACGGCGACGCTGTGTGCTGTACTGTGCACTAGTGATGTTGTTAATGATACAGTGGTGCAAGTTACAATAACCCTGTTTTTCCCCAGGTAACACCTTCTGACCAGCACAACATGGGTGCAAATGTACTGTATGTGATGGTAATAATTATGTTAAAGTTTCTGTCCTAGAAAATAACCCTTTGCAGTTCCACAAGACAGAGGGGGTCATTCAGAGTCGGTCGCAAGCGCTGAGCGCTCGCAACCGACTCGACATTGCCCCACTGGGCATGCGCACGACGGAGCCGGCTCCGTCGTGCGCATGTGTGAACCCGGCTAGCGACAGACGCTCCATCGCTAGGGGTCTCGCAGCAGACGGGGCGAGCTGTCGATAATGAGTGACAGCACGCCCCGTTTGGGAGGCGGGCAGGGGGCGTGCCTGCCCAAAGGGGCAGCCATCAATAAGCAGCAGTGCCCCCCGGTGACCGCACCTTCATGCGGCCTGATACTGCGCTGATACTGGTAAGTGCTAATCAGTGCTCTGTGGCAAGCTCTGATCTAAGTACTTACCAGTGATGTTTGTAGAACCCTGTGACATCCACTCACTGCTTCCCTTTTTATATAATAAATATATTAACAACGTACACATTTGTTCATTTCTGTGCCTATACCCTAACGTACAGTATACCTAATATAATATTGTGGCAAGGCAAGATGTGTAAGAGGCACTACTAATGCATGACATAATATATTATAAGGGGACCTTCAGTGTGGTACACTACATTGATGAAAAGGGGACGTGCCTTAAGATCACACCCCTATTGGGTGGCCATGTCCCCTTTTCCGCCATGCAAGCAGCTTCGGCACGTACATAGGTACAATCCAAAATTTTCCATACCCCCACTTCAAAATTCCCACTTCGACCACTGGGTGCAACAATGTATCCAATGCAATTCCTGTTTTAGCAGTAATGACCCAGAGCACAGCAGCAAAGAGAAACCATACATTAACCCCTGCAAGCGTGAAGGGCAGCTCACTAGACCCTAATCCTCCTCGACCCCCGTTGTTTTTTCCGTAGAAACTGTAGGCTTAGACACTGATTTGGGAAGGGGCTGACAATCTTCTGCTTTGTTTCCCAACACTGACCAGCTGGTCAGACATGACGCTTTCAAAACAGAACTACAGATTGACCCTAGCTTAAAATCCAAAGAGGACAGGTAAGCCAGGTATGCCCGGAGGGATAACAAGATATAAAATTCCATTTTCCCAAAAAATTCTATCAGGAGAAAAATGTCACAGATGGGCATCCAGATGTGGTTACTGACAGGCAACTGGTTGTACCCAGACCTACAGGGAAGGGTGGCTGAAGGTAGCCCACAAAATGCCCCTAGCAGGGTATTTGGATATTACCAGAACCAAACCTCTTTTTATACACATTTGTTACTGGGCCAGCATGCTGACTGACATAGCCGAATACTGACTTACATAGTCGCTCGTTTCATGCATGCCAGTTGGTTGGGAAGGTGGGTGTGAAACGAGCCTTTCTCATTCCCTTAACAGTCATATCAGAACCCTTAGATCTGTGGATATTGTGGGGCCCCTAGCTATTCCTAGTAGCTCTGGCTAAGAGTACATCCTGACTGTAGTGGATTGTGCCACCAGGTACCCAGAAGCCATAGCCCTTTCCTCCATTCCTGCAGACACAGTAGCTGTTCCACATTTTCTCCAGGGTGGATTTCCTAGAGGAAATGTTAACTGGTGAGGGTACCAAGTTTATGCCCAACCTCATGCAGATTTTCTGTGAAAAGATGCAGGTGGATCACCTCATCACCTCCACATAACACCCGCAGACCAAAGGTGTCTGTGAATTATTTAATAGCTCTCTGAAACAAATGCTTAGGACTTTTGTGGAGTGCCAGGGAAAAAACTGGGAGAAAGAGTGGGAAGGAAAATTGATCACCCCTGAAACATCCATGGTACACTATGTGGTGAAGTTCAGGGAAAACTGCAGTCTCTAATGGGAGTGGCACAGAGCAACCTGAAAGCTGCACAGGCAAAGCAAAAACTGTGAGGTGACCACAGCGCAAACAAAAAGCATATTTGAGGTGGGGAAAAAGGTCCTGGTACTGATCCCTATGCAGCCTGGGAGGGACCCTACACCATAGTACAGTGCGTCAATTATGTAAATTATATAGTGGCAAAAGAAGAGGGGCATAAGAGGAAAAAAGGTGTACCACATCAACATCCTCAAAGCTTATCATGACAGGGAAACTTGTTTGTTAGCTGTGTATAGCTTTCCTGAGATTGATCAGGATCCCAAACCTTGGTGGATCTAGCAGCTGCTGGTAATGAGGGGGATCCCTGACAGATGTCCACTGCAATGAGAAGCTGGCTGAGGTGCAGCTAGAACAGCTAGCTGACATGCTATGGCCCTATCAGTCCCATTTCACAGGGAACCCGGGGAAATCACACATGGCCACCCATCATGTAAACAGAGGTAATTAGACGCCCCTCAGACAGCCAACTACTTCCCAAAGAGTGCTGGGAGCAATGAAAAGAGAAATTGCTTAAATGCTACAGCTAGGCATGATTCAAAAGTCCCTCAGTTCTTGGCCTGCCAAAGTTGTACAGGTCCCAAAGAAATGTGGGGCAACCCGGTCCTGTGTAGCCTATAGGAAGTTGAATGATGCCACTGTATTTGATGCCTATCCCATGCCCAGAAGATATGAACTGCTAGATCAGCTTGTCCAGGCATGCTACATCACTATCATGGATCTTAGTAGGAGATACTGTAGGAGAACATTTATCACTCCATTTTGGACTGTTTGAGTTTCTGGTAATGCCCTTTGGGATAAAAATGCCCCTGCATCTTTCCAGCACCTGGTTAATGACCTGCTTGAGGACCAGGAAGGGCATGCAGTTGCCTACCTGGATGATATCGCAGTGGGAGAAACACTTGATCCATATAAATAGTGTGTTAGGCCAGATCACTGGGGCACTGGGGCAGTCTGACTAACCCGATAAGTGCCAGCTTGGCATGAGAGAGGTGCAATATCTAGGGCACTGTGTAGGAGGGGGTACCCTGCGCCCAGAGCCAGACAAGGACAATGCTATTGCTGTGTGGTCTACTACCAAATGTTTGTACCCCACGACAGCACACTATCCAAGCCCCTTACAGATTTCACAAATAAGAAAAAGCACCAGATGTAGTCAATTGGATAGAATACTGTGAGAGGGCCTTCATGGCTTTTAAATCAGCTCTTGCCCAACCCCCTGTAATGCCGGCCACAGATTTTAAAATGAGGTTCATAGTGCAGACTGATGCCTCCAATTATTGGTTAGGCACTGTGCTCAGTCAGGTCAATGAACAGGGGGAAGAGCATCCTTTCAATTTCTTAAGTAGGAAATTGCTTACCTACATTAGGAGGTTGCATATTCCACCATTGAGAAAGAGTGTTTGTCAATTGTATGGTTTCTTCAAAAGCTACAGCCCTATCTGTCATTACAGATCATAAGCTGTTTAGCTGGCTGAATAGTCTCTGGGGATAATGGTAATCTTTTAAGGTGGAGCCCAGGGGCGGATTGGGATGGAAAATCTGCCTGAGAAATGTATGGCAGCAGTCCTAAAGTGGGTGAAGTCTGAGGGGGTGGGGTTTGTTGAGGGGGGGATCCCTCCTCATAGGACCTGATTTTAAGTTGGACGCAGTTGCGTCTTTGACTTTATGCTAATGCAGCTACAATGCCCTTCCCTGATGTTCAGTCGTGCATTGGACACCCATTGTCAGTGCCTACAGACTCTGTACTTATACATTGTGCATCTTTAGACGCCACCAATGGTCATAAGAGCGGGCGTATCTATAATGGGTGCAGGGTGTGCAGGGCACACGGGCCCCTGGGTCCAGTGGGGCCCACACCGCACATGTGCGGAATGATTCCTGCGCAGGCGCAGGACCGGATGCATCGGAGATGTACATTCATCATTGGATGAACATACAACTCTGAATCAGGCCCTAAGTCTACAAAGGTGACAAATCTTTTGAAGCCAAAGAAAGGTGCAGATAATAGGTTCTAACGTAGGGATGTGCAGGCTCGGATAGGTTCGAGTTTGCACGCCGAGTTTGGATTTTTCCCTCCAAAAAAATGGAACTTAGAAAGAGGCAAAACGTCATCTTGCATGGACAAACATCATCATTCCTGGACAAAGTCCAGGAATGATGATGTTTGTCCATGCAAGATGACGTTTTGCCTCTTTCTGAGTTGCGTGAGGGAAAAATCCGAACTCGGCATGCAAACTCGAACCTATCCGAGCCTGCACATCCCTAGTTCTAAGAATGTTTTAAACTCCTCAGAAAGAACACGGAGGTCATCCCTGTATGACAGGAGTGACATAAACCTCTGGTCTGTCACGTGGCACACTCTGTTACACAAAGATTGAGCAGTGGGTAGAGGGGTGGTGCTTAGGGTCTGTTTTTACAAGCCAATGGAATATCAGTTGGGTTAGGGGTGGAGCCTGTCCCAGGGGTTTTGTGTGTAAAATATAGTTGTTTCTCCCTTTTTTCTTCAGGAGATTGACGGTGAAGTACTGTCATATTATTGCTCTGTGTTTTTGCTGTATTACTGTTTAATTGTTTCCTTTGTGTTTATATTGACTGTCAATACCTTTCTGTCCTTTGCTAGCCTTCTATCTCTTAATTTTTTACTCTTATCTACTCTTCTCTTCTCCATCTCCCCCTTTTTATTCTCTTCCTTTCTTTTCCTCCTTTCTATATCCCTCCCTCATGGATCGCCCCCGGCGTTCTGTCGGTATCCCTGCCCGGTACCTGTTCAACGCGGCAGCCGCGGGAGCGGGATCCCTGAAGGCTGTGCGCGGCAGGCCTGCTGGCCGCAACCTAGCGGCTGGCCTCCACGATGCAGGCCCCGGAGTGGGGGGGGCGCCAGGCTTCGTGTGGGGGCTCGTGGCCGGGTGGCTATAAGAGGGCTCTCTCATCCCGGCTCTGCCTGCGTGACGCGCACCGCCGCATGTAGCGAGTGGGGCGGCCGGCCTGGGTGCGGACAGGCTGTCCGCATCCCTGGCCACGAGGTCCGGCAGCAGGAGGGGAGTGCTGCCCTCCCCTCCTTTACATAGTGCGGCATCCCCGGCACCCGGCAGCTCTAGTGGCAGGGCGGGAAAACGGGGACCCGCTGCTCTGCGCGCATCAGCAGGTGCGGGGGGGTTGTTCCCGGCCCCCCTCTGCCACGATCTGCCGCTAATATTCCCTCTGCATCCCGCGTGTCCATGCGTTCGGTGGGCGCAGGGGATCACAGGGGCACTCGGCCCCTTAGGGCAGGAAGAATAACAGCCCCCTCCCTGCTCCGCGGGGAATTCAGGGACCGGCCTGCTCAGAACAGCCGCGGTCGCGTTTTGGACAGGTGGGACGGTGGAAATAGAAATGTGCGCACTCCGCTGGATGGGGTGGATACCATGTCCCCCTCCGACAGCAGCGACTCCGCTTCAATAGATTGGGGGGTATCTGAAAGGGGGCTTTCACCCGGGGTGGGGGAAAGTGGGCCCGCTCAGAGGATTACTCGCAGGTCTTATGCAGAGGTGGTGCGTGGGGCACCAGTGCCTCAGGTGGGATCAGTAGCTAGGTCCGAGGTGGGTGCGGTGCTGCGCACGGAGACTGTGTCCACTCTGTGCGCGTCACTGCTCTCTGCACTTGTGCCCTTGTTGTGCACAGACTGCCCCGTGAGCGGGCGTTGGACACATTGCGGCACTTGCGGACTGGCTCTCCGGCACCATGGGTCCCCTGGCACCCCCGGTGTTGCATCACGGCTTGGGTGGTACAGGCGCAGAGAAATCTCTAGGCCAAGGGCAGTATAATTCTGTACAAGACAACAATGTTTGTGTCCTACCAGGTGAAGACTTATCAGATTTGAATATGCAGCGTCAAGACGGAAGCGAGAGGGCCGTAGCTGCGGTCGCCGATGGTGCGACTGGCCGGTCGAATGGTGAGTCTTCCATCGATCCCGATTGGATAGGTGGCTCCTGTAGCACTAGTCAGGAAGCACCTGCACAGCGAAGCAGGAAGCATAGGCGCCATAGGTCAGAGCAGGGCACGAATAGTCTTTCCTCCACCTCCTCAGACTCCTAAGAGAAATCACGGCGATCAGGCAGGAAAAGGTCTAGGCGGTATAAGCGCAAGCACTGTTCGTCCAGCAGCAGCATGTCAGTAAACTCAGATTGTTCGGAAGGGGTGTTATGCTCTAATACAGCGGTGCTTCGAGGGGTGCGGCCCAGTATCCGAGACCGGATCAGGCACGGACGTTATGTCAATGTATTCGCGCTTACAAGCCGAAGCAAGAAGGTTTGGGTAGCCGTAAAGAAAAAAGGGGGGGCGGCCCTTGATGGGGTCATGACCTATCATGCATGGCTGAAGAACATGTATATCTTTGCCTCTTGCTACTTAGAGACATGGCCCGATGAACACATGCGTATGATTAGATACATGTACCTAATTCATGACATGTTTACGAACTCCAGAAGCGGCGCTTGGCGGGCTTACGATGAAGAATTTTGTGGTAAGCAGCATGGTCGAGAGATTATAGACTTCGGAACAAAGGACGTCGAGATTTTCGTGGACGTCGCGCAACCACAGCGCTTGCAAATGGAGGCGCCATCTTTTCATGGGAGTTTCAGGGGGCAGTCAGCTGCGCCAGGGAGAGGGTCGGCGCGTGGGTCTGGTTGCAGGTTGGGTCATGGAAAATGCTTTGCCTTTAACAATGGGCAATGTGCATTGGGGACGCGCTGTCGTTTTCGACACACCTGCATTCATTGCAGTGGCCCCCACCCCATCAAGGACTGTGCAAAAGGACCAGGGGGTGCGACGGGGGAAAAGGTGGTAATCCTAGCCACGGTCCCGCGAATCCATCCCCCAAGTAGAGCCCACACACTGGATAGAGCCCTCACAACCGTCAGGGTTGAAGCCAAGGCTTCATGGTTGGCGGAGTATCCATTGCAGGGCGTCGCACGGTTTGTGCGGGAAGGTTTTTCGAAGGGTTTTCAACTTCCTATAGTCGGCATAGTGCAAGGGGGTTCGGGTCGGAATCTTCGTTCGGCCCGCGATATGCCGGCGGTGTTAAGAGCGAAGGTTGACAAGGAAGTGGAACTGGGTCAGATTGCAGGCTCCTTTACCGAGCCCCCCATCCCAGGGCTGGTGCTCTCACCGGTCGGGGTGGTCCCCAAAAAGGCATCGGGGAAGTTTTGTTTTATTCAGCACCTGTCGTACCCAAAGGGGCTCTCAGTGAACGATGCTATACCGGACGAGCTATGTCGAGTGGTATATCAGTCTTTTGACAGTGCACTTGACTTGGTTCGTTCCTTTGGTAATGGGGCTTTGATGTGCAAGGTAGATATAGAATCAGCCTTTCGGTTGCTTCCCGTCCACCCACGTTTTTTTCAAAACATGGGGTTCCGGCTCAGCGATGAATTCTATTTTGACAAATGTTTGCCAATGGGTTGTGCGATTTCATGTGCCTATTTTGAACGGTTTATCTCGTTTTTACATTGGTGTCTGTCTAAGGGGTCTCAGGAGTCAGGGATAGCACATTATCTGGACGACTTCTTATTGGTTGGCCCCCACGATTCGCTTAGGTGCGAGCTGTTGTTGCAATACGCGAACACGCTTTTTGCAACTTTTGGGGTTCCCATAGCAGAGGATAAGACAGAGGGCCCAACCACTAGGCTTTAATTTTTGGGCATTGAAATCGACATGGTTGGGGGTTTTTTGTCGGTTGCCGGATGAAAAAGTGCGACGCTTGAAAGACGAAATAGTGCTGGCCCTGTCAGTGGGTAAACTAACATTGAAGCAGGCACAGTCGCTGCTGGGCTTGTTCAATTTTGTTGCAGGGTTATCCCCGTAGGGAGGATTTTTTGCAGAAAATTGGAGAGATTGACTAAGGCGCACAGCCCAAATCATTTTCTGTGACTATCGGGGGAGATTCGGCGGGATCTGGGTATTTGGGATTCCTTTTTGATTAATTTCAATGGGATTCACATTTGGCCAGCCCCACCGGTCTCTAACGTAACTTTACAGCTTTTCACGGACGCGGCTGGATCAGTAGGGTTTGGCGCCTTGCTCGGGAGGCGTTGGTGTGCTGCTCATTGGCCCTCCAGCTGGGTGAGAGAGGGACTCTCTCACCCAGCTCTTCCCAATCATGGTTGCGCTGGAACTTTGGGGTGGGCAGTTGCAGAATAGGGCGATCATATTCTGGTGCGATAATATGGGTGTGGTGCAGGCGCTGAATCATCAGAAAGCTGCTGGTTTGCACGCCATTCGAGTGATTGCACAGATTATATCGCGCTGCTTGCAATTTAATATTGGTTTTAGCGCTAGGCATGTTCCCGGGATTAGTAATGAGGTTGCAGGTGCGCTTTCGCACTTTGAGTGGGCAAGGTTTCAGAGACTTGCCCCTTGGGCAAATGTTGTCGGTGACTCATGTCCCGATTATGTGTGGCAGGTGGTTCATCCAGCGTGGAGGCACTAGCACACCGGTCCCTGGCCCCTGGGACCTACAGGGTGTACCTTGCTTCTTGGGAGCCGTGGAGCGAATTCCTCTTGAGGGAAAGGTCTCGATGTAAGATCTATTATTATTTATCATTTACCATTATCTATGATTCTTACTCAGGAACAAGGCTTTGGCCCCTAGGCTAGGCCTGCGTCGTTTCCGTTGCAGAAGAGAGGGTAAGGTGGGAGCTTGGTTTCCATAGGAGGCCGGCCTATCCCACCTTGCCTGACCTTTTGGTTAGGACGCTGTGGGCAGGTGCAATGCAGCAATGCCCCCCCCCTTAATTGTGCCCAGGGTGGGTGCGCTTGGGATTCTACCCGGGGGAGGTCACAGACAAGTTTCGGCGGCCTCTCGTTGGTGGTCCTTGACGTTCTCTTTTGCCCATGGGCAGGTGGTATTGTTGGGTTGCACCTGCTTGCGGGGTCGACGTCTGTTACGGTCGGCCCGTCTAGTCATGCATGGGATCAGATGAACCAGTGTTTTGACAAGGGACATGGTCGACAGCAGGCGCTGCGGGGGTTCGGAGCGGGATGTTGTTACCTTAGGTTACGCCTGGCTTCGGGCCTTTGCTCATCCCAACTTGGGGACTAGCTACTCACCCTAGGTGGGGGTCTTGAGGAATTTTTGTTTGACCACTGGTTTTGGCTTCTGCCAGCCGGTGGAGTGTTTGTGTTTTTGCCTCAAGTCAAGTTGGGATCCCTTCCCTACCCAAACATCCCTCATGCCAGGTGTTAGGATTAGAACAAAAAAAAATATTTTTCTGTTTGTGTGCACTGTAGCCGCACTTCCATCAATAAAGTTGTGCCAAGCTTGCGCCTGTGTCATAAGTAAAGGGCTGGCTGGCTCATCTATTGAAGGGCAGTGTAACCCCCAAAGTGCCCCAAAAAATTAAAACATTTAAAGTGTTTATTTTTCTGTGTTTGTGTACGCGTTAGCCGCACGTGCATCAACAAAGGATGAGGATGACACCTTGCCTCTGTAGAGCCAGTTTGTGCAGGGACAGATTAATTGCCAGCTTGTTTTGTGGGGGCCCAAACGAACCAATCATTTCAGCCACAGTTGTGTGGCAGACCCTGGCGCTGAAATGATTGGTTTGTTAAAGTGTGCATGTCCTGTTTATGCAACATAAGGGTGGGTGGGAGGGCCCAAGGACAATTCCATCTTGCACCTCTTTTTTTTCTTTGCAGTATGTAATCTTTGGGCCTAGTTTTTCAAACTGACATGCTGTCTGCCACAGGGCCGTAGCTAGGGTAGTGCGGCCGGTGCCATCGCACAGGGCACCACAGGACAGGGGGTGCTATTTGGGCACAGGGGGCACTGTTTATTATCATTCTTGCGTGTAGCTTCCCCTTATTTAATCCCCAGCATCTCCTGGCCTCTCCTATCTCTTTTGGCCTAAAAACAATATTGTGAGGTGTTCAGAATAGACTGGAATGAGTGCAAATGAATGTTATTGAGGTTAATAATAGCGTAGGAACAACAATATTCTGTGATTTTAGCTGTTTTTATGCTTTTTTCCAAAAAAATACAGATCCAAAACACAAAACCCAGAACCCAAAATACGGAAGGGTGGTTTTGGCAAAACACGAAGAAAGATCCAGATCCAAAACACAAAACACGAAAAGTTGCCGGTGCACACCCCTAGTTAATATAGTAGAGAACCACTAATTCAAATTTTACCTTTCAGCAATATAATAATTCTTCAATGAATTCATTGATGTTTCAGAGTCGAAGTCAAATTTCCCTGTTTTCTGCACATAGTTATAAAGCAAAAGTAATTTTGCCATATTATACTAATTTTGCCCGACAGATTCAGTTCATGCTTCAGCTGTCGGAACAACTGCTGCCTTCATCCCGTTAGTGATCTTGACATTCCTTTTAGCAACTGAAATAGCACAGATCTAAGGAACACTAGAAAATAGTGGGTTACGGCATAAGAATCACAAATTAATTTTAAATCAATTGATGCATCTAGAGTTTTACAATATGCTTTTTCAGAAATAACAGTTTAGTAGCCATTTCACCGGACGGTTAAATGAGAAATACAACGCATTGACACTGGTGACACTTATGTAACTGAGGCAGAAAACAACGACACAAAATACTGTTAAACCAAACAAGAAAAAACACCCAGTGCTATTTGAACTAGACACATATAAAATGATAATGTATAATCTCAATGTTTAATATCAATATAATGATCGAAATGTGTTTAGCAGCAAAGAGAAAAAAATGTGCTTGTGGTAGCACAAATAAACACCTGAAAATCAGGTGTATCCAGAAATAGAAATATGCAGGATCTCTGCGCTTAATTAAACTACAAGAGGATTGATATAAATGGACTGACAAACAACACAATTTTGAATAAATATCTATCTGATAATAATAATAATTTAAATTGACCGGTCAAGTATGTAACACATTAAAAACATAATTGAAAAAAAGTCTATGCAATAGTTTAATTGTTAAATACGATATTACGTTAATAACGGAAATAAATTGCTGAGAGAGGTGAATCCAAAAATACAATAAAAATATAAATATATAAAGATGGTGTCTAAATATATATCTTTCATAGGTGATATCAGTAGAATGAATAAAACATCCAGTTCACAGGGGTATTGGTCTATAAGAATTCACACTGAACGTGTGTTCCTGATGCAATAATCTCATCAATGTGCTGGCCTTATATACAATCAGAAAACCTGCTCTGTATCGCTGAGTATCCTGGAGGACATCTGATATATAGCTCCGTTTAAACGATGTATTGTTGTCCATATCCAGGTAGGTAGGAACGTGTAAATGTCGGAGGAGGCTGTATCAACGGAGACAATGTTGAAGCGTCTCACCTTACGGTGCGATGATGATGATCCAGCCATGTTTCGATCCCAGCCTCCACTCCGACTGCCAGCGCCAATGCCAAGAGTGTGTTGATAAATATGTCCCGGTGTGTCCTGGATAAGTTCTTCTGATGCATTTCGCTCTACAATACTGGGGCTGTGCTGCTGTCTGTCAAGGGGCTGCTGCCTCTTTCAGGGGTGCTCTTCACCCCCAGTGTGAAAAAAAAATTGAGTGTGCGTGTTAGCCTGCCACACATTACCAGTGTTCAAATAAAAAAAAATTTTGTGTGTGCATCTTACCCTGCCACACCACTAGTGTTCACATAAAAACATTTTTTTTGTGTGCGTGTTAGCCTGCCACACACTACCAGTGTTCAAATAAAAACATTTTTTTGTGCGTGTGTGTTAGCCACGCCACCAGTCAAAAAATAAAAAAAATTTGTGTATGTATATTAGCCACATTTATCAGCAACGTAGTTGCGCAGGGGTGCTGTGCTGCCTGTGTCATTTATCAAGAGGGTGCTCTCCCTCCCAAGTACCAAAAATAATTAATTAATCGATCAATGTGTTTTTTTTTCTGTATGTGTGTGTGTGTGTGCGCATTAGCCATGGCATCACAAACGCCTCTGCTGAGATTTGCATAAACATTTTCAAAGGTGAAAATAGAGGATATGGTTTAAAAATGGAATAAAGCAGCTAAAACTGTGTTCTCTGATTATAGTGTCCCTACTCCCTACCCGTGGCCCCTCTACCTGACTTTCAGTGAGTCAGAGGGGCAACTCCATGCAACCGTATAGTGCAGCTGCTTCTCCTCTAGCCCAGGTCAGAAGATGTGTAGGGGGTGTGGTGTTGATATGGACTAAAATGGAGCTCACATCCACTAAAGTGGACAATGAATCCCCAATCTAACAGGGAGCGCAGCTGTCATTTATACACAACAGAGGATGGGATGACGATATAGGCTTGGGTGCTGGTAGAATCTGGGGTTATGTATACATCATCTTCTTCACACAATATTGATTTGTCCCTGCTAGAATCCACCATACAGGTGCCTCAGTAATTTTTGCACATAATTGACAGTAAAGGTCTTTCTCATAGAATTTGCATTTCGTTTTGATGGACATAATTTTTTCCACATTTTGGGGAAGTAGTCTTAGGCCGATCACTGATAAGGTTCCCGGCTGTGCTGAAAACTCTTACACACTGGAAGGTGGGCAGCTCAAATAAAGCAAAGGCAGTTTTTTTGTGTAAGGGCCTCCAAGGGGTATATTTATTTACCAAAGTTTCTAAATATGAAAAGTGTTCATGTTGCCCATAGCAACCAATCAGATCCTGTCTATCATTTTCTAGAATGCAATAGTGAAATTATAACTACAATTTGATTGTTTGCTATGAGCAAAATGAACACTTTTCATTTTTAGAAACTTTAGTAAAACTAAAATTTCCCCCAAATTGCCTCTTTTCCTGCCAGTAGTTATTTACATGTATCTCTTTCTCTTCAGATCTGTGTCTGTTGGGAAAAAAAACATCCCTTCATCCCTAAACGTAAGACTTAAACTTTAAATCTGAAATGTTGCATTTAATGCTCTGTTCCAAATTATCACATATCTGATATGGTTAAGTGGACAGTGGGAACAACGGCAGTTTGAAGGCAACTAACTAACTCTGTTTTTTTTTTAATATCCCTGTACAGGTTTGGAAATGCCTTTGCAGAAGGTTAGCAAAAGATTATCTAAGTCAATTGTTTTTGGAAAGCACTCTTCCTGGTCCCCTTCTACGATGAAAATACATTCCTAGCCGCAGAAGCAGGCACAGGATTCGCAAGAAAAACACAATGTAAGGCCTTAAATCAGGGGTAGCCAACCTACTACTACTACAATCTACTCCCAGGAGCAGCAGGAATGGCGCTCAAGGATTCTTCTGGGGCAAGGACTGATGTGAATGTGTCAAATATTTTTTTGTAAATGCCTCCTCCCCTCCCCTTCTCCCTCATATATTTTCTTCGGAATCAAAAAATTAACTAAAATTTACTACTAATCAACCATTCCTGTCCCTGCCCTGCCTTCAACCACATACATACTCCAACTCCCTCAGGCCTCTCTTGAATAATACAAACATTTGTTCCTGATGTTCCATGTTGGAAGTTGAACTGCCATGTTTTTGCCACGCACTGCTGCCTCATAACTTAGTCAGCCAGCTAGCTTGGTGCAAATTTTGGGCCTAAACTGGATGAAAACAATATAGTGAGCTGTGAGGTGATCAAAATTTACTGGAAACAAGTGGAAATAAATGTTATTGAGGTTAATAATACTGTAGGAACAAAAAGCAGGCCCATTTATGTGATTTTAGTTGTTTTTATGATTTTTTAATAAAAAATCCAGAACCGAAACCGAAAAAAAACCCACAGAGGTGAAACCCAATCCAGATCCAAAACCAGGGGAGATCCAGATCCAAAACCAAAACCAAAACATGGGGGTCGGTGCACATCTCTAAAATGCATACAGTATATGTGTGTGTGTGTGTGGGGGGGGAAATGGGGATTATAATTGGCATGTGAGGAGGTATGAGGATAATTGTAAGGCTGACACCTATACATTATACTGGATGGGCCTGTGATGATTTTTCCATCTTTGCACCCCAAAAACTGGTTATACCACTGTCTAGGCAGTCACTGGTATACTCTCTGTTTGCCTACCAATCAATGGGATACTCCCTGTATTATGTGGCATTCACTCAGCTACTCTGGGCTGTAACAAAGGGTGTGTGTTTTCATGGCAGCCATCAGAAAATGAGGCCCGGGACTCACAAAATAGACAGGCACCCCCCACAACCCCAAACACATACCTTAGTTACCTTGCGCCTTCTCCTGTTCTGGCTGCTCCTCAGTCAGGACTCCTCCTCACACATTGACGTCACGGCTCACATTCAGCGGTGTGGCATGACGTCATGATGTCACGCTGTGCCCTCTAACTAGAAAAACTTTACTGCACGGGCCAGCTTCAATGTGAGTAGGAGGTGGAGCTGGAGGGCGGCTCTGGGAGTGAGAATTGACTCACGATAAATCACTTCTATTGTGTGGGGGTGTGGTAGTAGTGGGTGGCGCACTCTTAAAGTGATGTTAGTAGCAGGCAGCATGGTGGTGCTAGAAGCGGTCAGGCCCCTCGAGTGTCCGGCCTTGGCATTGGTAGGAAACGGATATGGGGGGGCATCCCTTGGCTGGGCATGTCAGTCACCATCCCTTGGCTGGGCATGTCAGTCACTAGTTTGCCCGCCACTGGGGAGTTGGGAGTGGGCGGGCCCCCTGAGCGTCCGGGTCCGGGACTCCAGTCCCTGCAGCCCCCCCTGATGGCGGGCCTGTGTGTTTTGCATTGACAAATACAAATTTTTATTGTCATCAACATGACAGAGCTAATTGTCAGATGAGATTACAATGTAAAAACATACCAGCCAGAGCCGGTTTAAGATCTCATGGAGCACTAGACAAGCTACCGGTTTGGGCCCCCCTCCTCTAATTCATACATACCCAACTATTTACTAAACCTACAAATATTAGTAAAGTGTTATACATACAATAACAAAGTACAACAGTTAATAATATACACAGAATCGGCAATAGATTCTGTATCTCTTATAAGCTGGAGCAGATAGCAGAAAACATGACAGTGGTTAGAAAGTAGAGCTGAGCGGGTTCGGTTTCCGCTCAAGGGTTAAAATAATAAAACGATAACCCGACCCTCACATTAAGGAGTAATCAATCGAACCAGACTGATTACTCCTTCCCGAATGAAGCGCACAGACGCGGCTTCCTCCTTTGAAGCTCCGTGTCTGTGCGCTCATTACCAGAGAGAGGTCAGGCCCCAACTCTCAGCCAATGAACAGCTCCTCCATTGTACTCAATGGTGGGAGCCGCAGGATAAACTTTAGTAACCCTGCAGCTCCCACCATTGAGTACAACGGTGGAGCCGTTCATTGGCTGAGAGGCGGGGCCTGACCTCTCTCAGCCAATGAACGCACAGACACGTAGCTTCAAAGGATGAAGCCGCGTCTGTGCGCTTCATTCAGGTTAGACTGGTTAGTCTGGTTAGACTGATTACTCCTTTATGCGAGGGTCGGGATATCATTTTTTTATTTTAACCCATGGATGCCTACTTAAGAAGGAGACCAATGGAGGTAAGATAGGTGAGTATTGTGTGAGTGTGTGTATGTATGTATTAAAGTTATACTTTGTAAGGTGTGTGTGTTTCTTGGGATATTTCTTTACAGGTGAACTACAAGTCCCAGTGGGCCCTTAATGCCCTGCATGCTGGTACTTGTGGTACTCTAAGTACCAGCATGCAAGGGAGGCTTCCTGGGACCAGCAGTTATACTGGAAAGACAATGTTTATTTATATCTATTTTTACACCACACTGTCACAATCAACCCGCCACCCACTGCCCAGGGGTGGCGGGGATAGCCCCTGGCTATCAGCCTAGGCTAGGGGTGCCCTGGAGAGGGAGACCCACTTTTTTGAAGGGGTCTCCAACTCCCCAGGGATCCCTGGCCTGGGCTGACTAACGGTCAGGGCTGATGCTGCGGCTGAGGGGCCCGGTGATGGGGCTCCCCTGGCTGTGGCATCAGCCCCCTGTTAGAAAGGGTCCAGGGCTGGTTCTGGATCTTACAGGGGAACCCTACGCAAATTTGTCCCTGTAAATCCAGAACCAGCTCTCCTTCCCATAGCCCTGTGCTGGCTGGACTAAGTACAGGGAGACCATACGTCATTTTTTCCCTGTACTTAGTCAACCAGAACAGGGTTGGCAAAGTCCGGGGATAGTTGTGTTTTGGGGGGTGACCTCAAGTTTTTTTTTTATTATTTAACTCTTTAGATGCTTTTTACAGTGAGATACATGCAGGCATCTCACTGATGTCTGCATGTATCTGTGTGACAACGAACTGCTCATGCTGAAAGTGTAAGCATGAAGCAGTTCGTTGTATCAGGGATTTGAAGAGTGATTTGAAGGGTGATTTGCCATTCGATTTGGACATGAACTTGCCAAATCGAACTGCAAATCACTCTTCAAAACCGACTCAAATCGAATTTGTTTTGCAAATAGCAAAACAAATCGACTAATAGTAAATGCAGTGAAAAAAACGTTTTTCACTGCATGCGATTTGAGTCGATTTGAGAAGTGCTAAATCACTCCTCAAATAGACCGGCAAATCAAGAAATAGTAAATTTACCCCCAAAAGTCAGAACACTTTCAATTGTACATTTATAGAGGTTCATAAGAATGCCTCTACTCACACCGATTGCCCTAAGATGCCTCAAATAAAAGAATAGACGTTGCTGTGCCTTTTTGAGTAGTGACATTGTGTTTGTGGACCATGGGGTTCTGCTGCCCTGCTGCTTATTTTGGTATTATGACTGCTGATAGAGCAATGTTTATAAACCATGTCCATGTTCTGTACTGCAAGTCATTTATTTTTTGTTTTGTTCATACTGTGTCTGATTATGTACCTTGTAAGGCGCTGCCGACCCTTTGTGGCTCCATACATATAAATAATGTACATTCTAAACCATCAATGTACACAGCCAATTATAACCCATTCCACATAAAAATAATGTAAATATCGGTAAAACAATAATATTAATTGATCCTGTAACCCTCTGTATTTAAAATAATACAAAACACTGATATTATAACATCACTGTTTGCTAAAAGGATATGTTTGACATATTTTTTGAATGTTACATTTAAATATAATTTAAATGTGCAAATTATTTTATTATGGAAAGCTGCATATCTGACAGTACTTAATGACATATTTCTTTACATGCATTTACCATACTCTTATCAATTATTAGCAATTTGCGTGAAAGTTTAAAGTTAAAACATATGTTGAAGTTAATATAGTTTTATCCAATTACTTAGTTCAGCCTTCATGCACTTATTATCACTCAAGATTGCTCAGAAGAACAGGAAATTAGGGGAGGTCCCAATTCAGGTCATTACCACCAACACTGTTTAACCACACATCGAGAAGGGTTTGTTAAGTATTCTGCTTGATTTGGTTTGAGCCACTAGAAAACAACACAGGGAAGAACACTGTCATGCTCCAGCACTAGAAGACCTCTGTTGAGGTCGAGAATTGGGAGGTTAGGATAACCTGTGAGGTAATTGACAGGAAGATAATGACTAAGTCTTCTAATTGCAACCAAACCCAGGTTTGGCTAGACCTACTCAGAGGTGTGGAGTCTAACCCACTTGGTGGTCTTCTCCAGTGACCGCTCCAGTCGGGATTTGGGTTTCGCAGCACCAAGTGGGCAGGTCGCTCTGGATAGGTACTCTGGATAGGTGCCTAGTAGTGTCAGAAGACCGGATCTATATTAAATTAATACAGTATAAACTAATACTAAAACACTGTAGATGAACTAAATATGGGAACACTGTAGATGAGCTGAATACTTGAACACTGGTGATGAATTTGAGAATGCTTGAACACTGGTGATGAAGTAAATACTTGAACACTGGTGAAGAACTTGAGAATGCTTTAACACTGGTGATGAACTTGAGAATGCTTGAACACTGGTGATGAGCTTGAGAATGCATGAACACTGGTGATGAACTTGAGAATGCACTGGGAATAGTTAGAGGTCCAAGTGCTGATCTGCACAGAGAAACACAAAGGAAATGGACACACATATGTAATGGGAATAGCTAGAGCTTCAGCTTCAGCTAACTAGCAATTAGCATGGAAGCTGAAACCACAGGAACACAGGGAGGTGATTAGAGAACTCAACAACACACTAAAAGACAACACAGGGTTTTTACAAAAAACACTGGAGCTCTGTGAGAGCTGAAGTAACACACAGGGATTTAGAATGGAAGTTAATATAAGTAGCACTTGTGGTCAGCGTGAGGGCTGCAACAACAAACTGTAGATTCTTCTTGGGAAACACCAGATAGCACAGTAATCACAGGAACAGTGAAGTTGAACAGAAACTTCCTGTTGCAGTAGTCAGACCTAAACACCTCTAGGCAGCTGGTCATTGGATCATGAGATCAGCTGGGAGACTAGCAGGGCGCCATTGGAGGAGACTGATCAGGTAAGATGAATCAACATGGCTGCACCCATGCCTGCTAACACAGGAGTTAGGACGCATGCATGGAAGTCCTAACAGACCCCGGGGAAAATCCTCAGCCATAACCCACCAATACCAGCTAGGTGATGCTGGACTGAGTGTTGTTCAGCTTTTTTGTCCCCAAAGTTTCAGAATTTGAAATACCCTTTCCAATTTGATGAATGTGCTGCAAGTGACTGTGCTGCAAGTGACATAACAGGGAGGAGGTTCCTAGATGATTAAGGTCCTTACCTCTACTCACTGTTACATAGCAATGGTTACAAATGGCTTGGCAAAGGTTGTCTGTATTTGGGTGGAAATAATTCCACACATGAGATGTGGATTTTTTGATCCTTTGCCCAGGCATGCCAACAATGGGATTTTTCCAACCATGAGCAACAACTGTTTCCTGATTTACAGTATTTATACAAACATCCTCGGCATCAACATCTTCATCATCATCAACATCCTCATCATCCTTGTTGTTATCACCAACTACATAAATATTTTCCTTGTGCAATTCCACAGAAGCATCCTCGATTTCTACGTCAGAACGTTGACTTGTGCTGCTCATCCCCACATTTGCAGAGGGCACACAAATGGTGGAAATATGATCCTCTTCAAGAACAGTATTAGAAAGGTTAGGCTCACACATGGCAACCACGGACACACTTGGGCTCTCCTCTGGGATTTGTGATTTTTCGGAGCACACAATTGGTTCCGGTGTCTTACTCGTCTTAACAATTTAACATTTTTTTGTATCTCTCCTACAAGCAGAGGGGCTTATATCATCACTAGAATCACCAGTCATAAATAAAGGCCAAAGCCTTATCCTTTCCATGCTACTTCATGTAGTGAATGGCTTATTGACAATTTTTTGTTTATCTAAAGCTAACTTAGCTTTAGATTTTTTTTTCTTTAACAGGGTAAAAGATTTTTTACATGGCCTGACTTAAGCCCTGGTTCATCGGCCTTCATAGATGATGTTGACGGCCTTGCATCATCATCATCATGACTGCTGCCGGCAGTTACAAGACTGGTATGTGGATCCTGCTGTCCTGTCATGTGACTGTCCTCCATACTCATTGCGGTCTTACAGCAGTGTCACCAAGCAACAAGCCACGGTGGGTGTGACTAACAGACACACACAAAAAATTGGTTTGATTTTTTCACACTGGGGCTGTGGCTAACACGCACACACAAAAAATTGGTTTTATTTTATCATACGGCGGATGTGGCTAATATGCACACACAAAAATTACATTTTATTTTTTCACACGGTGGGTATGGCTAACACGCACACACAAAAAAATTGGTTTTATTTTTTTTCACACTGGGGGAGAAGCACCCCTGAATGAGGCAGCAGCCTCTTGATAAATGAGACACAGACAGCACAGCACCCCTGTGCACCTATGTTGCTGATAAGTGTGGCTAACACTCACACACAAAATTTATTTTTTCACACTGGGGGGAAACACCCCTGAACAAGGCAGCAGCCCCTTGAAAAATAAGACACAGGCAGCACACAACCCCTGCGCACCTACATTGCTGATAAGTGTGGCTAACACGCACACACAAAAACATGATTTTTTAATTTTTTTCACACTTGGGGGGAAGCACCCCTGAACGAGGCAGCAGCCCCTTGATAAGTGACACAGGCAACACCCCTAGTCCAGCTACATTGCGCATAAGTGCGGATTGTTAACATGCACACACACACAAGAGAACAAAAAAAAATATTTACATTTTTGGGGGGCACTTGGGGGGCAGAGGACCCCTGAATTAGGCAGCAGCCCTTTGATAAATGACACTGGCAGAACACCTGCACACCTACGTATCTGATAATAAGTGTGGCTAACGCACACACAGAAATAAATAAAATATATTTTTATTTTTTTCACACTGGGGGTGAAGAGCACCCCTGATGGACAGAGCTCCCACTGGACAACACAGCAGAACAGCCTGCCAGCCAGCCCCTATGGACTAGAGCAAACCAGCCCCTATGGACTAGAGCCAGCCAGCCCCTATGGACAGGTCAACAGCCAGCCCCTATATGGATTAAGGACAACAGCCAGCCAGCCCCTATGGACAACAGCCAGCCCCTATGGACAGGACAACCTCACAACAGCCAGCCCCTATATGGACAACAGCCAGCCCCTATGGACATTAAGCAACCAGCCCCTATGCAACTGACAACACAACTGTACCCAGCCACTATGCACAGCAACACAGCACAGCTCCCAGCTCCCTCCCTCTTCACTCCCCACAGCCAGAATGAAAAATGGCGGTGATCGCGGGACCTTTTATACAATCCAAAACCCACAAGAATCCGACAACGGGATTGTGACACAGTTAGGTTAGGGGGTCCCTCTCCTGGGTAGAGGACTCCTTCCTTTCACACACAGCAGCTGGGAAACAGTACGCCAGACTGGATGCAAGTACAAGCTGGTCGGCGCCAGTCTTTATTGTGCAATGTCAGAAATAACACAAAGAAAACATAAACATAAATCCTAGCCCTGTCGGGGCACTAACTTCACAGGTAGTTCCCTCACTACCAGAACCTGGCAGGGCCTAATGCCCTCGCCAGCAACAAAGCACAGCACAGTACTCACAGATAGGTTTTCCAAGTGTCTCTGAGCAAACTCCCTGTCTGCTCTCCCAGGTGAGACAATCAGCCCTAAACACACTAGGCTTATATTGGCCACTCTCAGGTGAAAAACTAACAAGCCTGTTACCAGGCTGCGAGAACCAAAACCTGGAGTGGCCGTGGGTGGAGCCCTCTCCTCTCACCCACAACCCCCAGGTCCCAAACCGGCTTTTCAAAATGCCGCAACTCAAGCCTGCTACACTGCAGACTTTCTCCTGGGGATTTTAAACACATAGGACAGGAATCTGGGATAAATGTCCCTGTCACAGACCACTTTACCAGTGATCCTATCACATATCCCCACCCTTTGTTTCGACCTATGGGGTGGAACAACTGAAGCCCCCAAACAATGAACGCGTGACAACGCGTCTGCTTTAAACAACAGGCCCCCTGGCCTGTGTTCCACCGAAAATTTAATAGTTTGTAACACCCACTTTATGGCCAATGCCTCCTTCTCCACTGTGGCACCGGGTAGGCATCGAATTTTGAAACACAGTTCAACTTTCGGAAGTCATTGCAGAAACGCACACTCCCGTCGGGCTTTGGAATCAACACAATGGGACTTGACCATTCACTATGTGATACTTCAATAACCCCTAACTCTAGCATATTTTTAATTTCTTTCGACACCGATGCTCTTGGTGCTTCTGGTAACCTATAGGGCTTTAGATTAACTTTAACCCCTGGGTCAGTGATGATGTCATGTTTAACCACCGAGGTTTTCCCAGGTACGTCAGAGAACAGCACCCTATTTCTAACCAGAAACTCCTTGACCTCTCGTTGTTGAATTGCCGACAGGGTTTTTGCCACTGTCACTTCGGGAACTAAGGGCCCTGGACTTACTGGAGGGGCTCGGACGGCCGACAGTACCGTTCTATCTTTCCAAGGCTTTAACAGATTTATATGGTATATCTGTTCCGGCTTTCTTTTCCCCGGCTGGTAAACTTTGTAATTGACCTGTCCCACTCTTTCTAAGATTTCAAAGGGCCCTTGCCATTTAGCCAAAAGTTTATTTTCCACAGTGGGAACCAACACTAACACTCTGTCCCCAGGAGCAAAGCTGCATAACCGAGCATTGCGGTTGTATACCCTCTGCTGTGCCTGTTGAGCCTGTTTCAGGTGCTCTCTCACTATTGGCACCTCTATAATAGGCAATGGAACTAGTGGACCCTTAAAATGTGGTCTGGGAGCATGATACTGACACTCAGGGCAGGATGCGCAAAAGTCAGATACCTCTTTATGAAGCCCGGGCCAGAAAAACCTCTGCATTAATCGCTCAGTGGTTTTCTCTACCCCTAGATGGCCTGCCGTTATATGACCATGGGCCAGATCCAACACTGTTCTTCTGTAGGCTTTGGGAACTATTAGTTGTTCCACAATATCTTCCCCCTTCTTAGTCACCTGATATAACAAATCCTGACACATTACCATGTGGGGATAGGACAAAGGACTATCAGGGTCTACGGGTTTACCATCAACTACTTTTACATTCTCCCTGGCTTTTACCAAAGTAGGGTCATTCAACTGCTCCACGGCAAAGACCTCTCTTCTGACCTCTAAATCAGGCAGATGATCCACTGGCCCAACAACACTTCCCACCTCAATGGGAGGCACATCAGTTGGCAGGCCACCGTCACGCTCCGCATTCTCTAGTTCGCCAACCATAGTAGGAAAAGGGAATAACTCTGACTCAGAAGAAACTCCCTCTTCCACTATATCGACAACCTTCTCAAGTGGACCGGGGTTGTTCACTTCTGGAACAAAACGGCTTTCCCACAATTTCCAGAAGTGAGCAAAGTCTCTCCCCAATATTGCATCGTACATCAGACCAGGCACCAAACCCACAGAAACTATAGCAGAGCCACATGGTGTCTCGATGTTCACCTCGGCAGTAACATAATATCGATTATCCCCATGTATGCAGGTCACATCAACAGTTTTCCCTTCACGCCGCAAGGGGTTCACCAGCTCAGCTTTTATAAGTGTCACCAAGCTACCAGAGTCTAACAGTGCCTCTACTCGGTTGCCATCTACAGTGAGTACACACATGTGCTTATCAGTCACAGCCTGCCGGTCAGCCGTACAGGCTGTCTGTGCAAAGAAAGACTCCCTGTGGTAGACATGAGCAGTATCACATTGCATAGGTTCAGTTGTAAGTGAACAATTAGCGGAAATATGGCCGAAGTCACCACACCGGAAACACTGAATCATATTAATGTCTAGTCGTTTACGGGGCAAGAACCTTCCTGGCCTGGCAGGCCTGTCTCCAGGTTCTACACCCTCAGTCTTAGGTACATCCCACCGCCCAGCACCCTTCTCCCCTGGAACAGTCTTACCAGTGTCTGTGGGAGTTCGCCGGTGCGCCATCGGGGCTTGGTGGGGCATACTCCTCAGCTCCTCAGCCGCCACGTACCTCTCCACTAGCTCGACCAACTGGTCCGCGGTCTTAGGGTCTGCATGGCTCACCCACTTGCGCAGAGTCGCGAGTAATGATTGCAGGTACCGCTCCATCATGACCCTTTCCACGATCTGTGGTCCTGTCAGTGTCTCGGGCTGTAGCCATTTTGAGGACAGATGGACGAGGTCATGCATCTGTGAACGTGGAGGCTTATCCATATGGAATTCCCAGCGGTGGACCCGTTGGGCACGAACAAAGGTGGTGACTCCCAAGCGAGTTAGGATCTCCTGTTTTAGTTTTTTATAGTCCTTGGCATCAGCCAGGCATAAGTCGAAATAGGCCTTTTGTGGCTCCCCAGATAAAAAAGGTGCCACCAGACTTGCCCACTGCTCCTGGGGCCAACTCTCCCTTTCGGCCGTTCTTTCAAATGCGGCGAGATAGGCCTCCACATCATCGCCCGAAGTCATCTTTTGGAGGAAGTGACTGGCTCGTACAGAGTGAGTGGTGGAAGGAGGACCAGTATTAACATCTCTGGGCCGGGCGACCAGGTGCTGTACCACCTCTCTTATGGCCTGGCTGTTTTCCACTAAGGCCTGGCGGGTTTCCTCAATGGCGACCTGTTGAAGTCTGTTAGTCTCCTGCTGAGCTCTGGTAGATTCCTGCTGAAGTTGGTTCGTCTCCTGCTGAAGTTTGTTCATCTCCTGCTGAGCTCCTGTAGCTTGGAGCAAGGCCTTAATAATTTCCTCCATTTTGTTCTGGGGTGTAGGTTGGAAGCTGAACCATGCCTCTCTGAGCATTGGCTGACGCCTCCTCTATGGGACTTCAAGGACACAGTGTTATTTCCACACTCACAAATTGGGTGTCTGTCCCTTTAATTTTTAAACGGAAAGTTTTCCTCTCGCTGCAACTTCAGTGTGTGTGGTTGCCCGCATTCTCCACCATATTGTGACACAGTTAGGTTAGGGGGTCCCTCTCCTGGGTAGAGGACTCCTTCCTTTCACACACAGCAGCTGGGAAACAGTACGCCAGACTGGATGCAAGTACAAGCTGGTCGGCGCCAGTCTTTATTGTGCAATGTCAGAAATAACACAAAGAAAACATAAACGTAAATCCTAGCCCTGTCGGGGCACTAACTTCACAGGTAGTTCCCTCACTACCAGAACCTGGCAGGGCCTAATGCCCTCGCCAGCAACAAAGCACAGCACAGTACTCACAGATAGGTTTTCCAAGTGTCTCTGAGCAAACTCCCTGTCTGCTCTCCCAGGTGAGACAATCAGCCCTAAACACACTAGGCTTATATTGGCCACTCTCAAGCCTGAAAAACTAACAAGTCTGTTACCAGGCAGCGAGAACCAAAACCTGGAGTGGCCGTGGGTGGAGCCCTCCCTCTCCTCTCACCCACAACCCCTAGGTCCCAAACCGGCTTTTCAAAAAGCCGAAACTCAGGCCTGCTACACTGCAGACTTTCTCCTGGGGATTTTAAACACATAGGACAGGAATCTGGGATAAATGTCCCTGTCACAGACCACTTTACCAGTGATCCTATCACAGGATGATGAAGTTTTGCCTCATTTTGAGATTTGACTCAGGCGGGAAAACCCGAGCTGACTCGGATCTGTCTCGGATCCCCTAAGTTCGGGTGGGTTTAGATATCTGAGATCCGAAGTCGCTCATCTCTAATAAACAGGCACATTGGTGGGTTTTTTATTATCGGATGCTACTCTATTAATATGTATCCTATAAGTCTAATTCTTTAATCCACCAGCCTTCTGTAGTGTAGAAACTTTATATTACTAACAGCTAGCCATCCTTGATCCTTGCATGATTCTTTCTCTGAACTGACACTTCAATTGTTTCCCTATTAAACATGTTACTGGTGTTCTCATATTCCTCTCCCTTGAGGCTAAACATTGAACCTTTTCCCTATGAGGATGACATATATTGCTCTGCATTTCAGCATCTATTTCATGCTACAATAGTTTAAAATTAAAAAGAATAATTGATGGCATTTAGAGGATAAAAAGATATGGATATGAATCAGGCCCTATGTTCGCATATTGTTTGTCGGTATCACACAGCTACACTATTACTTTTAGAAAATGCATCCTGATTTTTTTTAATACATAACTGTACAATCAAATTCCGTCCTTATTCCTGCGTCCTGTCACACCTTCCCTGGTGCTTCACTTAGCTCCTCAGAGGTGACAAAACAGCAGGACAACACTTTCCCTGGAAATGTGTGATTGCTTCTGTATGTGCATCTAATAATTAGCACCATCCTGTGTGGATTAATTGTGAGATTGTTTTGCTGCTAGGAAATAAGCATTCAAGGCTGGGATGGACGTTGGAGGCCAATGGTTAGCAACCATCAATGTTCCCTGCTTGATGGAAATAGTTTTTCCATTCAATGCCAGGATTGTGATGGTTGCCAACTATCATACACCTCCTTCCCATGGCCATCCAATGGTGCATATCGTCAGTGCAGTTGCGACACTGGAAGCAGTTAAACCACTGATGGTTACTTTGTGATGGCCACCATTTGATGGCCATTTTGGATGGTTAGCCCTAATTTGAGGAGTGCTATTGTTGTCAACAAAGGACTTATTATTTGTTTTGATTATGCAAAAGCTGCAAACATATAAAGCTGTGACTCCACATCCCATTATGTAACAGTAGCATCAAATATCACCAATGTGGCTAGAGATAATGGGGTATTAAGTCTGCCCATTCCTGCAGCTGATTTTGTCCTGGCCACGTAGAGAATTTAAGGTACCAACCTGGTCTTGCTGCCCTACACCATGATTTATTAAAATTTGTCATATGCCATATCATAATATGGCAATAAGTAATATATTTTTTTTTTGGGGGGGGAATGTATAAAACTGCAATTGCCCGGGAAGGAGACCAATAAGAGCCCATCCCGGCGATAAGTAAGAATAAAGTGATCAATTGTGTGACCACTTTACTTCCGGGTTTGGGCACATTTGGCTCTGCCTGCTCAGTTTGAAAAATTTGCGATGGGCATTGCAAACAGCTTCAGCCCACTGGTGATAGATCCTTCCCCAGAAAGGTTATTCCATTGAGGTTTTAGGGCTAATGCCATCTGAGGAGATTCTGCTCTCTATTTTGTCACACTGCCTTATTTAATTCTGATTAAACATGTAGAAATAGCTGTTTCCACATGTTTTAAGGGTAGAATTAGCTTAGTAAATTTGCCCCAATATGAGAATGGCAAGCATCTGCATAATGTGGAGTACAAGCATAAAACACAAAGTACATATAATGACATTGCTCTTGGGGCCTGATTCAATACTGATCGTAAGTGCAACTATGGACTCAGGGCCTGACTTAGTGCTCACAATCGGGTCGATGGTGCCCTAGTGCGCATGCGCACGACGGAGGGAGCTCCGTTGTGCGCATGTGTGAGACCCGCATAGCGACGGCCAAATCGTCGCTATGGGTCTCGCACCAAAGGGGGCGTGCTGTCGATGGTGAGTGACAGCATGCCCCCTTTGGTGGGCGTGCAGGGGGCGTTGCTGCCCAGACGGAGGCGTTCCCATGGGAACACCTACCGTCTGGGGCCGGCCCCACTGACATCACTAGTGATGTCAGTGGGAGTGCTTTGGGCGCTGATAGAGCCAAAAACACTCCTGGGCTTGCGGCAGCGAGACCCTACCGCAGGGTCTCATCGCAAGCCCGATGGTCGCGATGGTCTTGACCATCGCGACCATCTTTTTGGCCGCTCGCATAAGCTGTGGGTGGTCACCCACAGCTATGCGAGCAGCCAGGAGGCCGCTCCAATTTTAGGTAGAAGGGCCCTGATTCAGAACGAGCGCTCTTGTCAGAGCGTCCGGCTCTGAATCAGGCCCTCAGACCATAAATGCCTACCCTCCCGGAATTTTCAGGGATAACTCCGCCCACATCCGGAAGGGTAGGCATTTCTACTGCATTCTGCCCACTTCTTAGTGAAGTGGGGAGAATTTCTGCGGCGATTGTGGGTCCCTGTGTAGGGGGCAGGGCTTAACGACACGATACTTTAATCATGTCATTTAGCCCTGCCCCTATTTAAATATGCGCCAAATCATGGTAATTTACCACAAGAGGAGCGGGGCTTAATGATGAAATCATCAGGCCCCAACCCCGTCGCAACCCACCTGCTTCTCTTCCTCAGGCTTCACACAGGGAGGAGAAAAAAAAGGTAGGCAAGTTTGAGGCAGACTGAGCAATTATTAGCCATCACATGCAGGCGCTAGACACACTGTGCAGGTGCTGCGATAGCACTGTGACTACGGACACACAGCGGAATCATTTGGGGGTGGTGACAGGGCGGGGTGGTCGGAAGAATGCAGGCAAGTCTGTCCGTTTGAACGCCATTTCCTGGGCCACTGTGATTGCATATGCAGCAAGAGATATCTCTGCGCGTGGGCATACTTGCAGTGTCTGTAGCTGGGCAGACATTTTGTTAATGCTGCATGACTGACCGATGTGCGTTGATGGTACCGATGTTTACATAGAAGAGCAACATTGGACGGATGTGAGTAAGCAGTAGTGGGCGTCTTTATGCCGGCTGAGGGCTTGATTCAGAAGTGGATGCATACGCCCACTTGCAGCACCTTGCAGCGGTGCAATCTGTTTCGGTGTGTCTTTAGACGCACCATCAGTGGACCATTGGATGCACCATCAAAACTTACCCTGTGGCAGATGAGGCTTCTCTGTCTGAACATGGGGCCTTATTCAGCTACGGACGAAATTACAAATCTGCTCGCAAACAGCTTTGCAATTCTGTGCAGATATGGTAATGCAGTAGGAGGTATCAAGTCTCCTGCTGCATTACGTATCTGAACTGTGTTGTCCAACGCAGCATCAGATACTCTGCGGAACATCGGCTGGCTAAGGTGACCCATGGGGTCACGCAGCTGGCAGATGAGAGGAAGAAGCCAGGAAATCTCTGTCAACCGACGGAGATCCTGGCTTCTTCCCTCCCCCAACAGTGACGACATGCCTCAGTTTCGGGAATCAGAGGCCATCGCCGCCCCTCCCCGCCCATCAATCACTGAGAGTCTGCTGCCAGTCTACGTGCACAAAATGGGTCATGCACTGCTGAATAAGGCCCATGGTACCCTGTGTAAGCTCTACTGCATCTGTAGATGCAGCTGCTGTCAGTGACATGCCCACGTTACCTCCCAGGAATGTTCACTGATATCCAAGCAGACTTACTACATTGACAACTGTGCGCAGCATTGACACTTTGAATATAAAGTATTTAAGAAAGTGAGTTTAAGTTCAACATTACGTTACATTATAATTCTTCACTGAGCTTGATCAAAATATGTCACCAAACACCAATCTACCACAGCTCCAGAGGCATCACTGGGTATGGTGATACCCGGCGCGCCTGGACGAAAAAGGGCGTTGCCTAAACATAGGGGTTGTGGCCTCACAGGGGATCCTGATAACATCACTCGAGGGGCAGTCCAGCATCACCGAAGATGCTGGGCTGCCCCCAGGGACTGGGCAGTCTGCACTGTCGGCTCCTCTTCTATGTAGTAGTCTTCTATAACAGGAGCCAGGTGCTGCAGGAGAATGTCACACTGCAGCTCCCGGCTCCTGTCACTGCAGAGGAGTGGGTATTTTGGTGTCACCCCCTCTGAAGGTGACACCCAGGTGATGCCTGCACCCCCCACCCACACCGCTCATGATGCCACTGCACAGCTCATGTCAGTGTGTGAAATCCTAAGGTGTAAGGATGAGTTACCATACCAGAAAAACACCTATAAAACATTGTACTATAGGTAACTAATTGGAAAGTAACTGTAAGTCAGACAAGGTATTGTGTTGACATTTATAGGTGCCAGCTGCATTCCTTCCAGTGGGAGTCAGGTCTGAAAAAGGAAAAAGCACAGATGTACTGTATCAGCTGAATTGTAACATTGCTATGGAAGAATAGCAATAGAACTGCATCTATACCTGGCATCATTGCCGTGGGCACTGGAATCCTGAAGCCTAAAGAAGCAAAATCACGAACAGTATGAGTTAGCATAAAAATTACCAATGCATTCAAATAATGAAATGTACTAGCTACAAAAAGTATTTTCCAAAAATCAGTAACTGCAGCACTTAATGGTTTCCAGACCTGACATATACTGTCATGTGTGGGAAATTAAAATTCCGGCTCTAGGGGGAAATTTACTAAGCTCCGTGTTTACCCTGTGTCTGTCCGTTTTTAAACAAAGGTAGGAACAATCAAAATCAGAAGTTATTTTTAAAATTATATTCGGGAATTTACCAAGCTGCCATGTTCATCAGGATCGTGTTTCTCGATGGTGTATGTGATCGTTCCTACCCATGGTTAATCCCCATGTTTCCCTCTCAAACAAGCAGCCTGTCAGTGAAATACATGCAGGCTACTTGTGTATGTGTGTGTTAATAAATGGTTAATTTAAATTACATGCCCCCACCCCAAACAAAAAGTATAACCAGCTGTGGGCTCCTGAGCCAGTCCTGGTTCTAAAAATATGGGGGAAAAAACATGTAGGGTTCCCCTGTATTTTAGGAACCAGCCCAGGGCTCCCAGAGCCAGTCATAGTTTTAAAAATAGGGGTTAAAAATTGCGTGGGGTTCCCCCTATTTGTAAAACCAGCACCGGACTCAAATCTAGCTGGGGTGTAATGCCACAGCCAGGGGATCCTTTCACCGGCCAAAGCATTAACACCCCAAGCTAGTCAGCCAAAGCCGGGGATCTCAGGGGAGGTGGGGCACCCAATAAAGGGATCCCCCTCTCCTGAACACCCCTGGCTTGTGTTGAAGCCCAGGGCTCATCCCGGCACTCCTGGCCGGTGGGTGCAGGGGTAATATTGTGTAATATAGATTGGTCTATTGTTTTTTACAGTGAAACTACAGGTGCCATCGTATCTGCCCTTTGGCATTTGTGGAACTACAAGTGCTAGCAGGCTGCCGGCACCCATACCTCATTGTAAAAAAATAGTAAGAAAAGACAGTACACACACCGTAGAAATTATAACTTTATTACATAACTAACTCACTCACACATACTAACCTACTGCCAGATGTTCGGTCTTCTTCTCCAGGTAGAATTCCAACAGTTTACCTATGAACACAAAATCCAATACTCACCTACCTCCTGGTGTCGATCTGTCTCCTTCTCCAGTAGTCTCCACGGGTCTTGCAAAAACAACAGGCTTTTTCCCGAGCCATTGGAGATATAGAGATGCATGTGTTAACACATGCATGTCTACCCCAGTCAATGACAGATACAGCGTGGTTTCTGTCATTAGCCGTGCCCGCCAGTCAATCAGAGGCCACTCTATTGTTAGCGGATGCTGTTTGGGTGTGACCATAGTGGCACATTTTGAATGTCAACAATCTGAATATCGAGATTTGTACCAAACCTGTTTTCCTTACCTCTGTACATTACAAGTCAGAATGAAATAGTGTTGTAGAGAGAGTGAATCATGTTGTCTATGAAATTGGAAGATGCACGCTGTGATATATTACCCGCATACAGGGGAAAAGCAGTGACAGTAATATTATCCTATTTTAAAAATCATTGACAGGAAAGGCTACTAAGAAAACTCCATATGACTTGCAGCACGTTAAAATGTTTGGAAACAAATTCTGATGTACCTATGGGCTGATTCTGAGGGTCTGATTCAGCAAGAAATGCAAAGGAGAAAACGCACACACTCGGCCAATGTTTCCGCACTGTGTATCGCAATGCGCGTTCGTGAACAAGCAATTGCGATGGGAACTACGAATGCAGAGACTATGCAGACCCCTTGCAGAGTGATTGACAGGAAGTGCTGTTTGTGGGTGGTGATGGGGGATGGTCGGCAGGCGTGCCAGTGCATCTCAACGTCATTGCATGGGTGTGCATAAATTATCCACTGTGATGGCCTACACAGCCTGAGGTCTCATAGCGTGTGTGGAAGTTAGCAATTCCTGAGTAAGGTCAGGGCTTGTGCAAGTGTACGTGAGGCTGCGATGGTACTCGATTGTACCAATGGTTTTGCAGTCTTGCTAAACATTACGGATGTGTGTTAGGTAAAGTGGGCAATGGATTAGCATACTATCGCAGTTGAACTGTGTGCATAATTGCTATTGCATTCGCAGTTGCGTTCTGCAGTGAATCAGGCACTATATACCATATTAAAATTACAGCACGGTGGCTACTCAAATCTGCATTGTTTGCACAGTTCTGGTGGTCCGGGAGAATGCAGGCATGCATAGCGTGACCTGAAGTTAGCAATTCCTGAGCGAGGTCTGACCTGCCTTACCTGTGCATATGGGTCCGATGTTACCGATTGTTTAGCGATGTTGGCCAAGTATATGGATGTGAGTAAGGGGAAGTGTGCCTCCTTATGTTAGGCTGTGATCGCAATGCGATTTCAAACATTTGCATTCCACTGCTAATATTAGCAACTGCGGTGCGTGCGTTCTAGCAGAATAACGATCCTTGCTGAATCAGGCCCTTCGTTTGTAGCAAAGCTTAAAGAGCAAGTAACCTTATATCTGGAACAAACCAAGGGCCTGATTCAAAGATGGCTGTTATAGAACAGCCTGCTGTGCTAAAATATGCAGCAGTCACAGGAGGCACCAATAGATGCCCCCTGCCGGTTATTATCCACAACTGACACCAGACTCTTTCTAGCGGGGGTGTAATGTCACAGCCGTGGGACCCACTTCACAGGGTCCCCACAGCAAAAGCATTATCACCCCCATGCTAGTCAGCCAAGGCTGGGGATCTCCCTAGGGTGGTGGGAACCCCCCTAATAAATAGGTCCCCCATCTCCACGGCACCCCAGGCCTGGGCTGATAGCACCCCTGGATGGTGTGTGTTGGGTTGATTGTGTCATAAAATAGATATTATAGAACTAGAGGTCCCAGCAAGCCTCTGCAGCATGCTGGTACTTGGAGAATCCCAAGTACCAGTGTACTCACTAGCCTGGAGTAGGTCTATTTTTTATGCGAGTTTTAAGTGAGTAATACAGTATGTGCGAGGTAAAAACTCGCACTCTATTACATTGCCAGGTTAAATGTTTTCCATGGGGAAAGATCTCTATGCGAGTTTCGACAGTGCGAGTTGGTGAGGGGGTGAGAAACATGCGAGTTTGCGTCTTCTCTAGGGTGAGTTCTAAAAATGTGCGAGGATATACTCACACATTTTCAAAACTCAGACCCTATTACACAGTGGCGTAACGTGGGGGGGTCAAGCGGGGCATGTGCCGCCACCGGCAGTCCAGGGCTGTGCGGTCCGCGGGACTACACACTAAAACAAACACGCCGATGGTGGTGGCGGTGTGTTTGTTTTAACACTGCAGCCAATGAGAGTCAGACAGACTCTTATTGGCAGCTGCACCCAGGGCTGGAGCTCACCCATGAGCTCCCCTTCTGGCTCCCGCAGTGGGTAAAGGGAGAGAAGCATAGTGCCAAGAGCGGTACTGGAGGAGCGGAGGGCACAGGAGTAGGGATTCGGGTAAGTAAATTATGTGTGTCTGTGCGTGTTTTATGTGTACGGCAGGGAGCTACTGGGGTGACTGTATAATGGGCACTACTGGGGGCACTAATGGAGGCACTGTATGATGGGCACTACTGGGGCACTGGGTAAGTGACACTACTGGGGACACTGTATAAGGGGTACTACAGGGGGCACTGTATATTGGGCAGTACTGGAGGCACTGTAAAAGGGGCACCAGTGGCGGATTCAGGGGGCGGGCGCCCAGGCACCTGCCCCCCCCTTCTTTATGAAGGGTTTTATTTATTTGTATTGCAGCTGCATGGCCGCCACGAGGATGAAGCTGCTGCTGTCAGCCCTCCCTGGGCCGTGCAGCTACTCTGCTTGACGATGTGTACACCTGCCGGCACCGGCGTGCACTCGTTTTTTTTCAGTAAAGACCTGGCGCGTGATGTCCTGACGTCATGTGCGCCGCTGAAGAGAGGAGAGGATAGAGGAGCTGCTTGCCTTCTGCAGCAACAAGGTAAGGGGTGCACAGAAGGGAACTTCTGGGGAGTGGGGACACAAAAGGCTGGGCGTGCTGGAAAGTGGGGACATAAAAGGGAGCTGGCTGGGGAGTAGGGACATAGAAGGAGGGCTGCTGGGCATATAAAAGGGAGGCTGCTTGGGCTGGCTCTTGTTAAGTCTGTGACTTATATTTTAATAAGGGTTTCTTAATAAGTGTGGGTCATTCAGACCCGCTCGCGAGCACAGGACGCTCGCAAGCGGGTCGATGTTACCCCAATGCGCATGCACATGACGGAGGGAGCTCCGTCGTGCGCATGTGCGAGACCCGGACAGCGACAGCCAAGCTGTCGCTCCGGGTCTCGCACCAAAGGGGGCGTGCTGTCGATGGTGAACGCCTACCGTCTGGGTCCGGCCCCACTGACATCACTAGTGATGTCAGTGGGAGTGATTTTGGCTCTGATAGAGCCAAAATCACTCCAGGGCTTGCGGTCACCGAGACCCTACCGCAGGGTCTCGTCGCAAGCCCCATGGTCGCGATGGTCTTGACCATTGCGACCATCTTTTTGGCCGCTCGCATATGCTGTGGGTGGTAACCCACAGCTATGCGAGCGGCCAGGAGGCCGCTCCATTTTTAGGTAGGAGGGCACTGATTCAGAGCGAGCGCTCTGGTCAGAGCGTCCGGCTCTGAATCAGGCCCAGTGAGTGAGCATGCTTCTTTACTGAAACACTGCAGAAAACCAAAGACAAAAACTAGAGATTCATATGCCAACTAATAAAAACAAATAATAAGATCCATTGTAACCTTCCACCAGAATACATACACAGCAATGAGAACTATATACACCACAGATCTGGACACAGAAGTGGGGCTGCTGGGGCTGGCCCTGGACACAGAATGGGGATTGCTGGGGCTGGCTCTGGACACTGAATGGGGGTTTCTGGGACTGGGGACACAGAAGGGGTGCTGCTGGGGCAGGGGGCACAGGAGGGGGGCTGCTGGGGATGGGGACACAGAAGGGGGTGGCTGGGGACACAGAAGGGGGGCTGCTGGGACTGTCTGGGGAAATAAAAGGGGGGCTGCTGGGGATGGAGACACAAAAGGGGGCTGCTGTAGCTGGGGACACAGAAGGGGGGCTAGCTGGGGATATAGAAAGGGGGTGGGGGCTGGCTGGGGACACAGAAGATGGACTGCTGGGGATGGGGACACAGAAGGGGGCTGGCTGGGGACACAGAAAGGGGGCAGGGTGCTGGCTTGGAACACAGAAGGGGGACTGCTGGCGATGGGGACACAGAAGGAGAACTGCTGGAGTTGGAGAAACAGAAGTGGGGCTGCCACTCAAACTACAAAAAGCAATGAAATTACGATCATTAACCACTTGCCTGGCACAGTCGTATCAGATACGACCACACCAGGCTGGGCTTTCCCTGACATGGTTGTATCTGATACGACCAGTCAGAAATGCCCACTAGGCGGCTATGGGAAGCTAATCTTCATGCAGCCGCCTACATCAGAGGGACCTTCTGGTCCCTCTGCAAGCGTGGCTGCCTCTCTAGCGTGTCCCGATCACTGCTGGCCACAGTGATCGGGCAACGTCGGCAGCCCACCTCCCATAGAAGCAGCAGTGCTGCTGCTGTGACCCGATCACTATGGCCAGTAGTGATCAGGCAGCCATCTCCACCCCCTTCAGTAAACAGCAGTAGCGGCGGCTCTGGTAGCTGCCGCTGCTGCTATGTATCCGGGCTGCCAGCAGGACACCCTCCCTCTGCAGCTCCGGAACTACAGTGATCACATAGTGATCACTGTGTGTGAAGGAGCAGCGGTGGTGGCTTTGGCTGCTGCTTCCAGTTCCAGGTAGCCCAGCACACTACATCTGGCCTCAGCTCCTCCCCAATGATGCCCGATTTTATAAGATTGCAGATCACAGAATGAGATTGCTGTCACGCACAAAATGGTGGAGCTGCTAATTCTGTATTGCGCAAGGAACACGTCCATTAAGGTGTCAACCTAATGATTGTAATTTCATTGCTTTTTGAAGTTTGAGTGGCAGAAAATCAATAAGTTTTGTGAATTTTCAGATCATGTCTAAGCAGCCTTAATGGGACATGTGAAACCGTAAGGTTTTTTGTCTATGGAACATATATATATATATATATATATATATATATATATATATATATATATATATATATATACAGTCAGGTCCATAAATATTGGGACATTGACAGAATTTTCATATTTTGTTCTCTATTCACCACCACAATGGCTTTGAAATGAAACAAACAAGATGTGCTTTAACTGCAGACTTTCAGATTTAATTTGAGGGTAATTACATCCAAATCAGGTGAACGGTGTAGGAATTACAACGGTTTCTATATGTGCCTCCCACTTTTTAAGGGGCCAAAAGTAATGGGACAAACTAAACAATCCTAAATCTAACTTTCACTTTTTAATACTTTGTTGCAAATCCTTTGCAGGCAATTACAGCCTGAAGTCTAGAACGCATAGACATCACCAGATGCTGGGTTTCATCCCTGGTGATGCTCTGCCAGGCCTCTACTGCAAATGTCTTCAGTTCCTGCTCGTTCTTGGGGCATTTTCCCTTCAGTTTTGTCTTCATGAAGTGAAATGCAAGCTCAATCAGATTCAGGTCAGGGGATTGACTTGGCCATTGCATAACATTCCACTTTTTAGCCTTAAAAAACTCTTTGGTTGCTTTTGCAGTATGCTTCGGGTCATTGTCCATCTGCACTGTCATTGTGTTGTCCTGTCAGGGGCTCGGGCTGCAGACTGCTGCTGTGTTGTCCATAAAGGGGCTGGGGCTGCAGTACATAAAGGGGCGCTTCGGTAATCATTACATAAAGGGGTGCTGCTGTGTCACTGTTGTCCCGTCAATCAAGGGGCTGAGGTTGCAGTACATAAATGGCTGCTGCTGTGTTGTCCATGAAGGGGCTTGGAGTGCAGTACATAACGGCGGCTTCAGCAATCAGTACATAAAGGGGTGCTGTTGTGTCACTCTTGTCCTGTCAAAATAGGGTCTGGAGCTGCAGTACATAAAGGGCTGCTGCTGTGTTGTCCATAAAGGGGTGCTGCTGTATTGTCCTGTCCATCAAGGGGCTAGGGCTGCAGTTCATAAAGGGGTGCTGTGTTCTCCAAGGGGGTTGATCTGTCAATCCAGGGGTGCTCTTCCCCAGTGTGAAAAAAATAAAAGTTAAATAAAATGATCATTCCACAAAAAATTTAAAAATAAATATTTTTTTTTCAGTTTTCTTTTTGTGTGTTAGCTATGCTATTATTGTTCGGTGACACTGTCGGCCAGACTGCAGTTCATTATCAATGTATTTGTGAGTCTGCAGGTGGTCCGTCCGCACTCTGCAGGGCTGCTTTGTCCATAAAGGGGTGCTGTGTTGTTCATCAAGAGGCTGCTGCTGGGTTGAGAATTGTTTTTCTAGTGAAGTGGAATCTAGATGGGATTTGGTAGTGGGGACACAGGACCTCTGAACCCACTAAAACCCACTGCATTATGGTGGATATTGGACACACATTTAATACAAGCATAGATGTTATGGCATCAGTGATCCACTGTGAAACTGCGTGACTGCTGTCATACTTGCTCCCACTTGCAAAGGATTACTTAGCAGTCAATTGTTATTTAAAGTACTACTAGTAGTCTTCCTGGTCCCCTTCAGGGATGAAAATCCACTCCCAGCAGCAGCAGCAGGCATAGCACTCAAGGATTCTTCTGGGGCAAGGACTGATGTGAATGTTTTAAATATTTTTGTAAATGCCACCCCTCTTCCCCTCCCCTTCTCCCTCAAAAATTTGGTTCAGAATCCAAAAATGAAATTAAGTTTACTACTAATCAAATCTTCATTTCCCTGACTTCAACTACATACATACTCCAACTCCCTCAAGCCTCTTGAATAATAAAAACATTTGTTTCCTGATGTGCCATCTTGGAAGTTGAACTGCCACAACTGCTGCAATCTTTGACATGCAGTTGCTGAATGCCAAAAATGTACAGAAATGTGTATGGCCACATACAGCATCATCCTGCATGACTCTTTAATATAAAAAAATATTTATGGGCAAAACATGGGACATATTGTTCACCCATGCTCTCCCATCCGCCCTCATAAATTTTCTTTGGAATCAAAAAATTTGATAAAATTATTACCAATCAACCCTTCAGTTCCCTTCTTTCAGCTACATACATACTCCATCTTCCTCAGGCCTCTTGATTAATGAAAACATATGTTTCCTTAAGTGCCATGTTGGAAGTTGAACTTCCACGTGTTTGTGCCACTCACCGCTGCCGCTTAGCTTAGCTTAGTCTGCCAGCTAGCTTGGTGCTGGATGAAAACAATATTGTAAACTGTGAGGTGGTCAAAATTGACTGAAAACGAGTGGAAATTAATGTTATTGAGGTTAGTAATACTGTAGGAACAAAAAAAGCCAAATATATGTGATTTTAGCAGATTTTATAATACATTTTTGACAAGATATACAGATTCAAAACCGAAACACACAAGGGCAGTTTTGGCAAAATCAAATCCAGATCCAAAACACAAAGGAGATACAGATTCAAAACCAAAAAACGGGGGTCAGCGCACATCCCTAATACATATATATATATATATATATATATATATATATATATATTAAGGATGTGCTCCAACCCCATGTTTTGGTTTTGGATCTGTATGTTCTTGTGTGTTGCATCTGTATTTAGTTTGGCCCTTGCGTGTTTTGGTTTTGAATCTGTATTTTTTCTAAAAAAAAATCATAAAAACAGCTAAAATCACAAAATGTGGGCCTGTTTTTGTTCCTACAGTATTATTAACCTCAATAACATTTATTTCCAGTCATTTCCAGTCAATTTTTACCACCTCACAGCTCACAATATTGATTTTTTCATCTAGATTAGGGCCAAAAAGTTGCTTCCAGCTAGCTGGCTGACTAAGCTAAGCGACAGCATTGCACGGCACTAACATGTGCAAGTTCAGCTTCCAACATGGCACAGAGTGGCATTGCAGTGTAGACAGGATGGCAGTTTAATAAACTATACGACCCCTAGGAATTTTAAAAACCAAGAATGTTTTCGTTACCTAGGTCAGAGGCCTGATGGAGTTGGAATATGTTTATGGACTGGGAAATGACGGAATGATTGATTTGTTTTTAATGTATTTATTTTAATGTTTTGATTCTTTAAAAAAATTATGAGGGAAGATCAATCTAGGATCAAGTTCTTCAGTTCCTAAAAGACAACTTTGATCTGAAGGAGGTTTTTTAATTTTTTATAAATCTAATAGAAATGAGGTGGCCTTGCTTGTGGAGGTGCTGCTAGAACATACTGTAAACAGATGTTTACTTTGTACTCAGGGAGTTTGTTAGGGATAAAGGGACCAAGGCTTGCTGTTTACATCAGAGGAAAGCAGCCTGTAGTTCTCCGGCTGAATTAGACTATATTTTGAGTGCTGATCTATCCTATCTGTATTTGGTTTTATGGATCTTGCACCTTGTATTTTGCATTTTGCATTAAAGTTTGCTAAGTGTGTTGCCTTTGACCATATAACAAATATTAATAGATGTGTATATGGATATAGATACATATATTGGTAGGGATGTGTGGGTTGTGTTGCGGGGGGAGGGGAGTGGGGGCCCCAGAGATATCCGTGTAACTGGCCCCAAGATTGGGGGCTGCAGGGGAGAGAGATCTCTCTCCTGCATCTGGAACCTCCATAGACTTAAGCGGCCCATACACAGTGTGATAAAGCAGCCGATCTGATGGATTGGTATGATTTGACTGCTATATCTCACCGTGTATGGGCATGATGTTGGACCTGTGGGGTCGTACATCGCACACCCTGATCTTACTGCAGGTTCAGTCGATCAGGGGATGTGATGTGCGATCCCATGCAGCGCTATGTAGGTGGGTGAGGGGGGAGCCGGCAAATCAGGTGGTCATGTGTGAGGACCGCCAGATATGTCGGATGTCGGATCCCTCATCGCATCGCACGGTGCCTATCGCATTACAGTAGTTTTCACCATCTGGAAACTACCGGGGCTAAACTCCAGCTTTGCAATTTGGAGTTTAGTCTATAGGGGTCATATCATAGTCCCCATTGATAATAATGTGGACTGCAATATGAAGTGCTAAGTAGCACTTACTGGAGATTTCTGTGAAATATCCTGCATTGTGCCATTAGTACATAGGAACTATACATAAAATTATGCAGAAACGGTAGTTTCTGCATAAGTTCATATAAGAACAGCTGTATACATAGGCCCCTTATAGTCTCTGCTCATTTCATAAGTTTTATTGATTTGGGTGCTGTTATAGCCATGGGGACTGGGGGAAGATCCCAATGATGACACTAATGGGATGGGGAAGATTAAGGAGTGTTTGGTGACTGACTTTCCATAATGTACAGTATGTGTAGGGCATGTTGGTGGTCTCATGGGATATGGGGAGCTCAAAACCATAAATTGTGATGGGACCCAGAAACTGTGGAGTAGGCAGTGGTGGTTCTAGGGGCGGGCTAACAGGGCCGTCGCCTGGAGTGCCGGCCACTAGAGGGCACCACTGAGTCCCCTGGAGAGGCAAAAGAAAATCTCTGAAAAAAAAAAAACAGCGCCGCTGTCCCCCCCACTAGCCGCCACCACACGGCTCCCTCCCAGCGGCAGCCGAAAGCCAGAGCTCACTTCAGAGCTCCGGCTTCCGGCAGAGAGCACCGTGGGAGGGACGTCATGACGTCTCTCCCATAGATGCGAGGACCGGAGCTCACTCCTGAGCTCCTGCTCCCACAGAGAGCACTATGGAGGGACGTCATGATGTAATGACGTCTCTCCCATAGATACGTGGTGGAGCCGCGGTAGGACCGGACAGCAGCGGATGCAGGAGCGGGGCTTAAGGTAAGTATTGTATTTATATTTTAATTTTTTTTTTCAGAAGCACCAGCACTGGGGGCATGGCTATAGGGGGCATTACTACTGGGGGCATGGCTATAAGGGGCATTACTACTGGGGGCATGGCTCTAGGGGGCATGGCTATAAGGGGCATTACTACTGGGGGCATGGCTATAGGGGGGCATGGCTATAAGGGGAATTACTACTGGGGGCATGGCTATAGGGGGGCATATAAGGGGCATGGCTACAGGGGGCATGGCTACAGGGGAGCATTACTACTGGGGGCATGGCTGTAGGGGGGCATTACTACTGGAGGCATGGCTATAAGGGGCATTACTACTGGGGCATGGCTATAAGGGACATTACTACTGGGGGCATGGCTATAGGGGGCATGGCTATAAGGGGCATTACTACTGGGGGCATGGCTATTAGGGGGGCATTACTACTGGGGCATGGCTAAAGGGGGCATTACTACTGGGGGCACAACCATAGGGGGAAATTACTACAGGGGGCATTACAACAGGGGGCATTACTACTGGAGGAACATCTATAAGGGGGGCACTACTATAGGGGACATTACCAATGGGGGCTTTAACACTGGGGGCATTACCATTGCAGGCACTACTAATGAGGGCACTGCAATGGGGGGCACCACTATTGGGGTCATTGTGTAAGGGGCACTACTACTGTGGGCATTGTATTAGGGGCACTACTACTGTGGGCATTGTATTAGGGGCACTACTATTGTGGGCCTTGTGTTTAAGGGGCACTCATTTGGGCATTGTGTAAAAGGGGCTCCACTGTGTGTCATAACATGAATAAGGGACTTCTGTGTGGCGTAATTTGAATTGGAGATAATGTATTATACAGGGCTTTACTGCGTGTGGCATAATGTGTTATACAGGTTATTACTGCGTGTGGCATAATGTGTTACACAGGGCACTACTACATGTGGCATAATGCGATGTACAGGGCATTACTACGTGTGGCATAATGTGTTATACAGGGCATAACTGTGTAAGACATACTGTGACATAAGGTGCATTACTGCACATGGCAATTATTTGCCACGAGGGGAGAGCTTGGGGGAAGCCCAGCACCTTCATAAGTGCTGGGCACGCCGCACAGTGTGATGAATTGGGGGTGTTCCACAAGGACACGCCCCCTTTCCAGAAGCGCTCGTGCTTTCAGCATGCACAGATGAACGCCATCTAAAAAAAGTATATTTTTGGGGGGGAGGGGTGGGGGGGGGTGGTTGCACAATTGGGAACTTTCGCCCTGAGCTCCACAATGTCTAGAACCGGCCCTGAGAGTAGGACCCCAATTTTTTAAAGTGAGGTGTCATTGGGGCCCACATTTTCTTTTGCTCAGCGCGATCACTGTAAGTAAGTAGTAAGTAGTGACACCTTTTCTTTCTGATGGTTCAATGTACACAAACTTTGTTTGATGCACAAAATTATAAAAAATATTGCGTAAAATGACCATCAGGCTGCGTGTATAAGGAGCATGTGAAACATAACTGCATTCTGTGTTTAGATTTGGGTTACATTCCCAAAATATCTCATTATAATATGCAAATTATTCCAAAATATGGAAAAATACGATATCCAAAATACTTCTGTTCCCAAGCATATTGGATATTGGAGGCTCAACCTGTACCATAATATCGCAGTGTTTAAATATTGCTCAGTTACATGGTGTAATGAACTCAATATTTATTATTCTCAACGGCCAGTTCTGTACTTATCAGCCATACGGGTCACAAGGTAATAACAATAATGTATGTTGCCAACATTCTCTTCTTCATCAGAAGGAAATGCATAAAATTATTTAGCAAAACATTCTACGACCTTCATTGAAAGTAAAGGGTTCATTTTTGTCAAGTAAGTATATCTGATATTATACAGAATTTGAAGAATGCACACTCCAAGGCCACCGTCATCAAAATAATAGCTTTCAAGCATCTTGAAAAATAAAATGCATGTTGAAAAATAATTCTTGGAGCATTACTAAAGATATTACTGGAAAATATACAATAACAGCATTTTCTTTGTAGCAGTCTAACAACATGCCTGACGTTTCTGACCCTAGGTTAGGAGAAGAAAATCATTCTGATTATACAATTGCTGTTTTCAGTAAGGTGATTTGCCTTATGGTAATATAGCTGGGAAGTATCCTCTTTGTTTATGTCTGTGATCCTTTAGTTAACTGGAGCTTGATTTTCTATTATTAATGTGAACATCAAACTGAAAATGACAATATCTTATGATCTTATTCGTATTTCATAGAAATACACTGTAGGAAATGTATAAAACTTGAAGGAACTTTAGTGCTAAGCCTTCTGTTTTAGTGCAAATTTCATACATAGCCTCATTTACAAAATTGCAAAAATGCAATTTCTCCTCCTTTTGTGATGTTATGAGATTATTTCTAGGCAGCAGCACTATTGGCAAAAGCAGGGGGGGTCCGGTTCCCAGCCCACACCATGACCACAATAGAAATAGTAATATAATAGAATGTTACTAGTGCTGCATGTTCTTCTCAGTATCTCAAATTAAATAATTAGCACCACCTGTGGATCTTTTAACATGTGTCAGCCAGTAATAAATACACATGTGCACCAATTAGGAGATCTGGAAAACATGCACTGTTATGGGTGCACTGGTATAGACCATAAATAGGGTTAATTATTAATACTGTATAAGAATACACTATCTATCCAGTGCATAAGGATATCCAGGGCAGTGCCAAGTTCTTCTGCTGCTTTCCCAGACTCCCAAACTTGCTCCAATGCTCTGGAATGGCGCCCACATCTGAAATAAAAACATTCAGCTCAGGCAGGATGGCCTACTGCCACATTTAATGGCTCACTGTGATCTCTGGTCCTGTATATGATGGAATAATGACACAAAATACTTTGTATAATGAATATTAACTGCTAATTATGCCCTCTTCATGGACTAGCCACACTCTGAAATCAAGCATTTAGAAGCCCCCCTCTAGAAATCCTGCGTTTGCCACTGGCTGCACCAATTTGTTTGGGAAAGGGGAACCTTAGCAAATCAAAATGGCAGTCAATGCATTTTAATTAGAGATGTGCACTGACCCCCGTGTTTTGGTTTTGGATCTGGATCTCCCCTGGTTTTGGATCTGGATTGGTTTTGCCAAAACCTCACCTCTGTGTTTTGTTTTTCAGTTTTGGTTTTGGATCTGGATTTTTTCTTAAAAAATCATAAAAACAGCTAAAATCACATAAAATTGGCCTTTTTTTGTTCCTACAGTATTATTAACCTCAATAACATTTATTTCCACTCGTTTTCAGTCAATTTTGACCACCTCACAGCTCACTATATTGTTTTCATCCAGTTTAGGCCCAAAATTTGCACCAAGCTAGCTGGTTGACTAAGCTAAGCTGTAGCAGTGGCGGCACAAACACATGGCAGTTGAACTTCAAACATGGCACATCACAAAACACTTTTATTATTCAAGAGAGGCCTTAGGGAGTTGGAGTATGTATGAAGTTGAAGACAGGGCAGGGACAGGAAGGTTTAATTGCTAGTAAATTTGATTTCATTTTTTGATTCTGAAGAAATTTTATGAGGGAGAAAGGGAGGGGAGGAGGCATTTACAAAATAAATGTGATACATTCACATCAGTCCTTGCCACAGAAGAATCCTTGAGCATGACTGCTGCTGGGAGTTGAATTTCTAATTCCAGAAGTGGACCAGCAGGACTTCTAGTAGTGCTTTCCACATGAAAAAGCATTTCCTAACCTTTACAGGGGCATTAAAAAACACATAGTTAGTTAGTGGCCTCACAGGTAAGATCTATGATTTAAGGCAGGAGTAGTCAACCCTGTCCTCGAGAGCTACCAACAGTGCATGTTTTCCTGGTCTCTTCACCGAATCACAAGTGTAATAATTAACTCCACCTGTGGATCTTTCTAAATGTGTTGGTGAGTAATGAATACACCTGTGCACCAGCTAGGTTGTCTGGAAAACGTGAGCTCTCGAGGACCGAGGTTGGCTACCCCTGATTTAAAGCCTTACGTTGTGTCTTTCTTGAGAATCCTGTGCCTGCTTCTGCAGCTAGGTGTGGATTTTCATCGCAGAAGGGGACCAGGAAGAGTGCTTTCCAAAAACAAATAAACAATTGACTTAAATAATCCCTTGCAAACCTTTTGTAAAGGTATTTCACAACCTGTACAGGGACATTAAAAAAAACAGAGCAATGCTGCATACACACGGGATGATTTTCCTGAACGATATGATATCGTTGAACGATATATCGTTCATATCGTTCATTTTTAGGCAGTGAACAATCGACCAACGACCAATGATGCGCGTTCCTGCATGGACGATAAAGATATCTTTCATCGTCCATGCATGCAGGCCAACTTGGACGATATTGTAAATTTTCCCTGCTCAGAGATGTGGCAGGATGACTCACTGAAAGATATCTTAGAAAGATATCTTTCAAGTCGTTGGTGGTACAGATCGTACCGTGTATATGCACCTTTAGTTAGTGGCCTTCAAACTGCCGTTGTTCCCACTGTCCTTGTTCTCACTGTCCACTTAACCATATGAGATATGTGAACAAGCCGAACAGAGCATTAAATGCAACATATCAGATTTAAGGTTTAAGTCTTATGTTGTGTCTTACTTGGGAATTCTTGAGTGCCATTTCATCCCAGAAAGGATGAAGACATTGAGGGGTATTCAATATGAAATGTAAATTTCGCTGTCGAAGTTTACGTTTCATATCGGAGCTTTTACCTGCGTTAAAGTATCGGGCGTGCGCCCACTTATCCCCGTATTCAATATGAAATTAACGAAAACGGGAGCCTGCGAAGTTGGATTTGCGTAAAGTTACGAATTTTTCCTTAAAAAAATTGTAGGACCCCCCTAAAGTTGTAAAAACATGGGGGATCACTATGGGTACCCCCGTTATAGCCTTTAAATGAAAGTCGGGGATTTAAATAGCCGCAGCAGGTGTTTTTTCCCGACATTGAAGAAGTGTTGCAGAAGAGCACTTAGGTTATTTTTTTAGTTTTTTTAAGTGGTCCCATCAAATTTGGGGTACATGAAAATGGGTACTAGCATATTTTTAAGTCCCTAAAATAAGTTTTTAAAAATTCTGCAATTGTGCACCTGCCGCTATAAATCTATTCTAGAAAACACCTGCCGCATACTTGCAGAATAGCCCTGAACCTATTTCCCTATTGTTAAACAATTTTTTCCCATTTTTTTTTTCACCCCAATTTTTTAATTAATTTTTTGGGGTGTCCCTATTTTTTTTAAAACTTTTTTTGACACAGTTCTTTTTTAAATGTCATTCCCAGGAGTGCAGGCTATTTTTTTTAAGCCTGCACCCCTAAACCCCAATTCTGCACTTTTTTTCGACACCTATTCAATGGTGAAAAGTTATCCCCGTTTTTTATCAAAGACTTTTCGAACCTGCGAAAAGTCTTTGAAATTGAATACGGTGTAAAACTAAAACCTGCGATAATGACGTCATAGGTGCGATATTAACGCAAAAACAATGTTTCGCTCCCATATTGAATACCCCTAATTGTTTTTTCTTCCCAACGGACACAGGGCCTGATTCAGAGCCGGACGCAAAACTGTGTTCGCCCGCAGTAGGTACGACCGTCAAAATGTCAAATCAAGCGCTCGCACGTGTGGTCGCTCGTAGCGAGTCTTACGCCCCATATTTCCCCAACCCCTCCTCTAGCTAACGAGCGTCCGAACTAGCGAGCGCTCTACTCGTTTTTTGTTGTTGTGTTCGCTCGCACAAGTACTACCGGAAGTAGGCCTGTCATTTGTCCATTGCCTTGTTTCTCATTCGGCAAACATCCGTGAATCGATTGGTGCCAATCATTACCTTAATTTACTTAATTGTTGGTCGAATGTTTTCAATCTTGTTTGTTTTTTGAATGTCAATAAACTTTATTGTTTGTTTTGTGTACAATTTGTTCCGTAGAATCCGTCCGCTTTTAAGGGCAAACTTGTTGTTTCTTTTAATTCCAAAGACTGTTTATTTGTTTTTGTTTTTTATAATTTGGTTTATAATATAGAAATTCATTTTTGTTTTTTGGTTCGGATTGTGGCTAACGCACCAAAATGCATCAAGCCAATCCTAAGTCACAATATATTTTTATGGGTTGTTCACATGACTCACACATTAACCAATAGGATTGTTCATGTTATTTCTGAAAGTACATTAGCCAATCAAAATTTAGGGGTCCCTGTAATAAAACTGATGTGTGTAAAAAAAAACCATTGCCATCATTAGAGCCAGTGCTTTTACACGGCATGAGCTGCTGGTGCTCACCGAAATCATAGATAGGCGAATAACGGATAGGCCGTCCCCCGTCACCAACATCCTAAAGCGATGGGCGTACGCGGAGGTGTGGCTGAGGCTGCGTACTTTGGGGTATCGCTGGACCATCGGACAATTGGAGCGCCATTGGTCCGATTTTCGGCGCAGGTCCCCGCACCTGCTTGCGCATCTTCGGATGTGGATACGTAGGCGTAAGTGGATATTTGAATGTTTAAATATCTATGTAAATCTAATTTTTATTTTTGTCTTTGCTAATGTAAATTTGCATTAATGAATGTGCATGTGTGCAGTATGCGTTTTTATTTTGCTAAATGAGACCTTGTTAATGTAAATGTATTGTTTTTTTTGTTTTTTTTTGGTTAATGTTTTACATTTCAAATTTTTTGGGGAATACATATTTGGTAATAATCCAAACTATACATCATTTAGGTCAGGAGCAGAGGCAGAGACGTTGTCAGAGGCCTGCCCGACCCCTCTCCACAATTCCCACCATGTCCTCCCCTGTCCACTCCTCCCAAATTTTGCCACCCTCCCTTGACCTGGACATCCCTCTTTCAAATCCCTCTCCGAGACCCCAATCTGAAATTTCCCCTCCCTCTCCTATCCTATCCTCCCTATCCACATTTCCACACCCTCCCCTGATCCACCCACTCTTTATTCAACTCCCTCCTCTTTAATCCCATCTCAAATTACCCCGCCTTATTCCTCCATCCATTGGCCGACATCGTATGAGGAGGAGGATCTGGCCCAACCTGTCCCTGAAGCTGCAGGTAATTTCTTTTACATGTGTGCAAGTAATTTGTGAAAAGGTGCCCTATATGCATACACTGTGGTATCCTGGTTTTTTTTGGGGACATTCATCACATGGTTTTTTTTATTTGATTTAAATGTCAAATTTAAGGTCCATTTTTAACATTACAATGTCTTCCTTTTTATTTTTTTAAAAAATTTGTGGTGTCCCTCAAATTTTTTTTTGGGGTGTTCTACATTATTCTTTACCAAACTAATTTTTTCATGACCACATATGCCACAGCCCAATACAAGTTTCTTGTGGCTTTTTATAATTTGTTGTATTATATCAAAATACAAATTATGTAAGGATTATTTCAGATGCCAAAGTGATTGTTCAACCCACTATTCTCATGTTGTTGTTTTTATTTTTTTGGGGGGGCCAATTGGTAATTTAGGAGATTTATTTTAACCACTATATTTTGTTCACAAATTTTGCATGGTGTGTTAATTTTTTTTCTTGGTAAATCATACTGTCCTTTTTTTGTTTAAAAAAAAAAAAAAAATTAATACACAGATTTCTCTCATACTTGGCTCATACAGAGCCAAGTATGCGGGATCATGTTATTTTGGATGAACTCCACAATATGTGTGGCCATTTGATCCACATTGTGGCCGTGGACCATTTGGTGCCCTTATTGCAACATTAATATTGTTTTTTGGTTTATTTTGTTATTAAAAATTTATACATTTCAAAAATCTAATTTATTGCCTCAAACATTAGCTACCAAGGACAATCAATTTGTTTGCATGTGTTAAATGTTGTTTGCTTCATTTGTTTTGTGTTTTTGCTTATGAAAATGCAAACAATTTTCCAGACAAAAAAGTTTAACAATTTTAGGGTCCAAATTTTTTTTTTAAAATTTTAAAAATGATATAACATACAGTCTGAGTGGATTTCCAGAAATTGGAGATATAACTTTAATTTTCTAATCTTTGGTAAATTGACATTAACTCCATAATGGTTCGCTAGAATACCCTTTTGTAGTTAATGCATTTTTTTCCACAAAAAATTGAAAACCCCCAAAAAACACTTTACACTTGGAAACAAATTTTTAAAGGTTTTTGGTGTATTTTAAACTTTAAAAAAAAACAATAAAGTTTTAGAAATGTTATTACACATTATCACAAACAAAAAGAAAGATACACACAAAAGTACAAATCACAAAATCAAGAACTGGTTGAAGATGTTGCATGCCAACATGTTGTCCAAATTCAGGATAAAAACACATTTGTCCAGGTGTTAAGTTCATTTTTGAGTCATTATTGTCACAGTCGTTCAATTTCAGGGAGTAAGCAGGTTGTTGTTTTGTTGGGGAAAAAACAAGAAAAGAAGCATTTTACAATTCAAAATAGGATAGTTAACACACATAATTTGCCTTCTGCCCAATGTAAACAAATGTTAAAAAAAGGAAAGTAACATACCTGAAAAAACGAGAAACTACCTCATCACGTATGGCCCCCCTGACACTCTCCTCCGACCAACCTTGGGGGGGTCATCCTCAGGCAAGGCATCCTCTGGCTGCATTGGGACACCAATCCTTATGGCAATGTTGTGAAATATCCCACACAGGACCACAATTTTGGAAACCATAGCCGGCAAATACATGAGGTCGCCACCAGAGCGGTGGAGGCATCGAAATCGGCCTTTTAAAAGGCCAATGCAATGCTCCACCACCTGCCTGGTGGCAGTAAGTGCGGAATTATATTGACTTTGTGGCCCTGGTGTAGGAACCAAATAAGGAGTGAGCAGCCAGGGCGTGCAAGGGTAATCACTGTCTCCTGTGAAAAAAAAAACATTCAGTACCATTTCTAAGTCAACAGTGTTTGTTTTAAAAATTAAGGGTACCACTTACCCAGAAGCCACGCATCACCAGCTTGTAGGTTGTTTAATTTGTGCCAAAGCCCTGATTGCCGGATGACAAATGAATCATGTGCACTTCCTTGAAATTTGGCATTCAGGGACAGGATCTGGAGGGAGGCATCACATACCACCATTACATTAATTGAATTGAAATGTTTTCGGTTCCTAACTATTGCCTCCAGCACTGCTGGAGGCAGAAGTGGTATGTGAGTGCCGTCCACAACCCCTATGATGTGTGGGAAGCCTGCAATTTCAACAAATTTCTGCTTAACCACATTAAGGGACCCCATATCCAAAGGCATATTAATAAAATGATGGAGGTGCTTAAATAGTACATCCATTACCGCCCTCAGGATCCTTGAAAAGGAGGATTGGGAAATTCCAGCAACGATGCCAACTGTGGTCTGGAAGGATCCTGAGGTGCAAAAATGTAACACCGACATTAACTGCATAAGTGGTGGTATTGCTGTTGGATTGATAATTTGCCTTTCAAGATCACTCTCTATTAATGAAAGAGTGTCTAGGAAGATTTGGGGTGGTAGGCGATAACGCCTTAAGACCACATCATCAGGCATTCCAAAAAGGGTGACACATGTTCTAAATATCTGGGGCCTTGCACGCCTACGATGCCTACACCTAGGAGGATGTTCAGGTAGGTCGGGGTCATGGACCATCGACACTATAATTCGCCCAACATCAATTGAAATGTTAGACAATGTAGTTATTTTTTCGAAATTTAACAATGAGAAAATATACTTATCTATTTTACACATTAAGAAGAATCTTACAGGGTTAGGCAGTGACATCTTGAAGTAAACCTATGAATTAGATTTTCCATATAAATAATGTAAACATTTACACTAAATAAAGACAGGCTAAGGCTAAAATATAAAGAATGCATGCACTACACATATGATGTTGTTATTCTAGGATTGTACAAGAAAATTGTAATGTACGCTTAAGCCACAGACAGGAGATGAGCAAAATATACGCAATACAGGTTACAAAATAATGCTTAATGGTACGCTTAAGCCACAGACAGGAGATTAGCAAAATATATGCAATACAGGTTACAAAATAACGCTTAATGGTACGCTTAAGCCACAGACAGGAGATGAGCAAAATATACAAAATACAGGTTACAAAATAACGCTTAATGGTACGCTTAAGCCACAGACAGGAGATGAGCAAAATATACGCAATACATTTCGAATTTATAATGGCAAAAAAACCATTGCCAAAAAAAAAACTATTTTTACATACACCTATCTGCATAGTGTGACCCCTTAAATAAGCATGAAAAATTAATAAAAATAACAGGGTCTAATGTATGACAAAAAAAGCACAAAGACGATAACACCAAAATAAACGAGATCCACAACGCCAAATGTAAAACAAAATTAAAAAAAATAAAAGCATGTTGGAGCCGGCCTCCCTTCCTGCCGGAACATCAGGGCCCTCCACCTCTGGCGCAACATCAGCCATCCCTCCAAATGTGCCTAGACCTATGCCTAGGCCAGAGGAAACAACATCTACCTCTGGCCAGGCCAGGCACACGACCAGACAGACAAAGTCATGCTCCCTCCAACATCAAGCCAAGCGGGGGAAAAGGCGTTGACAGCACTGGCTAATTCCCCAAAATTCCATCTCTTCGTTTGCCCCATATTTTTGCACCACAAAACCTCCCTCTCCTTTCTTGTGAATTGTTTTTTTTTTATTTAATTACTTTGGATTTTTCCAAATGTAAAAAATTGCATTTTTTGCGGAACAAAAAGCCAAAAAAAAATAAAAATGGATTTTAATGTTTTAAAAAAATAAAAACAAAAATCAAAAATTGTGTGCCAATTTTATTATCAACTGGCTAAAAGGGACTGGAACAAACATACTTAAATACATAACAAAGGTCATATACTAATAAAAAATATAAAAAAATAAAAACATCAGGTAACAGGTAAGTAAACAATAACACAAGCAAAGCAATTAGTAGATGATTGTCTTTCGGGATTTAAAACAAAACGAAAATAATATTTTACAAAAAAAGTTAATTGGTGTTGGGCTATTAAAAAACAAAAGAAATCTGACAACAACATGCATACGGAATATCTCAAAAACATCAAGCATTTTTAACATAAGTGAAACATTTATTTGGTGATTGCTGTGATTTCAAAACACATTCAAATAGGAACACAACATGCGTTCTAAATTTAGCTAATAAATCAGGGCCATTGCAAATCACCTTCTAACAAATGAACCAATTATTAGGTAATTGGTCTTGTGCCTAATTAAAGAGAATAGCAAAACATTGATTCGCTTAGGGAGCTACGAAGAGACCATCGTCTTTGCGAGATCCAATACCCTACCACAAGCTGAACGAGCAGTAATAATGGAAACTGGATCACACAGTGACGTATCAAAACTACCGTCCAAATTGGACGTTCGTTCAAGCTGATACATGTACGCCCAAAAAATGGCTTGACACGCCTGCGTTTTCACATCTCCACCCTCGTTACCACCCATAAAGGGAACATTCTGTCAATCAAATTACATAGGTCACTTCCTGTTCGCTGTGTATACGAGCGAAAGAAAAATAACCGCAAAGATATGGCCGCACATGCGCAATGATAACCGGACGCATGCATGGTTTAAAAAAATCGAATGCGTACGAGCGAACGGCTGCTTGCGTCCGTCTCTGAATCAGGCCCACAGATCTGAAGAGAAAGAGATACATGTAAATAACTACTGGCAGGAAAAAGAGGCAATTTGGGGGAAATTTCAGTTTTACTAAAGTTTCTATAAAATGAAAAGTGTTCATGTTGCCCATAGCAACCAAACAGATTGTAGTTATCATTTCTCTATTGCATTCTAGAAAATGATAAACAGGATCTGATTGGTTGCTATGGGCAACATGAACACTTTTCATATTTAGAAACTTTAGTAAATAAATATACCTCTTGGAGGCTCTTACACAAAAAAACTGCCTTTGCTTTACTTGAGCTGCCCACCTTCCAGTGTGTACTCAGAAAGAGTTTTCAGCACAGCCAGGAACCAGGTCAGTGATCGGCCTGAGACTACTTCCCCAAAATGTGTTAAAGATGATGTCCATTAAAATGAAATGCAAATTCTATGAGAAAGACCTTTACCGTCAATTATTTGCAAAAATTACAGAGGCACCTGTAATGGTGGATTCCAGCGGGGACAAATTTATATTGTGTGAAGAAGATGATGTATACATCACCCCAGATTATACCATCATCCAAGCCTATATCGTCATCCCATCCTGTGTTGTGTATAAATTACAGCTGTGCTCCCTGTTAGATTGGGGATTCATTGTCCGCTTTAGTGGATATGAGCTCCATTTTAGTCCATATCATCACCACACCCCCTACACATCTACTGACCTGGGCTATAGGAGAAGCAGCTGCACTCTGGAATACAGTGGCATGGAGTTGCCCGTGACTCACTGAAAGTCAGGTAGAGGGGCCACGTGTAGGGAGTAGGGACACTATAATCAGAGAACACAGTTTTAGCTGCTTTATTCCATTTTTTAAACCATATCCTCTATTTTCACCTTTAAAAATGTTTATGCAAATCTCAGCAGAGGCGTTTGTGATGCCATGGCTAACGCGCACACACGCACAAACGCACACAGAAAAAAAACCACATTGATTGATTGAATTAATTAATTTTTTAATTAATTTTTGGGGGGCACTTGGGAGAGCACCCAAATGAGGCAGCAGCCTCTTTATAAACGACAAAGGCAGCACAGCACCCCTGCGCACCTACGTTGCTGATAAATGTGGCTAACGTGCACACACAAAAAGATTGTTTTTATTTTCTCACTAGTGGTGTGGCTAACATGCACACACAAAAATATTTTTTATTTTTTGACTGGTGGTGTGGTAGGCTAACACGCACACACCAAAAAATTGTTTGTTTTTTTCACAGCAGCCCCTTGACAGACAGCAGCACAGCACCCCTGCACACCTATGCAAATGACAGGTGTGGCTAACATGCACACAATTTTTTTTATTTTTTTTTGGGCAGCAGCCCCTTGACAGACAGCACGCACACAAAAAAGTTGTTTACTTATTTTTTTAACCCTGGGGTGAACCCCTGAAAGAGGCAGCAGTCCTTTTACAGATAGCAGTACGCTGATGACAACTGTGGCTAACATGCACACACAAACATTTTTTTTTCACACTGGGGGTGGGTGAAGAGCACCCCTGAAGGACAAAGTACCCCCTGGACAACACAGCACTACAGCCAGCCTGCCTCTATGGACAGGACAGCAGCCAGCCCCTATGGACAGGACAACAGCCAGCCCCTATGGACAGGACAACAGCCAGCCCCTCTATAGACAACAGCCAGCCCTTATGGACAGGAAAACAGCCAGCCCCTCTATAGACAACAGCCAGCCCTTATGGACAGGACAACAGCCAGCCCCTATATGGACAACAGTAGCCAGCCCCTATGCACAGCGTCAGCGTGCAATAGCACAGATCCCACCTCCCTCCCTCTTCACTCTGCACAGCCAGAATGAAAAATGCGGCGATCACGGGACCTTTATAGAATCCAAAACCCGTGAGAATCTGAAAGCGGAATGATGAAGTTTTACCTCGTTTTCAGATCCGAGTCAGGCGGGAAAATCCAAGCTGACTTGGATCTGCCTCGGATCCCCATAGTTAGGGCGGGTTCGGATCTCTGAGATCCAAACCCGCTCATCCCTAATCTTAATGAGAAAGATAAAAGGGTATTTACACTGGATCTATCTGCACAGGCCACCTCGTTGTTAGACTTATTTTGCAAACAATTACTGAATTTGTTTAGACAATCAGGACTTAGGCCCTCATTCAGAGCCGTACGCTCTGAGCAGAGCGCACGCTCTCAATGAGGGCCGGCCTCCATGAAAATGGAGCGTCCTCCTGGACGCTCGTATAGCTGTGGGTGACCACCCACAGGCTATACGAGTGTGCAGTTTGATGGCCGCGATGGTCTTGACCATCGCGACCATCGAAACTGCGAGCCGGAGCCTGCGGTTGAGGTTTTCAACCGCAAGCTCCGGAGTGATTTTGGCTCTATCAGAGCCAAAATCACTCCCACTGACATCACTACTGATGTCAGTGGGCCGGCTTCTGACGGGAGGCGATCCCATGGGAACGCCCCCGTCAGGGAGGCACGCCCCCGGCACGCCTACCAAAGGGGGCATGCTGTCAATCAACATCGACAGCATGCCCCCGTTGATCAGACACAACGAGCGAAGGACTTTCCTTCGCTTGTCGCGTCTGGCGCATGCGCACGACGGAGCTCCCTCCGTCGTGCGCATGCTCAGTCCAGAACATCGACCCACTTGCGAGCGGACAGCCGCTCGCGAGTGGGTCTGAATCAGGCCCTTAGTTCCGGATTCAATTAGCCGCAGGCTTACAGGCTTGGAATTTAATGCTCGGAGCTATTCGATCACGTTATTTTCCTTACATGGTATGTCTGTGGCTTTTGTGCGTTGTGAGTTAACCCATAGATTATGGGTTAAGTTCCTGGAGCTATGGGTTAACTTAACGCAGAATTCTGTTTGAGCCTCAGGAGAGAGCATATAATTATTTCATGAATGCTGCATAGAAAATGCCCTATAATACTATTATAAAAGTTACAAAATGGATACATGTTTTTATCCTTAAAGACTAAGATGCAACCATTGCTGTAGTCCATGGGTGGGCAATTATTTAATCTTGGGATCCACTTAACGCTTTTCAGTGAACATGCAGGGGGCCGTACACAAAATATCTTGATGGCCCTAGTCATGTATGCACATAATTCTGGAGACTGGCTGCGTTCTTGGCGGTTTTGGATTATGTGTTTAAAGGGGAAATAATATTAAATATAAAACATGTCTGGTTTTATATTTACTATGATTACCCCTGTAAACCAAAACCGACAAAGATGTGGTGACTGTGAAAACAGCTGCATAGTAAATTCACCCTATTATTGCTAAATAAAATAAAACCAGCTCTTCACTTCTAAAACATAAAAAGTTTAAAAACAGTATGCCCTGTTAGAAGGGTGCAGGAATGATCTTACATTATATATATATATATATATATATATATAGTGACACAGTCGGGATAGGGGTCCCCCTCCTGGGGTAGACGGACTACCTATTTACACACACCACAGCCGGTGAAACAGGGCACAATTCTGGGGTTCTCGTACAAGCTGGTCGGAGCCAGTCTTTGTTGTACCAGGTACATAAATAAAACAAAACATAAACAAAATCCTAACCCGTCTGGGCTCTAACTAGACAGAATGTTCCCTCACTATCAGAACACTATAAACAAGTTCACGTCCACAGTACTTACAGGTCTGTATCAAAACAATGCTCAGAGCAAGCTAGCCTGCGGGCCTGAGACATGAGAAACTCAGCCAGAGCTAAATCCAGCTTATAACAGCCATTTCCAGGTGCAAGCCCTAATGAGCCTGCTACCAGGCTGAAAGGCCCAACACCTGGAGTGGCCTGTGGATGGAGCCCTCCCTCCCCTCACATCCACACCCTCAGGACCCATTCCGGCTTTTCACCAAAGCGGACATTCCAATCTGTTCAACAGAACAGACTTTTCCTGGGGGTTTAAAATACATATGTGAGAAATCTGGGACAGACATAGAAGCCATCCACAACTTTTCCAGTGCTTCTATCACATTATATATATATTTATATATATATATATATATATACATATTTTTCTAAGGAATTTTACTGCAGAGGCACTGTAAAAATCTTTCTGCTGTGTCTGCCACAGTCCCCGCCGCTGTTTCAACTGCTGCTTAACTTTCGGGGCATGCATTCATCAAGCACTGCTCTGATAGGAAGAGCTGGGAGACTGTCACGCCGCAGTGTTCCACGGAACTGGTTAGTGTGTAGCCTGGAGGATAAAGCTACTAGCGACTGCGCTGGAGTGTTCTCAATGGTGGCCGTGGGTCTGAGGTACTGTAGCGCAATGACAAGTGGCTGGTCGGGCCGCTTGTCATTGTACAGCGGTGAGAGGCAGCGGGCTAGGCAGGATTAGCTCACGGCCCATATTTTGCCCACCCCTACGCTAGTCTATGCCTCAAGATTGCTTGCATTAGTGTGTTCTGTTAAGCTGCATACACACCTAAAGATTTGCTGTCCAACCATCCAACTAGTTGATTAGTTGGAATGAAAATCTGGTAAGGTATAAAAGCAAATGACAAACTGCAATTTGCTCCCAAAAAAACTGTTGTTTGAACAAACTGTTTAGATCAAACATTTAACAAACTTGTCTGAACGTCCATTTTTATCTGTTTTCTGGCAACTAGGAGCAAATTGCTGATCATCAGTTACTCCTATACCTTACCAGATTTTCATTCCAACCAATAGTTGGATGGTTGGACAGAAAATCTTTACGTGTGTACCCAGCATTACTCACATTATCATATGGGAAAGGATTGAAAAGCAGTTTGTACTTTTTTTAGTACTCATATAAAAAGTTTGTAATTGATCATAACTTTGAAAATCTTTTAAGGCAGTAAATGGAAAGTTTTGACAAATTGTCAATATTGGATAAACCAGCTAAAGTGTTCAGGTCATCTCAAATGGCAATATGATACAAGTCATCCCATTCACATAACTGGGGTAATTCAGGGTCAACATTAGTATTACTTTTGGATAACTGTATATTTTAAAATTATTTTAAAAAAATGCAAGTAAATATTTTGTTTTTAAAATATATTTGTGTTGAATTTGATTTGTTGGATTAACTATCTATATACAGTGTTTATTTGCTTCAGTATCATACTTACCATACTGCTTTGGAATATGCAGTGGTTTCATATGAAATTTAGCATACTTAAGCTGAATATAATAATAGTATATAGTTTTTTTTACAGATAAAAAATGCTTTGCAACAGTACAGTAGGTCATGTGAGTTCTCCGACAGGAAGTCTAAGGGAGCAGCAATCACCACTTACTGCTGAGAGACTATGGTACTCATATAAAAGGCAAACAAAAGTGGCAAAGAAATGCACCGCATGTCACTTATAGATCTGTAAGACAAAATGCGATCTATTTTATCTTCCAGATTCTGGCATATAAAAGAAACTATTGTTTCCTCGTTATTTTACAAACTTAGAAGAAAGAAATCGCCAGTGCTTATGTCAATTGCTTCTTGGGAAGTGCTCATCCATATTAGCCCAACACAATAAAAGAAAATGGCTTTTTCATCTGAAAGGAAAATAAACAGTAGATACAAGATTCCTTTTGTGTGTGTGTGCACCATGTTTTGTCATTGTACATATGAATTTTGAAATAACTAGCGTTGTCTTTGTAAAAGCAGATTCATGGGTGGTATGTCTTTTACAAAGTGTCTCCAAAGAATAGAAGGTGGCAATGTGATTTTTTTTTAAAACGCTAGTTATTTAGCGTCATAAGGGGAATCAATCTATTTGTACATCTAATGACTGCTGTTCTGCTCCTGTCATTTCTAATCATAACAGGGCCTGATGCAGTATTTGACACGGGTATGTTTTATTAGTATCAAATACCCAACCGCATAGTTGCCGACATTTGGAATGCTTCTTCTGAGCGGGGGCAGCCAGGTCAGCACTATGGGGGGCATGGCACGGTGGAGGTGAGCGGGTTTGAAGGTGTGATGATGCGTCTACCGGCATTGTGAAGCCGGGGCAGAGCTACCATGATATAATTAAATGTGAATTGCATCATTGTCCGCTTGTACTGCCCTCTTCACTCGCAATTTTTGGGAGCCTCCCTGGTTGTTCCAGGGGTAGGCAGGTATGACCCAACCATGCACCAAAAATATGTATGCAGATTATGTCACATCTTGCATTTGAAATGACTTACCACTGGAGTTGTGAAACAAGGGAGGGAAGAAGCGGGCAAATGTAGAGCAAGTACTTGATGAGAGTGTTTGCATAATTGCAACTGGACACAGGAGCATACAGTATGCGCCAGACAGCAGCCATATCTCTTGTAGGCGTGGGGGGGGGGGGGGCTGGTGCAGATATGGGCGTTGATAATGATTACGATCAGCCATGCTAGCTAGCTGCTTTTGATAGGATGATTGAGGATTGACCTCTATTGCTTATAACACTTAGGCCCACATTCAGTAAGGATCGCAATTGCAATTATGCATGCAGTCTCACTGCAAAAATATGCTAATGACTGCAATCGCAATGCCATACGCAGCCTAATATAAGGACGCCCCCTTTACCTTACACACATCCGTAATACTTAGCAAGACTGCGAAACCATCAGTACTATTGAGTACAATCGCAGCCTCATGCACACTTGCACAAACTGCATATTGGCATCGCAGTGGCTAATTTATGCATGTCCCTGCAACAGAGTTCAAACGCACCAGCACGCCTGCGTTTTGCCGCTCACCCCCTTGTCACCACCCCCAAACGGTACTTCCTGTCAATCACTCTGTGATGAGTCTGCGCAGTCATTGCGATCACAATCCTGATAGTAGTGGACAGGGCCGCAGCTAGGGTAGTGCGGCCGGTGCCATCGTACAGGGCACCACAGTTCAGGGGGCGCTGTTTGGGCCTGTCAAATTTCTGTTTATTATCATTCTTGCTTGTAGCTTCCTCTTATTTCATCCCCAGTATCTCCTGGCCTCTCCTATCTCTTGCCTGGCCCTTCCCCTTGAAGCCATGGGCTTTTTTTGGGTGCATTATGTCCCTTTGAAAAACGAGAGGGGCGCCAATGCTCTTTCTGGCACAGGGCACCAAAAAGTCTAGTTACGACTCTGGTAGTGGAGTGTTCGTGCACGCGCACTGCAATGCATACGCATGCGCAGAATGCAACAATCGTCCGATTGCGTGCATAATCGCAGTTGCAATCGCTGACGAATAGTTCATTAGTGTAGATGCTATACTATATAAAGACAATGCTATATGTATTATTTAGTTAATATTTCCATTTGGACTGTGACAGGAACCATAACAGATATTTGTATATTGCTTAAATCCACTAAATGTATTTTTTTTTAGTTTTGTGTCTTTTATACAAACAAAATAGAAGCGCTTAATGTACCAAACACAAAATGATGTGAAAATTTAGTGTATAGTTGTATATACAAATACTACTGTAAAAGATGATGAAGGTAGGGAGAAAAATTAAACATAAAAAATGTAAATAAAAATAGGAAAAAAATATTAAAAAATTAAACAATTAAACAAAAGTCATAATAATAAATAAGACAGAGGAATGGTGACAAATATACACACATTGTTAATGTTATTATAGCTTTTTTAGGGAAAATGTAAAAGTGTGGGTGGGGAGTATTTCTGGCACATTACTGTTCACAGTGAAGTTCTCTTACTGTGAACATAAATGTGCCGGAAATACTCCACCACCAACACTTTTACATTTTCCTTAAAAGAGCTATAACATTAACAGTGTGTATATGTTTGTCAACATTCTCTGTCTTATTTATTATTTAGTATTATTTATTATGATGATCTCTGTTTAATTTTTTATATTTTTTTCCCTATTTTTATTTCCATTTTTTATGTTCAATTACTCTACCTATCTTCATTATCATTTACAATAGTATTTCTATATACAACTATACACTCATTTTTTACAGCATTTTTTATTTTTACTGTTAAGCGCTTCTATTTTGTTGTATGTATCATCAAAGGTAAATTTGATATCAGAAGCTGCTCATTTCACATTTATTTGTGCTTGGATTTTGTATTTGTATCTTGTATTTATGTTTAAATTTCATTTGTAAATGTTGCTTAAGATCCATTGAAGAAATTACACATGGAGCTAGAAATAGCTCAGTGTGTACATACTAGGGGTGTGCACCGGCCACTTTTCGTGTTTTGTGTTTTGGTTTTGGATCTGGATCTTTCTTCGTGTTTTGGATCTGGATTGGTTTTGCCAAAACCACCCTTGCGTGTTTTGGGTTCTGGGTTTTGTGTTTTGGATCTGTATTTTTTTTAAATAAAGCATAAAAACAGTTTAAATCACAGAATTTGTGGGTTTTTCTGCTCCTATGCAATTATTAACCTCAATAAAATTCATTTCCACTCATTTCCAGTCTATTCTGAACACCTCACACCTCACAATATTGTTTTTATGGCCAAAAGATTGCACCGAGGTAGCTGGATGACTATGCTAAGCGACACGAGTGGGCGGCACAAACACGTGGCCCATCTAGGAGTGACACTGCAGTGGCAGACAGGATGGCAGTTTGAAAAACTAGGCCCCAAACAGTACATACTGCAAAGAAAAAAAAGAGGCGCAAGATGGAAATGTCCTTGGGCCCTCCCACCCACCCTTATGTTGTATAAATAGGACATGCACACTTTAACAAACCAATCATTTCAGTGCCAGGGTCTGCCACATGACTGTGGCTGAAATGATTGGTTCGTTTGGGCCCCCACAAAACAAGCTGGCAATTAATGTGTCCCTGCACAAACTGGCTCTACAGAGGCAAGATGTCGTCCTCATCCTCCTCATCCACCGATTTCTTGGATAAAACAGGAAAAAGGGATTTAGGTGTCCCTGGACTGCTTACGGTCTTAGCCAAAGTTTCTGAACTTGACAGTAACTTTTTATGAACGCGCTGCAGGTGCCGTATAAGGGAGGATGTTCCTAGGTGGTTAACGTCCCTACCCCTACTTATTTCACCTTTACATATGGTACATATGGCAAGACAGTTGTTGTCCGGATTTGGATAGAAATATTGCCAGACCAAAGAGGTGGAATGTTTGGTCCTCTGCCCAGGCATGACCGTGATGGACTTTTTCATCCCACGGACAACAACTGTCTCCCCCGGAGCCTGATTTAAACAAACCACATCACCATCAGAATCCTCCTCGCCAACTTCCTCCTCAGTGCCATTTACACCAGTATCCTCATCCTGTCGTGCTTCAACAGTGACATCTTCAATTTGCATATCAGCAAGTGGACTGTGGGTGCTCCTTTCAGCACTTGCAGGGGGCGTGCAAATGGTGGAAAGAGCCACCTCTTCCCATCCAGTGCTGGGAAGGTCAGGCATCGCAACCGCCACAACACTTGGACTCTCCTTGGGGATTTGTGATATCTTCTTAGAACGCACAGTTCTTTGCTGTGCTTTTGCCAGCTTAACTCGTTTGATTTTTTTAGCGGGAGGAGGGCTTCCATCGTCATGTGAAGCTGAACCACTAGTCATGAACATAGGGAAAGACCTTAGCCGTTCCTTGCCACTCCATGTCGTAAATGGCATATTGGCAAGTTTACGTTTCTCTTCAGATGATTTAAATGTTTTTTTCAAGGTCATTTTCCTGAACTTTGTCATTTGGGATTGTATGTGCCCTCTACTATGACATTGGGCATCGGCCTTGGCAGACGACGTTGATGGCATGTTATCGTCTATGTCATGACTAGTGGCAGCAGCTTCAGCACTAGGAGGAAGTGGTTCTTGATCTTTCCCTTTTTTATTTTTATCGGAGAAAGTTTGGTCCTCCATTTATGTTATATTGATATATACGTGCGGCTAAGGCGCACACAAACACAGAAAATAATTTTTTATTTTTGTTGGAGACTAGTGCACTTTGTGGGTTACACCACCCTTTAAGAAATGAGCCAGCTGGCCCTTTACTTATGGGACACAGGCGCACGCTTGGCGCTGCTCCTTTGTTGATGAACGTGCAGCCACAGTGCACACAATTCACAAACACAGAAAAATGTCTTTTATTTTGTTTGGAGTGCCCTTTGGGGGTTACAGTACCCTTTAGCAGTCAATCAAGCTGGCCCTTTATTTATGGGACACAGGCGCACGCTTGGCATTACTTTGTTGATGCACGTGCGGCTACTGCGCACACAATTCACAAACACAAAAAAATATATTTTTTATTTTGTTTGGAGTGCCCTTTGGGGGTTACAGCACCCTTTAATGGACAAGCCAGCCGGCCCTTTACTTATGACACAGGCGCACGCTTGGCACTACTTTGTTGATGCACGTGCGGCTACTGCGCACACAATTCACAAACACAAAAAAATATATATTTTTATTTTGTTTGGAGTGCCCTTTGGGGGTTACAGCACCCTTTAACGGACAAGCCAGCCGGCCTTTTACTTATGGGACACAGGCGCACGCTTGGCGCTGCTCCTTCGTTGATGCACGTGCAGCCACAGTGCACACAATTCACAAACACAGAAAAAAAAATTTTATTTTGTTTGGAGTGCCCTTTGAGGGTTATAGCACCCTTTAGCGGTCAATCCAGCTGCCCTTTATTTATGGGACACAGGCGCACGCTTGGCACTACTTTGTTGATGCACGTGCGGCTACTGCGCACACAATTCACAAACACAGAAAATATTTTTTATTTTGTTTGGAGTGTACTTTGGGGGTTACAGCACCCATTAATGGACAAGCCAGCCGGCCCTTTACTTAGGACACAGGCGCACGCTTGGCACTACTTTGTTGATGCACGTGCGGCTACTGCGCACACAATTCACAAACACAGAAAATATTTTTTTATTTTGTTTGGAGTGTACTTTGGGGGTTACAGCACCCTTTAACGGTCAAGCCAGCTGGCCCTTTACTTGTGACACAGGCGCACGCTTGGCACTACTTTGTTGATGCACGTGCGGCTACTGCGCACACAATTCACAAACACAAAAAACAAATTTTTTTATTTTGTTTGGCGTGCCCTTTGGGGGTTACAGCACCCTTTAACGGACAAGCCAGCCGGCCTTTTACTTATGGGACACAGGCGCACGCTTGGCGCTGCTCCTTTGTTGATGCACATGCAGCCACAGTGCACACAATTCACAAACACAGAAAAAATAATTTTTTTTTAGCACTTGGGGGAAGCACCCCTGACGGTCAGAGCACCCCGTGGACAACACTACAGCACCCCTTTAGGACTGGGACACTGCACAGGACTTTGGAGTGGACACAGCCAATGGCGTCCTCACCTTTAGTTGCACCCGGTGCGGGTGTACAAGCAGGAGCGCGGTGTAGCCGCATGCGCCGGGGAAAGGGGTGGGGCCTCAGGACAAGTGGGCGGGGCCTCACATGTGGGGGCGGGGCCGCGCACCCGAACCCTGGTTTTAGCGTCTCCGGGGGGGGTCCAGGAGGTGCGGGCTGCCCCCGGGGACCAGTGTGTTTGTAGTGCTGGCTTCTTCACTGTGACAGGAGCCGAGTGCTGCACGTAATTCTACAGTGCAGCACCCAGCTCCTGTCACCCGAGCGGGAGTCTGCACTTTGGTGTCACCCCTCGGAGGTGCGGGTGTACAAGCAGGAGCGCGGTGTAGCCGCATGCGCCGGGGAAAGGGGTGGGGGCGGGGCCGCGCACCCGAACCCTGGTTTTAGCGTCTCCGGGGGGGGTCCAGGAGGTGCGGGCTGCCCCCGGGGACCAGTGTGTTTGTAGTGCTGGCTTCTTCACTGTGACAGGAGCCGAGTGCTGCACGTAATTCTACAGTGCAGCACCCAGCTCCTGTCACCCGAGCGGGAGTCTGCACTTTGGTGTCACCCCTCGGAGGTGCGGGTGTACAAGCAGGAGCGCGGTGTAGCCGCATGCGCCGGGGAAAGGGGTGGGGCCTCAGGACAAGTGGGCGGGGCCTCACATGTGGGGGCGGGGCCGCGCACCCGAACCCTGGTTTTAGCGTCTCCGGGGGGGGTCCAGGAGGTGCGGGCTGCCCCCGGGGACCAGTGTGTTTGTAGTGCTGGCTTCTTCACTGTGACAGGAGCCGAGTGCTGCACGTAATTCTACAGTGCAGCACCCAGCTCCTGTCACCCGAGCGGGAGTCTGCACTTTGGTGTCACCCCTCGGCGGGTGACACCCGGGTGCGGCCCGCAACCCCCGCACCCCCCTTGTGACGCCACTGGACACAGCCCCTATGGACAACTGACTGCACAACACAGTCCAGCCAGCCCCTATGGACTTTGAAGTAGTGGACACAGCCCCTATGGACAACAGCAGCACAGCGCAGCACAGTACAGAACAATACTACACTGCACTACACTACACTACACTACAACACTACACTACACAGCCCAGCCAGCCCTAACTCCCACCCTCCCTCTTCACTGTCCACAGCCGAGTGAGAAAATGGCGCCGACGCGGGTACCTTATATAGGATCCAAAACCCGGAAGACCCGGAAGGCGGGATGATGACGTTTTGCCTCGATTTCAGATCCGAGTCAGGTGGGAAAAGTCGAGCCTGACTCGGATCGGCCTCGGATCGGGGGGGCTCAGGGGGGTTCGGACTTCAGAAATCCGAACCCGCTCACCCCTAGTACATACTGATCGGATAATTGCTCCAAGGATCGGAGTGTTTATCTGATCTACAGAGTGATCGGCATAGTGTGCACCTAGCTGTAGCAAAATAGACCAACGGGGTTAACAAGCCAAATAAAGGATCGTCAAGGAGGGCACCTTTAACTATAAAAGGTGATATACACCCTATTAATTGCCTTATAACAGTACTATAAACACTGGCTTTGAGATATAAGTGTTACAATAAGGAAAAGATTACTTCTGTACCTACCATTTGTGGATAAACTCATTATTTTCTCCAGTAATCAGGTGATTTTGATATACAGTATTCGTACTCCAAATCTAAACTTTCCTCATGTATACATGGAGAGGAAATGACTACCTGCTTCTAAAGACAGGAAGAATCGTTATTCCTGGATAAATATACCCACTGAGACCCAGTTAACTGTTTTGAGTACAGATTTCTCACAACCAGAAGCGTAGGGATGGTGGCTCCAGTGGAGCGCAAGCTCCAGGCGCCGCAGGTGTCCGGAGGCACCGAGCGCTGCTGTGAACCTGGCAGATGTCTTAGCTGACAGCTTGCCGGTTGCCAGCATTGAACTGTGAGCGCTGGCCTCTGAAGCGATCGGAGGCTAAGGAAGCCTCCGATCACTTCAGAGGCCAGCGTTCCCAGTGATGCAGTGCACGGGTGACGTCATGACATCACCCGTGCACTAAGGAGCCGGCGTGGCCGCGCCTGCTGGATCTTGTTAGATCCAGTCAGGGCGGCAGCGGCAATGACAGCACGGATGACGGACGCGATGATCAGGTAAGTAATGGGGGGGACAGAAGTACAGGGGCACTACTGGGGGCACTGCATATGGGCACCTATACAGGGGGCACTGCATAAGGGCACCTATACAGGGGGCACTGCATAAGGGCACCACTACAGGGGGCAATGCATATGGGCACCACTCCTGGGGGAACTGCATATGGGCACTACTACAGTGGTTGGGGGCACAGTATGGGGGGCTACAACTACTGGGGCACTACTTTAAGGGGCACAACTACTGGGGACACTGCATATGGGCACCGATACAGGAGGCACTGCATATGGGCACCACAACAGGGGGCATTGCAAATGGGCACTACAGGGGGCACTGCATATGGGCACCACAACAAGGAGCATTGCATATGGGCACCACTACAGGGGGCACTGCATATGGGCACCACTACAGGGGGCTACCCCTAATCTTTCTTTTTCTTTTTCTTTACTCTAATCCCATGTGGACCCGCCTCCTCCTTGGAACACTTGAGGGGGGTGCCATAGCATGCACGTGCTCCGGGTTCCCTGGCTACACGCTACTCCTCTGCTCACAATTGCCTGTGGTACACCAATTCACAGTAGAATCTCATAAATTTTAAATATTTAGCTTTTGCAGAAATATAGGTTTGCTAATATTGATATTTTTCAATTAAATATATCTTTTATATATAACCAACATTTTCATTGCCCAGGTAGCCGGCTTCTGATGGAAGCAGACACTTATGTCATTAGGCGCCCTACCCAACACCCGCGAATTGCTGCATTATGTCGGCGAGGGGGGCGGAGCTTCTTTCATCGGGTCAGCCATGGTCCATCAGTGACGGAGTGTGCTGTCACTGCTGTCTGCGGCCAGAGGGGGTTCAGACTCCAGAGTAGCCCGGAATGTTTGTGGCAGTGTGTGGGCCCCCAGTGTGTGGGGCTTCGTCCACCCCGCCTTTGTAAACTACCATGCATTGCCAGTGGTTTGAGAACAGTAGTGCATGTGTCTCAACACTTTAATTTATAGTATAAATAAGGTTAAAATAATTGAGCACTATTTTAGGGAAGAAAAATGTTTTAATGGAAAAGTTGGTTTTAAATTGGTCTGTGGTTGGTCTTTGATGTGAGGTGTACACTTTAACACAGCGTGTCTCTTGATATTTTTCATAATTCCATACCAAACAAGGTGCACTTCTATTTTTGTGAAGAGTAAGAGTGCTCCCTCAAGTGCCTGGGACATACTATTTAGGTACATCAGTCAAATTACAAGGAGTTTTATTCTTCATCTGTCATGAATTGCATAAATAGTTGTTAAAAATCTCCAATGAGATAGAGAAAATATAGGCTGAATCATGATACAAAATTTTGGAATTCCACAAATAACACTTTTTGGAACTTGAGAATTATTTTGAAAAAAAAACAAAACACACAAGCCACAAAGCAAAGGTTTATAACACACTTTAAGAAAAATAAATTGCTACAATTATTTAGGAATTGCTACAAAAATGACAGTAAGTAGTGCTTTGGCATGACAAAAAAAAAACTTAGGAGCTAATTCAGAGATGTACGCTAACCCAATGGTTTGCGCACATCTCTGATTGTAGCCATTCTGAGCCAGCGTAAGACCCATACTGTGCATGTACAGTACGGATCTGCGATCCGGCACGCAGGATTTCAGCAGACTTTCAGTGATTGACAGTCTGCTGATGTTTCTGGGTGGGGAGGGTGGTGGTGATGGCCTCTGTTTCCCAAAATGAAGGCATGTCACCGCCGTTGGGGGAGAGGGATGTGGCCAGGTTCTCAATTGGTTGACAGAATATTTTGTGGCCTTTTTTGAGCAACTGCGATCTCTGGCTTGAGTGACCCCATGGTCACTCAGCCAGCAGAGGATCGAGCAAATGTTCCGATGCCGCATCCATGGTAGCAGCTGCGATAGCAATAGCTTTGGAGCTTAATTCACCCCCTTATTTTTTTTTAAATGGTCCCAGCTGTCTATGAAATAAATTTTTAATTTGGAAAAAATATTGCCAGAATCCAGAATTATTACTTGATGGCTGAATGACTTTGCGAAGCAAATCATCATAAATTGATAATTTTTCTGTTTTCTGAGGCTCACCAGAGATGGGATACCAGTATAATCAGAAAATATTTAACTTTAACTCTGGGCAAATAATTTCATATCCTTGCGTGTGAAATATAGTCTGAGCAGATTAACAGCGAACATGTGTTTTTCAATGATAAAATAGTATGAATTATGTTTTCTTTTTCCCTGCTGATAGCATTGAGTGATTTATCTGTTTGATAGAGAGAAAACTTGTATTGTTTAATAGGAACGATAACTATAAACCTAAAGGTTCAGTTTCTCTCATGTGGAGATTAATAATGAAAGTGTAGAGTATAAAGAAAGCAGCATTTCTCTCATGGCGGAAATACCAACATTTACAATTAAACCCTAAATGTTTTTTGAAATGACTGCAAGAGCCATAGCATAAAGAGTCTTTTCTTCAAAGGATATTATGCAATATACATCTATAGCTGAACAATGAGAGCTTTCACATTTGACTTATATTACTTGGAATGAAAACACAGTTGGGCACACTGGACATTGGTATGGAGAATACTGACAGCTGTAATGCATGCTGGTAGTTAGAAAAAACTTATGCTGAGAATAAAAGTTGGCTTAAGGGGCACCAGTCCTGAAAAAAATGATGCCACCCCATGTGCACTACTGCAAACAGCACTGGGTGCACCATCTGCACTGGTGTCCAAAATGCTGGTGGAAACACTGACAGCCACAGTGAGCACTGTGAGAAACAGTAGTGAACACAATCAGCAATGATATTGATCACTGTTTTGGGCCCTGGAAGCCCTGATACAGAGAAGGCTGGAGGACACAATGGGCTCTGGTATTGTCCACCATAGGCAGTGGCTTTTAGATCAACAATTTTAAAAACTCAGAAAATAGTCTATATGAGAGATTACAATTTTGTGTAATGTTATCAGGTTATGATCATTATTTTTTTAAATGCAGACTTATGTGAATTCACCCATTTTTGTTTAACCTCACTAAAACCCAATATGCTTTATTTCCCTTTACATTTGCATTAATAACTATATGAGGGAGTGCTTAATGTTATTTTCCATGTACACAAAATAAAACACCAAATTTTTCAAAGTAAAAAAACAACAGTAAAAAATTGTGAAATTCATACAACTCTCCACAAATTGCATCCCGATTTATATAGATATATACTGTATATATTAGATCACCAATGTAAACAAGCAGCGGCACTCGGAGGCTTGTAGAAAATCAAATAGTGTATTCACACATAATAGGTAAACAGTACCAACGTTTCAGGACACAGCCGCCCCTTATTTGATTTTCTGCAGGTCTCCGAGTGCTGCTGCTTATCTACATAGGTGATCTGTGAAATTTGTTTCCAGAAGAAACCGGAGCAATGTATATGGGGTGAGAAGAGTGCTGGTCCACTTGGACATGTATATTGTGTCAAGGACAGGATAGATCTGACATAGTGGTAAAACTGCAGGTTGTCAGATCCAGGCCAGGGTGTGTGTGTGTAAGTTTGAATCTGGAAAGGCAGCTGATTACAGACATCTGTGTGAGGCTGGTAAAAGAGCTGCAGAGACACTGGGAAACTGATCCTGACAGTGAAATAGTTGCCCAGGTTATAGGCCCGGGAGTGACTAGTGTTAGGGATCCTGGACCTGTGACTCCACTAAAAGAAATGTGTTACTGTGTGGAAGATTCTGTGTAACGGCCTGTCACATCCTACCTGTGAACACTGCACTGTCCTGTACTCCTGCCTGTGGTGAGTAAATAAACATCTGTTGTATTTTACCCAGTCTATGTGATTCTTGTCACAATATATATATATATATTTATTTATTTATTTATTTTCCTTACAAGCTGTCTTTCAAACCATCACCAACCCCAAAAGATATTGCCAACAATAAGAGATGTCTCTGGCCGGAGAGTTTGCTTAAAATGATTGTTAAGTTACAGTATCTGTCTGTCCAGATGCTAATTAAAATGAATTAACAGGGACAATAATATTATTTTGTTATTTGGGCTCATAATAATAAATGGTGGAGGCATGTGCATGTTGTCATTGTAGTCACAAGCATGCAATAAAAATAAATTGCCCCCTATTTGCGACAGATTAAAACTCGCCGCCTAACCTGCATATTGATAAATTCCCCCCAAAGTGTCCCAGTGTTGACCAATGTTTGTTAAAGCTGAGAAGTTTTATACTTGGTTGTCATTAACCCATATTTTGATTACATGTAGGAAGCTGCAATTTGCTTTTAATACATGTTGAATAGCTGCACAAGTGCATTTTGGGCTATTTTATTTCTTTGGATGAAGTATATCGAAATCCTGAATACCAATTGTTCTTTTTAAGCATACTGTCCCTTTTTGAGGCATAATATTTGACCCACTGATGTATTATGTCACGTTTTCCGATTGATAGCTTTGAAGATGCTGGTAGATGTTTGTTAATTTTAAGGAAATTATTATAATCAATTATAACATGTCCATATGAAATAAATTGTCAGATCAAAGAAGGCAATTGCATGAGAAGAGATGCTAAAAGTCACATAGTATTCTTGTCAGTATGATACAGTTGTTCCAAAAATGAGCCACATTTGTCATTTGTTTTTGTTTTATTGAAGTGTTGTCCAGCACAAGTCATGTGAACAAACCTGGTCAGACCTTAATATGCTTCACAACATGTAGTTATAAATTGCAGTGATTCCTGGTTTGCAGGTAAATGGTTTCTTGGCACTTTTTTTTTTGAAGTGGCAGTGAAAGAATGTCTGTATACAGTATTGATATAACCAACAAACCAATATTCTACTGCACTATGGACACAGTATGCAGCAGTAAATCCTGCAAGAGTAGCACATCTAGCCACATAGGTTCTCTTGTAGGACTGCACAAGATTGGACCAGATGCATTGTGTAGTGCAATGTTAAACAGGGGAACCACTGAGTGGCACCTTTTTCAATGTAACCAATATCATGTATGGATGTCAGGTCTATCATAGTCATTGACATAAAGTAATTTAATTGGTAAATTAATTGTCATTGTCAGACCCTTTGCCTATAATGGCTCTCTGATGCATTCCTCCTTATCTTCCTCCAGTCATTTAATGTACAATTTCCCTTGGAAATATATAGGGAAAAGATGTTGCAATCACTGTTTTTTTGTAAACAAGGATTGGCATAGCCAGGTTTGTGGTTGGTGGCTTCAGTTCATATGTGAGCATCAGTGGCTTCTGGCTTTATCAGTCAGGCACTCACTTCAGGACTTTTGCCCAAAGCATACTTGTTACCACATCATTTAACTACATTCTAATACTCCCACATCTTATATGTTATCTTGTTCCCGACCTGCTTCCTGGACTCGATCTTGACTTTTTTTTCCCCTAACTTTATTCCTGATCCTATTACTTGGTTCCTCATGATATAGATTTTGGCCTCACTCTGTTGAATAATCAGGATCCATGATGAGGTCAAATATTATTTTACTTGTGGCCAGAGCCCTTGGCTCTGTTCGACTATGGTCCTGATCTGTCATCCAAAATCTTAGTTTATTACATACTTGCATAATATCAGATTGCGGCTTTGTGCTGCAGCTGGTGGGGGGAATGGGAGGTGGGTGCAGAACCATAGTGATGTGATTCATGTGAATTATGCTGCCACTCTCCCTGCACTTAGCACTTGGTTCCAAAAGTAGACATAGCTTATTATGTATGGGGTGGACTATTATGTGTGGAGTTTGTATATATATGTGCTTGCATTGGTTTCCTTTGGGTACTCTGGTTTCCTCCCACAATCCAAAAATATACTGGTAGGTTAATTGGCTCCTGACAAAAATGAACCCAAGTGTGTACATGTGGTAGGGAATATAGATTGTAAGCTCCACTGGAGCAGGGACTCATATGAATGGTCAAATATTCTCTGTGAAGCGCTGCAGAATATGTGTGCGCTATATAAATAACTGATAATATATAAATAAAATGATACTAGCCATGTCAAAGGGTTCCAATCATGAAATGAAATATCTCCCTGCACATCGCTGTATTTACTATTTCCAAGAAGCCAGCACCTTTAACACCTTCTGCAATATCATTAGCGGTACATCAAGAGTGGATAAAATAGATTTTGGGGCCTATGTAGCAAAGCTTGATGAGAGATAAAATTGTGAGATATAAATCACAAACCAATCAGCTTCTAACTTACATTATATAGGCTGTGTTTGAAAAATGACAGTTAGGAGCTGATTGGTTAATACTTTTTCTCTCACAATTTTATCTCTCATCAAGTTTTGATACATAGGTCCCTAAGCTGGATATTAGGCAGAAAATGTAAGGTGAGAGTATTGAGAGGAACATGGGGAATAGCAAATCCCTCACCAGCATTACTGAATACAGCCCAGGTGAATAAGATGGAATCAGTATTTAATGCTGGCGGCTATTTAGCCACTGGAACAAATCCCGACAGCGGCAGCCCGGCGGGTCAAAATCCTGACAACTGAAGGTAAGTACCCTAACCCTCCCCTCTCCCCCTCTAACCCTCAATTAGGGGTACCTAACCCTAACCTCCCCCCCTAGAGCCTAACCCTATCCTTCCCCCGTTAGTGCCTAAACCTAACCTCCCCTCCCCGTACCCTAAACCTAACCCTCCCTGGGGGGGGTGCCTAACCCTAACCCCCCCTAGTGGTGCCTAAGCCTAATCCCCCCTTCCCCTACCCTAACCCTCTTGGGGGGTGCCTAACCCTGTCCCCCTGGGGGTACCTAAACCTAAACGCCCCCCCTCACGGCTAGACACTAAGACACCCGGCATACCTTTGTTCGGTATGCCGGGTGTCAGGATTCCATACTGGGGCTAATGATAGGCGTTGAGATTTCGACGCCTATCTTTAGTCTCATGTCGGGATGTAAGTGTCAAGATATCGGCGGGCGGGATAGCGCCTGCTGGTATCCTGACTGCATCCCTATTATATAGCTCCTCTCAGGGGCGTTTCTAGAGAGGAGGGGGCCCGTGTGCAGGCTCCGACATGGGCCCCTTCCTCTCTGCCCAGCGGCTGGCTGCGCACTGAGCTGTGCGCAGCCAGCACCGGAGTTATAGACTCTGGGCACTATAGTGAGCCCAGAGTCTATAGAGGATGCGCTGGTCACCGGGAAAATGTCAGCTGTGGCCATTTTCCCTGTACTGCGCAAACAACGGGAAAACGTCTGTGGCGGCCATTTTCCAATCGTTTTACAGCGCAGGACCCCCGCACCAACATGGGACTCCAGAGAGATAAGTACTTCTATGGGTGCAGGGTGTGCGGTGAGGGCCCCCCTGGACCCAGGGGCCCGTGTTCCCCGCACACCCTGCACCCATTATAGATACGCCACTGGCTCCTCTGTTGTAGTTCATTTGTACAGGTTCCAGAAAAAGCAGGAGATGGAATTCCAGGAAGAGTATCATGGGCAGTGCATTCACAAGAAACATTCATATGATTACAACAAGCTGGATTATCGACTTGATTTCATATTGCTCTGTGTAAAGCATGTTTAATAGAAGTTAATATATGTTGCTTGGTTTTGCTAATTAAAAAAATACTTATTTTGTATTACCACCATTACATTTCCTGGTAGTTGAAATAAGCGACTATATAGAGTTGTCACCTTAGGGTAGAGATTGATCAAAGAACTCTGCTCCTTTAATATCAAATTTTTCATATTTATCTTCCAGGCTTCATTTAATTTACATAAAATAATGACATGTGACATGCTGAAAGCATCAACTTTTTGCCATTTACATTAAAATTAATTACCAATTTATTTATTCAGATCAATTTAATTTAGTTAATTCACTGAATGTATTTTTTAGCAAAATAGGCTATATGAGCCCAGTAAATTTATATATACGAGAAAAAATAACTGTCAGCATATGTAACTCTAATAATCTTCTTACTACAATATGAACAAAAACTCAGACATTACACAGCAGGGAACACATACTGTACATTGTACAATGTTTGTTCTTAACCTTAAAATGCTTGCACATAAATTATACTGTATATCCTGCTGTTTTGGATTGGGGTCCTCTACAGCTATTTTATTTATGAGTTACGGTAAAACTGTAATCTCAAGTGAAAATGCCAAACATTACCAAGATCGGTATGTAGATGTAACCAGGTCCTAGACTCATAATCAGTGGTTACAAGTGCACAACTCCAACATTAATAATTATATCATACATTTTGCAATAGAATTTAGCAATAAATAAATAAATAGAGGTTTTGGCATAATCATGGCAATGGTTATGGGCAGTGGCGTATCTATAATGGGTGCAGTGTGTGGGGCACACAGGCCCCCGGGTCCAGGGGGGCCCTGCACCGCACACACTGGACCCATATTATTTTAAACTTACCTGTCCGTGGTCCCGCGGAGGGTGTCAGCGCTGCTGAGAACACGGGAAAATGGCCGCCGTGGCCATTTTCCCGGTGTTCTGCGCATGCGCAGTAGACTCCGGGCACATTCTAGTGGCCAGAGTTTACTGTGCATTCACAGAACGCCAGAAAATGGCCGCCGTCTACTAATGCTCCGGTGGCTGGCCAGCTGCATCAGTCGGCTGCCGGCCACCATGAAGAGAGGAAGGAGCCCCACACAGGGAGTGGACACGGGCCCCCTCCTCTCTTAAGACGCCCCTGGTTATGGGCCTACCCACCGCGCCAAGGTAACCTCTGAGGGTAGGTCCCTAACATACTGGGGTTGAAATCCATAGTGTAGGACACCCCAAACAAGCCCAGCTGAGCCACCCCAGGGCATCACTCTAATGAGGAAAGGTGAAGTGTAAAAAGGTGTTAGCTAGATAGATAAGAGCAGCTGCTGCTGCATATAGTAAGGTGAAAAATAAAGATGTGAAAATAATACATATATATTAAACAAACAATAAAGGTGCTAAAAGTGCAAGAAAGGAAAATGTGTTTATAATGCGATGCCCTGAAGCACTCTGGATTTCAACCCCAGTATGTTAGGGACCTACCCTCAGAGGTTACCTGGGCGTGGTGGGTAGGCCCATAACCATGGCCATGATTATGCCAAAACCTCTATTTATTTATTGCAAAATTCTATTGCAAAATGTATGATATAATTGGTAATGTTGTAGTTGTGCACTTGTAATTATTCTATTTGTGTTTGCAACAATAGTCTCCACAGGTAGCACCTCCCATTATATAATTATTCAGGGTGTGCAGTCTAGGGCCCTTTTCTATATACTCTATTTAGTGTGCTCCTATGCACACCTGAAGGCATGAGACACCTTCAGCCTAGGCTAGCACCCCTTCCCACCTATCCCCTATTGGTTTTAAGCAGGGATCTGGCATTTTGACTGCACTTTAGTAAGAGGCACAATCTAGGTAAGTCCTACAAATTTTTCATACTGTAGTGCAGCTATGGGTTGATTTTTGGGGTGTGGGTCCCCTGGATTGCTTCGGTTGGGTGCTTTAGGGCATCACATTATAAACACATTTTTCCTTCTTGCGCTTTTAGAACTTCTATTGTTTGTTTAATATATATGTATTATTGTCACATCTTTATTTTTCACCTCACTATATGCAGCAGTAGCTGCTCTTATCTATCTAACACCGTAAGGTTTTTTTGTCTATGGAATATTTATATATATATATATATATATATACATATGCAGCAGTCCGGCACTCCCACAGTAACAGGGCAAAGCTTGAGACGGTGCCTTCACAGGAAAAATCCACAACGCAATGAAGTGCGGCACTCGTCCTATACAAAACCAACTCCACACAAATATAATGTGTTATCAACGTTTCAGTGCCTCTTTAATGGCACTATCTTCAGGATAAAACAAGACAAAACGTACATCTTACCTTTATAGACTTCACCCCTGTGAAGGAACTTGCCAGGCGCGGGACCACACACCCGACTGGCGTCCCTGAACAAATGACGTCATCGCGACGTCCATGTGACCCGCAAACAAACCATCACCATGACAACAGGATTCCCTTAGCGCTGTAATACATGCATATGATCGAACAAGTTAAATATACAAAACAGATGGAACAGCTTCACTCCCCCTCCATTAATTCATTCAAATTTGTCCGCTGATGAAAGGAGGGCCATTAAAACACTGTCTACTAATACTAACTTAGTCATACGTCCGGCGGACAAGGGGGGTTTGATTGTTCTACAGGATATCAGTGACTATAGATCTGAGGCGTTACGGCAATTAAATGATACTCATACTTACTGCTGTCTATCTGGTGACCCTACGTTATCTTTTAAAAAGGAACTTGTGAACATCCTCACTGTAGCGTTGGATAGGGGTGTCATTGAACGTGAGCTTTTTGATGCACTGATTCCGGAATTCCCATTAACTCCTTTGTTTTACACCTTGCCTAAGGTGCATAAGGGCATAGTCCCTCCCCCTGGCCGCCCGATCATTGCGGCCCGTGGTTCCCTCATACAACCTACATCAATCTTTTTAGACTCTGTGTTTCAACCTTTGGTTCAACAACATAAGAACTTCCTTTTGGACACTACAATGTTTCTCAATAAGTTGAATGATCTAAAGAAAGTAGCTGATGATAGCTGGATGGTGTGTGCCGACGTGACGAGCTTATACACTGTGATCCCCCATTCTGAGGGGTTGCAGTGTTTTAAACTATTTTTACTAAACAGTGGTCTATATGATGAAGATTTTGTTGAATTTTGTGTTTCTTTGTTGGAATTTGTTCTAACTAAGAATTTTTTCCTGTTCGACGGGTGCTATTATCTTCAACTTACCGGGTGTGCCATGGGCTCAGCAGTGGCCCCGGCATACGCCAATATTTATATGTTTTTTGTTGAACAGGAAATATTCTTTAAAGATGATGCGATTTCTTCTAATATTACTTTCTATACGAGGTTCATTGATGACCTGTTTCTTGTGTGGAAGGGGTCTGATAAGAAGTTAAGGGAAATTGTTGAAATACATAATTTGACAGGTTCACCTGTCAAATTAACTATCAGAATGAACCAAGCGAACATCGATTTTCTCGATGTTAAAATTATAAAATCAAATAATTTATTGTCAACTACAGTTCATACGAAACCCACAGACCGCAATACTCTTTTACACATGCAAAGCTGTCACCCTAGAAACCTTAAAATTGGTTTACAATACTCACAGATGGTTAGAATTTTGAGAATTAACAACCAGAAAGAAGTAGCGATTTCACAAATTGATGATTTAATCTTGAAGTTTAGGAATAGGGGTTATTCCTCTCAAGTTTTACAAGAAGCTAAACAGCGAGCATTGGTTTTGGATCGCAAGGATCTTCTTAGTAAAAACAATAAGCAATTGCAGAGTCAAGTTTTTCCTTGGGTTAACAGATACAATGTTCTTACCCCAAATATCACCAAGGCAGCTAAAAAGCATTGGCATCTGATTAAATCGGATAAATCACTTCCTCTCACTAATACTGAGTTGATGCCTAGTTTTTCCCGTGGACGTAATCTGAGAGACTTATTAGTTAAGGCCGATATCTCTAACTTATCTCGAGAGGTGACCCCTAAGCATTTTTTAGCAAATATTAATCTTAAAAAGGGTTGTTTCAAATGCTCCTGCGTTACGTGCAGGTATTTATTAAGTGGTGACACTTTTTATCACCCCTTGTCAGGAAAGAAATTTTTGATACGGTTTTCATTAAATTGTAACAGTACATTTGTTGTCTATCAAATTATTTGCCCCTGCGGACTTTCATATATCAGCAAAACTCAGTGTAAATTTAAAGAGCGAATGGCGATGCATCGCTCAAATATTAGATCTGCTCTAACTAATGGTCGCAGTGAGTTCCCTGTAGCCCGTCATTTTTTGGAAAAAGGCCATACGTTAGCAAGTTTACGTTACCGTATGATCGACCATGTCCCAATCCCCCCAAGAGGTGGTGATAGGGGACGCTTACTCTTGCAAAGTGAGGCTCGATGGATCCACCGCCTAGGTACCTGTGCACCAAGGGGTTTAAATGAAAATCTCCCTCTTTCCAGTTTTTAATTTTTTGGCCCTGGTTGGCTAATTCGTCAGGCTCTGGGTAGTTAATCTTTGCAATAATTATGTACTAGTATTTCCCAGGTTACACCATTATAATATACCCTAGTGAAAGATCGAGTTAGTAGTTACTTATTTATTTCAGTGTTAATGTAAGTAGTATGTTATGCTTTAAAAGTGAAGCTGTTCCATCTGTTTTGTATATTTAACTTGTTCGATCATATGCATGTATTACAGCGCTAAGGGAATCCTGTTGTCATGGTGATGGTTTGTTTGCGGGTCACATGGACGTCGCGATGACGTCATTTGTTCAGGGACGCCGGTCGGGTGTGTGGTCCCGCGCCTGGCAAGTTCCTTCACAGGGGTGAAGTCTATAAAGGTAAGATGTACGTTTTGTCTTGTTTTTATCCTGAAGATAGTGCCATTAAAGAGGCACTGAAACGTTGATAACACATTATATTTGTGTGGAGTTGGTTTTGTATAGGACGAGTGCCGCACTTCATTGCGTTGTATATACATATATATATATATATATATATATATATATATTTATTTATTTATTTTATTTTTTTTAACTTATTTTTATTCAGGAAGTAACAAAGGAAAGCAATACATAAATCATACAATATCCAGTATAATATGGTTGAAAGATACAACATTTGGTATGTCAGGGCATAATATAATTATTGAATAATGATAAAATCATAAATCAATATGACCCCATTAATATATTCATACAATAATCTTGCCGTAATAAGTTAATTATTACTTGTTTTATAATGAATATAAATAATGGTTATTAATAATCTATTATTATAAAATGGGTCCCTGATCTAAATTATGTCATTATTCACATTTGTGTGATGACCTAATTGTGGTTGTGGCATGTGCACGATGCACACTCTAGCTCCCACTGCGCATGTCATGCATGTTAGGTGTGATGTGAACATGCATGCCACACAAATGGAACAGAAGAAGACTGGGAACTGGGTTGGTAAGTATAATGTAACAGGAGGGAGTTGGTACTTGAGAGGCAGGTGTGGGCGGGGAAGAGAGGTGATGGGGACAGGGAGAGCTGCTGATGGGGCTGGGTGGCTGAGGGGAATCGATATGATTTACCACCGTACCCATGCCCGGCGGTTGGAATATCCGACAGCGGCATCCCGGCAGAGGAGGAAATCCAGATCCAGATCGTCCAAGGTAAGTATTCTCTAACCTAATTCTACACCCTAACCCTACCTTAGGGATGCCTAACCATAACCTTCCCCCCCCAGTGCCTAACCCTAACCCTGGATGTTTAAAGAATATAGCACATCTATGAAGCATTGTGACGCAGCAGTGGCATACAGGATTATAGTTTAATAAACTACAGTATACCACCCCATAGAAAGAATGTTTTCATTAATCAAGAACTACATCAGATGGAGACAAGAAGGAAGTACAGGGAAATGGAGGTAGAGTATGTAGTGGAAGGCAGGTAAAGCGATTGATTGATTGATTGATTGATTGATTGATTGATTAAGAGAATTATATTTGAGACATGGCCTTGCGAGAGCTGTTTTGCAGCAACTGAGAAGAGAAAAGGCCATAAAAGAATATAATGATCACAGACAAGGATTCCTGACAAGAGCTGCAAGAGAAGGTGACCATACTGCTCCATGTACTGTATTATCACCTGCAGACTTTCATTAGCAACCATCATACATTGCTCCAATATATAAAGTCCCTTTAGTGATTGTTTTATATGATATAAATGTGATTCCCTTCACCTTTCACAAGTAGGTTAATCCTTTACCCGTGATGATCACACACTGCATATCTAACCAGTAAACTTCCTGATCACATCGATTAATGTAGGTTAGATATTAATGTAGGGTTAATTTTCAGCCCCACACAGTTCAGTTTGCTGACACACATTTAGCCTGGGTGTTAGTTCATAATCACACTATAGATAGCTAATAACAATTGTAATTTGTACACAGATGGTGATAAAATCCTACATCTGACAGTATTGTATAGGAATCATAGGCAAGGGCAAATGCAGGATTTTCTGGGGAAGGGGAGGAGAGAGAAAGAGAAAGAGAGATCCAACGGGTGGCACTCCTAGGACTTTCTCGTCGTTAGTGATAAATAAGGAAGCGCTTACTTCATTGTTGTATTAACGTTTCAGTTGCTGTATTAATTTTCATCGGAATAACTGATGAAAGTTGATACAACAACTGAAACGTTAATAAAACAATGGAGTAAGCGTTTCCTTATTTATTACCAACGACGAGAAAGTCCTAGGAGTGCCACCCATTGGATCTCTCTATGTACTTGGGCTGTGACATACAGTTGCAGCTTAGGAAGGGAAGGCACCCAGGTTATTGTACTTTTGCTGCAGGAGTTGAGTGCCGGTCTGTTTGGACACACACACACATATATATTATATATATATATATAAACATATATATATATATAAATATATATACTGTATAAATATATATACTGTATGTGTGTGTGTTTATTAAACACACACATATATATCTGAAACTATCAAACATGTATATACATGTATCTCTATATACATGTATCTATCTATACCCTCTAACGCATACAGTACACATGAACACGTACTAACATGTACACATAAGTCATACATTGGAGAGTTATAAACTGCCAACCACTCAGCCCCTAACTGTCACAGGCTGTGTTTTAAAAATGAGTTGGGAGCTGAGGGTCTGGAAGTTCATCACTCTAGAGATGGGGTGGGCAATAAGTGGCACCCCAGATTTTGTAAAACTACACGTTCCAGCAAACCCTGCAACAGTTTTGCTATGTGGCCATGCTAAAAATGTTGCAAAGCATGCTGGGATTTGTAGTTAGCAACAGCTGGAGGGGCGCTTATTGCCCACCCCTGCTCTAGAGCTTAGTATATCTGCCCCAAAGGTTGTTCAGCTCCCTTTTTTTTTCCTGTGTGCAAATGTGGCAGCATGGTTGGTGCGATGGCCAGCATTACTGAAACTTCCCAATTTAGGGCGGTAGTCAATTAGTTTTGCACCTGCGATAAAGTTTCGCCTGCCGGACTTTTCGTCTACATCACGTATTTTAGTCGTGAAAACTTATCGCGCACGTAGCCGCGATTCTCCCTATTCAATTCCAAAAGGCGCGAAAACGCAACCTAGCGGATGCTAACCAGGCTAAAAGTGCTGACAGAATTGGGGAAATCAGCCTGACACCCCCTAAAAGATGCACTAACATTGGGGATCAATGTACATGCCCCCGAATAGCCCTTATAAAGCTATTTGGGTACTTAAGGTGTATCAATTTCTTCTAATTAGCGTCTTTGCACAAGTGGTGAGAATAGCATTAAGCAGGTTTTTTAAAAGAAAATAAGCAGTCCTGTCAAATTTGTGGTTCTTGAAAATGGGTGCAAGCATGCATAAAGTCGCTAAAGTAAAGTTTAAAAAAACCTGCAATCCAAAAACACCTCACCCATTCTTGCAGACCCCCCCCCCCCCCCCCCAAAGTCTATTTTGCTATTTTTTTTTTTTTTTACGTAGTTGTCCTTTGGGGGGCTGTCCCAAGGGTGCTGAGTGGATTCCCCACCTTTGCACACCAAAAAAGCGATTTTGCACTTTTTTTCTCCACCTATTCAGAGGTGAATCTTTTTCGCCTATTACATTGCATTGCGTTTTTGCGTACACGAAAAGTGTTTGCAATTGAATACAGAGATAAGTTTCTGCCTGGCAAAAAGTCGCAAGTGGCGATACTTTTTCGCAGATTCGAGTTTTCGCGGCAAATTGACTACAGGCCTAAGAATTTTACTGTTACTACAAGTCAGGCTTCCTGCACACCTACCATTTTTAACATAATCACCATGGCATCCAGTGTTCATGTTGTGACTTACAAACATAACTTTGTTTGGAAATACAGTTAATGTATGTGATTTTCCAAGTAATCGCCACGTTGCCACTGTTGTTAATTAGAAAGGTAGTATGTGTAAAGCTCTGTGGAATATGCACATCATTGATCCAACATTAAATGTTATATTTTCAAACACACGTAATTTGTGAAAATGTCCCACCTCTGATAAACTGATACTGTTTTCTATTTATTTACAGAAATCAAAGCTTGTGGATGGGGTTGAGAACCCAGTACACCTGATTGGGGATACTGTATAGTGCATACCCTTTGAGGCGGTGGCTTATGAATGGTTTCACGCAATGGGCACACTTGTCGCAGGAGAGAACTACATTTACCCACACCCTCAGTTTTGCAAGGTTGGTTGTGGAGAAGACCTTCGGGCGTTTAAAGGGACGGTGGCACTGCTTGATGAAGCGTAACGATGTGGGCCTGAAGTTAATGCCCAAAGTTGTTGCCTGTTGTGTTCTCCATAACATCTGTGAGATACAGAAGGAACATTGTCTCCCTGAATGGACTGTGCAGGACACTGTAGAACACAACACTGCACCTGAGTCTGTGGTCTAAGATGGTATAGAGGACACAATCCACTTTTGGGCAAAAATGTTCAAACACACAAACATTTTGCAAATAGTAACTCACACACAAGTACTGTAGACCGTAAAAGCAAGTGTTTATCGTAAGTGCGAGTGTGATGTATTGTACACTATAGGTGCAGTGTCCAGATAACTGGGGAGGACATATTGATAACGTACATGTGTATTTGGCCTATTCTCAAATGCACACTTGCTACACTCTGCAACATCTACAATTTAAAAAAAACAAACTTTTTTTTCCTTATTACTATACTTACGATTTTTACGCAGTGTAAGATTCTCGGTAGTCTGCAATGTCTCTGGTTCAGGACAGGAAGGCTGTGACATGGTGCTCTGCGACATGGTGGTCTGTGTGTTCTCCAAGTCAGTTGTCACCTCAAGGGAGGAATCATGCTCGCTTGTGTCATGTTCAGCAGAAAGCAGCAGTGGAGATTCAGGGCAGACTAGACTGCTGGACAGACTTGATTGACTGCATTCCCCCTCCAGTTTTTGACTGGTGCTGCTGGTGGGGCAGGATAAAGAAGATGACAGGCTGACCATATACGTTACCGCAGAGTTGCCAAAGATAGAGTAACAGGCATCATAGTATTTCCATTCCATCCTTTTTGCACCGCTTTTGTTGCAATTATGGTCATGGACCTTGTTGAACATCTTTTTAATGGATTTCAACTTGTTTATAACTTGCTGCTGGGACCTGTTAATACCACGACTTGCCAGTATCTTTGTGATGTTATGATACACAGTGGCATCCATGACTGTGCCCGTCATTGGTCGCATTATCCCCTCCTTACCCCTTATGCTTGGGGGGCTCACTTATTCTCATCAGACCACATGCTGCCAAACCTCTCCAAGCCCTCTCCAGACCTGTGCCCATTGCCTTCACTCTCCAGACCTGCGTGACCAGCACCCAGTTCTTCTCAGCTCAACTTCCAAGAATGCCTAGCTCTGCCTGTGCATCCAGCTCTCCTTCCAGACCCTCTCACAACAGCCTCACCCAGGGCTAACTTATTATCATTATTTTTACTAAAATAAAGTGAAAAAGGGTTTTGTCACACCCTTTTCACATTATTTTAGTATCACCTAAAGTTACTACAGGGCAATTGGAGTAGAATTTGTAAAATTCTACTCCAACCCCTAAGTTTCACTTATTTTTAGTAATTGTTGCGGAGGGGTCGCGGGGGGGGTCGCGATCACTGGGGATGGGGCTTAGCGCCAGGGGGCGGGGCTTAGTGCCGGGGGGGGTAGCAGCGACGGCCAGTCATCGCATGCACGTGCACTTATCATGGGATTTTTTTACAAATCAGCAGCTTTTGGTATTACCCGGGTAAAAAAAAAAACAGGTAAGAGCTGTTTCCACTGCAGCGTTACCATGTATTACCCGCTAAAAACCCTGCTCGCTACCCGGGAAAAAAATACAGGGTCAGTAGACTCGGGATTTTTTTCCCTGGAGCCATTTCCACTGAGCCACGTCCCGGGTAAACACGGCAATTACCCAGGTTTTTTAGGCAGTAGAAAAGGAGTACTAGTTCTTTTTCTTTTTACATATTTATTATTTTGAATTGTTTCTTTATTTTGCTCTATACAGTACACTGAACAAGTGGTTTGTATTGGTTGTGTGTAATATTACATTTCCATTATAACACAACTGATTGCTTTTTTAAAAAGTCAGAAGAAATGTTTTATGTGTTTATGGTTTAGCTGTAAAGCTGCATGTGTATATAAAGTGACTAATATAACCATCAGATGTGGAATTATTTACAGTATTTTACATGGCGTCTCCTGATATCATCATCATGCAGACACATGTACTAGGCTTTTTGCTTCTTTCAGCTGCATGCAACATGACCTAGTGGCTCATTGAAATGTCACTTCACTTCACTTTGAATTACATTTACCAATAAAATACATTTATATCATTTCAGAAAATATATACAGTAAAAATGGTTGTAGCTATTTTTTTCCTGTAGAAAATGCCTTATCAGTTATCATGAAGCAATTTAGAGCAATGTTACAGTCAGGGGAGGATCTAGACTTTTCTTTTAGGGGAAGAGAATTTAGGAATTAATACTGACCCCTCCCCCCTCCACTGATTACTCTTCCCCCTTCCATTTCTGCCCCCTCCAATTTTCAGTCTCAACTCTTTTGCACCCTGCACCTCCCTACACAATGTGTCATAGAATAAGAGGCGTATCTATAATGGATGCAGGGTGTGTGGTCTAAGGTGGCTCAGGCTGCACACCCTACACCCATCATTACACCTTACTTCTCCGGAGTCCCGTGTCGGCAGAATCAACGTTGCACAAATCTCAAGAAAATGTTTGCGGAAGCCATTTTCCCAGGGCCATGATCCCAGAGACTTGGACATGCACAGTAGACTCTGGGTCTGCGCCAGCAACTAGAGTGGTGGGAGCTCACACAGCTATTGCACACAGGGCCCCCTCCTCTTTTGGACCTGATTCATTAAGGGTCGCAACTGCTAAAGCGTACGCAGTTGGCCGATTGTTGCGTACTGCACATGCGTATGCATCACAATGCATGTGCACGATGGCACCACTGCAATCGCACTGCGATCACGGAAACCACAGAGATCCATCGCAGAGTGATTAACAAGCAGTGAGTGCATGGGGGGTGGTGACAGGGGAGTGGTTGGCAAAACGCAGGCCTGCCTGTTTGTTTGAACGCCTTTGTATGGGTGTGCCTAAATTAGCCAGTGCGATTGCATATGCAGCTTGTGTACTTACTGCGTGCAACAAGGTTAGCAATTTCTAAGTAATGTCAGGGCTGATGTATTTCTGCATGAGGGGCAGATGGTACTCGATGTTACCGATATTTATGGAGGTTTGTAAGGTATAACGGACGTGAGACAGCGGTAGTGGGAGGTAGTGGGCATCTCTATGCTGGCAGTGCGATGGCAGTGCGATAGCATTCATTAGCATATTCTTGCAGCAGACCTGTATGCGATTATGGAACTGAGATCTCAATAGCGATCTTTAAGGAATCAGGCCCTTCATACACATCAGTTAAGTTTGTTCTTTGCTTTACTTTAATTCAGGCACTAAATAATGAAAAACATTTAAATCATAACAATAATACTTTTAATAGACTGGATTGGTGCCAAATGGGAGCCGGCGGGATGTTTAAGAAGAGAGAGAGAGGCAGAGCAGACAGAAAGAGAGAGAGAGAGGCAGAGGAGACAGAAAGAGAAAGGCAGAGGAGACAGAAAGAGAGAGGCAGAGGAGACAGAGAGAGAGAGAGAGAGAGAGAGAGGCAGAGGAGACAGAAAGAGAGAGAGAGAGGCAGAGGAGACAGAAAGAGAAAGGCAGAGGAGACAGAAAGAGAGAGGCAGAGGAGACAGAGAGAGAGAGGCAGAGGAGACAGAGAGAGAGAGGCAGAGGAGACAGAAAAAGAGAGCGAGGCAGAAGAGACAGAAAGAGAGAGAGAGAGGCAGAGGAGACAGAGAGGCAGAGGAGATAGAAAGAGAGAGAGAGGCAGAGGAGACAGAAAGAGAGAGAGAGAGGCAGAGAAGACAGAGAGAGAGAGGCAGAGGAGACAGAAAGTGAGAAAGAGAGAGAGAGAGAGAGAGGGGGAGAGAGAGAGAGGCAGAGGAGACAGAGAGAGAGGCAAAAGGCAGAGGAGACAGAAAGAGAGAGAGAGGCAGAGGATACAGAAAGAGAGAGAGAGGCAGAGGAGACAGAGAGAGAGGCAAGAGGCAGAGGAGACAGAAAGAGAGAGAGAGAGGCAGAGGAGACAGAAAGAGAGAGGCAGAGGAGACAGAAAGAGAGAGGCAGAGGAGACAGAAAGAGAGAGGCAGAGGAGACAGAGAGAGAGAGGCAGAGGAGACAGAGAGAGAGAGGCAAGAGGCAGAGGAGACAGAAAGAGAGAGAGAGGCAGAGGAGACAGAAAGAGAGAGGCAGAGGATACAGAAAGAGAGAGGCAGAGGAGACAGAGAGAGGGAGAGAGAGGCAGAGGAGACAGAAAGAGAGAGAGAGGCAGAGGAGACAGAGAGAGGCAGAGGAGACAGAGAGAGAGAGAGAGAGGCAGAGGAGACAGAGAGAGAGAGAGAGAGGCAGAGGAGACAGAAAGAGAGAGGCAGAGTAGACAGAGAGAGAGAGGCAGAGGAGACAGAGAGTGAGAGAGAGAGAGAGAGAGGGAGAGGCAGAGGAGACAGAGAGAGAGAGAGGCAGAGGAGACAGAGAGAGAGGCAGATGATACAGAGAGAGAGAGGCAGAGGAGACAGAGAGAGAGAGGCAGAGGAGACACAGAGAGAGGCAGAGGAGAAAGAGAGAGGCAGAGGAGACAGAGAGAGAGAGGCAGAGGAGACAGAGAGAGAGAGGCAGAGGAGACACAGAGAGAGGCAGAGGAGACAGAGAGAGGCAGTGGAGACAGAGAGAGAGAGGCAGAGGAGAAAGAGAGAGAGAGGCAGAGGAGAAAGAGAGAGAGAGAGGCAGAGGAGACAGAGAGAGAGAGAGAGGCAGAGGAGACAGAGAGAGAGAGAGGCAGAGGAGACAGAAAGAGAGAGGCAGAGTAGACAGAGAGAGAGAGGCAGAGGAGACAGAGAGTGAGAGAGAGAGAGAGAGAGAGAGAGAGAGAGGGAGAGGCAGAGGAGACAGAGAGAGAGAGAGGCAGAGGAGACAGAGAGAGAGGCAGATGATACAGAGAGAGAGAGGCAGAGGAGACAGAGATTGAGAGAGGCAGAGGAGACACAGAGAGAGGCAGAGGAGGCAGAGGAGACAGAGAGAGAGAGGCAGAGGAGACAGAGAGAGAGAGGCAGAGGAGACACAGAGAGAGGCAGAGGAGACAGAGAGAGGCAGCGGAGACAGAGAGAGAGAGGCAGAGGAGAAAGAGAGAGAGAGAGGCAGAGGAGACAAAGAGAGAGAGGCAGAGGAGACAAAGAGAGAGAGGCAGAGGAGACAGAGAGAGAGAGGCAGAGGAGACAGAGAGAGAGAGGCAGAGGAGACAGAGAGAGAGAGGCAGAGGAGACAGAGAGAGAGAGAGGCAGAGGAGACAGAGAGAGAGAGAGGCAGAGGAGACAGAGAGAGAGAGAGGCAGAGGAGACAGAGAGAGAGAGAGGCAGAGGAGACAGAGAGAGAGAGAGGCAGAGGAGACAGAGAGAGAGAGGCAGAGGAGACAGAGAGAGAGAGGCAGAGGAGACAGAGAGAGAGAGGCAGAGGAGACACAGAGAGAGGCAGAGGAGACAGAGAGAGAAAGAGAGAGAGAGAGAGAGGCAGAGGAGACAGAGAGAGAGAGGCAGAGGAGACAGAAAGAGAGAGGCAGAGTAGACAGAGAGAGAGAGAGAGAGAGGCAGAGGAGACAGAGAGAGAGAGAGGCAGAGGAGACAGAGAGAGAGAGGCAGAGGAGACACAGAGAGAGGCAGAGGAGACAGAGAGAGAAAGAGAGAGAGAGAGAGAGAGAGAGGCAGAGGAGACAGAGAGAGAGAGGCAGAGGAGACAGAAAGAGAGAGGCAGAGTAGACAGAGAGAGAGAGAGAGGCAGAGGAGACAGAGAGAGAGAGAGAGAGAGGCAGAGGAGACAGAAAGAGAGAGAGGCAGAGGAGACAGAGAGAGAGAGTGGCAGAGGATACAGAAAGAGAGAGAGGCAAGAGGCAGAGGAGATAGAAAGAGAGAGAGAGGCAGAGGAGACAGAAAGAGAGTGAGAGGCAGAGGAGACAGAAAGAGAGAGGCAGTGGAGACAGAGAGAGAGAGAGAGAGGCAGAGGATACAGAGAGAGAGGCAAGAGGCAGAGGAGACAGAATGAGAGAGAGAGGCAGAGGAGACAAAAAGAGAGAGAGAGGCAGAGGAGACAGAAAGAGAGAGGCAGAGGAGACAGAAAGAGAGAGGCAGAGGAGACAGAGAGAGAGAGAGGCAGAGGAGACAGAAAGAGAGAGGCAGAGGATACAGAAAGAGAGAGGCAGAGGAGACAGAGAGAGGGAGAGAGAGGCAGAGGAGACAGAAAGAGAGAGAGAGGCAGAGGAGACAGAGAGAGGCAGAGGAGATAGAGAGAGAGAGAGAGAGGCAGAGGAGACAGAGAGAGAGAGAGGCAGAGGAGACAGAAAGAGAGAGGCAGAGTAGACAGAGAGAGAGGCAGAGGAGACAGAGAGAGAGAGAGAGAGGCAGAGGAGACAGACAGAGAAAGAAAGAGAGAGGGAGAGGCAGAGGGGACAGAGAGAGAGAGAGAGGCAGAGGAGACAGAGAGAGAGGCAGATGATACAGAGAGAGAGAGAGGCAGAGGAGACAGAGAGAGAGAGAGGCAGAGGAGACACAGAGAGAGAGAGAGAGAGGCAGAGGAGACACAGAGAGAGAGAGAGAGGCAGAGGAGACAGAGAGAGAGAGAGGCAGAGGAGACAGAGAGAGAGAGAGGCAGAGGAGACAGATAGAGAGAGGCAGAGGAGACAGAAAGAGAGAGGCAGAGGAGACAGAGAGAGGGAGAGGCAGAGGAGACAGAGAGAGAGAGAGGCAGAGGAGACAGAGAGAGAGGCAGATGATACAGAGAGAGAGAGGCAGAGGAGACAGAGAGAGAGAGAGGCAGAGGAGACACAGAGAGAGGCAGAGGAGACAGAGAGAGGCAGAGGAGACAGAGAGAGGCAGAGGAGACAGAGAGAGAGAGGCAGAGGATACAGAGAGAGAGAGGCAGAGGAGACACAGAGAGAGGCAGAGGAGACACAGAGAGAGGCAGAGGAGACAGAGAGAGGCAGCGGAGACAGAGAGAGAGAGGCAGAGGAGAAAGAGAGAGAGAGAGGCAGAGGAGACAAAGAGAGAGAGGCAGAGGAGACAGAGAGAGAGAGGCAGAGGAGACAGAGAGAGAGAGGCAGAGGAGACAGAGAGAGAGAGAGGCAGAGGAGACAGAGAGAGAGAGAGGCAGAGGAGACAGAGAGAGAGAGAGGCAGAGGAGACAGAGAGAGAGAGAGGCAGAGGAGACAGAGAGAGAGAGAGGCAGAGGAGACAGAGAGAGAGAGAGGCAGAGGAGACAGAGAGAGAGAGAGGCAGAGGATACAGAGAGAGAGGCAAGAGGCAGAGGATACAGAGAGAGAGGCAAGAGGCAGAGGAGACAGAATGAGAGAGAGAGGCAGAGGAGACAGAATGAGAGAGAGAGGCAGAGGAGACAGAAAGAGAGAGAGAGGCAGAGGAGACAGAAAGAGAGAGAGAGGCAGAGGAGACAGAAAGAGAGAGGCAGAGGAGACAGAAAGAGAGAGGCAGAGGAGACAGAGAGAGAGGCAGAGGAGACAGAGAGAGAGAGAGAGAGGCAGAGGAGACAGACAGAGAAAGAAAGAGAGAGGGAGAGGCAGAGGGGACAGAGAGAGAGAGAGGCAGAGGAGACAGAGAGAGAGGCAGATGATACAGAGAGAGAGAGAGGCAGAGGAGACAGAGAGAGAGAGAGGCAGAGGAGACACAGAGAGAGAGAGAGAGGCAGAGGAGACAGAGAGAGAGAGAGGCAGAGGAGACAGAGAGAGAGGCAGATGATACAGAGAGAGAGAGGCAGACGATACAGAGAGAGAGAGAGGCAGAGGAGACAGAGAGAGAGAGAGGGAGGCAGAAGAGACAGAGAGAGAGAGGCAGAGGAGATAGAGAGAGAGAGAGAGAGAGAGAGAGAGGCAGAGGAGACAGAAAGAGAGAGGCAGAGGAGACAGAGAGAGAGAGGCAGAGGAGACAGAGAGAGAGGCAGAGGAGACAGAGAGAGAGGCAGAGGAGACAGAGAGAGAGAGAGAGGCAGAGGAGACAGAGAGAGAGAGAGAGGCAGAAGAGACAGAGAGAGAGGCAGATGAGACACAGAGAGAGGCAGAGGAGACAGAGAGAGAGAGAGAGAGAGAGGCAGAGGAGACAGATAGAGAGAGGCAGAGGAGACAGAAAGAGAGAGGCAGAGGAGACAGAGAGAGGGAGAGGCAGAGGAGACAGAGAGAGAGAGAGGCAGAGGAGACAGAGAGAGAGGCAGATGATACAGAGAGAGAGAGGCAGAGGAGACAGAGAGAGAGAGAGGCAGAGGAGACACAGAGAGAGGCAGAGGAGACAGAGAGAGGCAGAGGAGACAGAGAGAGAGAGGCAGAGGAGACAGAGAGAGAGAGGCAGAGGAGACACAGAGAGAGGCAGAGGAGACAGAGAGAGGCAGCGGAGACAGAGAGAGAGAGGCAGAGGAGAAAGAGAGAGAGAGAGGCAGAGGAGACAGAGAGAGAGAGGCAGAGGAGACAGAGAGAGAGAGGCAGAGGAGACAGAAAGAGAGAGGCAGAGGAGACAGAGAGAGAGAGAGGCAGAGGAGACAGAGAGAGAGAGAGGCAGAGGAGACAGAGAGAGAGAGAGGCAGAGGAGACAGAGAGAGAGAGAGGCAGAGGAGACAGAGAGAGAGAGGCAGAGGAGACACAGAGAGAGGTAGAGGAGACAGAGAGAGAGAGGCAGAGGAGACCGAGAGAGAAAGAGAGAGAGAGAGAGGCAGAGGAGACAGAGAGAGAGAGGCAGAGGAGACAGAAAGAGAGAGGCAGAGTAGACAGAGAGAGAGAGAGAGAGAGAGGCAGAGGAGACAGAAAGAGAGAGAGAGGCAGAGGAGACAGAGAGAGGCAGAGGAGATAGAGAGAGAGAGAGGCAGAGGAGACAGAGAGAGAGAGAGGCAGAGGAGACAGAAAGAGAGAGGCAGAGTAGACAGAGAGAGAGGCAGAGGAGACAGAGAGAGAGAGAGAGAGAGAGAGGCAGAGGAGACAGACAGAGAAAGAAAGAGAGAGGGAGAGGCAGAGGGGACAGAGAGAGAGAGAGGCAGAGGAGACAGAGGGAGAGGCAGAGGAGACAGAGAGAGAGAGAGGCAGAGGAGACAGAGAGAGAGAGAGGCAGAGGAGACACAGAGAGAGAGAGAGAGGCAGAGGAGACAGAGAGAGAGAGAGGCAGAGGAGACAGAGAGAGAGAGGCAGATGATACAGAGAGAGAGAGGCAGACGATACAGAGAGAGAGAGAGGCAGAGGAGACAGAGAGAGAGAGAGGGAGGCAGAAGAGACAGAGAGAGAGAGGCAGAGGAGATAGAGAGAGAGAGAGAGTGAGAGGCAGAGGAGACAGAAAGAGAGAGGCAGAGGAGACAGAAAGAGAGAGGCAGAGGAGACAGAGAGAGAGAGGCAGAGGAGACAGAGAGAGAGGCAGAGGAGACAGAGAGAGAGGCAGAGGAGACAGAGAGAGAGAGAGAGGCAGAGGAGACAGAGAGAGAGAGAGAGGCAGAAGAGACAGAGAGAGAGGCAGATGAGACACAGAGAGAGGCAGAGGAGACAGAGAGAGAGAGAGAGAGAGAGGCAGAGGAGACAGATAGAGAGAGGCAGAGGAGACAGAAAGAGAGAGGCAGAGGAGACAGAGAGAGGGAGAGGCAGAGGAGACAGAGAGAGAGAGAGGCAGAGGAGACAGAGAGAGAGGCAGATGATACAGAGAGAGAGAGGCAGAGGAGACAGAGAGAGAGAGAGAGGCAGAGGAGACACAGAGAGAGGCAGAGGAGACAGAGAGAGGCAGAGGAGACAGAGAGAGAGAGGCAGAGGAGACACAGAGAGAGGCAGAGGAGACAGAGAGAGGCAGCGGAGACAGAGAGAGAGAGGCAGAGGAGAAAGAGAGAGAGAGAGGCAGAGGAGACAAAGAGAGAGAGGCAGAGGAGACAGAGAGAGAGAGGCAGAGGAGACAGAGAGAGAGAGGCAGAGGAGACAGAAAGAGAGAGGCAGAGGAGACAGAGAGAGAGAGAGGCAGAGGAGACAGAGAGAGAGAGAGGCAGAGGAGACAGAGAGAGAGAGAGGCAGAGGAGACAGAGAGAGAGATAGGCAGAGGAGACAGAGAGAGAGAGAGGCAGAGGAGACAGAGAGAGAGAGAGGCAGAGGAGACAGAGAGAGAGAGGCAGAGGAGACACAGAGAGAGGTAGAGGAGACAGAGAGAGAGAGGCAGAGGAGACAGAGAGAGAAAGAGAGAGAGAGAGAGAGAGGCAGAGGAGACAGAGAGAGAGAGGCAGAGGAGACAGAAAGAGAGAGGCAGAGTAGACAGAGAGAGAGAGAGAGAGAGGCAGAGGAGACAGAGAGAGAGAGGCAGAGGAGACAGAAAGAGAGAGAGAGAGGCAGAGGAGACAGAGAGAGAGAGTGGCAGAGGATACAGAAAGAGAGAGAGGCAAGAGGCAGAGGAGATAGAAAGAGAGAGAGAGGCAGAGGAGACAGAAAGAGAGAGAGAGGCAGAGGAGACAGAAAGAGAGAGGCAGTGGAGACAGAGAGAGAGAGAGAGAGGCAGAGGATACAGAGAGAGAGGCAAGAGGCAGAGGAGACAGAATGAGAGAGAGAGGCAGAGGAGACAGAAAGAGAGAGAGAGGCAGAGGAGACAGAAAGAGAGAGGCAGAGGAGACAGAAAGAGAGAGGCAGAGGAGACAGAGAGAGAGAGAGGCAGAGGACACAGAAAGAGAGAGGCAGAGGATACAGAAAGAGAGAGGCAGAGGAGACAGAGAGAGGGAGAGAGAGGCAGAGGAGACAGAAAGAGAGAGAGAGGCAGAGGAGACAGAGAGAGGCAGAGGAGATAGAGAGAGAGAGAGAGAGAGAGGCAGAGGAGACAGAGAGAGAGAGAGGCAGAGGAGACAGAAAGAGAGAGGCAGAGTAGACAGAGAGAGAGGCAGAGGAGACAGAGAGAGAGAGAGAGAGGCAGAGGAGACAGACAGAGAAAGAAAGAGAGAGGGAGAGGCAGAGGGGACAGAGAGAGAGAGAGGCAGAGGAGACAGAGAGAGAGGCAGATGATACAGAGAGAGAGAGAGGCAGAGGAGACAGAGAGAGAGAGAGGCAGAGGAGACACAGAGAGAGAGAGAGAGGCAGAGGAGACAGAGAGAGAGAGAGAGGCAGAGGAGACACAGAGAGAGGCAGAGGAGACAGAGAGAGAGAGGCAGAGGAGACAGAGAGAGAGAGGCAGAGGAGACAGAGAGAGAGAGAGAGGCAGAGGAGACAGAGAGAGAGAGGCAGAGGAGACACAGAGAGAGGCAGATGATACAGAGAGAGAGAGAGGCAGAGGAGACAGAGAGAGAGAGAGAGGCAGAGGAGACACAGAGAGAGAGAGAGAGAGGCAGATGATACAGAGAGAGAGAGAGGCAGAGGAGACAGAGAGAGAGAGAGAGAGGCAGAAGAGACAGAGAGAGAGGCAGAGGAGATAGAGAGAGAGAGAGAGAGAGTGAGAGGCAGAGGAGACAGAAAGAGAGAGGCAGATGAGACAGAGAGAGAGAGGCAGAGGAGACAGAGAGAGAGGCAGAGGAGACAGAGAGAGAGGCAGAGGAGACAGAGAGAGAGAGAGAGGCAGAGGAGACAGAGAGAGAGAGAGAGGCAGAAGAGACAGAGAGAGAGGCAGAGGAGACACAGAGAGAGGCAGAGGAGACACAGAGAGAGGCAGAGGAGACAGAGAGAGAGAGAGAGAGGCAGAGGAGACACATAGAGAGAGGCAGAGGAGACAGAGAGAGAGGCAGAGGAGACAGAAAGAGAGATGCAGAGGAGACAGAGAGAGAGAGAGGCAGAGGAGACAGAGAGAGAGAGGCAGAGGAGACACAGAGAGAGGCAGAGGAGACAGAGAGGGAGGCAGAGGAGACAGAGAGAGAGAGGCAGAGGAGACACAGAGAGAGGTAGAGGAGACAGAGACAGAGAGGCAGAGGAGACAGAGAGAGAGAGGCAGAGGAGACAGAGAGAGAGAGAGAGAGAGAGAGAGGCAGAGGAGACAGAGAGAGAGAGGCAGAGGAGACACAGAGAGAGGCAGAGGAGACAGAGAGAGAGAGAGGCAGAGGAGACAGAGAGAGAGGCAGAGGAGACAGAGAGAGAGAGGCAGAGGAGACAGAGAGAGAGGCAGAGGAGACAGAAAGAGAGAGGCAGATGAGACAGAGAGAGAGAGAGAGAGAGAGGCAGAGGAGACAGAGAGAGAGAGGCAGAGGAGACACAGAGAGAGGCAGAGGAGACACAGAGAGAGGCAGAGGAGACACAGAGAGAGGCAGAGGAGACAGAGAGAGAGGCAGAGGAGACAGAGAGAGAGAGAGAGAGAGGCAGAGGAGACACAGAGAGAGGTAGAGTGAGGCAGGGATAAGAGATGTTACAAAAAGACACAAAAAAAAATTCCACTGGCCATACACAAAAACAAATACAGCCAGACAACGTCAGGCACAACTACTAGTAACCAATAATAAGGCCACTCTTGCACCTCTGTAGTTCCCAAATAAAGAGACATTAAAGAATATGTTTAAAAAAAACTTCCTGCTTACTTATTGCCTTGAGCTCCTGGTCATGTTGTTGAGCTGCTACTAGTGTTGAATGGGCAGGTGATGCACCTTCTTCTCCCTCTCCTCCTGCTGTGCCCTTTCTTGTTTCCCTTTAAAATAACTGCTGACAGATGGGCTGGGGCTAGTGGATGATGGGTCTCGCTAGGATGGAGTGGGCAGCAGTGTCTCTAGGACCCCGAGCACTCAGTGACTATTAGGAAGAGGAGGAGCCTCCTTCACCAGCACACCCTGCCACTCCTCCTCGGCTTTTCCAGTAAGTAACTCATCCTATTCTGATCTGATCATTGGTCAGCTGCATCACATCGGGCAGTGTATGCACTACCGCGCCAACCACCCAACATGTCCCCTGTTCCTTCACTGTGGAGGAACGGGGAAATTTCTCATTTGGTGAGGAAGCCAGATATTGTGTGGCCATACAATGTGAAATATCTTGCAGCATATTGCCACAATATCTGATGGCTTCAAGATTCGGTCTGACAGACATTTTATCTGACAATGTATGCCCAGCATTACACATACAACCGATAGGATTAGGTGTTGAAAGTGACCATAACACACACATTACAACTGAAATATAGTCATTTTAAAATTACAAATAATCATGTTTGGATACTTTTGCTTTGATTTTGCACTTTCAGAAGTAACTTTAGAATTTGAAGAAACAAAAACAAACTGTGGAACAGGCCCAAATACCTACCTATGAGAGGAGTTATGGCTGCCCTGGATATGAGAAAGTAAAATTATACATCTATTTAGTAAAATATGCGAAAGCTGATTCATAATTTCGTCTTTTCTCACATTTTTACTATCTCCCTATTTATATGGAAACTCAGGACAGACCATGTAATAAAGGCATGTCCTGGTGAGGAGAAAATAGGGCTGCTGCGACTTTCTTTTGCTAGCTTTCACGATAGCTAAAGATGGCAACATAATGAACCTGGCACATGAGCGGCGCGGGTTGTCTTTAACCTGGCATATGCGCAGAGTGAGTCCTGACAGAGAAAGTAAGTAGAGAAATATCTCTACCCTGCTACTCTCCAGTGACAGGAGACAAAACGCCATCAAGAGGGAGAGAGAGAGAGAGAGAGAAAGAGAGCAAAAAATAGACAGCACTCTGGAACAGCTGCATTAAAAAAAACGTGGGGCAGCACAGACAGTGTAATGGATAGCATTACTGCCTCACAACACTGAGGTCGTGGGTTCAATTCCCACTATGGCTCTAACTGTGTGGAGTTTGTATATTCTCCCTGTGCTTGCATGGGTTTTCCTCTGGGTGCTCCAGTTTCCTCCCACACACAAATATACTGGTAAGTTATTGGCTCCAGACAAAAATGAACCCTAGTGTGTATGTATATGAGCATGTGATAGATAATATATCTTGGGCAGGGACAGATGTAAATGGACAGATATTCTCTGTAAAGCGCTGCAGAATTTGTGTGCGCTATATAAATAGCTGGTAATAAATAAACAAAATAAATACTGGGCAAATCAGCAACGTTTCAGGCACAAATGGTCCTTTCTCAAGCTGCCGTCTGTTTTTTGCTCTCTGCAATACTTTGGAATTGGCACCAGGGTCTTATTCTTCCTTTATTTTGTGTGAGTGCCTGTTTTACACACACACACATATATATTTATATATATATATTAGGGGTGTGCACCGGCCACTTTTCGTGTTTTGTGTTTTGGTTTTGGATCTGGATCTTTCCTTGTGTTTTGGATCTGGATTGGTTTTGCCAAAACCACCCTTGCGTGTTTTGGGTTCTGGGTTTTGTGTTTTGGATCTGTATTTTTTTTTTAAAAAGCATAAAAACAGCTAAAATCACAGAATTTGTGAGTTTTCTGCTCCTATGCTATTATTAACCTCAATAACCTTAATTTCCACTCATTTCCAGTCTATTCTGAACACCTCACACCTCACAATAGTGTTTTTATGTCCAAAAGGTTGCACCAAGGTAGTTGGATGACTATACTAAGCGACACAAGTGGGCGGCACAAACACGTGGCCCTTCTAGAAGTGACACTGCAGTGGCAGACAGAATGGCAGTTTGAAAAACTAGGCCCCAAACTGTACATAATGCAAAGAAAAAAAATAGGTCCAAAATGGAATTGTCCTTGGGCCCTCCCACCCACCCTTATGTTGTATAAATAGGACATGCACACTTTAAGAAACCAATCATTTCAGCGCCAGGGTCTGCCACACGACTGTGGCAGAAATGATTGGTTCGTTTGGGCCCCCACAAAACAAGCTGGCAATTAATCTGTCCCTGCACAAACTGGCTCTACGGAGGCAAGATGTCATCCTCATCCTCCTCATCCAACGATTCCTCACCCTCTTCAGTGTTGTGTACATCCTCATCCTCACAGAGTATTAATTCGTCCCCGCTGGAATCCACCACCACAGGTCCCTCTGTACGTTCTGTGGGCTGGTCTCCCTGGAAGAGTTGATAATTCATTTTTATGAACATCATCTTCTCCACATTTTGTGGAAGCAACCTCCTACGCCTTTCGCTGACAAGGTTCCCGGCTGCACTAAACACTCTTTCGGAGTACACACTGGAGGGGGGGCAACTCAGGTAAAATAGAGCCAGTTTGTACAGGGGCCTCCAAATTGCCTCTTTTTCCTGCCAGTACAGGTACGGACTGTCTGACATGCCTACTTGGATGCTGTCACCGATGTAATCCTCCACCATTCTGTCAATGGTGACAGTATCATATGCAGTGACAGTAGACATGTCAGAAATTGTTGGCACGTCCTTCAGTCCGGACCAGATGTCCAAACCGGCCCTTGACTTATGACACAGGTGCACGCTTGACGCTGCTGCTGTGTTGATGCACGTGCAGCTACTGCGCATACATTTCGCACACAAACACAGAAAAAAAGAATTGCTTATTTTTTGTGGAGTGCACTTTGGGGGTTACACCACCCTTTAACAGAATTATGGGACACAGGCGCATGCTTGGCGCTGCTCCTTTGTTGATGCACATGCAGCTACAGTGCACACAATTCACAAAGACAGAAGAAAATGTTTTATTTTGGTTGGAGTGCACTTTGGGGGTTACACCACCCTTTAACAGACAGACGCACGCTTGTCGCTGCTGCTTTGAGGATGCAGGTGCGGCTACAGCCCACACAATTCACAAAGAAAAAAAAAGATTTTATTATTTTTTGTGGAGCACACTTTGGGGGTTACACCACCCTTTAACAGACAGACGCACACTTGTCGCTGCTGCTTTGAGGATGCAGGCACAGTGCACACAATTCACAAACACAGAAGAAAATGTTTTATTTTTGTTGGAGCGCACTTTGGGGGTTACACCACCCTTTAACAGACAGATGTACGCTTGTCGCTGCTGCTTTGAGGATGCAGGTGCGGCTACAGCCCACACAGTTCACAAAGACAGAAAAAAAAATAAGATTTTTTTATTTTTTGTGGAGCGCACTTTGGGGGTTACACCACCCTTTAACAGACAGACACACGCTTGTCGCTGCTGCTTTGAGGATGCAGGTGCGGCTACTGCGCATACATTTCACACACAAACACAGAAAAAAGATTATTTTATTTTTGTTTGAGCGCACTTTGGGGTTACACCACCCTTTAACAGACAGACACACGCTTGTCGCTGCTGCTTTGAGGATGCAGGTGCGGCTACTGCGCATACATTTCACACACAAACACAGAAAAAAGATTATTTTATTTTTGTTGGAGCGCACTTTGGGGGTTACACCACCCTTTAACAGACAGACGCACGCTTGGCGCTGCTGCTTTGAGGATGCACGTACAGTGCACACAATTCACAAACACAGAAGAAAATGTTTTTTGTTGGAGTGCACTTTGTGGGCTACATCACCCTTTAAGAGGTGAGCCAGCCGGCCCTTTAGTTATGGGACACAGGCACACGCTTGGCGCTGCTCCTTTGTTGATGCACGTGCAGCCACAGTGCACACAATTCACAAACACAGAAGATAATTTTTTAATTTGTTTGGAGTGCACTTTGCGGGTTACAGCACCCTTTAACGGACAAGCCAGCCGGCCCTTGATTTATGACACAGGCGCACGCTTGGCGCTACTTTGTTGATGCACGTGTGGCTACTGCACACACAATTCACAAACAGAAAAAAAATATATTTTTTTTTGGAGTGCACTTGTGGGGAGCACCCCTGATGCACAGATCACCCCCTGGACAACACTACAGCACCCCTCTAGGACTACAGCCTTTATGGGACACTGCACAACACAGTCCAGCCAGCCCCTATAGACTTTGGAGTGGACACAGCCCCTATGGACAACTGACTGCACAACACAGCCCAGCCAGCCCCTATGACAGCAGCACAACACAGCCTAGCCAGCCCCTATGGACAACAGCAGCACAACACAGCCCAGTCAGCCCTAGCTCCCACCCTCCCTCTTCACTGTAGACAGCCGGAGTGAGAAATGGTGCCGACGCGGGGACCTTTTATAGAATCCAAAACCTGCGAGATCCGGAAAGCGGGATGATGACATTTTGCCTCGATTTCAGATCCGAGTCAGGCGGGAAAAGTCGAGCCTGACTTGGATACGACTCAGATCGGGGGGGTTCGGATTTCAGAAATCCAAACCCGCTCATCCCTAATATATAAATATATATATATATATATATATATATATATAATGGGTTGCCGACAGCTGGGATCCCGGTGGTCAGAATCCCAACGCCGTGATCCCGACAGAGTTAACATACCAAAACTTTTTGGTCGGTATGCTAACCCACCTCCTCTCCCTACCCTAACCCTAACCCTCCCTTCCTGTTGCCCTTCCCTAACCTCCCCCTAGTGTCTGAACCTAACCTCTCCCTACCTGAAAATGTCATACTGTAGGGTCTCAAGTTCTAAAACACAATAATTAAGAGATCTGTTTTGGAAAATGACAAGTTGAAGAATATGAATCACTAAGTGGAGAAGTTCTATTTAAAAAAAAAATACTGTACAACTGTCAAATTATATTTTAATGTAAGAAAAGATCAATCACTGAAATCTCTATTATCTAGTCTGAGCACATCTAATTTGCACAATTATTTAAGGCTACAGTGATATCTAAGGATAATGCAAAGACTGTTTAAAATAAAAGAAATGTGACTCATGTTTTAATTGTAATGTACATGTTTGAATAGTTCTTCCTTCACCAGGGAAAAGTGATGATATTCATGATACAGAGCTCTATACTGTGAGATTGGTACTACATGCTATGGCAGCAGAGTAAGTGGGGTGGTAGGCCCAGGTCACCAAACACCAGGGCCCCAATGTAATAGACTGTGATCTGTGGGCAATGGTGCGATTTAGCTGCAAACCTTGAAGCCATAATTACCGTGGTAGATTTGCCTTAAAACTAGCGCTGGCACACGTCATTTGCATTCTGGGACTATAGGCCATAGGCCAGATTTTGAGGACTGATCTGTTTATGAGGTGGAAAAAATGGAACAATAATTAGCACATTTGTGTAATCCCCTGTCACAGTACGTTACATAATGTGCATGTGTAAGTAGGGCACCTTCCCTCCAACATATCCTTCTGCCCAGGCTAGCTCGTGGATGTGGGCATTAAGTACAAGGGCTCCATACTGGTGCATTCTTTGCAGCAAAGTCACTAAGATGTTGGTACCTGGGTATGATGATTAGAGATGTGCGCCGACCACCATGTTTTGGTTTTGGATCTTGATTCATCTTTGTGTTTTGGTTTTGCAAAACCATTCTCAAATGTTTTGGTTTTGGATCCAGATAAAAATCTGTGAAAAAATCAATAAAAACAATTAATATGTCCGAATCCAAAACCCGAGTTCATTTTTTAAATCCAAGTTCCGAACCGGCAACAGATCCGAAACAGGACTCAGGGCCTGATTCAGACCCGCTCGCGAGTGCATAGCGCTCGCAAGCAGGTCGATGGTGAGGTACTGCGCAAGCGCGGCGCGCGCATGTGAAAGCCCCAAAGCGAGAGAGAAATTCTCTCGTTCCGGGACTCACTACAAAAGTGGCAGCTGTTGATGTGGATAGACAGCTCGCCCCGTTTCGTAGGCGGGGCGGGGGGTGGCTACACAAACGGAGGCATTCCCGAAGGAATGCCTGCCGTTTGTGGGAGGCACAACTGAAATCACCAGTGATGTCAGTGGAGAGCTTCCTGCTCTGTTAGAGCAGGAAGCTCTCTGGGGCTTGCGACGGGTCTCGTCGCAAGCCCCGATGGTTGCGATGGTCACCCACAGCTTAGCAAGCGGCCAGTGGGCCACAAAAAAAATGCCCTGATTCAGAGCGAGCGCTCTTAAAGACCTTGACCAGATTCTACTCGGAACCCCAAAATTCGTGAGTATTCGGATTTCAAAAATCCGGACCAGCACATCTCTAATGATGATGCAGTGCAGAACAACAGATCAAATAATAAGCTGGGAGCCAGATCACATCTTATCTCAGAATAGACTATTTACTCTTTTTCTGGGCAATTTGTTGGTTTGGTAAAGAAAGGGGACAACCGCACCCGTGAGTGACCTTCTCTTAAATATCACCTTAACACTAATATCAATTTTCAGATAAAGAGGTGCTACCCACCAAAGGAATCTGGTAATATATGCGAGAAAGAAAAAACAAATAGTGTTATGGTGCACTGGTCACATTATTACATTAAAATATAACTTTTACTCACTTATTAATAATAATAACAATTAAATAGATAATATTCACATAACAATATACCATACACATATTGTATCATATTGTCATAAATAGGGTGAGAAAATATTGTTAGAATCTGTGACAGGAATTCATAAAAAACACTCATGACAGATGGAAACAAAGCTATCAGTTCTGTACTTCTCTCCAGAAACTGTATAGCGGTTTTAAGTGTGTCTGACTGTTCTTGCACTTAATAGTTAAACAATGTTATTTGTTGGTTTACAAAATAACAGAAAAATACTGTAGGTATACAACTCCAAAGGGTGGATTAGCCATAGGCCATAGGCCTTATCAGGACTTTTTCCAGTGTTCTCACGAAGCCACCGAGTGCCATTATGATGCATTTAAATATTTGTATTGTATATGTATACTTTTACCATTTTTTTTATTTGTGGCCAAGCAAAACATTGGGCTGGTCAACCAGGAATCTTCAAGGTCATTCCCTCCATAAAGATGGTGGTTCCCTCTACACGTGTCCTTTGGCGTAACACTGGGATCGGAGCTACAGTACCTGCAGATGTCCATGCAAGCACATGTCCCTGGGGCACCTTTACTTAACAAATGTGAATATTCTTTATGAGTCAGCTACCTTTGCAGGAAGAGCCAAGTATCATATGTAAAGCAAGAGTGCCATCCCTCCCAGGCAAACCCTGCCCCTTCCCCTCATACCACCCCGAGAAAAAACTAATGGAAGGAATCTAATTCCTGCTGATAAGGATAGTGCATTAACAATAGATAGCTAAAAAGGACACACTGAGAACCATGGGTGCTGATTCAAGGTATGATGGTAGGAATGAGAAAGATTTTTAAAGAATGAATTAGTTAATTAAATCCTCAGATTTCAATATATACCAATTATGAATAATACTGTACTTGCCAGGAATACTAATTTGGGCTCTATGGGAACTGGGATACAATTCCAACACTATGGGGATGATTTAGCTTAGGTCAGAATTGCAAAGCCACATTTGCTAGCAGCTTTGCAATTTTGTCTTTGCTAATATGCAAATACAGCAGGATGTGTATGACACTCCCTGCTGCATTTGCGATTCCAGCACTCGACCGAGGTCGCAGGCTGGGATCACCTTTGTGACCATCACAGGTTGTCCAGCTTGCAAGGTCATGACACTGCGTCCGTGGATAACAGGGGAAGGTGCTTGAAAACGGGGGAGTGGAGATCTCGAACGCAGGCGTGCCTAACGGTAAAAAGGGCGTTTAATGGGAGTGAATAATTAGTAAAGGAGCGTCATCGACCACGTCACTTGGTTGTCTTTTAGCCTGAACTGCTCGCAGTGATAGCGGTAAGACAAACCTACCACAAGCACTGCGAGCAGTTCAGATGCCTTTCGATGTACCCGATTAATCTAATATATACCGGAGATGACGTGTGATGCGAACGGCAAAGGGGCTTCTTTACAAAATAGCGAATGCATTTTTCGTTCGCTTCGCTCAGACATAGAGGCATCAACAAACCGCAAAGAGCGAGCGCTCAATTTAAATAGCCGGCCCCTTTTTTGGAACGACCGTCCGCAAATAGCGTCCGGCTGTGAATCAGGCCCTATGAGCAGGGGAGAATAAAATGATATTAAAGATGAATGAAACAGCCTACTTTTTAATTTGTACAACAGGGAGACAAAATTGATTACAATATTGATATGTATTTAGACACTTAATTATACATAATCAAGACTCAGAGGAACATCAATTTTAGACTTTTTATTCACTCTCCAGGAAACTAGCACCATGACAGATTTGATACTGCTGTCAGCAGCACATGTACCATACACGGGAGCATGATACGCAGGAGCAGGCACATACATATATACCAAAAAAAGGGTTGTGTAAAAAGTGTGAAAAAAGAATGGGAATCTCTGTATTGTATGTCAGCCACAAAATGCTCTCTTTGTATAGCTGTTGCTGGGATGTCCTGAATGGCAGTAACTGAAATTATCTCTGTATTGTATGGTAGACACTGTGATGTCCTCTGTATTATGAGATGGTCACTGAGTGCTCTCTGAATTTTATGGGATGCTCTCTGTGCTATATGACAGTCACTAGGATGCAAACTGTATTGTATGGCAGTCACTGGGCAGCTCTAGGTTTTGAGAACAGGTAGACAGAGGCAATGTGTTTTCTTTTGTTTTCCTTGACCGCTACTAGGGAAAATTTATTGCAATGCAATTACAACTCCGCCTAGAGTTGATATATTCTATACTGAATGAGGCCATTTTCAAAATTCTTTCCAATTTGCCCCTGTTCACCTCCTTTCTCCACTCCAACACATAACTTGTAAGACACAAACATAGTTTCAGCAAACTTTAGAATGACAAAAGTTTATGTTTCTTTAGTGGAATATTCTTCCCTGCATCTCAAAGCCTGCAGGCTCAGCACAGTTCACATTACTCTCAATTCTCACAACAAACGCTCTCTCCCAGCGAGAGGCCATGGAAATCCCCAGTGGGCCCCACTACCTAAGCAACCTGTCCCCCACCTTAGGGAGGCAGGACTGACGATCAGTGTTAGTGCAGAGGCATGTACCTAATTGCTTCAGCTGCATCCGTGTGCCAAGTCTATATGTACAGAGAGATCCCCGGCTCACTTAAGCTCTGCAGCATCATTGCATCACAACTGTAAAGTGGGATGTAGTTAAGAGACCGGCGGCCTCAATGCCAACGCTGGAATCCCTACAAGGGAGTTAACCACTTAACTGACGATTTTTTTTTCAAAAACAGCTCCAAAATTGTCGGGTTTTTTTATGAGTGAATTAGGTGAGGAACATCCATTTTAATTTATCCAAAATGGTTTCATTAAAAAAAAAAAAGTTTTTTCTTTTTCAAAGATTTGTAAAAATTAAAAAAAAAAAAAAATAACTGAACATCGTAACAACCATGGGAACATCGGAAACATTGCGACATTCAATTAGAGACCGGATACAGGAACCAGGCATGTCAGGGGCGTTAGGGGGAGGTTAGACTTACTTTTCCCCAGCAGCTGCTTAGTTTTGCAGATGCTGGGTAGGGGGTCCTGCTTTGCTGACCGATCGCCAGTGATCAGCAGTACAGCAGACAGAGGACCTGATTCTGACCCGCTCGCGAGCGTTGAGCGCTCGTAAGTGGGTCGATGGTGCCCTAGTGCGCATGCGCACGATGGAGGGAGCTCCGTCGTGCACATGCGCGAGACCCGCTTAGCGACGGCCAGCCATCGCTATGGGTCTCACACCAAAGGGGGCGTGCTGTCGATGGTGAGTGACAGCACGCCCCCTTTGGTGGGTGTGCCGGGGGGCGTTCCCATGGGACGGAGGCGTTCCCATGGGAACGCCTACTGTCTGGGTCTGGCCCCACCGACATCACTAGTCTGATAGAGCCAAAAGCACTCCTGGGCGTGCGTCAGCGAGACCCTACCGCAGGGTCTCGTCACAAGCCCGATCTTCGCGATGGTCTTGACCATCGCGACCATCTTTTTGGCCGCTCGCAAAAGTTGTGGGTGGTCACCCACAGCTATGCAAGCGGCCAGGAGGCCGCTCCAATTTTAGGTAGGAGGGCCCTGATTCAGAGCGAGCGCTCTTGTCAGAGCGTCCGGCTCTGAATCAGGCCCACAGGTCCCTCTGAGAACAGCAGCTGCGGGAAGATATTCTTCCTGCAGCCGCCCTCATGTTTACCTGTCTGATAAAGAACTGCCTGGTGTGGACAGAAAATTTCATCCATGCCAGGCAAGTGGTTAAGATAGGTGTCAAAATACCGACGCCTATGTTAATCCCGATGCCGGAATCCAGGAAGACACCAGCCCGAACGAGGTAAGTCGGGCCTCCCGAAGTGTTAGCCACGGTAGGGGAAGGGTGAGCTTTAGGTAATTTAGTGGGGTTAGTATTAGGTTTGGGGGGGTTAGGGTTAGGCACGCCTAGGGGGGAGGGTTAGGGTCAGGCACCACTGGGGGGGTTAGGGTTAGGCACGAAGGGTGGAAACTTAGGTTTAGGCACTAATGGTGAGAGTTAGGGTGCGGGGTGGGCTGGGGAGGGATAGGGCTAGGCTACAAGAAGGGAGGGTTAGGGGAAGAAAGGGGGAGGCTAAGTATACTTACCAGACCCCTGTCAGGATGCCAGTGAGGGTTAGGGTGCGGGGTGTGGAGGGCTAGGGTTAGGCTACAAGAAGAGAAGGTTAGGGGGAGGGTAAGTATACTTACCCGACTAGTGCAGTAGGGCGCGGACACATTAGTTCCTGACATCTGGCACTGGTTTACGATTGTAATGTTTATTGATACAGCATGTGAATAAGGTGCTTTATATACTGGATATGATAGTCTTATACATTTTATTGGGTACACTTAATAGCTTCTACATCTGGCTCTGACCTTAGAGATATATATTTTTTTGTTATATATCTTTCTGCTACTTTGTTCTTTGTCTATTTTGTTACTTTCACAGTTGCCATATATCCACAAAACTTTGACTATTTCAATAATAATTTTGCTTTCAGTTATTATTTTATGTCATGGTATGAACGCTAAATATTTATATACCGAGGATGCAACATGTTTGAGTAAATACTGAACTGTTTTCTGATGTATTGGGCAATACACCCAGTTTATTCACGTTTATTTCACTTGATCTATACTCTCCATGTGGTTTTCATACCAGCCTATTAATTTTCTCATTTTTTTGTCCTATGCTATCAGGCAAGACAAATGATAGTAGAGATTAGGGCTTATGAAGGAAACCCCATTTGACTGTTGTTTCAAGGGATGAGTGCCTTGCCAGATCTGTCACGTTTTCTCCTCTACTATTAGTAAGAGAATAAGAAGCAGAGTCTGACAGCAACTATTACCACTCCCGACTTTCACTTTACATCCATATTTTTCTGAGTGATACTCCAGTTCTAGTGCACTTAGATTACCCTGTTTCCTTCCTTATCTGTTTTATACCTTCCCTGAGGTTTTCATACCAGCCTATTAATCCTCTCATTACTTTGTCCTATACCACTGGACAAGACAGATAACAGCAGAGATTAGGGCTTATGAAGGGAACCTCAGTCGACTGTTGTTTCTAGGGATGAATGCCATGTCAGATCTCTCACTTTCTCTCCTATACTATCAGTAAGAGAATAAGAAGCAGAGTCTGTCAGCAACTTAATATCACTCCCGACATTTTCTTTGCACCTATTTCTCTTGGGTAGGGACGTTTGCATTAAGTGTGCTATAAGTGCCTATTTTATCCTGGTGTCTTTCAATATTTTACATGTTCTATGTTGTTATTGTATATTATGTATGTAAATATTTTCGTCTGATTTAATCAACGGTGGATATAACCCGAATTTTGAATACTAGTATATTCATCTTATACGGCTTGATACCCAAAGCCATGTTTCTTGTGTCCATTTTATATTAATGTCTGATATACAATTTATTTTATCATTTGACTTATTGTTATAATTAGTCTAAAGGGTGCTCAGATTATCATTACTTTACTAAAGGGTGCACAACAAATGCTTCAGAAAGCGGACAACACATTGAAGAAAATCTGTTGGGTCTGGGCTAAATTTTGCTTTATTTACCCCATCTGTGTCACCCCTGTCTGTCTGCCCCTCCCCTATAGAATGTAAGCTCTCACAAGCAGGCCCTCTTCCCTCATGTGCTTCTCCTTCCTACTATCATTTGCTCCTAACTCCCTACAAGGGCACCTATCACTTGGGATTTCAATCCAATTACGGTATTCAATCGGGAAACCGGCTGACGTAAGCCCGACAGCCGGCTTCCCGATTGCTTTATCCCAGCGAGGGTTGAATGACAGGCGTCTAAATCTAGACGCCAGTCATTTTTCTGACACTGGGAGACCGGTGCCTGGCATAACGATTAAAGGGATGCCGGGCGCCGTGAGCGAGGGGGGAGGGTTACGTTTAGGGCACCCGGGGGGACTTTGGGTTAGGCACCCCCCGGGAGGGTTAGGGTTAGGCTAGGGGAAGGGAGTTTAGGGTTAGGCACACCCGGGGAGAGGTTAGGGTTAGGCACACCCCCGGGGGACAGGTTTAGGCAGCGGGGAAGGAGGGGTTAGGTTTAGGCACTTAGAGGGGGGATTAGGGTTAGGCACTGGGGGGGAAGGTTAGGGTTAGGCACCCCTAAGGAGGGTTAGGATTAGGGGGCGTTAGGTTAGGTTAGTTTGTACTTGCCTAGGCACGATCGGGAATTCCAGCACTGTCGGGCTGCCACTGCCGGGATCTCTGCATCTGTCGGACCGACGCTGCCGGGAATCGAACTGCCGGTCATGCGTCAGCCGGTATTTCATACCGATTCCCCAATTAGGTGCGAATTGTTGTGAGGTGTGAGGTGCTGTTTTCTCTTCAAATTTATTTTGCATTAGTAATTCGCACTGAACCAGTCAGAGTGAATTCGCAATTTTCCAGTTGCACCTTCCTCAGGGGAGAGATGGAAAGAAAAATCTTTATTTTAAGGTTAAAATGTTGGGACACCGTGCTGAGGGCCTGATTCAGGTTGGCTTGCAAGGCTGCTTCCGCATGCACCACGCTCGCTGGAAAAATATGCTAATGAATGCAATCGCACGGCAACCGCACCTCTATAGCAAGACGCCAACCACTGTATAAAGCCGCACACTTCCCATGGCATGCATCCGCAAGTCAGCAAAAACATCGATAACATCGAGTAACATCGGAACCATTCGCACAGTTGTGGTTGACCTGACCCTACTGCACAAACAGCTAAACTTCCTGTAACCATCTAGACCTCTGGCAGCGTATGCTACCGCAGGGACTTAATTATGCACGCCCCTTGTAATGGCGTTTAAATGCCCAGTCACACCTGCGTTTCACTGACCATCCCCCGTCACCACCCTCAAACAGTCACTTCCTGTCAATCACTGTGTGAGGACTCTGCATGCTCACTGTGATCGCTTCCCGATCGCAGTGGCTGATTCACGCAGACGCAGTGCGTCTTATACACATGCAAGGATGCAAACTTTGGCTGGCTGTGTGCCAGGGGCGTATCTATAATGGGTGCAAGGTGTGTGTGGAACATTGGCCCCTGGGTCCAGGGGGTCCCCGCAATGCACACCCTGCACCCATAATATTACTTACCTCTCCGTAGTCCCACGTCGGTGCAGGGGTACGGCGCTGTAAAACGACTGGAAAATGGCCACGGCGGCCATTTCCCTGTCGTTTGCGCATGCGCAGTACAGGGAAAATGGCCGCCATGGCCATTTTCCCAGTGACTTGTGCATACACTATAGATTCTGGGCACACTCAAGTGTCCAGAGTCTATAACTCCGGCGCTGGCCGCGCACAGCTCAACTGGAAGTTTCCAATTAGCTTAATTAGCCCAATAATTACATGTCATTTTTTGGGGTTAAAAAATTGGCTTCAAATTACCTCAAAATCAACTTTTTCATTAGTTTAGGCACCCCAAAGGCACCCCAAATTTAATGACAGTATTTTTTAATTGAAAAATAATTGTTTTTATAATTTTTTTACAATTTGTCAAAGTGCCCTCAAAGTACCCCAAAATCTCCTTTCTTCCTAATTTTTTTGCATTTTTTGTTTAATTTGTTTGAGATTAAATGAAAAAAGTTTGTTTTATAATTTTTTGCCATTTTAAAAAAAAAAGCACAAATCATCCATTTGAAACCATTTAAAACTAGAGGTGAGCGGATTCGGTTCTACTCGGTTCCGTTTGAATTTAAAAACCGAATCTTATTGGCTATCCAATACTCGTGACAGCTGATAGCCAATAAGATGCGGTTTTTAAATCCGAACGGAACCGAGTAGAACCAAATCCGCTCACCACTATTTAAAACCCTTCAATACTTTCCTGATGCCCACAATCAGCCTTCTATACGGTCCTGCTAACAAAATTATCAATTTCGGTGGGTCCAGGATGGTTTCCCCACTTTTTCATGCACTTCTGTCACATCGCATTTGCCGGTCAATTCACAAACCTCCACTGCGAGTACTGTGAACAGGCATTTTTAATCGGATTGGAGAATTTTCGGGTGCGAAGTCGTCGAGTTTCCTGAAACAAACTCGCTACTCACAATTCACACCTAATTGGATTCACCCCTTAGTGGCTAATGTCCTGCTTCTTATTTGAGTTACAGTACAAAACAACAACATGGTTTATAAACATTGCTGCATTATTGATCATAACACCAAAAAAAGCAGCAGGGTGTTAGCAACCAAGTGATAAGTGCCATTTTGGGGAGTTCAGAGTAGACAATAATATGAGAAAGGGCAGGAGAAGCACATGAGGGAAGAGGGCCCTGCTCGTGAGAGCTTACATTCTAAAGTATTCACTTAACTACAGATATGTGGACAAGCGCTATTAGTCAATCAAAAGTTCACATGACTGTGACAGCCCACTGTGTGGGTGTATTGCCTTCAGGTGCAGTGTCTAAGACACAACGCTTGCTCATTCACAGGCAAGCAACTCTCTGTATCACCGGCTTCACTATGAGGCATACCGATGTCAACCTATTGGAAAAAATCAGGGATGTGATGTGTTTAAAATGGCCTGCTAAAAACTCTCCTCAGGATTTGTCATTGTCGATAACGCAGATAATATTATATGAGCATTACAACTGGGTGAATTTGAACACGTACCATGTTTTGCCCACACAATAAACTTGGTGGTTCAGATTTTTTTTTAAAAATGACAGGTGTGTGCAAGAGATGCTGTCTTTGACCTGTAAAACTTCTGGGCATTTTCGGCATTCAGCAACCGAATGTAAAAGACTGCACATCTGCAAAAACAGTATAATTTGCCATTGGTAGTAGCCAGGTGGAATTCCACACTATATTCTTCAGCAACTGGAGGAAAGTAAAAAGCCATTCAAAACATACACTACAAGCCATGACATAGGGAGAGGAGGGGGAATGTACCTTACTCCTGTATAGTGGAGTAAACTCTCTGTTTAATGAAAATACTGAAAACATTTGAAATAGTAACTTATGAAATTCTGGCACTGTCAAACTGAGGCCCTGATTCAGAGCCAGACGCTCTTCAGAGCGCTCGCTCTAAATCAGGGCAGCATTTTTTTTTTGTGCCGGCCTCCTGGCCGCTCGCTAAGCTGTGGGTGACAGCCCACAGCTTTTGCGAGCAGCCAGGTGATGGTCTCGATGGTCGCGATCATCGCGACCATTGGGCTTGCGAAGAGACCCTTGTGGTAGGGTCTCGTCCATCGCAAGCCCCAGCGGACTTCCTGCTCTAATAGAGCAGGAAGTTCACCTACTGACATCACTAGCGATGTCAGTAGGGCTGCCCACAAACGGAAGGCATTCCTTCGGAAACGCCTCTATTTGTCCAACCCCCCCCCGCCTCCAAAACAAGGCGAGCTGTCAATCACAATCGACAGCCGCCCCATTTTGGTACGAGACCTGTAGCGACGGAGCGTCCGTCGCTGGCAGGGTCTCACGCATGCGCACACCGGAGGAAGCGCATGCACATGGGGTAAACATCGACCAACTTGCAAGCGTATAGCGCTTGCGAGCGGGCCTGAATCAGCCCCTGAGTGAGGTGATTCTGTTAGTTAAATTTCTGGAAAAGCAGATAGAGAAACTGATGGAGGAGAGGAAACAAAGCAATTCTGCTAAGTATGTTAGACTTGTAGATCAAGGGGCTGATTCAGCATTGCACGCAAGTGCAATGCTGATGCAGATTCCCGATTATCGGGAAATCTGCGTGTGCGCAGGACCCATTCTGGGAGTTTGCAGAATGGGTCCTCCGTAAACACAAGCAGCCTCTTGTGTGCCTCTGCCAGATTGACAGGCAGAGGCATTTAAGGGCAGTGCAGGGGCAGGGGTGGTTGGCGTTCTTGGAAATGGGGCTTGACCACCCCATTTTCCGGGAGTGGCAAGGCCAGGGACTGCTTCGACTGGTGCAGTTTCCTGGCCTCACTAGCCAGCCAGCCTCAGTAAGACCACCAATGGTCACAATGGTGATCCCAGCCTGCAACCTCAGTCGCAGTGCTGTCATACACCTCTTGCTGCATTTGCATATTAGCAAGGATGGAATTGCAAAGCTGCCTGCATGCAGCTTTGCAATTCCGTCTGATGCTATATCACCCGCCAAGTACTGTATTCACTTCATCAGAACCAAAGGGATGTCAAGATCTTGCAATTGGATTACTACATTATGTAAAACTTGTTTGAACCTTGGTTTAAGTTCTACTTTGTGTAATGTTTTTCTTTTCAACTGACACAGATCTTAAAGGTAACTGTAGATGTAAAACAGAAGCGTGTCCTCCTTTCTCCTCGTCTATGGTCCCCACACTTCCAGAGCAGACTTCCCCACCCTCATTTATGTTGACTGTCTACTGTTTGCTTCTATACAAACCTTAAAACTCAGATGACATCGCAAACTCTAAACAGCTCACCATTGGGCAGACTCGGTAGTACTTTTCATGTCATAGATGCAACTCAGGACTTTACCAACAATCAAAATTACAATCTTGTGTGAGATTGGATTACTCTCACAGAGAAATTGAGGTTTCAAACACTCCACCTCCTGAGCTGCGAGTTTTGCAGAAGCATACACAGATCAGTAGGATTTGTGTATGTTTCTGTATGTGTACATAATTTAACGTGTTTTTATAAAAAAAATTACGTAGGGTCCCTCCAAAAGCATAACCTACCCCGGACTCCTCAGCCAGTCCTGGTTCCTAAAACTACAGAGAACAAAACAAGTAGGGTTCCCCTGTAATTTAGGAACTAGCACCTGGCTGCAAAGTCAGTGCTGGCCTTAAATATAGGGGAGAAAAAATGCGTAAGTGTCCCCCTATATTTAAAACTAGCACCGAAGCCGGAGCCAGTCGGTGGCCACTCTACTGTTAGCAGCTGCTGATTGGCACTGATCAGTCAGGAGCCAGGTAGTGGTGCATGTGGTCACACACATACAACGCTAATGTAATTATCTGAATCCGGTCGCATTTTTTTTTTTTTGCCAAGACACCTGGATGCTACGGAGAGCAGCACGAGGATGGAGGTGAGTATAAGATCTTTTTTTCAGGTACTACAAATGGGCTTTACAGGACAAGTGGACATGACCAGCTGGCACAGGTAAGTATATGTGAGTGAGGTATGTATGTGTGTAATAAAGTTTTACTTTACACGATGTGTATGTACTGTGTTTTTTAAACTATTTAATTTACAGTGGGGTACGGGTGCTGGCCACCTGCTGGCACTTGTAGTTCCACAAGTGCCAAAGGGCAGGCATGCTGGAACCTGTAGTTCCACTGTAAATTGCAATAGTTTAGAACTATGTACCGTATTATTACCCCCATACCCACCGATCCAGGGGTGCAGGGAAGAGCACCGGGCATCATCCTAAGCCTTGGGTTTTGGGAGAGGGAGAACCCTTTCTTGGGAGATCACCAGCTTGGGCTGACCAACTTGGGGTGTTAATGCTTTAGCTTTGGAGTCCCGGTGATGGGGTCTCCTGGCTGTGGCATTACACCCAGGTCGGTTTGGGTCCAGTGCTGGTTTTAAATATAGGGGGACCCCATGCATTTTTTTCTCCTATATTTAAAACCAGCACTGGCCTTGCAGCCAGGTGCTGGTTCCTAAATTATGGGGGAATCCTACTCGTTTTGTTCCTCATAATGTTAGGAACTGGGACTGGCTCAGCAGTCCGGGGCTGGTTATGCTTTTGGGGGGAGGGGACCCTATGTAATTTTTTTTAAGATTTAACCCTTGTTTAACAGTTAGACCTCACAAGCAGCCTTCACATATCTCACTGATATGTGCAGGCTGCTTGCTCGGCAGAGTTTTGCACAGAGAAAACAATGCAATCTCGGGTGAGTAATGTCCTCTAAACTTGCTACTCGGGGGAGAAATCTCAATCTGCTTCACCATCGGCAATCTCACTTTCAGCTAAACTCACTTCTTTGTAAATTTGTGAGTTTAAAAACAGGAAAATCCCCCCGTTTTGGCGAGGCAAATCTAGTTCAAAAAAAATAAAATCTTGATCAAACTCGATTCTTAGTAAATTTACCCCCCAAGCATCTGTAGAATGGTGGAGGATTATTTTAATGACAATGTACAAATTAGCATGTCACACATGGCCTGATTCAGCAAGCAACGCAAGTGAGAGAATGAACAGTGCGAGCCGATGTTTGCGATCTGTGCATGCATATGCATTGCATTGCACATGTGCGAAGAGGTCGCTGAGTATGGTAAGGGCTCTCTCAGAGTACGCAGGGAGCCCGCAGAGGCCTTCAATGTTGATTGACAGGACGTGCCATTTGTGGGTGGTGACGGGGATGGTTGGCCGAACACAGGTGCATAAATTCACCTCAGCGTGGCCGCACGCATTTGGGCGCCTCTCTGCATGCAAGAATTTCTCAAGTCCTTCGGCAGGGTCAGGTCTATCCTTAGCTTACATGCAGCTTTGATGGCACTCGATGTTCCCGATGTTTACACTGTCAATCACAGCATAGGTGGGCGGCTTTATGTTTTGCTGGGTGTCTGCTTCTTGTGCATTGATTAGCATATTCTCGCAGCAGCTGTGTGCGTGCGTCTTCTAGCGTGCGTTCCTTGCTGAATCAGGCTCTCAGTCTCTTTAAACACTGGGAGGAAAAATAGGGCATTTGAAGCCCCTTGTTCAAACTAATTAACACCACATAAGGTATAAAAAAACTACCTGTCTCCCGGTGCTAATGCAAACTGTCTATAATCGACTTAAAAAAACCAGCAGAAGGTATAAGAAGTTTCGTTTAACTTCAAATTAATGCAAATCATGCGAAGAAAGAAAAAATATACTGGGCTATGTTCCAGCCTAAATATATATTAAAATTTGAATAGAATAGGGTTGCATACTGTACCATTAAAAATCTCAGAAATGGAAAACACAGTGTACGTTCTGCGCTAAATCACACCTTGATTCTGTGTCATTGAGAATGATGAGGCTGCAGCAAATAACAATAGTTATACTTTATCTCAGTTAATGGTGGACATAATATTATACAGACATTGATACATATAGCATACCAGACACAGATACAAAAATGGCAATAAACGAATTAGAAAAAAAACACAATATAAAAGGCAATTCTGTTGTTATTTAAAAGATCGGTTGCTCATACAGTAGGTACCAGCTTTATGTTTGCACATGTGTCATAGATGTGCTTGTTCTCTCTTGCACACCTAGGGCCTGATTCAGTGAGGATTGCAATTGCAAAGCTGCACGCAGCTGTACGCCTCCTGTGCATTACTTATCCGAGCTGCGTTGTCCAATGCAGCATCGGATAATCTGCGATCGGCTGGCTAAGGTGACCCATGGGGTCACGCAGCCAGCCACCGCAGTTAGGAGGAAGAGGCTAGGAAATCACCAACCGACGGAGATCCTGGCCTCTTCCCTCCCCTCAACGGCGGCGACACGCCTCAGTTTCAGGAAACGGAGGTCAACGCCACCACCTCCCGCCCACAAATCACTGACAGTCTGCTGCCAGTCTGTGAGCAGGATCGCATACCCGTTCTGCACATGCACAGAACGGGTCATGCGCCTGTGTAGATTCCCGAACATCAGACCCTTAGTTAATCATCTGGTATGTGCAGTTAATAAGGTGTCAATACCTTTTGGTAATGTATGAAATTGTCTGTGCTGGCGTCCCAACACAGATTAATACTGACTTCTATCTGGCATATTAAACTCTGGACTTCGGAATTGTTCTCTTTGCCAGTACCCCCCATTTATCCTTATTTTCTTCTTCACAGAAAATACAGATAGACTCTGAGCATGGGTATAAATGTACACAAAGTGGTGAGAAGGTTTGTCTAAAAGCTTCTTTAATTCAGAAACAGAGCAAACAGTAGACAGTCAACATAAATGAGGGTGAACTCATACCGAGGTATATGGAGGTAACTGTAGATGTAAAACAGTAGCGTGTCCTCCTTTCTCCTCGTCTATGGTCCCCACACTTCCAGAGCAGACTTCCCCACCCTCATTTATGTTGACTGTCTACTGTTTGCTTCTATACAAACCTTAAAACTCAGATGACATCGCAAACTCTAAACAGCTCACCATTGGGCAGACTCGGTAGTACTTTTCATGTCATAGATGCAACTCAGGACTTTACCAACAATCAACATTACAATCTTGTGTGAGATTGGATTACTCTCACAGAGAAATTGAGGTTTCAAACACTCCACCTCCTGAGCTGCGAGTTTTGCAGAAACATACACAGATCAGTGGGATTTGTGTATGTTTCTGTATGTGTACCTAATTTAACGTGTTTTTATGAAAAAAATTATGTAGGGTCCCTCCAAAAGCATAACCGACCCCAGACTCCTCAGCCAGTCCTGGTTCCTAAAACTATGGAGAACAAAACAAGTAGGGTTCCCCTGTAATTTAGGAACTAGCACCTGGCTGCAAAGTCAGTGCTGGTTTTAATTATAGGGGAGAAAAAATGCGTAAGTGTCCCCCTATATTTAAAACTAGCATCGAAGCCGGAGCCAGTCGGTGGCCACTCTACTGTTAGCGGCTGCTGATTGGCACTGATAAGTCAGGAGCCAGGTAGTGGAGCATGTGGACACACACATACACCGCTAATGTAATTATCTGAATCCGGTCGCATTTTTTATTTTTTTTGCCAAGACACCTGGATGCTACGGAGAGCAGCACGAGGATGGAGGTGAGTATAAGATCTTTTCTTCAGGTACTCCAAATTGGTTTTACAGGACAAGTGGACATGACCAGCTGGCACAGGTAAGTATGTGTGAGTGAGGTATGTATGTGTGTAATAAAGTTTTACTTTACACGATGTGTATGTACTGTGTTTTTTAAACTATTTAATTTACAGTGGGGTATGGGGTGCTGGCCACCTGCTGGCACTTGTAGTTCCACAAGTGCCAAAGGGCAGGCTTGCTGGAACCTGTAGTTCCACTGTAAATTGCAATAGTTTAGAACTATGTACCGTATTATTACCCCATACCCAACGATCCAGGGGTGCAGGGAAGAGCACCGGGCATCATCCTAAGCCTTGGGTTTTGGGAGAGGGGGGACCCCTTCTTGGGAGATCACCAGCTTGGGCTGACCAACTTGGGGTGTTAATGCTTTAGCTTTTGGGTCCCGGTGATGGGGTCTCCTGGCTGTGGCATTACACCCAGGTCGGTTTGGGTCCAGTGCTGGTTTTAAATATAGGGGGACCCCATGCATTTTTTTCTCCTATATTTAAAACCAGCACTGGCCTTGCAGCCAGGTGCTGGTTCCTAAATTACGGGGGAATCCTACTCGTTTTGTTCCTCATAATGTTAGGAACTGGGACTGGCTCAGCAGTCCGGGGCTGGTTATGCTTTTGGGGGGGGACCCTATGTCATTTTTTTTTAAGATTTAACCCTTGTTTAACAGTTAGACCTCACAAGCAGCCTTCAAATATCTCACTGATATGTGCAGGCTGCTTGCTCGGGAGAGTTTTGCAGAGAGAAAACAATGCAATCTCGGGTGAGTAATGTCCTCTAAACTTGCTACTCGGGGGAGAAATCTCGATCTGCTTCACCATCGGCAATCTCACTTTCAGCTAAACTCACTTCTTTGTAAATTTGTGAGTTTAAAAACAGGAAAATCCCACAGTTTTGACGAGGCAAATCTAGTTTAAAAAAAATAAAAACTTGATCAGACTCGATTCTTAGTAAATTTACCCCCCAAGCATCTGTAGAATGGTGCAGGATTATTTTAATGACATTGTACAAATTAGCATGTCACACAGGGCCTGATTCAGCAAGCAACGCAAGTGAGAGAATGAACAGTGCGAGCCGATGTTTGCGATCTGTGCATGCATATGCATTGCATTGCACGTGCGCGAAGAGGTCGCTGAGTATGGTAAGGGCTCTCTCAGAGTACGCAGGGAGCCCGCAGAGACCTTCAATGTTGATTGACAGGACGTGCCATTTGTGGGTGGTGACGGGGGTGGTTGGCCGAACACAGGTGCATAAATTAACCTCAGCGTGGCCGCACGCATTAGGGCGCCTCTCTGCATGCAAGAATTTCTCAAGTCCTTCGGCAGGGTCAGGTCTATCCTTAGCTTATATGCAGCTTTGATGGCACTCGATGTTCCCGATGTTTACGCTGTCAATCACAGCATAGGTGGGCGGCTTTATGTTTTGCTGGGTGTCTGCTTCTTGTGCATTGATTAGCATATTCTCGCAGCGGCTGTGTGCGTGCGTCTTCTAGCGTGCGTTCCTTGCTGAATCAGGCTCTCAGTCTCTTTAAACACTGGGAGGAAAAATAGGGCATTTGAAGCCCCTTGTTCAAACTAATTAACACCACATAAGGTAAAAAAAAAACTACCTGTCTCCCGGCGCTAATGCAAACTGTCTATAATCGACTTAAAAAAACCAGCAGAAGGTATAAGAAGTTTAGTTTAACTTCAAATTAATGCAAATAATGCGAAGAAAGAAAAAATATACTGGGCTATGTTCCAGCCTAAATATATATTAAAATTTGAATAGAATAGGGTTGCATACTGTACCATTAAAAATCTCAGAAATGGAAAACACAGTGTACGTTCTGCGCTAAATCACACCTTGATTCTGTGTCATTGAGAATGATGAGGCTGCAGCAAATAACAATAGTTATACTTTATCTCGGTTAATGGTGGACATAATATTATACAGACATTGATACATATAGCATACCAGACAGATACAAAAATGGCAATAAACTAATTAGAAAAAAAACACAATATAAAAGGCAATTCTGTTGTTATTTAAAAGATCGGTTGCTCATACTGTAGGTACCAGCTTTATGTTTGCACATGTGTCATAGATGTGCTTGTTCTCTCTTGCACACCTAGGGCCTGATTCAGTGAGGATTGCAATTGCAAAGCTGCACGCAGCTGTACGCCTCCTGTGCATTACTTATCCGAGCTGCGCTGTCCAATGCAGCATCGGATAATCTGCGATCGGCTGGCTAAGGTGACCCATGGGGTTACAGAGCCGGCCGCCGCAGTTGAGAGGAAGAGGCTAGGAAATCACCAACCGATGGAGATCCTGGCCTCTTCCCTCCCCTCAACGGCAGTGACACGCCTCAGTTTCAGGAAACGGAGGTCAACGCCACCACCTCCCGCCCACAAATCACTGACAGTCTGCTGCCAGTCTGTGAGCAAGATCGCATACCCGTTCTGCACATGCACAGAACGGGTCATGCGCCTGTGTAGATTCCCGAACATCAGACCCTTAGTTAATCATCCGGTATGTGCAGTTAATAAGGTGTCAATACCTTTTGGTAATGTATGAAATTGTCTGTGCTGGCGTCCCAACACAGATTAATACTGACTTCTATCTGGCGTATTAAACTCTGGACTTCGGAATTGTTCTCTTTGCCAGTACCCCCCATTTATCCTTATTTTCTTCTTCACAGAATATACAGACAGACCCTGAGCATGGGTATAAATGTACATAAAGTGGTGAGAAGGTTTGTCTAAAAGCTTCTTTAATTCAGAAACAGAGCAAACAGTAGACAGTCAACATAAATGAGGGTGAACTCATACCGAGGTATATGGAGGTAACTGTAGATGTAAAACAGAGTGTCCTCCTTTCTCCTCATTTATGGTCCCCACACTTCCAGGGCAGACTTCCCCACCCTCATTTATGTTGACTGTCTACTGTTTGCTTCTATACAAACCTTCTCAAACACTTTATGTTATGATGAAGTAGAAGAATATTAAAACCACATGCAGGATCCAGCAAGATGGACAATACCTAACATATCTAGATCATAGTTCCATTTCCCAAGAGCATTCATTTTCAGGTATAATAAATATCTGTCAATCAGATAGACATGGCCTTCATACAGGAAACTTGATTTAAAAAAAAAGAGGGTGCGAGAGAACACATTTTATTTTTAAATCAAACCCATATCTTATTTACACCAGCATAAAGTACATATTTATTAGTCCCACTCACCTACAGATTTGTCCTGATACATCTTTGCTGCGTACAAAGCAAATTGTGCCAAGGATGGCGCGAGGCGTGTGCCCGTGAGCAGATACGCGCACTGTGTTCGCACCCACTCCGCCATAGGAAAGCATGGTGCAATCGCAGAGCGCACCATAGTGTATGCTACTGTGGGTAATCGCATGGCACGATGTGTGCGCATGTTTGTAGAGTGATTGGTAAAGATGTAGCAGAACACATTTGTACATGTAATAACTGCAACCTAAGTAAGGCATGCTCTGATATAGCTATATGCTTCATAGACCACTCCAAGCAGCTACCATAAGCTATCTCTGTGATTGAAATAGCATTTGGGTTAAGGAGTTTTGTAGTACTGTAAGTCGCAAAATGAAAAAGGCATTAGTAAATAAATTATGCTGAACAATACACCATTCCTTAAAATATTACAATAAGGGAAGCCCATAAATTTGTAATAGAGAAAATTGCTAATGAATCAAAAAGGTCATAAAAAATAAGTACTCTCATATTATATTTCATGAATCATACCAAAAAAAACTCTCTTTTCTAAGAGACTTATGTGAAGCTGGGTGAATCCAAGGCAGCTCCACATAAGTTATTCAATGGTAGAATCAAACTGACTTTCATCATTTTCAATGGAGTATCAAACTAGGCAGATTTATGGCAAGATCTTTCCGAGCATTATTAATAATACTAAAGGTAATAGTCAACAAGCAACAGAAGGGATAGCTAGAACATCCTATTCCTATTTCACTCATTTCTATAAGCCTCCCAACGAGAATAAAGGAGGTTGAAATAATAATATATATAGGTAATAGACTTTGCTTAGATTCCAAAAGTATTTTAAAAAGTATGTAGAGCAACCATTCTCTTTAGGAGAGTTAGATGAGGGCTTACCCCAAATGTCATTGTTACATATTACAAGACCTTTTTTTCCATAAGCATGGTAATAAGGCGGGTCGCTTGTTATCAAATTTATTTCAGGGAAGCAGGCGTAATCTGGATATTCAAGTACTTCAAGATAATTAAGGTAGCACCAAGTTTAATGGTCGGACATACTGTAGTTGACATTTTTCAGAAATTCTATACAGAGCTCTATGCTCAAGATATCCCTGACCTAGTTATACAGGCTTCCTTTTAGGAATCCCTTACTCTGCCCCAAATTTCTGACCAGCATCTCTCCATACTTTTACAACCCATTACTTCTGAGGAAGTTACTCAAACTTCTAAAATCCCTGGGACCTGATGGTCTCTCTGGTGAATTTTTTAATATGTTAAAGCCCAAAATTATCCCTACCTTGGTTGAATTCTATAATGCACTTAGCAGACAATGATTTTTACCTCTGCACTTTAACACGGCTTTAATTAGAGTTCTCCCGAAGCCAGGTTGTGACACCAAATTACCTTCCTGGTATCGCACCATTTCCCTGCTGAACACAGACTATAAACTGTTTACTAAAATTATAGCTGAATGCCTAAAGTTGACCCTTCCTTCCATCATACACCCAGATCAGATGGGGTATATCTGGGGGAGACAAAAATTCTGAGACTCTTAGTGGCCACTTTGCAGGGGAAACGATTTTTTAGGGGGTTGATCCCAAAGTGTTATTATCGCTTGATGCTGAAAATGCATTTGACTTTGTCGTTTGGAGTCACCTATATGAAACCCTTTGGCATTTTGGTTTCAGTTCTCAATATATTGATATTAATATGCTCCATTCAGATCCTGTTTCCTCAATCCTTGCTAATGGTTATCTTTCCTCCTCTTTCCCCATCCAAAGAGACTAGACAGGGCTGCCCCCTATCCTCATTACTATTTGCAAAAGCTTTAGAGCCCTCAGCGATTGCCCTGCGCAATACTCTCTCTTTCTCAGGTATCCATATAGGGTCAGTAGAAATGAATGTTTCCCTTTTAGCAGATGATATGTTGCTGATTCTGGGCCTGATTCAGAGCCGGACGCTCTGACCAGAGCGCTCGCTCTGAATCAGGGCCCTCCTCCATGAAAATGGAGCGGCCTCCTGGCCGCTCGCATAGCTGTGGGTGACCACCCACAGCATATGCGAGCGGCCAAAAAGATGGTCGCAATGGTCTTGACCATCGCGACCATTGGACTTGCGATGGAAACCCTGCGGTAGGGTCTCCCTGCACCAAGCCCTGGAGTGATTTTGGCTTTATTAGAGCCAAAATCACTCCCACTGACATCACTAGTGATGTCAGTGGGGCCGGCTTCAGACGGTAGGCGTTCCCATGGGAACGCCTCTGTCTGGCAGGCACGCCCCCGGCATGCCCACCAAAGGGGGCGTGCTGTCAATCAACATCGACAGCACGCCCCCTTTGGTGCGAGACCTGGAGCGATGGGAAGCCTGCCGCTCCCCGGGTCTCGCGCATGCGCACGACGGAGCTCCCTCCGTCGTCCGCATGCGCAGTGGGGAACATCGACCCACTTGCGAGCGTACTGCCGCTCGCGAGAGGGTCTGAATGACCCCCTCTGTCCAATCCTATCTGATTATTTCCGATATAAAATCTTTGCTGGGTATAAATTTAATATTCAAAAGTGCAAATTATTGTTCTTGTTTTCTACTACTCCATCCGGTGATTTACAGGATATATGCAACAATAAGGGATTAAAATGGTTTATTCATCCGTTAAATATCTAGGCGTCCAAATCCAATTTGAATTTGCTCATTTATATGCTTATAATTTTACTCCCTATGTTATAGACATCTTATTCCAATTGGACAATTGGTTTCACCTGCCTCTATTACTTTTAGGTAGAATTGCCCTTATTATATCTGTGGTCATTCCTAAATTAACATACAGAATGCAGATGCTTCCTATAGCTCTTTCCCAAAAAGGTGCCAAAATTTGCATAGCAACTTTCACCAAATTTATATGGTGACTCAGAAAACCTAGGATACCTAGACGAAGATTGATGCAATCTAAACAAAATGACGGACTAGGCCTCCAAGATATCGTTGCATTTTCTCAGGCTACTTTCTCTCGTTATATATGAGACTGGTTATTAGGCTTATCTTTCTATACTAATAAAGAGTTAGAAGAAGTATTGTTGGCTCCATATGCTCCGGCAGTCTTGCTTCATTTACCATGAGCTAATGTCCCCTCAGACATCCAAGAACACATATTTTTCCATGACACTAATGCTGCCTGGCGGCCCATTTCTAAGAAATTATCTAGAGATTTTACTGTAATCGATTGTATTCCTTTTTGGGGTAACCCAACATTTCCACCCTCACTGCAAAATACATTGTTACGCAATGGAAATATAAGAGCATTAATGCCATCCGGGCCACTTTTGACCCCAGAGACTATGGGGTATATTTACTAAAATGCGGGTTTATAGAAGTGGAGATGTTGTCCATAGCAACCAATAAGATTCTAGCTATTATATTTTAAAAGGTGCTAGATAAATGATAAGTAGAATCTGATTGGTTGCTATGGACAACATCTCCACGTCTATAAACCCACACTTTAGTAAATATACCCCTATCTCTTTTCATTTCCACAATTGCAAGAAAAATGTAGTTTACCATCCAAACAATTTTTTTATGTAGCTACAAATATGTCACTTTGCTCAGACTAAGCTGCCAAGTAACATACCCTTATCCCGAAAGCCACCTCATTTACTAGATTCACTATTGATTCCGTGTATGGTAGCTCCCTACCGTATCAGATATCTATATCCACATCTTATAATTGCAAACTCCAATAAGATGTGGGTGACCTACAGGAGAGATGGTTGGCTGATCTTCCAGAAATTGAAGATTTCCAACTGGTAACCTCACATAACGAGATAACTCTGAAACTGCTTAGCTCTGCTAAATTACAAGAAATCCATACCAAGTTCATTAATAGAGCTTATGTTCATCCTAGGTGTTGGAAGCATATGAGTTTTGATTTTACAGGCCAGTGCCCAAAATGCCATAAGACTAATTCATCCAATATCCACGCTTTCTGGTCCTGTTTGAAAATTAAACTATTTTGACAAAAAGCTCTTTCATTTATTAATCAAACTTTTATTCTCAATTTAACCTTGCTTCCAATTCCTCTACTATTTGCATATTTTGAGGCCTGGAAAGAACTCGCTGATATTGCTAATTTATTATTACCTATACTTATACTTATTGTCACTTTAGCAAAAAAACTCATTTTGGACAGATGGATAAAAAGATCAGCCCTGTCTCTTGGAGCGCTACAATCTGCTGTACTTGAATACTTGATGCTCTAAATGATATTGAAAATTATGTTAAAAGATTTTACAAAATTACCTGGTAACCCTTCCTACTTCCTCACAAACTACTATTAGCTATTAGCAGAGTTTTTGAAAATACAAACTGTAATCTTTATTTTTGGTATTGTACACATTGTGTTTTGAAGGTTTAGAGAATAGCAACTTCACCTTTGATCCTTTGATATACTGCATTATCTTCCTTTAATTGTGTTCTGCCTTTACCTTTTTCTTTTACTTTTTTGTTTATGTCATGATATGTAAAATTTGCACCCTTGTATATCTTTAGTCCAGTCTTGCATGTCAAATTTTTAAATTGCTCCTGTTTTCTGTAAAGGACATGCCGTGACATTCTCGTTTGTATCACTTTTGTTTGTGGTGTATTAATAAAAATCTTTATTTTTAAATAAGACCTTCAAGGGGAATTTAACCCACGTTCTCAAGCCCACAATAGCAGACAAATCACATTACGCATATATATACTATACTTTCTAAAGAGGGTAAGAACCCATCCCAGTGCTCCAGTAACATAACTACTGTAGCCCATTGCTAAATTTATCTAAAACGATTTGCCATTTTATAGCTGTGTTAAATTTTAACCTTGGGATTTTGCTTCTACAGGGGAACACACTGAGAGGGGTATAGCTGCGATACTCCAAGAGGTGGTAGTCTGGTAGCATGCAATACAATTTGTGTAGCGTGTATTGAGAGGCACGGATGTGTTGGCACTGTGGGAACAATGCATAACATGCAATGAGAAACATGAATGTGTTGTCAAAATGGGAACAGTGTGTAGCATGCAATGAGAGGCATGGATGTGTTGGCACTATGGGAACAGCGTGTAGCATATAGTGAGAGGCATGGATGTGTTAGCACTGTGGGAACAGCATGTAGTGTGCAATAAGATACAAAGATGTGTCGGCACTGTGGGAACTTTGCATAGCATGCAATGAGATACAAGGATTAGATACAATGACCCTGAAACTCAAAACCAGACAGTGAGTGTATGAGAGAACACACACACGCACTTAGGGGGTCATTCAGACCCACTCGTGAGTGGCAGTACGCTCGCAAGTTGGTCGATGTTCCCAATGCACATGCGCACGACGGAGGGAGCTCCGTCACCCACAGCTATGCGAGCGGCCAGGAGGCCTCTCCATTTTCATGGAGGAGGGCCCTGATTCAAAGCGAGCGCTCTGGTCAGAGCGTTCGGCTCTGAATCAGGCCTTTAGATCATAAATGCAAACAGGTGAAATTGGCACAACCAAATACACTGCCGCAGAGTTTAAGACTCCCACCGGACTTCACCAGGGATCTCCGCAAGGGGATTTGGACTTTACTCAGTAGGTCCCAAGTCACGGCCCAGTGTAGTTGGTCCCATCGTAAAAGCATCAGTATATTTACCTGGTATGAGCATAGCACTGACAGAAATGTGGTTATATATGTGCTGCTTTTGAGGAGCCCAAACACCAGAGTTGAAACAACAATGGAAGCAAACTATACTAAAAAAGAGCATCTATGAAAACACATTTGATAAATAGACCCTGGAGAAATGCCGAGAGCAGACTTTTATTGTGGTTGGCTGTTAGGTTATTTCCTACATGAGTCATCAGTTCTGGAGGTTAGTGGGAACACCTGAGAAAGTTGTTATGTCATCACTAGCCGGAGGCTGAGCCCAGCTGGGATCTGTTGAGGATTGTATGAGTCATCAGTGTCACGATCCTGACTTATGTTTCACTAATTTTCCTGTGACTTACCTCTGCAACCTGCTCTGCAGGTTAAGATGTCCAGATTTGTCTGCAGACTACAGCATGTCTGTGTTTGTTAGATGCCGGATTACTCTCCTGGACTGATTGCACACCTGTGAGTTTCTCTGCCTGTGAGAGCTGGAAACTTCTGACTACAGGCAGGATTTGTCAATCCAGCTGATGAGTTAGTCCTGAGCTGCAGAGATCATGTGGATGTCTGTTCCAGTCCTTTAGTGCTTTAGTCTGTTCCAGTCCTTTAGTGTCCCTGCATGGCTCTAGTGTGCAGCATTGTCAGAGGAAGCAGGGTCCTCTCTGAGGTGCCAGTGTCCGGCATTCTCCATTGCTCAGGAGACAGGGCACCCCCATCTTCCCCAGGATCAGCTGATCGGATCACTGCCAATCCAGAGCTGACACTGAGTCAGCTGAATTCTGCATCCAATTCCCACTGGGGGGATAAAAGGAACAACCCAGGAAGTCTCAAGCTGCCAGTGCAACTGTATTCACAGCCCTTTCTGCGTGAGGAGAGAGCGCTCCTGTGTTAGGTCCCCAGAGTGACTTCTCTGCTATTTCACCTTGCACCTCTGGCTCCATTGGTCCCAGCTGATACCCACAATCTATCAGTTCCAGCTGATGTCCATAGTCTATCGGTCCCAGCCGATACCCACAGTCTATCAGTTTCAGCTAATGTCCTTAGTTCATCAGTTCCAGCTGATAACCACAGTCCATTGGTACCAGCCAATAACCACAGTCCATCGGTACCAGCCGATATTCACAGTCCATCGGTACCAGCCAATTTTCACAGTTGATTGGTCCTAGCCGATATTCACAGTTCATCGGTTCTAGCCAATATTCACAGTTCATTGGTTAGAGGCAATATTGAAAATTTTCATCGGTTCCAGCCAATACTCACAGTTCATCAGTTCCAGCCGATTACCACAGCTCATCCTTCCTTACCGATTACCACAGCTCATTGATTGTTACCAACAATCATAGCTCATCGATTGTTAAAAGGAACCACAGCTCATCGATTGTTACAGTAACCACAGACCATCGGTCTCTACCGATAATCACAGACATACAGCTCCTGTCCCTTTCCTTAGTTCCTGTCACGTCCAGACCCAACTCCGAGTTCACAAAAAAAGCATTCCGTGACAATCAGTGCTGGAGGTCAGTAGTAACACCTGAGAGTGGTGTTACGTCATCTCTAGCCTAAGGCCGAGCCCAGCTAGGTTCTGGTGAGGATTCTGATTGGGGAAGGCCAGCAGTCAATGGCCTGAAGTGTTTGAAAGGAGGCCATGACAGCTGGTACTGACAGCCATGAAGCAAGATATAGTGCTAATAAAACAATTAATTTAATGTAAATTATGTATTGCTCACCAAGATTCACAGCATTCTCCTGTCTGCCATGCTGAAAAGTCATTTGACAAAATAGACTAACAATTTATTACTTGGTTATTTTAGTAATTGGGATTTAGCCCTTATGCCTCAAAAACAAGTCATTACATTACATTAAAACCCCTCATTCAGGATCAGCATATCAATTACACCTGATAGGGTTTCAAGATATCACCTCAGATCTTTGTACTGTTCATAATCCAGATATGAATATAAAATTTGGACTGAGATTATAGAGCAGAAATGTTAAATATTAGTGGACAGCATGTTGTCTATGGTAATTTATATGGTCATTTCTTTTACTAAGCTGACTTAAAAATATAAAACATTTGGAAAGTTCAAATTTTAAAACCAATTATTCAACAATCACTCTAATTCTCAAATAAACAACCCAATTTTTATATTGTGCAATGCGTTATCTAAAGTATGTCATGACTAAGGATAAAGATCAAACCCCTGGAATTTTGTCCAGCTTTTAGCCAAAATGCAATCAGATTTGGCAATATCAGGAAAAAGTAGTGTAAAATTAGATCATTTAAATAACTGGGTTGAAATCTCACCACCAGCACAAAAAGAACTAGGCAGTACCATTCCCCCTTAATTGGGCTAGTACTGGTCCCTCCCTGAGATGATGACCAGGTCCTCCCCTGAGGTATCGACAAACTCGCCACTCTCAAAGGGGAAATTCCTCCCAACCACTCTTGTGTCACAAGAGGCCACCGAGGAGTACTGCTTTCTGCCATTCTGTGCCTCCCCTGTTGGAATAACGAAATATTCAACCAAAACTATAAAAGACATACAAACCAAACAAGTCAGGTGGTCAACTGGAAAAAGGAAGATGGATCATCTTCCTGACTACTTATAAAATACCTAATCCAACCCCTTTGAATCTAATAGGTTGGCTAAGATAATGGTACCTGAAATGGTGATCTACAACATTATCATATTAATATTAACTCATGCCCAACCTATACTACTAATTCCATAAAAACACAGATGCTTATGTATCCTCACACTGAATGAAATATTCAACTACTTATTTTATAAGCAGTTTATTTATTCTCATGTTTCCCGACAAATGTAGCTCAGTGGATTAAAAATTTGCCATGTGTTGTGCATCCCATGATTGGCCCTAAACTAGACTGTTGGAAAAGGGTTAGATTAATATAACTAACCTATTAATATAACTAGGTTAGATTATAGTGATGTCACCACTGACATCACTATAATCTAACCTGATATCTCCTAGGAATACCTTGATACATTCTGAAATATTTTTGGCAGATGGGAGTACTCTAGATTGACCGGCTAAGAGAGAGAAGCTCTCTCACCCAACCTATGAACAAAGTATTTGCTGATTATACATTTTCTCACATGATTGAGGCAGAACACAAATGTGGAAAGGGAATTTTCCCCTTTTTCATGTGCTATATGTATCTATAAATACATTTTAGATTATGTATATAGCTCTCTATCCTTTCACACAAGGCTTGGGACAGAGATTTGGGCGGGATTGTGTTAGAAAGTCTATGCTCAAAGATTTTTAAATTCTCTAATGCATGAACTCTAAGCATATCAGCAAGGGGTCTAAATTTAAAATGACCACAAGGCAGGCTTGCCGACTTTCTGGCTGCCCCTTCCGGGAGGGAGCAGCCAGATCGGCATGACAGGGGGCGTGGCCAGCGCAAGGAGGTGGGGTCGGCCGGGCTGTGAGTATTTGTGGGTGGGGTGGGGGGGCGGAGCCCCACAATCACGTCATTTTGGCCCCACCCCCACTACACAATGCCGATATTACAGACATTGTATAGCAGGGGACGGGGCCAAAATTACACGATTCACAGTGAATCGCATCACTGCCCCTCCGCTGCGGGGGATTCAGAGGTAATTGTGGGGGGATAGGAGGGGTGGGCAGCAGCCGGGAGGATTGCCTGCCTTCCCTGGAGGTCGGAAGCCGCACAAAATTTTCGGGAGGCTGCTGACCAAATCGGGAGGGTAGGCAAGTATGCCACAAGGTGATATTGGCATCCACACTGTTCTCAAGACCCTCTAATGGATACTGGAAGTGTAACTTGGCACCAAGTACCTCTTTACAAGGTTGGTAGAAATGCTGAAAAATACCACAGGAACTTGGAGTTCATGAGATCAGCCAAGTGACTGTAAACAGACAAGTATAGAGGCTTCTTTTGATGATTTAATGCTTATTATCAACCAGAGTCCTGGAATGGAAAGGCTGTGCCCCGCAGTGGCACTCTTTTGACTACTCTAAAGATACTTAGGAATAAGTTTCAGCTGCTGGGTTTAAAAGGGCAATTATATTCAATACAAAACATGCCTGAATGTGAAAACTTTTGAATGTAAAAACATATATTGTACAATGCAAAGTCTCCATTCTTCAAACATTTTTGTGAACAGCTGTTATACATTTTGTATGGTAAAAGCGCTGTGTAATCCATTAATTAATTTACAGAGCTTCGAATGAACATACTGTGTACCCTGAGGGTTGACTGAAGACTTTCAACCATTTTTGCAGTTTAATATGATAAATAATACAGTATAGACATATCTAAAAGCTTTATCTTGGATTTTAACGATTTTCTCACAACAGAGCTTTCATTGACCATACCTAATGCCTTGACATAGCTAATGCATTTATATTATATTATAGCCTTATTTACCATGTTGTCGTCAAGCACAATGACAGCTGCAGAGACCAAGATGTCATGTGAGAAATAGAATTTATATATCTGACTATTATAAATATTACTCTCTAGATTCTTTCTACTAACTTTACTACAGCAATTGCAAAAAATGATTTTGTTGAGCTGAATTTTGTAAAAATATTGTAATAGAAATATGTAAAAGAAACGAAATACCAATGCCTCAAATAATCCATGCAATTAAAATAGAATAATGACCGTAGGCACTCCCAGGGTTCAGAAGTTTTGACTATTCAGGGATTCAAGTATTTACAAACTCAACCTACCACATGTAGTTAAAAATATCGTTATATAACAGTATTTAAGGCTGTACAATATGTTTGCATTACTATTCTCAACTTAAAATATAAAACTATAAAAGACATACAAACCAAACAAGTCAGGTGGTCAGATGGGAACACAACTGGAAAAGGGAAGATGGAACATCGTCCTGGCTATTTATAAAATGCTTAATCCAACCCCTTTGAATCTAATAGGCTGGATAAGATAATGGTACCTGAACTGGTGATCTACAACAGTATCATCTTAATACTAACTCATGCCCAACCTATACTACTAATTCCATAAATAACACAGATGCTTATGTATCCTCACACTGAATGAAATATTCAACTACTTATTTTATAAGCAGTTTATAGGAATTTAAAAATAATGTTTCTCATCTTTCCCGACAAATAGTCAGGAACAGCACAATATCTGATGAAGGCAGCTGGTGAGTCAACCTAAATAGGAAAAAATATTTAAATTTACAGGACTTTCTTGGCAGACAGCCATCAAACTGCACCTTAGCAGCTACATTAGGAAGCACGCCACTAGATTTATCAAAGTACTTGAACATGCTCTTCACCAAAATATTTGCTCATATGGAACACCCATACCAAGAATCTCTTGAAATGACATACACAGTGGAGCTGATTCAGAAAGTTAGCTAGCCATAATTACATCCGCATTGTACGCAGGGGGAAAATGCAACTATTCACCCATTTGCTAAGTTATACATATCTATGTAACTACACCTCCCAAATCTATATGCTTACAGTAGTTCATCATTGTCAGTGCTTACTTCAACCAGCTCTATATTAGGTGTAAAAGATACATCTACTTTCAGATGTATCTACCTCCACGTACACATGACTCTACACAGATGGTGTAATGGTTAGCATTACTGACTCACAGCACTGTGGTCGTGGGTTTGATTCCCACTACGGCTCTAACTGTGCGGAGTTTGTATATTCTCCCTGTGCTTGCGTGGGTTTATTCCGGGTGCTCCAGTTTCCTCACACAATCCAAAAATATACTGGTAGATTAATTGGGTCCCAAAAGAAAAAAAAAAAGTTAACCCTAGTGTGTAAGTGTTTGTGGCAATTGCTGCTGTATGCGCTTCTCATCCACCTCAGAATCAGACCCTATGTCTAATTATCAGAGAGATGTATTTTTTTTTCCATGGAAAACAAATTAGAAATTTAGATTACACACTTTTCTACAACATCATGTCTACACATGGGCAGCTTTCAAAGGGGCATGATGTCTCTCACAGGTGGAGACTGAGAGTTAGTGACACACTTGTTATTGGGATCAGTGGTCAAATGAACAGAGAACTGTGGGACTGGTTCAGTACGGATTGCAACTGCGAATGCAATAACGATTACGCAAGCAGTCTCACTGCGAAGATATGCTAATCCTCTGCGAATGCGATGCAGTTGCAGCACAACATCACAACATAAGGACACCCACCTTACACACATCCGTAATACTTAGCAAGACTGCAAAACCATCGAGTACAATAGTAGCCTCACTCACACTTGCACAAGCTCTGACCTTACTCAGGAATTGCTAACCTCATCGCACACAGTGAGTACACAAGCTGCGTATGGCATCACAGTGGATAATTTATGCACGCCCCTGCAGCGGCGTTCAAACGCACTGGCACGCCTGCGTTTCACCAACCACCCCCTCGTCCCCACCCCCAAACTGTTCTTCCTGTCAATCATTCTGCGATGGGTGTGCGTAGTGACCGCGGTCACAGTCCAGATCGCAGTGGGGTGTTTGCGCAAATAAAACACGCTGGCCCCCAAAGGAAAGATATAAAACACACTGGCCCCCACAGAAAAAAACATAAAACAAACATTAATTATTCCCCAGTCCCCCACAAAAGACTTACCTGAACTGTTGACAGCAGAGGGAGGAGCTCCTAGTCTGTTCCTGGCCAGCACATGTTCTGCAGCAGCTTAGAGAAGCGCTTTCCCCCCATGGCCCACATGACGCACTGCAGCTGCAAGAGCGGGGCAGGGGTCTCTGGGTTGTACCTGTGAGCAAAGCCCCAGCCTCTCCAAAGGAGCATGTGATGAGTTCCTCCAAACAGCTCACATGCTCCTCTGATCCCTTTACAGAGTTCAGAGTCTCATGGGATTTATTATTATTATTATTATTATTATTATTATTATTATTATTTATTTATTTATATGGTGCCACAAGTGTTCCGCAGTGCCTTATAAAGTACATAAACAAATAAGTAACCAGCGACTTACAATACAATACAATACAATGCAGGACATGGACATGTATAATAAACATAGCTATATATTAGCGACCTTTACACCCACATAAGCAGCCAAGTGTTAATTGCCCAAGTGGGGAGTAAGAGATAAATTAAAATACAGTAGGGAGAAGATGTAGCAGCAATTTAAGATGAGAGCTGGAAGGCTTTAATGAAGTAGTGGGTCTTAAGACCTTGTTTGTATGATTTTAGAGAAGTGCAGAGTCTGATGGGGAGAGGGAGGGAGTTCCAAAGGTAGGGAGCAGCGCGGGCAAAATTTGGAGGCGGGAGTTGGAGGAAGTAATCAATTGACATGAAAGGCGGCATGTTTTAAGTGAACGAAGAGGGTGGATAGAAAAGAGGTTCTGAATTTGTGGTTTGAAGGAGAGGGAAGAGTCCAGGATGACTCCAAGACAACGCACTTTGGGACTAGATGAGATAGTTATGCCATCTATTGATAAAGAAATAGTGGGAAATGCGGTTATGTGGGAGGGTGGGAAGATGATCAGCTCAGTCTTGGACATATTAAGTTTGAGAAATCGCTGGGACATCCAGGAAGAAATGGCAGAGAGACAGTTAGAGATACGAGTCAGTAGAGAGGGGGAAAGATCAGGTGAGGAAAGGTAGATCTGAGTATCATCAGCATAGAGATGATAATGGAGGTCAAAAGAGCAGATAAGTTTACCTAGAGAGGATATATAGAGAGAGAATATGAGAGGTCCAAGAACAGAACCTTGGGGAACACCTACTGTAAGAGGCTGTGGGAGGGAGGAGGAGTCGTGAGAGGAAGCAGAGAAAGAATGGTCAGAGAGATAGGAGGACAGCCAGGAGAGCAGTGTCACATAGACCAAGGGAGTGAAAGATATGCAGCAGGAGAGGGTGGTCCACAGTGTCAAAAGCAGCAAAGAGGTCAAGGAGAATGAGCAGGGAGTAGCGGCCCTTGGATTTGGCAGCAAGGAGGTCATTGCTGACTTTCGTAAGGGCAATTTCAGTGGAGTGGAGAGAATGGAAGCCAGACTGAAAAGGGTCAAGGAGGGAGTGGGAGGAAAGAAATGTGAGGCGGTTGTAATCAATACGCTCAAGGCATTTGGAGGCAAAAGGGAGGAGAGAGATGGGTCGGTAGTTAGAGACAATGTTAGGTTCAAGGGATTTACCCAGTAGTGCAGTGCTCCAGTAGCTGCCAGGCCTCATCAACCCTGCGCACTGCTATTTCCAATGACACATACTCGTTTCGCATATCATCTGAAAAATAAGAGGACTGGGCTGCACATCCTAATTTAAACATTAAAAGAGGTGCTACCTTGCTGAGATCTGTAGTTCTACAGTAGAAAATGGGGGGAAATGCAGATGCACACTCTAAGCACTACGAATACTGAATATCAAAATATGTATAATAAACTATCAATTAACATGGTTTTCCATTAAGGTTCTTAGTACGTTTGGCCAAAGATGTTTACCCACCTATCATGTCACGGTGACCCCATCAGGTGGGTCCCTAACATCCCTAATAGTGACACATTATATAAATTTATCTAGGACTTACCTTTAATAGAGCCCATTACATGTGTGTACTGCAATGCACAGGACCAATACTAATTAAAATCACCTGGGGCAGGTAGGAGGAGTGCCAGCCCAGGAGAAGGGGTCTCACCTTCAAGTGTACCTTAAACACACACATACATAGGAAAAAATGGGGGAAATGAGTCCCAACTTATTTGGCTGCTGTTTAAGTATTAACCAGCAGTATATGACTACCAGACACAGGTGTGATCCTGTGGACCTATTAAGAAGCAGCTAGTGTATATTAAACGTTAACATTTAGTGCCTGATTCTGACTCGGATGTAGAGTGTGAAAGTCCACGGCACCAGATTTACAGCCTTATGCCAATGCGAGAATCCATCCATCTCCATGCGTATGGTCACAACACTCATTGTTATTTCATCTGCAGCTGTCATCATTAGTACTGGTGCTTACACCCACCCCATGCTGGGTGCAAAAGATGCATCTAAAACAAGCATTCAATTTCCATCTAAAAATGTGTTCCGTGCGCCCACACAGTAAATGCCCAGTTGTGCCCAGAAATGGCCATACTGCGGACAGAGAGATGCAGCCATGCACAGAATGAACCTTCCACCTACCTGTACAATACTTACATGTCCATCAACACCACAGAAGTCACTGGAAAGATGGTGCAGGTGCCATTTTCCTTAAGGTTTGCACATGCACAGTAGAGAAATCACTTGGAAAATGGCATGGGCGACATATTCCCAGAGATCTGCACATGTGCAATAGACTCTGGTACAGTGCTAGAGTGCACTCAGCAAATGTACCAACAAGAGAGGGGGGAAGGGGCCCACATGGAGATAGAACACAAGCCCCCTCCTTCTCTTAATCTGCCTTTGCAGAGCGCTGAAGTGCTCTCTTATGGTACTTCAACTTGCAAAGCTACAATGAGGACCGCTTAGGGCAACTGATACTTTCTCCCTGAACTTGTTGGTATCACCATCGACACACCTATTGCCCCCCATTACTCTTCCCGTTATGCTCCTAAAAGAGTATGTTTTATTATGAAAATTGTAAGTTGTAATGCATTCTAAAATAATACATTCTGGCTACGTACAATGTGTGTTTTGGTTTTTGATAATACCTTCCTGAAAGAATATTTAAAATTGCATTAAACATTAATATTTATATATTCAAATCATCCAAATATGTCTGTAAAAATTAAAAATGAAATAAATCATCAAGGTATAAACAAACGAATATACGTGTGGTAGGAGATGAAAAGGGAATGATGAGTTTTGGAATGTTTTATTTTGTCAGCAGAGTGAGAATGACATTGCCTTTGGTTACTTATTAAATCCCATGTTCCATTATTTAAATTTTTTAATAAAAGATAAATTAAATGAAGTGAATTCCTCAAACTACCTCAACATACTAATGTAGGATGAAAGGCTTCTCTCATGCCAGCAGAATGTGGATTCTTTTTCATGGCACACTTAGCACGGCCAATGACATCATACTTCTGTTCTCTATTTCTTTTATATCTTTCAATCTCACATGCAAATATCCCCATTGAAAATTTGTTTTATTGAATTTATCTCTCACATTTACTCTCATGAGACACACTCAGAAATCCAGGTTCTGGAAATAAACATTTTATATGTTAATAGAACCTATTAGATATATGCACTGTAAACCCCTAGATTGTAAGCTCCCAGGAGCAGGGTCCTACTCCCCACTGTCTCACAGCCTTCTTCTCTAGCAATTCTATTACAGCCTTCACCTTCCCAGCTGTATTGTGTATGGAGAATTGTGTTGCTAATTGTTACTTATGTTCTGTTTATATTTTGGTTACTGTATTGTAAGGTAATGTTCGTTGTACCCTTTACTGTATGTACGGAGCTGCGGACCACTTGTGGCGCCCTATAAATAAAATGTAATAATAATAATACGTATGTCTGTCCATCCCTATGTTATATGTATAGGTTTTCCTGAACTGTCAATTTTGTCATTAATCATTTAAAAGAAAAAAAATGATGTAAAGAGGCAACAAAATAATATTTTGTTTTCAGTTTGGTCTTTTTTTAATGTCACAAATGAAAAATAAATGTACTGTATGCTGCATAAATCACTTTATTTTATATTCTGAAACTTTGCAGTAGAAAACAATGAGTTAAGACAACCATGGGTGGAGAGGCATATACAGTATATTGTGTGCATTAGGAAAGTAGATTTGTAAGCAGACTGTGGCTGATTTCAGCTACATTGTATTGCAAAAGAATTTTCAGATTAGTCTCTCTCATCTTTTATAGTATATGGCCAGCGCCTAAGTATACAGTACTTGATCTTTTGTTGTTGATTTTCTGTTGCTCTTGTATTATACTGTTTGTGCTACTTATATAATTTTGTCCTTGGTATAAAAATTATTCTGAAAAGAATAAATCCTAACAGAGTACTTGACTAAGTAATGGAAAACACATACCTGACCTGATAAATGATGAATAGAATTCAAAACACAGATAAGCTGTGGGTTTTCAATGTTGGTCAAAATAAAACATTTTATTTTACTGTACTGAATATTTGCATAATCAATAGCTCCACTTAACATCCGCAATTTTACATTTTCACATATATTTATTTAATCATCCTGCATTATTGAGTCTAAAGCATTTGGCTACCAATATCAATCAATATTCATGATAAAATTTTTCATTATAAAATGTATAATCAGTTACAATCAGTTGCAAAATCTTCATGTCACAAAATGCATATAAAATGTGAAACCCAATTGAATGGGCATTTATCATTCATCTTTAAGGGTCAATAAATAATATCTTGCATAATTCTAAAGTATGTATATACTGTAATGCTCAAATGTTGTGATATTTCAAGATATCTTAAACTGCATTTACCCTACATACTGTACATGTGCTTTCTAAGTTTAAGCGTTTTTTTTGTTTGTTTTCTTAAATAAAATAATAATAATGTGCCATAAAAAACAGAAGTATATTGCTTTGGTTACAGCTGCGTATAATTAGGCTGATACAGAGCTGGCTACAATTACACCCCAAAACATAGGTTCAATTTAAAGTAAAGCTGCAATTGTCTTGCCTAAGTGCAGGTCAACACCAGTAGTATATGGGTCCAATTTACTCTAGACATACCTTACATACACCCATGTTTATAACCATTTGTATCATTTGCAAAATGAGCATTCGCTATTGGGCATCAATAAAATGTCAGATACTTCTTTAATACAACAGAAGAATTTCCTCATCTCACTGATGAGGAAAACAAGCAATCAAGCATTTGCTTAAACATAAACACATAAGGAGTATTTCAAATAAATAAAGAAATACCAGCGCTGATGTATATATGAAAAATATATCAATGGACAGTTGATATCCTGGTAAAAAACAATTTATTAGACAATAATCCTAAAAAAACATCATCTATATGTATAAAAACATGTGCATGATTGATGTAGCCACAAAATATAAAAAATATTAAAAAATGAAAAATTAAAAAGTATTCGAACCAATGTCCTTGGCAGCATGCAGCAGCCATAATGATAATTTTGCAGGGCTGTGGTAGTCCACCGGAAAATGTTGATAGTGCCAAAGTAAACAGGGATGAAGATTCCACAGCATACGTGGTACCAGCAAAGAATAGGGGTGTCCCAGGGTCTATAAACTCAACGCGTTTCGCTGGCTCAAAGTACCTCCAGCTTCCTCAGGAGCATATGCTTATCATTATGGCTGCTGCATGCTGCCAAGGACTGTGACAACTTGCGAACTTAACCGGTAATTACATCGCCTAAGGGATACAAATAATTTCATCATATCATATCCAGCATTTGATTTGTCATAATCTGGAGGGAATACCCATTAAGGACTAATTCATTGGTTCGAATACTTTTTCATTTTTCATTTTTTAATATTTTTTATATTTTGTGGCTACATCAATCATGCACATGTTTTTATACATATAGATGATGTTTTTTTAGGATTATTCTCTAATAAATAGTTTTTTACCAGGATATCAACTGTCCATTGATATATTTTTCATATATACATCAGCGCTGGTATTTCTTTATTTATTTGTATTACTCTTTTTTAGGGGCTTACATCCCCTATATACCAGCAGCTCTCTGACAGCGCTCGGTATTTGTGTGTTTTTATTTATACATAAGGAGTATTTGGAGGGTTTTGGTGGCACATAAGGCAGGGCCACAACTAGGGGGGGGCTAGAGGTGCACGTGCACCGGGAGGGGATTGCGGGGGGGTGAAAAAGCAGACTCTGCCATCTGAAAATGTCCCCCGCCGAAGAGGAGACTAATGCTAGAGGTCCTTACTGGACCTCTAGTGTCTGTCTCTTTCTTGGCGGCGGCCATTTTTGGATGGCCGTTTTCAGCAGATTCCATGCGGACTAGCCATCCGCATGGACTCTGCTGAAAACGGCCATCAAAAAATGGCTGCCGCCAAGGAAGAGGCAGATGCTAGAGGTCCTACTGGACCTCTAGTGTCTGTTAGCAGAGCGCAATGCACACAGCGTTCCCGGAAGTGCCGGGAACGCTGGCGCTGCAGGGAGAGGATGCTGAGAGCTGCATCTTCTCCCTTCAAACCCCCCTGGCAACGAGCATAAACCCCCCTGGCTGAGCATAAATCCCCTGACAACAAGCATGAAACCCCCTGACAATGAGCATGTAACCCCTGGCAACGAGCATGAAACCCCATGGCAACGAGCAGGTAATTTTAAAGTAATTAGAAGCATTACTGTGGGGCATAAAATGGTGTCGGGCAAATATGTAAGTGGCACTTTGGTAATAGCCATTACAGTGTGTGGCATAATGTGTAATGGGCATTATGGTGTATGGAATAATGTAAGTCACTATACCAGGGACGTCTGAGTAATGCACTGCCTTATGGAGGAGCAAGAACAAAATCCAGGTACGGGAAGGGAGGGGGGTGCAAAATTGCTGCCTTGCAGCGGGTGACAGATATCCTAGTTTCGGCCCTGCATAAGGGGCACTAGAGGGGAGCTCTGAGGGGCTTTAAGGGCATGTGAGGAGGTAAATTCTGATGGAACCTAGAAAAGACCCTGGGTCCCAGCACACACACCTCAATAGTAATATTACAGTTATCTAATATTACATTCACTATATTTGTCCAGTATCTTGAGAGGCAGGGCCGTAGCTAGGATAGTGCGGCCGGTGCCATTGCACAGGGCACCACAGGTCAGGGGGCGCTGTTTGGGCCTGTCAAATTTCTGTTTATTATCATTCTTGCTTGTAGCTTCCTCTTATTTCATTCCCAGCATCTCCTGGCCTCTCCTATCTCTTCCCTGGCTCTTCCCCATGAAGCCATGGCCCTTATTTGGGTGCATTATGTCCCTTTCAAAAATGAGGGGGGCACCAATGCTCTTTCTGGCACAGGGCACCAAAAAGTCTAGTTACGGGTCTGTTGAGAGGTAATGGTTTCCCCATTCTTGAAAACATTCTGTAATGTGTACAGCACCCAACTGAAAATCTAATTTCTTTAATTGTCTCTGCTGTCTCCTTTCTTTATTACAGAGTGTAAAACCAGACTTAAATTACTATTGCTAGACTACAGCTGAGTACACACTGGAGTGATGGGCATTCGTTTCTACAACGTAACGTATGCCCTTGAACAGGGATTGCCCGTACACACTGGAACGCATTAATGAATGATGGAACGATCACTGTTCTGTCCTTCATTAACTTACTACACATCACTAGCAATATCTCTAGGTTTGATGTGCAGGACATCAAACCGAGCAACCTGCTGGAGCATGCAATCACCAGTACACACTAATGCTGGCCATACACGCTACAATTATCGGGGCGATCCGCCTGGTATCGGCGGATCGCCCCGATAATTGTAGCGTGTGGGGGGGCGACGGAGGGTTAAATATTGCTCGGTCGGGCATGCCGGATTGTCCAGCATGCCCGTCCGATGCTATATTTTTCGGTAAACTGTCGCCCGCATCGGGCAGTGTATGCCCAGCCGCGGCCGACAAACAGACATTTCCTGTGTTCCTTCCTACGGAAGGAACAGGGAAATGTCTCCTCCCCCGGGGGCGGAGCGCAGATGTCTGCCGAATACACTGTGAGAGAAATCTCACAGTGTATGACGACGACATCTGCGGCTGGCAGCCGGCCAGATAAAATGTCTGTCGGTCTGACAGACATTTTAACAGGTAGTGTATGCCCAGCATAAGCGATGTAGGCGTTTTGTCGTTACAAATTGGTCCGACATCGCTCCAGTGTGTACCCAGCTTAAGCTGGACAAGTGCCATGGATATGTATTCCACCCAAATGTAAAGCACACAGAAATTAGAGAGAGAGGAATGGGGAGAAGAATTGCTAGAGAGAATGTTTGTTATTATTTCTCTCTTCTCTCCCATGTCTTTTACATGCATAATTTTCTTCCAGGAGCCTATTTATCAAGCCCCTAGGTAAAATCCTCCACTGATCATTAGCAATGCAAACTCCATTATTATCAATGGGTACTATGATCTTATCCCTATATACCAAACTCTGAAAAGCAAATGTTTTCAGAGTTTGGTCCTAAAAAGCAAATGTTTTCAGAGTTTGGTCCTGTTGATTTACACCATTCCCAGAAGGCATAAGCCGCTTTATGCCTATGAAGTAGGGGTGTGCCCCGGCCACTTTTCGTGTTTTGTGTTTTGGTTTCGGATCTGGATCTTTCTTCGTGCTTTGGAGCTGGATTGGTGTTGCCAAAACCACCCTTCCGTGTTTTGGGTTCTGGGTTTTGTATTTTGGATCTGTATTTTTTCTTAAAAAAGCATAAAAACAGCTAAAATCACAGAATTTGTGGGTTTTTCTGCTCCTATGCTATTATTAACCTCAATAACCTTAATTTCCGCTCATTTCCAGTCTATTCTGAACACCTCACACCTCACAATAGTGTTTTTATGTCCAAAAGGTTGCACCGAGGTAGTTGGATGACTATGCTAAGCGACACAAGTGGACGGCACAAACACGTGACCCATCTAGGAGTGACACTGCAGTGGCAGACAGGATGGCAGTTTGAAAAACTAGGCCCCAAACAGTACATAATGCAAAGAAAAAAAAGAGGTGCAAGATGGAATTGTTCTTGGGCCCTCCCACCCACCCTTATGTTGTATAAACAGGACATGCACACTTTAACAAACCAAACATTTCAGCGCCAGGGTCTGCCACACGACTGTGGCTGAAATGATTGGTTCGTTTGGGCCCCCACAAAACAAGCTGGCAATTAATCTGTCCCTGCACAAACTGGCTCTACGGAGGCAAGATTTCATCCTCATCCTCTTCATCCACCGATTCCTCACCCTCTTCAGTGTTGTGTACATCCTCATCCTCAAAGAGTATTAATTCGTCCCCGCTGGAATCCACAACCACAGGTCCCTCTGTACGTTCTGGAGGCTGGTCTCCCTGGAAGAGTTGATAATTCATTTTTATGAACATCATCTTCTCCACATTTTGTGGAAGCAACCTCCTACGCCTTTCGCTGACAAGGTTCCCGGCTGCACTAAACACTCTTTCGGAGTACACACTGGAGGGGGGGCAACTCAGGTAAAATAGAGCCAGTTTGTACAGGGACCTCTGCCAGTACAGGTACAGACTGTCTGACATGCCTACATGGATGCTGTCACCGATGTAATCCTTTAACAGACAGATGCATGCTTGTCACTGCTGCTTTGAGGATGCAGGTGCGGCTACAGCCCACACAATTCACAAAGACAGAGAAAAAAAAGAAGAATTTTTTTATTGTTTGTGGAGCGCACTTTGAGGGTTACACCACCCTTTAACAGACAGACGCATGCTTGTCGTTGCTGCTTTGAGGATGCAGGTGCGGCTACAGCCCACACAATTCACAAAGACATAAAAAAAAAAGAAGAATTTTTTTATTGTTTGTGGAGCGCACTCTGAGGGACGCACGCTTGTCGCTGCTGCTTTGAGGATGCAGGTGCGGCTACAGTACACACAATTCATAAAAACAGAAAAAAAAAGAATTTTTTTATTGTTTGTGGAGCGCACTTTGAGGGTTACACCACCCTTTAACAGACAGACGCATGTTTGTCGCTGCTGCTTTGAGGATGCAGGTGCGGCTACAGCCCACACAATTCACAAAGACAAAATAAACAAAGAATAATTTTTTTATTGTTTGTGGAGAGCACTTTGAGGGTTACACCACCCTTTAACAGACAGCTGCACGCTTGTCGCTGCTGCTCTGAGGATGCAGGTGCGGCTACAGCCCACACAATTCACAAAGACAGAAAAAAAAGAAGAATTTTTTTATTGTTTGTGGAGCGCACTTTGAGGGTTACACCACCCTTTAACAGACAGATGCATGCTTGGTGCTGCTGCTTTGAGGATGCAGGTGCGGCTACAGCCCACACATTTCACAAAGACAGAAAAAAAAAGATTTTTTTATTTTGTTTGGAGTGCACTTTGGGGGTTACAGCACCCTTTAACGGACAAGCCAAGTTTATTGTGTGAGCAAAACATGGGACGTGCTGGAATTTGCCCAGATGTAATGCCCGCACAATATTGGTGGTGTTGTCAGATATCACAAATCCCCTGGAGAGTCGAAGTGGGGTAAGCCACTGGGCGATGATTTCCCTCAGTTTCTCTAAGAGGTTGTCAGCAGTGTGCCTCTTACTGAAACCGGTGATACACAGCGTAGCCTGCCTTGGAACGAGCTGGCGTTCATGAGATGCTGCTACTGGTGACACTGCTGTTGTTGCTGCATAAGGTGATACATTTACCCAGTTGGCTGTCACAGTCATATAGTCCTTAGACTGCCCTGTTCCACTTGTCCACATGTCCGTGGTTAAGTGGACATTGGGTACAACCGCATTTTTCAGGACACTGAGGACACTTTTTCTGACGTTTCTGTACAGTCTCGGTATCGCCTGCTAAGTGAAGTGGAATCTAGACGGAATTTGGAACCGGGGACACACTACCTCCATCAATTCTCTAAATCACACTGCACTAATGGCGGATACCGGACGCACGTCTAACACCGACATAGCAGTCAAGATCTCAGTTATACGTTTTGCTTCAGGATGACTGCTGTCGTACTTCATCCTCCTCGCTAAGGACTGTTGGAGGGTCAATTGTTTAGTAAAAGTAGTGGTGTTCCTACTTCCTCTCTGGGATGATGAACAACTCCCAGCAGCAGCAACAGCACTAGGAGGAAGTGGCTCTTGATCTTTCCCTATTTTATTTTTATCGGAGAAAGTTTGGTACTCCATTTATGTTATATTGATATATACGTGCGGCTAAGGCGCACACAAACACAGAAAATATTTTTTTATTTTTGTTGGAGACTAGTGCACTTTGTGGGTTACACCACCCTTTAAGAAATGAGCCAGCTGGCCCTTTACTTATGGGACACAGGCGCTCGCTTGGCGCTGCTCCTTTGTTGATGCACGTGCAGCCACAGTGCACACAATTCACAAACACAGAAAATATTTTTTTATTTGGTTTGGAGTGCACTTTGGGGGTTATAGCACCCTTTAACGGTCCAGCCAGCCGGCCCTTTACTTATGACACAGGCGCACGCTTGGCGCTACTTTGTTGATGCACGTGCGGCTACTGCGCACACAATTCACAAACACAAAAATATATATATTTTTAATTTTTTTGGAGTGCAATTTGGGGGTTACAGCACCCTTTAATGGACAAGCCAGCCGGCCCTTTACTTATGACACAGGCGCATGCTTGGCGCTACTTTGTTGATGCACGTGCGGCTACTGCGCACACAATTCACAAACACAGAAAAAGTATTTATTTTTTTGCACTTGGGGGGAGCACCCCTGATGGACAGAGTACCCCTGGACAACACTACAGCACCCCTTTAGGACTGAGACACTGCAAAGCCCCTATGGACAACTGACTGCACAACACAGTCCAGCCAGCCCCTATGGACTTTGGAGGAGTGGACACAGCCCCTTTGGACAACAGCAGCACAGCACAACACAGCTAGCCCCTATGGACTTTGGAGGAGTGGACACAGCCCATATGGACAACAGCAGCACAGCGCAGCACAGCACAGCAAAACACTACACTGCACTACACTACACTACACTACACAGCCCAGCCAGTCCTAACTCCCTCCCTACCTCTTCACTGTCCACAGCCGAGTGAGAAAATGGCGCCGACGCGGGTATCTTATATAGATTCCAAAACCCGCGAGACCCGGAAGGCGGGATGATGACGTTTTGCCTCGATTTCAGGTCCGAGTCAGGCGGGAAAAGTCGAGCCTGACTCGGATCAGCCTCGGATCCTCGGATTTCTGAAATCCGAACCCGCTCACCCCTACTATGAAGGCATAAAGTGGTGGAAGGTGATCCATCAGCATCACATAGAAGTCCAACATATTGTGTCTCATTTCTATAAAATGTTTGGCCACTGGTGGAGTGCCAAATCCAAGGAAGTGGAGGCCTTTTTAATGGAGGATCTATGTAGAGCTACAGTATATGTTCCTTTAACAAACATATTGTCTTGCCAATATATATATACGATTTCAGGGACATTGGATAATATATATTACGTATTTGCTTTCACAGATTAAAGAGTAATTCATTTTATAAGAAGTGTTAGATATTGGATCTTTACAGTGATCGCCGATGGATATAAAGCAGCAATTCCGATAGATATAAAGCAGCAATTGGTGCAACCCGAAAACCAGAACGCACCCGGTTTTAGTGATAACCGTCATGTCAGTTCTTTGAAGCTAATGTCGGAAAATGTCATTTTGTCCTTTAAATTATTGCTTTGTTTGTAACAGAGCATTGGTACATTGTGGCATACATGCCCCTACACTAGATCATTTTGAATGATGTGCCAGTGTCGTGATATAGCAAGTTTAATTATGTGTTAACTGATGGAAAAGGTAGTGGAAAAAATCATGCACCCAGAGTTCCATTATCTCTTATCACCGGCAAGTAAAGCAGCTCTGTCAAGCTCCAAACATTTATTAAACGCCTCATTCACTTCATTTGTGTCATAACCAAGCTGTATAAATTTGTTGCCCGTGGCCCTCAGGGCCTGTGGTAATTGATTTCTATCAGATGCAATGAGTTTGACTCAAATTAATTGAGAAAAAGGAAGTCCTTTTTTCAACAGGCGAGAGTGACAGCTATATCTGCAGCAAGTGTCATGTCTCTAACAGTACTCTTTTTATAGACAGTTGTCATGTACTGTCCACTTGTAATGTATAAAGAGTTAATAACCCTGCAGCTAAATTTCAAAGTGAATCTAATACTGCTGTTTAACGTATTCAAATCATTAAAGAAGGTGAGAAGTCTGGATTCGCCCTCCTCATCCACACAAAAAATAAGTAATCTGTATAGCACACTATATAACACACATTAATACAATTCTGCTTATATATTTATCAGACATGCTCACCTTCTAAACCACGCTAGACATCTTCCCATCATATATATATATATAATTCAGGTTCAAAATATGGGACCCCCTGGGTTAGCATAACTAAACTGCTTCAGAACATCAGTAAACTTTTGGTCCGCTGGCTGTTAGCATTACCATGGTAGCATGTCTGCGGTCAGGGCCAGAGTGGCCATCTGGCACTTCTGGCAAATGCCAGAAGTGCCAATGGCCTGATGGGCCATTCTGGAATGACATGTCCTTTCCTCTACAGACATGTCTCCTCACTAGAGACAGTGGTGGGTACTGTTTGGGAGGCTCCATTAGTGTCAGCAACTGTCACATTGGCACAACTGCAGCTGCTGTGGAAAAAGGTGGGAAAACCACTTAGGGGCGGTCTCTCAGGTCAGTCAGTCAGAGTATCCTCTATCCTCCGGGCTCCAGACACAGGACATTGAAATGTGTTAAATTAGGAAGGAATGAGAAGATACAGAAAAGTGTTCCATTAAGTAACAGTTTACTAAAGCATTACATTAGTAGCAGTTGAAATTAGTATACATAGGGGTCTATTTACTAAGCAGTGTTAGGAGACAGAGTGACAAGTGATAAGAAAGTGATAAGGTGCCAGCCAATCAGCTCCCAACTGTCATCTCACAGGCTGTGTTTGAAAAATGACAGTTGGGAGCTGATTGGCTGGCACCTTATCACTTTCTTATCAATTTTCACTCTGTCTCCTAACACTGCTTAGTAAATAGACCCCTAATATTCTGAACAAGTATACTGATGTTCTGTAGCAGTTTAGTTATGCAAACCCAGAGGCTTCCATGTTCCATCATCAAACAGTTATCCAAATAACTCAAAAAATAAACCAACAAAATGTTTCCAGCAGGACACATGCAAGAAGTATTATAAGCCTAATTAACAATACAGGTGTAAACCCTATTTACACTCACTGGTGCAACTTGATAGACATGTGAACACAGATTTGTTGGTGGGAACCTTTTACAACTACAACATGCTCTTAAGACTGCACGCACAATGATAAATTTAACCCGAAATACACACAACACAATTAAGCTGCACGAGAGGACACAATTTAATTGTTTTCAATATCATGTGATGACAGTAAAATATTAATCACAGTGTAAATCTCACTCGTAACTGAATTCCCCCCAAAGGGTCAAAACAGAATTTCCCAGGTGGCCTGAATATTGCATGCAAGGTTAGAGATTGTGAGAAACCTCCGTCCCTGTGAATCCTCTCCCCGCACTTCTCAGGTTATTTTTTGCAAAAGATACCCTGAGACTGTGCCTCTGTATGCTAAGAACCCTCCCAATCACTAAGCTTACCTCCAAACAGGGACTAGTGATCGTGATCTGGTGATCTCTGCTGTGATTCCGGTCAGCTGATCACCGTGCATCTGCTCTGTGATCCCGGTCAGTTGTTTTGCAATGTCAGCTGAGATGTCGCAGGTGAAATGGGGGAAAGACCTAATAACATCATCTCCAGGTGCCGTTATTATCACAAGGATCCCCTGTTATTTTTTACAATTCAGTTTTAGAAAATCTGAGCAGATTGCGTTTCCCATTACAATTATGGGAAGTGCGTTCTGCTTAATAAAAAGAAATGTGGTAATTAGGGCTTGGAGGAGAATTTAGAGAATTATGCAACAATTCCCCTTTAGTACATTTAGGTGATACTAAAATAATGAGAAAAGGGTGTGAAAACAATAGTTTAGTAAAAATAATATTGATAAATATTCCTACATGACTGAGCCTCATTGGCTGTGGAGAAGATGTGTCTATAGTCTCATATACCTAATAAATTGTCATATGTATCTAAATTGTATCGGGTTGGATACGGGATGGATACGGGATGCTGGCGGTCGGGATCCCAGCAGTCAGAATCCTGACGTTGGCAACCCCACAGGGTTAGGATACCAACACCTGTTGGGTAAGTATCCTAACCCTAACCCTACCCTAACCTTCCCTCCCCACACCCTAAACCTAACCTCCCCCTCTAGTGCCTAAACCTAACCCTCCCCCAGTGACTAATCTTAGCTCTCCACCCCTAGTGCCTAACCCTAACCCCTAACCCTCACCCTATCCCCACTACTTACGGTCAGGATGCAAGCAGTCAGGTTGCCAGCGTTGGAATTCTGACTGCTGTTGGGATTATGGCGCCAGCATTTTGGGCGCCAGCATCCCGCGCATCGCTATCTGAACTGCATCCCATTGTATCATATGCCCCCATATTCTATATGCAGCAATATGATACTATAATGTAGGTGAAAGAGACTAGAATACAAAGATTTTTTTAATAATTCAAAAAAAAAACATCATAAGTGACCCTTATTCCCTAGTTCCACAACAACACAGTTAGACCACTAAAGCTGCATACACACACAACGATTTAGTTAATGAACGATTTTAGTAAACGATTTTTTCCCTTGAAAAAATTAACTAAAATCGTTTACTAAAGTTGTTCATTTACTAAATGTAATGAACGATTTTTTAGAACTACAAACGATTTTTGCATATTAACTTACTGAAAATCGTTCAGTTGACAAGTCTGACTGAACTACAAACTACAAACTACAAACTACAAACGTGAACGCGCATGAACGATAATCGTTCATCGTTTGACTCAGAAAGTGAATGATTTTTACAAACGATTATCGTTAAACGATATTGTTTAACGTTAATCGTTCAAAGAATCATTGTGTGTGTATGCACCTTTAGAATTAGGCACATTTGGCAGTGTGCCCTGTCATATCTTCGTATTTACACTGTAACAGCGGACAATAGCAGATTTGTCACAACTCCTTTTCTTGCAGTGTGGAGCCAGAGAGGTTGCAAGTATGTTTTTGCTGTGTCCAAAATGAAAAATGTTGAAACCCCCCCAACAGAAATCCAGTGATTGCCCTGTGCACAGAGCAAATACGTGGACAATACATTATGCTAACTGGAATAGCACTCATTCTCCATAAGGCCCAATAATGTTTTAGAAACATTTATTCAAATTGTAATAGTCATCAGTGACATGTGATAGTCTAGAGAAATATATATAATTCACACGCTGTGAGGATTTAAGCCTCAGATCTACTTGATCTATCCATCTGTCCTTGAAATTATACTCCTAATAGAAAAATGCTGAAAGACATGTAATCTGCTCCTGTGTTCTCAATGGACTAATTAAAATGAGAGATGTTCCTTATGTTTATAAAAAAAATGGCTACAAATATGGAAAGAAGGAGTTACATTTGAACAATTTTTGTTGTACAGCATAAAATGATACTTTCAGTATTTTTGGAAAATTTTCTGCAATGTTCTTTACTACCCAAATAGAAAAAAAAGTCTGTAACCACAGACATTTCTCATGTACTACAATTACAATTTTATTCAAATGAACATTAGCTTAATGGTATAATCCTACAAATTGGACAGATATTGCTGCATTGTGAGATACATAGGGGCATGCATAAAGTTGGATAGAATGTGCACGCAAGTCGCAAGTGCAAATGGCATCCACAAAAAAATCAATTTTGCTTAGCCTGCAGTCCTGGGGTATGGTACAAAATGTCAACATTCACAATTTGGACCTCAACATAATGTCAGCATTGCAGCCTAGTCCTAACTGCTGAATAACTCTAACTGTAGCCTAGCCCTAATACCATCCTAACCCTAACTGCAGCCTGACCCTAACCGCAGTCTAAACCTAACTGCAGCCTATTCCTAACTGCAGCCTAAACATAACCGCAGTCTAAACCTAACTATAGCCACTCCTTAACTGCAACCTAATCCTAACTGCAGCCTACCCCTAACTACAGCCTAGCTCAAACTGCAGCCTAACCCTAACTGCAGCCTAAACCTAACTGTAGCCTAGTCCTAACTGCAGCCTATTCCTAACTGCAGCCTAACCCTAACCACAGCTTAGCCCTAACTGCAGTCTAACCCTAACTGCAGCCTAACCTTAACTGCAGCCTAGTCCTAACTGCAGAATAACCCTAACTGTAGCCTAGCCCTAATATCATCCTAACACTAACTGCACAGCTTAGCCCTAACTGCAGTCTAACCCTAACTGCAGCCTAACCCTAACTGCAGCCTAGCCCTAATATCATCCTAAACTTAACTGTAGCTTAGCCCTAACTGCGGCCTAGCCCTAATATAATCCTAACCCTAACTACAGCTTAACCACAGTCTAAACCTAACTGTTAGCCTAGCATTAATGCAGCCTATTCCTACCTGCAGCCTAGCCCTAACTACAGCCTAGCCCTAACTGCAGCCTAACCCTAACTGCAGCCTAGCCCTAATCACAGCCTATCCCTAACTGCAGCCTAACCCTAACTGCAGTCTAGCCTTAACTGCATCCTATTCCTAACTGCAGCCTAACCCTAAATACAGCCTAGCCCTAACTGCAGCCTAACCATAACTGCAGCCTAAACCAAACTGCAGCCTAGCCCTAATATCATCCTAACCCTAACTGCAGCCTAACCCTAACTGCAGTCTAAACCTACTGTAACTGTAGCCTAGCCTTAACTGCAGCCTATTCCTAACTGAAGCCTAACCCTAACTGCAGCCTAGCCCTAATATCATCCTAACCTTAACTGCAGCCTAACCCTAACCACAGTCTAAGCCGAAATGTATCCTAGCCTTAATATCATCCTAACCCTAACTTCAGCATAACCCTAACTACAGCCTAGCCCTAACTGCAGCCTAGCTTTAACTACAGCCTAGCCCTAACCACAGCCTAACCATTACTGCAGCCTAGCCCAAACCACAGTCTAACCCTAACTGCAGCCTGGCTCTAACCTCAAACGAACCTAACTGCAGCCTTTGCTTAACCGCTACTGTACCTAACCCTAAACCTACGACTAAAATGAGTTGTTAACATCGTGCCTGTCGACTTTATGACCATGTCAACATTATGTCAATATCGACATCGGGCCATGTCAACATTCTGAATGTTGACATTTGGCTATATACCCAAACCAGGCCGTATCACAAGATATGTGGTTCTCGGTAAGGATAAAGCTTAGTATACTTGCTGGGTTTACTCCAGAAGATGTGGTGTGACAGTGTCAGTAATAGATGGTAACGTAACAGTACACAATTCATGCACAATATAGTCAGTCTATGGTGCAGTTCTGAGTCAAACGGATGTTCAAGTCAACTGTGCATGTATCTGAATCGCATATCATGGTGTGCACATGCGGTGCATAATGTGCCTGAAGTCACATGTAGGTGCGTGAGTGGCGCATCTTGTACGAAAATGAAGTAGGCGTAATTAAGCGGCAACTGGGTGGTGAATATCAAGACACACGGAGCGACTGTTTGAGTCGTGCATATGGGGAAGGGAAATCTGTTTCTGACAGATCTCTTGCATCTAGCATGGGGTTGGTACAAGTGCAGATAGTAATGATAACTGTTGTGACTGTGGATGCTAGAACAGTGGACGGGATAGGCCTGCACTTTCAAACACACAGATTTGCAGTTTACTTTGGCCAAAGGGAAAAGTAATGCCGAAACGTCCGACTCAGAATCAGCCCCATGTCTGGAAAATAATATTAATAGTCTCACTTACCATGTAAAAGTGTATTAAAACCAGATGCAAATACAAACAAAAAGTACTAAGTAAGTTCAACTGTCTTCCCCTTTAACAGTTCAACTGGGAAACTACTTTTTTGCTGCCGACTGTTTGCAAATATCAATGTAATAATGGGGATAGATCGCAGCAGCCACACTACTAATAAATCACCCAGTGGATTTATTATTTCAATTTATGCAATTAATTACAAATAAACACATGGGACTCTTTATGCTTCTAAGTTGACGTGTAGTATGGTAATTTATCTAAGAAGGCTAGGAATTTTTTGTATTCTCCAATTACAATAGAGCAAGTAGAGTTAACTCTTCATTCCTTCTCTGGGAAAAAGGCTCCTGGTTTGGATGGTGTGCCCGTTGAGTTATATATAAAACATGTCTCCTTTTATTTGCCTCTATTATTGGAACTTTATAATCAATTATTTACAAATGCTGTTCTTCCACAATCTATGTGTCAGGTTTCAGCCTAGGAGCGGCCGTTACTCACCTCAGCATCGGCTTCCTCTGACCTCTCGAGTGCTCAAACACCAGGTGCGGCAGAGAGTGATGCGCTGAAGATTATACCTGGGGTCGGCTACCAAATTTTGGCTCATTTATGGTGGTGGCTTAGAGATCCAGACCCCAATGCTTTACCGAAATTATTAGTCGCACAGTTGGGATATTTCCATACTCCACTACAGACACTTGTAAGTGGAAAGATAACTGGGAGTGGTATTCCTCTGATTAATCAGGCGATTAGGGTATGGGAATTTGTATTGAAGCTGTCAGGGGGGAGGAACTATATCCAGAAACACCGCTCTGGCATTCTAGAACCTTGTCTGAACTCTCTGCTTTACAGATTCGTGAGGCATGGAATGAGTGGGGAGTGATATCTGTGGGTCAAATAAACACTTCCGGGGTTGTTAAATAATTTCTCAATTGCAATAAGAATTTGGTTTGCCAAATGCAATTTTTTTTAGATTCTAACAACTTAGGCACTCACTGCCCACTACTGCTTTTCAGTAAAAAGATTTTATTTACTAAGGTGGACAATTTATTTATTTATTAACGGTTGTCTATATACTGTAGCGCACACATATTCCACAATTTTTGACCACTCACATCAGTCCCTGCCATAGTGGAGTTTACAATCTATAGTCCCTACCATATATATACATCCTCATCATCAATATCCTCATCATCAACATCCTTATTAGTGTCAGCTATACAAATATCCTCCTCATCCTGGTACACTTCCACAGCAGCAAACTCGATTTCTATGTCAGCATGTTGACTTGTGCTTCTCATCCCCACATTTGTAGAGGGTGCACAAATGGTGGAAGGAGGCTCCTCTTTAAATACAGAATTGGAAGGGTCAGGCTCACACATGGCAACTGCAGAAACAATTAGACTCTCCTCAGGGATTTCTGGCATTTCTGAGCACACAGTTGGTTCCTGTGCCTTAACAATTTTCCTTTTTCTTGAAACTTCTACAGGGAGAAGGGCTTACATCACCATAAGAGGCAGAACCACCAGTCATAAATAAAGGCCAAGGTTTTTCCTTGCCACTTCATGTGGTGAAAGGCATATTGCCAATTTTATGTCTTTCTGCAGCTAACTTTCCCTTTTATGTTTATTTTTACCCTGACTAAAACCTTGGGCATCGGCTTTAGTAGATGACGTAGATGGACTAGTATCGTCATGACTGGTAGCACTGTCAGCAGATCCAGCACTAGTATGTGGTTCCTGCTCTCCTCTCAACTGATCGTTAGCCATATCAACAAACATGAATGAAGTGGGGTACAGCACACATGTCAATTTGTACCAATTTTAAATATTACACTGCGGTATCAATGATCTACAGTGTACAGCGTCACTCACAATACTTTATGAATTTTATTTTACACTGCGGTATAAATGACCTACAGCATCACAATATTTTTAGGAATATTACACTGTGGTATTACTGACCAACAGTGTCACAACACTTGTATGAATAATATTACACTGCGGTATTACTGACCAACAGCGTCACTCACAATACTTTATGAATCTACTTTACACTTCAGTATGATGTACCTATAGCGTCACTCACAATACTTTATGAATTTTATTTTACACTGTGGTTTCAATGACCTACAGCATCACAATATTTTTATGAATATTACACTGTGGTATTACTGACCAACAGCGTCACAATATTTGGATGAAATTGGGTAGCACCTACAGTGTCACAATACGTGTATAAATATTACACTGCAATACTACCTACAGTGTCACAATACTTGAATGATATTGGGGTACCACCTACAGTGTCACAATATTTTTATGAATATTACACTGTGGTATTACTGACCAACAGCATCACAATACTTGGATGAAATTGGGGTAACTCCTACAGTGTCACAATACATGTATGAATATTACACTGTGATACTACCTACAGTGTCACAATACTTGGATGAAATTGGGGTACCACCTACAGTGTCACAATACATGTATGAATATTAATCTGTGCTACCACCTACAGTGTCACAATATGTGTATAAATATTACACGGCAGTAAAACTTACAGTGTCACAATACTTGTATGAAATTGGGGTACCTCCTACAGTATCACAATACATGAATGAATATTACATATAAATATTAAACTGCAGTCATACCGGCAGTGTTACAGGAAAAAAAAAATATATATATATATAATACCCTGGGGTACAACACATCAAACAAATATTATTTTTTAAATTATATTATTAGCTTTTATTTTTTTTTACACTGGGCACCCTTGGATGGGCAGAGCACCCCTGGAAGACACAGCAGCCCTTTGATGGACAGACAGAGCACCACTGGAGGACATAGCAGTCAATTTACGGATGAACAGAGCACCCCTAGACAGACAGAGCACCCCTGGAGGACACAGAAACTCCTTGATGGATGGACAGAGCACCTCTGGAGGACACAGCTCCCCTGCATGGACACAGCACATCTGTTCACTACACTCTCCACAGCCGGAGTGAAATGGCACAGATCACCAGAGACCTATATAGATTCCAAAGAGAGAATCCGACAATGGGAGGATGATGTTTTGCCTTGTTTTGGAGTCCGAGTCAGATGGGAAAACTCAAGCCTGACTCGGATGCTACACAGATCCCCTATATTCGGGTGAACCCAGTTCTCTGAAAACCGGACCTGCTCATCTCTAGTACACACAAGGGTTAATTTTTGTTTGGTGCCAATTAACCTACTAGTATAGTTATGACTTGCCAGCAATAATCCGGGTTTTAGTTGCAGTATAAAAGGGGTATTACAGAGAAGATGTAGTTCATAGACCGGCAGACTACAGTAAATGCCGCCGGTCTATATCCCGACAGAAGAAGCCCGATGGGGGACTTAAGATAGGCGGCAAAATACCAACACCTATCTTAATCCCGAAGCCAGAATGTCAGCCCAAACGAGGTAAGTCTGGGATGTCCTTAGCATTAGCATGGGGGGGAGGTTAGGTTTAGGGAGTTTAGCGGGTTTAGGGTTAGGTTTTAAGGGAGGAGATTAGGATTAGGCACCCCCGGGGGCAGGTTAGGGTTAGGCACCCCTTCAGGAGGGTTAGATTTAAAGTGCGAGAAGGGAGGGTTAGGTTTAGGCACCCCTGGGGGGGATTTAGGGTTAGGCACCACCTGGGAGTTTTAGGGTTAGGCACCCCTAAGGGAGGGTTGGGGTGGGGTGGGTTAGGGTATGCACTATGTAAGACAATCTCTGTATACATTGCATTTGTGGCATGCCATCGGCTCATCATTGCTGACATTAGTCATGCAGCAGTTCAGACTAACAGACTGACTTTGAAATGCTTGTCAACCCTTAGAAATGCTGTCAGCACACTCTGCAATAATTGAACCGGACAGCAGGAATTCACTGTTTAGCCTGATTAGTGCACAGTGTGTACCCAACTTTAGCTAAAAAAATAATACCCTCTTTATACCACAGCTAAACTTGGGATATTGGCGTGTTACTACGGGTTGCTGCTACGTCAGAGGTTCCCAAACACGATCCTTAAGGCTCCCCAACCATTCAGGTTTTAGAGATATCCATGGTTGAGCACAAATGGTTAAATCAAATTAACTGAGGTACTAATAAATTCACCTGTGCTCAACCATGGATATCTCTAAAACCTGAACTGTTGGGGAGCCTTGAGGACCACGTTTGGGAACCTCTGTGGTAGGTGTAAATTTGGCCAGGGTTGGAATCCCGGGTTAAGGGAACAACCCGTGTAACCCTGCCGTGTAAACTGGTAACCTGGGTTGTCCAACCCTGGACCTGTTTACAGGATGGAGAGTTCTGGATTTTCCAGCACTTGGAGATGATGTCATCTACAAGTTCTGGCAAACCAGTTCCACTGTGCCCATGTGCAGTGTGATCGGCGCCAACCTAGACATAACCTGCACTAATTAAAGCACTAAAAATTGCCCCCTTCAGTGTATATGAATAGTTATCTAAGTTGTTAGAGATGAAACCTGGAAAATGGAAACTAGTATTCTGGTTTTCACATTATTCTGCTAATAAAAAAGAGCTACAAGATATCTGTAATTAACAGGTGTCTATAAATGCTTAGAGATTTAGGGCCAGATATTACCAGTTTAATATTATTACTAATGCAATTAATAAAACAAAATCTCTTGATAGGATGTGCCAAAGATATACACCACTTTGAGCAATGATGCCATTGTCAGGCAATAAATTATGTAATTAAGAGAAAAGTCTACAAACTTCTGGAAAGCTTAGAGCAGTAGTTCCCAAACTTTTTTGAATCATGCCACCCCAGAGTATCAGCATTTTTTCTACAGTACCCCTAGGACAATAGTTTCCTACTGACAAACTCAGCAAAAATTATTTAATGAGGTAAATTGTACTTAATAGCCATCCTTAGGTTCAGTTATGTGGGGATGGATAGGGCTGTGCTTCTGTTTGTCCACAAATTTTATGATCAGCAGTTGCAGATTTTATGATCAGCCCACCCAGGAAAATCCACCACTTCAGTGAGCCAGTCACAGTCCATGACTACACTGGCTACACGGTGACTGACAGTGGCTTCCCATTGGAAGGGGATGGGTATGGGATACCGGCACTTGACAACCGGCCTCCCCTTCATACCATACTGGGAAGGTGGCGGAACTGGAGGTGGTGGCTCCCAAAAGGCTGGGTAGATCTGAAAGTGGGCCAGGAGGTGCTGCTGCTGTAGAGAGGATAACACCTCAGATTCCCCTGTGTGACCACTGACAGGATTCCAGTGACAGAGATCAAGTGAGGATGTCTGGATAGGTCTGTAAAAACCATGCATTTACAGCCCACCTACAGCCCACACACTGCAGCTGCTTACATATAAAGTCCTCTGCTAGATTGTCCACAGGGCACAGGATAGGTAACAAACTTGTAATCCTCAACCCTTCCTATTACAGTAAACCACTGATTTTAGCTAGTAACTGCAAGCCTTATTATTAACTTACAGTGAGCTGAATTAAGCAGAATCAAGTTACATCTGATCTTAACCCTTCCTCACTACATTCGCCCTATAATGACAGCTGATCATTACACACCACCGCAGACTGTGAAAGGCAACTTCTTAAGGGGATATTTAGTAAATCTTGGAGAGAGATAAAATTGTGAGAGATAAAGCACCAGCCAATCTGCTCCTTTTTGTCACATTACAGACTGTGGGGTCTATTTACTAAGCAGTGTTAGGAGACAAAGTGATAAGGTGCCAGCAAATCAGCTCCTAACTGTCATTTTTCAAACACAGCCTGTAAGATGGAAGTTAGGAGCTGATTGGCTGGCACCTTATCACTTTTCACTTTGTCTCCTAACACTGCTTAGTAAATAGGACACTGTGTTTGAAAAATGACAGTTAGGAGCTGATTGGTTTGTGCTTTATCCCCAACAATTTTATCTCTCTCCAGACTTTATTAAATATTCCCCTAGACTGTCAATTATTTATCTCATCAGCTACCAAGCAGGTTAATAGAGTTGGAGCAAGCCAGTTCCAAAAGCTGAGACTTAGGACAGATGCCAGCATAAATAATTGCTACGGCTCCCAAAGCTGATTTGTGTCTCCACTACAGTTCTACTGTCAGGAAAGAAAAACAGAGTTAACTTGTATAGATTTAAAACTAAGCTAGCCTGCAATAATGGTATGAACTGATTTGTTCCAGATCTCATAGTTTAGGCCAAGTGAAAATGTAAATATATATAGTGAAGTTACCTAAAGTGTTTTGTTAAACTGTCTTATAAAATTGCTTCTGAAGCTATATGTTTATAGTGTAAAACTGGATTGTTTGGATAATTATCATTGCATTGTTGAACCTGGTTGGTGTTCTTGAAAACAGGTAAACCCCAGGAGAGGTGATCGGAGGAGCCCACTAACCCTGCTGAGCTCCAGTTAAATAAATGATTACGCTGTTCTGTGTGAATTACTTACGTAGAATGTTAATATTTATACCTTGCTGTTGAAACGTATTAAGGTTATATTTCTGATGCTATTGTGGTCCAGATGAATAACACTGTAAATAAATAGACATTTTCTGGAAAACAGTTGGCATGGTTTATTGTAGTGCCATAACTCCTTTCCCTCTGATGCAGAGTATGACCATCTATTCCTTCTGGTAAGATATCTGAATGCTACAACATCACCCTATACCACCTGGCGGGGTATCACAGACTTGATGGCTGGAGACATACAAGACGGAGAGGTTTGATGGCTGGAGACACTGACACCCCCAGCCTCCCAAGTCACCCACTGTCACTAGAGGCCACAGCCACTTGGTGAAGCCATACCCCCTTCTCAGATGCAAAGGCACATGCAAAGGGTCCTACATTGGTGGGGGGTGGCTCAGCCACAATCTTGCCTCAAATTGGCCAATCCCAGCTCTGCTCAAACTATGAACAGCTCAGTTATTTAACCAGTGGTTGTATACTCAATGTTATATACACTGGTGGAGCTTGAGCTAAGCAGGTTTCATTCAGCTCGCCAGCCAGAGCCACCCTGTACCCTCCTCAGGCCATCACACAACAGCATGTACTGGGCTGGGGAGGGAGGCTGCTGCCATCACTGAGCAGCAGCAGTCTCTTTAGTATCCCTGTGCTGATCTGCCCCACACTGGTGCTCTACTGACAGTGGTAGTAGGCAGGAGAGAAGTGTTATGAGAGGATTGCCCTGCCCCCCCCCCCCCCCACCCACCTCCCTGGATCTGCCACTGCAGCACTTACTGTTCCTCCAATATAGCTGCTCAAGTCATACTTATTCTATAAACTGTTGTTATACTCCAACGCTCATTCTCAACATCTGAGGCAGTCAAACCCATTTTTCTTAATGGCTGTTGACGTCTGTTTCCAGGTAGAGAATTTGTACTGATCAACTTTGTCGCCTGTGCTAGTATTTTTTTATTAACATACATTTGCTGCCTTTGTTTCTTTTTCCTGCAGTCAGTTCAACAAGTAATTGCCCATTTATTGGCATCTCTTGCTGAAAGATGTGATTTGTTCTTTTAGGATGAAATGACACATATACTAATTGCTCCCACTTTGTATTAGAAGTACAAAGGTGGTTTACATATTTCGGTGTCACTCATCATTAGCACTTACAGTATCTGTAGTTTTCTGTATATCTATTGCACCACCCTGAACACAGTGTACTATTTACACTGAAACATCGGCTACATGATGTATAAGTGATGATTTTTCTTAAGAATTCTTAGTGCTGTCTATTTATTTGCTTTTATACTATATATAGTATAATATATACATGAGAAAAGCAGGCACTCACAAGAACACAAATGTAAATGAAGGTACAGTACCAGAAAGATTGTAATAATACAATCCTAAAAAAATGACGTCAGTCAAAAGATGCAATATAGATAGATAGATAGATAGATAGATAGATAGATAGATAGACAGATAGATAGATACCAAACACACACTAATATGCAAAACTTGCACGTACTTTCAACAATATCAATATATGTTTATCTGTGATTCTTTGCAAATCAACAAAGAAGCAAACTGTTTTATTTTAACTTCTTTCCTTATCAAGATGTATCCAATGACAGATCTATAAATACAATAATCAGTCTTCTGGTGTACAGTTTTAACTTTATCATTTGGAGCTTTAGTTTTAGAACAAAAAAAATGTGCTATTGTGAAGCATAAAAATTTGCGATTATCAAGAGTCAACATCTCTCCAGGATTGTGATTCCTCCAAACAATCAGTTTCTCAACCATTGGCTTAACCAGTTCAGATCACTTGAAGGTGCAACAACACAATGAACACAATGATTATTATAGTAACATACCACCCAACATAATGGAGTCTGAAATTAGGACTCCTTGTGCACCAAAGACGTGTGCCAGATAGAGGATGGTCTTTCGATTAGGGGTGTGGTCTCATGGCATGCTCTCATGTCTCCACCCATCCACACTGCTGTCTTCCCCCATCTGCACAACTGTTTTCTACCCATCTGCATCACTTTGGTTTCCCCCCATCTCTACTGCTTAATCTTCCACATCTCCATGACTTTCTGCTCAGACCTCAATTGCATAGACTACATGTGTGTATTCCAATGAGCACACAATTGTGTGAATTAGCAGCTCCACCATTTTGTGAGTGACAGCAATCTCACTCTGTGAGAGTGCTGAATCTGCAGTTAACCACAGGGTGTGATGGCATACCATATCTGTATTGCACAAGGAACACATCCATTAAGGCTTCAACCTTAATGATTGGAATGATATTGCTTTTTGAAGTTTGAGTGGCAGAAATTTAGTAGGTTTTGTGAAAATTGTGAAGCTTTATTGGGACATGTGAAACCATAAGGTTTTTGTCTATGGAATTTCAAAATAAAAAAAGATGTGTTCCCTCCCAAAAAGCACTACCAGCCCCAAGCTTTTCACTGCTGGGTCTAGTTGTGAAAATACAGGGGACAACAAGCATAGGGATCCCCTGTATTTAGCACAACCAACACTGGGCTCTGAGCTGGTCCTAGTTTTGGAAATACAGGGGAAAAAATTTAGTAGGGTTCCCCTGTATGTACCAATACCAGCACCGGACCCTTTCTAGCGGAGGGGGGGTAATGCCACAGCCAGGGGAGCCCTTTCACTGGGTCCTCCAGCCAAAGCATTAGCCCTGACCACTGATCAGGCCAGTTGGGGATCCCTAGGGAGCTGGGGATTTCCCTCAATAAAGGAGTCCCCCAGTCTCCAGACCCCAGGCCTAGACTGAAAGCCCAGTGCTATCCCCGGCACCCTCGGTGGGTGCTGGGTTGATTGTGTGAAGTGAACCATCATCCCTATAAAGCTCAACTATCCCTGGGCTTTTCATGGCCAGTCCTGGTTGTGAAAATACAGTGGACAAAAGACGTAGGGGTCCCCCATATAGAGCACAACCAGCACCGGGCTAGTCAGAACCATCCCTGGTTGCCAAAATATGGGGGATAAATGATGTAGCGGTCCCTTGTAATTTGAGTAACCAGCACTGGGCTCTGGTTCAGTCCTGGTTTTGGAAATACAGGAGGAAAAATGAGTAGGGTCCCCCTGTATTATCCAGAACTAGCACTGGATTTTTTCTAGCGGAAGGCTAATGCCTCAGCCAGGAGAGTCCTTTCACCGGGCCCCCCAGCCAAAGCATTAACCCTGACTGCTAGTCATAAACCACAAATACCAGCATGCAGGGCATAAGGACCCACTGGCACCTGTAGTCCACCTGTAAAGAAAATATTAAAATAAACACAATACACTTTAATATAGTAATATTGCATTTTACTGCATCTTCACCTGGGGGCAAGCTCTTTTGCATGGCCAACGCCACCCCAGGGCTTCGGCGTCTTCACCTGGTGGACACCAACCTGCCATTGCTTCAGCATCTCCGCCTAGTGGGCGCCAACCCGCATTTTTGCTTGGGGGGTGGCAGCCAATTAGATCTTTTGCATGGCTGCCACCTTCCCAGGGCTTCTCTTGTCTTCTTCACCTAGTGGGCGGCAGCCTGTGTCAGCTCTTTTGCATGGCTGCCACCCACTAGGACTTCTGGTGTCTTCCTTGTTCAGGAGTTCTTCATTGCTCCCTCCCGGCCATTGGACTGCCATGCCACCTCCTCACGCTGGCTTATATAAGCCAGCCGAAGGGGCAGGGTGATGACATTGCGAGCCATGATTGGCTTGCGGTGGCCATCTTTGTGACATTTTTGAATTGGGCTCCACTCCCGAACTCTGCAGTATGGCAGACAAGGACTGGATCCACTCGGATCCAGGCCCGACGCCAACACCTGCACCACCATTAGTTCTCCCGCCGCCGCTGATGCCCACACCACCGCAGGGCCGCAACTAGGGGGGGCTGAGAGGTCATGTGCACCGGGTGCCATCCTCCAGCGGCACCGGCCACACACACTTCTCTGTGCCGGAGGTCTGCAGATAGAGACCTCCGGCAGTGGTGCGCGCCGGACAGTGGGCGCTGAAAATCGGCGGAAGATCCCGCCCTCCCTCCTCCCCTCGGAAGTTAGGGTAAGAGCTCAGGGGGGGGAGGAGGGGGCGGAGAGGGAGTGAGAGGGGCGGCAGTGCTGCACAGGGCGCACTGCTGTCTAGCTACGACGCTGCACCACCGCCACTGACACCCGCTCTGCCACTGCCGCCGCTGACACTCACATGGCCGCTGAAGACACTAGCACTGTGCCCTCTAATGGCCACACCGCTGCCGGGTCTCCGCGCTGCTACCGCCCACTGCCATTGCCGGGTCCCAGCCACAGTGAGTACACCTGCTGAAGGCACCAACTGAGGCTGTGCAACAAGTTTAAATTTCCTATCTGAATAATGGTGCATTCATGAGGTAATAGTTTAAAAACTGTAACATTCTAATTTACCTGAATCCCAAAAACACCTACCCTGGAGCAATAGCTACCTTATAAAACAAATCAAAATCTAAATTTGCCCCCTACCCTAAGTTATGCTTTCCCAAAAATCCCCCATAGAGAACAGCAGAAAAGTGGTCCTAATTGAGATTGTCAGAAAAAACTGACAGTTGTAACTTTAGATTACTCCCAAGTCCTCATTTTTTATGTTTTTGCCCTGAAATTTGGCATGTGCTTTTTGCCTATATAGATATATATTGTATCTGTAAAACAATGGCAATTCATTTCTATACACCATATGTAATTAATATGTTTGGTGATCCTGGCTTTTTCTTTACATAATACATAAGCCTGAGGTAATACTGGTGCTGTTGTCAAGTATCTATAGAAAACTCTAGAAGGGGCACAAGATGCAGGTGGGGGAAAGCTCTAATAAATTATATAGGTCAGCTCTAAGGAGGGCTCAGATGGGAGCGCTGTGAGGCAGAATGCAGTGCCCACTCTGAGAGCCCACTTACCTGTATTCCCGGTGCCGCTCAACATCAGAGCAGGGTAGCAGTGGCAGCTGAAGAACAAGATTAGTGGTGCCAGTGTGGGCATAATGGCAGCAGAGGTCCCTGATCAGAAAGGTACCTTGTGAGAGCAGTGGCAACAGTGGAGCTTCAGCGGTGGCTGTTAGTCACTAGACCGAGCGGTAGTCTGGTAGCAAAAACTCCAAACAGCTGAGAGGAAGCGGGCTGAGGCAGTGATCAGCAGCTCAACAGCGCAGTCAGTGGAGGAGGCTGCCCAGATGACTGAGTGGCGGTCCGTTTAGCGCTGTGTAGCCTGTCACTAGAAATCTGTCACACTATAGGAGGTGGTGCATAGGCAAATGTAGGGAGATTTCAGTCACCTGGAAAGGAATCGGTATGAAATACCAATGGACAGGATGCCGGCTGTCAGTAGACTGATAGCGGCATCCTGATGGTTCAAAGCCTGACAGGGGTACGGTAAGTAATGTTCCCCTGTCCTATTTACCCCATAACCCTCCTTTCCTGTAACCTAATACTAACCCTACCTACCCCGCACCCTAACCCTAACCCTCCCGGTAAGTGCCCAAACCTAACCCTTCCCCCTTAGTGCCTAACCCTAACCCTCCCCCTTAGTGCCTAACCCTCCCACCTTAGTGCCTATCCCTAAACCCCCCCCCGGTGGTGCCTGAAACTAACCACCCCTGCCCAGAGCCGAACGCTAAATCCCTCCGGGGCGCCTAAACCTAACCTGTCCTCCCGCGGCTGATACTCATCTTTCCGCTGTGTCCTTACGATCGGGATGCGGTCTGACGGCATCCCAAGTCATGCAATTAGCTGATTTGAGCAACTACCATATTTTTTTGCCATCCCAAGTCATGTCAGGATATTGGCGCTGGTGTTGTCTCAGCGTTCAGGATTCCGATGCTGGGGTTCCAGAAGATGGCATCCCGCTTGAAAACCCCTCTCCCCAGCTCAGACCATGACCACAATAGCAATAGTATATTATACAATTTTACTAGAGCTCCATGTTTTAAAGATCTCCTTATTATCACAAGTGAAATAATTAGCACAATATCTCTTAAAATGTGTCAGTAAGTAATGAATGCACCTGTGCATCAACTATGAGATCTAGAAAAATATGCACTGTTAGGGGTACACTGCTATAGACCACCTATAGGGTAAATTATAGCAATACTGTATAACATATAGTATCTAGTGCATAAGGAGACCCATGTGTACAAATACTGTACGTCCAGGGTTGGTGCTACGTTCTTCTGCCGCTCCCCCAGACTCTTGGACTTGCTCAAATGCTCTGGAATCATGGCCATATCTGAAACAAAATAGTAAATTCAGGCAGGATGGCCCTACTGCCGCATTTAATGGCTTACTGTGATCGCTGGCCCTGTAAATGCCAGTATTATCATATACACTGCACTTTGTTTCATGCATATTATAGCTGGTTAAGTGCTATTGTTGCCCTCTTCATGGACTGACCAAACTCACTCTAAAATCAAGCATTAGGAAACCCCTCCCTAAAAGAATCCTACATTTTCCCCTATGGTGAGCACTGTTTAAAGTGAATATACAGTAAATGCTGCTACTAGTGCAAATAGACACACTCCCTTTCTATTGCCACCAACCAGCTGGGGAATATACTGTAACTGCTGCATAATAAGGGAGGAATTACAGCTGCATCAGTGGTTTTTATAGATAGCCTGCATTACAATAAACTTTCTTGGTATTAAATATTAATAATCCAAGAGAGTAGGGGGAGCCAGAAACACCCTACAGCTATTAATAAGAGACTACCAGAGCATTATCGCAGCTACACAGAAGTAGTTAAAGTGATTAGTCAGGAGATGGATTCAAAATCTGCTGTTAAGAGGGCTAATACATTTACTTAATTAGTTGTAACACTCGGCAGCCCTAATCAGGTTTTAGTTTGGAGGCTAGTCTACTGTAAGGGGTATATTTACTAAAGTGCAGATTTTTAGAAGTGGAGTTGTTGCCCATAGCAACCAATTAAATTCTACTTATCTTTTACCTAGCACCTTCTAGAAGATAATAGCTAGAATCTGATTGGTTGTTATGGGTAACAACTCCACTTCTAAAAATCTGCACTTTAGTAAATATATCCCTAAAGGTGCATATCCACTAGCAGATAGTGGAACGACAGTATGATTACAACATTGTAATCGTACAGTCGTTCCTCTTCCCCTGCAGTGCCTACACTGAACCATTTGTCATTCAGTGTAGGCACCCTCCCTCATCCTTGAACATGGTTAATCTGTCGTTATCGGCAGATTGACCAGCATGTTTAGGCGGTGATTGATGTCGAAAACGACCAGCGGGAGCGCACATCGCTGGTCGTTTTCAACATTTTCATGCCTGATTCATGCACGATTAATGAGCGATTGCACGATTACGATGTCGTAATCATGCAATCGCTCATTAATATCTGCTAGTGGATATGCGGCTTTAGAGTTACAATTCTCACAACAACCAAAGGGGATAAAAAACGTTTATGTGGATGGATTGCCTAAACAAAGTTGTTATTAGTTGCCACAAATTGGATTAAGTGTCTTACAAATACTGTACTTCTGTAGAGAACAACAGTAACAAAAGAGAGTGAGTGATTCACTAGCTTTGCTGATGAACTTGATGTAAGGAGGCTGTTATAAACTAGTAAACACACAGCAGACGTTTTATTTCTCATATTTAGTGGGTAATGGTAACATGAGTTCAGGATTGTATTTATATCCTAACTGGAGAGCCATCGGTCGGGATACAGTGGTTAAAGACTACAGTGTGCAATGCTAGAAAGGAAAATCTATATTCCAAGCATTAAAGGAATACTTTTAAAAAGCTGCACTCAGGCTATAGATATATAATGTATGCACTCAGGCTATAGATATATGATTTATGCACTCAGGCTATAGATATATGATGTATGCACTCAGGCTATAGATATATGATTTATGCACTCAGGCAGCTTTGCAATTGCGATCCTTTGCAGATATGGTAATGCACAGGAGGCATCACGCCCTTTGTGCATTACTTAACTGAGCTGCGTTATTCAACGCAGTATCGGTTAATCTGCGTACCATTGGCCGGCTTCAGTGACCCATAAGATCCTGCAGCCCTCCGCCGCAGTTTACAGGAAATCTCCGTCACCCAAAAGAGATCTTGGCCTCTTCCCTCCCCCCCAACAGTGGCGACACGCCTCCGTTCCAGGTAATGGAGGCTGTCACCGCCCCCCTCACCCAAACGGCAGCAGACTGTCAATCACTGCCAGTTTGCCTGCGGACTCGCAGACCCATTCTGCACATGCGCAGAACGGGTCTGCCACCGGTGCAGATTCCCAAACTTTGGGAATCTGCATTCAGCAACGCTCTAGAAGGCAGTGCTGAATCAGGCCCTCAGTCTTCAGTCAGTGAGCATAAGGAAACAAGCTACGTAGTTATATCATCAGCTAGGAATATAATAACTTATAGAGGGATTCAAACTCAGAGAAAAGATCCATTAATAGGATAACTTGGAAACGTCAACTTCATATGCAGAGACATTGAAAACTCTAAAAGTATTTATATTATATTAAAACTTAATACCATATAATACTGTACACATATGTTTGGTTGAATGTACTAAGGTATAATTATATAAAAGTGTTATACTGTACTCCATTTGTGTGATGCAACATTTGTATTTAGTATTGTAACAGTATTGTAATAATATCTGTTATAACATTACCTGTCATTGCTATCTTATGGTACAATTATTTATGTTCTTCTAAAGTATAAAAGTTCTATGAATATACCATTATGGTGTAATTCTTTACCTGTTATTGGAGAACAAAATTCTACTATAAGTGTGATGCCCTTAAGTTGTGAATACCACCCCACTAAGTTACAAGGTTCAGGTGTGGGTAAATTATTACTTCGTGGTTGGGTCATCCCGTCTTCAAGGTTTAGCACACCATGGTAGAAAGGCAAGCCTAATGTAGTGTTTCCCCTGTGAACAGACACACGACTGAATACGTTGTTCTTCGAAAACAAACATTCCTTTTGTTGCAGCAGAAATTGGTGCTAAATTAGTCCGTTTAAATTGTCTCTGTGACGAAGTATTTGACAAACAGTTGCTCCAGGAAGAACAGATGGTTAATTAGATACAGTTCTGTCCATAAAATCACAAGATAACACACTGGATTTGACACAGATTATGCAACTTCACCTTCCAGGAAACCCAATAGAAACAATGTAACTGTAACAGGTATACAGAAGGGGCAAAGAACCCCTAGAAATTACTGACACCCCTGCAATTTACGTATGACCTCAGCTGGCAAGTGAACATATGTAACACACGGGATTGTGAATTTAGAAAGCAGTTAGAATATGCCAGAGAGTTGCTGGAGTTAATGCAACAGAAAGTCGCTGTGAAGCATGCAAATAAATCCCAGGCACAAATGCAGAAGAGGAAGGCTTTGGTGTGAAAAAGTGGATAAAGGTCTCTGCTGTCCCAGTTTTGTCACTAAATAAAGTCACTATTGAGCATGCAGATAAATCCCAGGTACAAACGCAGATTAAACAGGGCCTTGCGTGTAGAAGCAGAGAAATTACTAAACTGTACTGGCTTTAACACTTGAGGAGAAGTCACTGGTGAGCATGCAATTTTAAGCACAGGTGTAGCTGCAGAATAGCAGGCCCTTGTATACTAGTGAGATATGGCTATGCTGCTTTGCTTTGACACTGAAGAAAAGTCAAAGGTAAGCATGCAATTTTAAGCACAAGTGTAGCTGCAACTCCTGCCCCCCGATGACGATCCTCCTTTAAAGCAGCAGGACATCCCTTAAATCCAGTCCAGTGCCATCCAGCCAAGGTCCGGTAAGTGCTGCTCTTTTATTTTCAGCTTCGGGGGTTGGGCTCTCCTTCCTTGCTGGGCTCCATCTTTCTGAGTGGCTCTGGTCCCCTGGTCACGGCTGGCCTCCAATGCTGATGAAGATTTTTGCACGTCCGCGCAGTTGCTGGTTGGAAGGGTCCAGTCTGCCAGAGGCTGCGCATGCAAGTGTTCAACTTGTCTACATATAGGGATCCAATATAAGAGAGCCTAATCTAAGTATAACTGATGAAAAAAATATATATATTACTAGACCTCAGGATAAGGACAAAGGGAACGGAAGGGGCTCCTTAATACATGAGGGATGACCCTACATTAACGGGGCACCACATAAGAAACCTGTAAGAATATGGGAAAGGTATACAAGAAAGGTATCACTATAAATGTACAGGTCATAGCACTTTGATACTTTACACCAGGCTAATTTGGGTTTTCCCAAGCAGGACCAGAATAGATATACACACTATTAGATAAGCTTTGATGGAGCCACTAAGGTTTACATTTAGTAAAAGGAATTAATTTAGGAAATGCCTTATACTCTCATAACTTAAATCCAGTATATTGGTAGTAGTTATAACTCCCTTTAGAGAGGTTACAATTTATTAATAGATGGTATAATTGACTGCACTATCCTCACTGCTTTAGTTGATGACTACTGAGAAAGGGTATCATCTGTCAAGAGGTCTGTATTTATGCTATACATCTGAACAAGAAACTCCAGTATTAATACAAATAATTTATAAGCCCATCTATATTCTCCTTTTGGTACTTAAGCACCTACTGTATCTCGTTAATATTTCCTAACATCTTACAGGCTGAGTCTCCCATATCCAAATATTCCGAAATACGGAATATTCCAAAATACGGAATATTTTTAGCATGACTGAGAAAGTGAAACCTTTGCTTTCTGATGGTTCAATGTACACAAACTTTGTTTAAAGCACAAATTATTAAAAATATTGTATAAACTAACCTTGAGGCTGTGTGTATAAGGTGTATATGAAATATAAATGAATTTCATGTATGTACACAAACTTTTTTTGATGCACAAAATTATTAAAAATATTGTATTAAATGACCTTCAGGCTGTGTGTATAAGGTGTATATAACACATAAATGCATTCTGTGTTTAGATGTGGGTCCAATTCCCAAGATATTTCATTTTTTTATGCAAATATTCCAAAATACGAAATATTCCAATATCCAAAATACCCCTGGTCCCAAGCATTTTGGATATGGGAGACTCAACCTGTGTACCATTAGGGCGCCATTTCTGATATATTGTTTTATTTAAGACTTGCCTCCGTCTTTGCAATAGACCATTAAGTTTTTCTCACCACTTATTTGCATCACACATTTTTTATCTAACATATTCCCCTTTGATTGTTATTATATTTTAAATTATTTTACATTTTGGGTGCTAATTTACTGTTGAGATTTCATGTTAATTTTAGATTGAAATTGCAATAGTGCATTCTGTCATATTAATTGTATTTTTTAATATGTAGCAGGCATTGCTATGCTGAAATCATTTTTCTAATTCCCTATTTAGATTAGAAGTGTAAATATACTTGCATGAAAAATGGCCTTTGAAAATGCATGAATATGAATATGTTTTAGACAAATTTAAACTATTTTATACAGTATAATGATCTTGTTTATAAAATTTAATTCTTCATTTTCCCTTCTGTGATTAGATTAACAGTTTACAATAACTTAACATGTAGGTTGAAATTTTTCTTTTTAAACTAGAACCTTTTGGGGGAAAAGGGCGTTCTTACAAGTGGTCTCAATTTTTAGTAGGAGATATATGGGCAGTAAAATACAGTATTTATCATCTTCCTATCTATTTTTTGCAAGAGGCCAGACTTATCTTTAAAAAAATATTCACTTAAGATCATTTTAAAAACTGACTATATTTTAACTGTTGTCTTTGGAAATATTTTAATAAAAATATATTTGAAAATATATAAAAGCACAAAAGCTACATAACAGATTTTTTTTAGACTCTACTTTATATGCATTTGTAAGTACAAATCAAAAAGGAGCCAGGAGTGCTAGGAATCTGTGTAAAATTCTGGGCTTCAAAGGCCAATGTTGAGATATTAATATGGACCAGGGGTATTGTGGATCACCCCAGACCTACCCCACTCCACTATGCCTACTCGATCTGCTCCTGGGGCCTTATTTATCAATGAGTTTTATCATTTACAATGAGTGATAAAACTTGCTGTGTATGATAAATGGTGCTCCAGCCAATCAGCTCCCAACTGTCATTTTTCAAACGGATGACAGTTGGAATCTGATTGGTTGGAGCACCATTATCATTTGCAAAGAGTTTTATTACTCATTGTGAATTATAAAACTCATTGATAAATAAGGCCCCTGGTCTGTCTTGTTACCGTCACTGCAGTGGAAGCCATTGGAGGGCTCATGATGGAAACTGGACAGATCATTGTCATTTTATTATATACAATATATGTGATATCCCTAAAAGTGCTTGCTAGTCAATTCATATACAGTATTTCTATATAATTTTGTGGTGAATTCATTGAATCATTAATTCATGGCCAAGTATATATTAGTTAAATATGTAAATTCATTTATATACACAAAACTGAAATATATGTAGTTGATGAGGTATATAAACCCCTTATAGACTGTTACATGGACAGAGCTGCTCATCTTTGACTTTGGACACCTGGGGACACCTTCCCCTATATTGATATATGTGACCCCCCTCCCTAAGGTGGGTATGGTGCAGCCTGCCCTTGCTGGACATAGAGACTGGTGGGCACGCGCCAGGGACATCCTATGCAGCCGCTGCACATAGGGGGAAAGAGAGAGAGAGCTCGTAGAAGGATTATTACAAGAGCAGCAGAGCGGCGCGTGCGGTCGGCGGGAAGGAGCCCCGCTATTATATAAGGATATACCCGCAGGGACTGCCGGGCAGTGTTGCCTGAGGTGAGCCAGTGTGAAGAAGCGCTGCGCTTACCGAGAGGAGCGAGGGGTTAGTAGAGCCCTGAGTAGTGAGCAGCATTTACCGGGAGCTGTTGCCTGGATCTGCAGGTCTCCAGGAAGTGAGCGCTCGGACCGGAGCTCCCTAGTAGTGAGGAGGTACTGCCGGAGGAAGTCACGTCAGCAGGGGGCCACCTCTAAGCCTGCCCTGCTAAAGAGACTGACAGACGGAGAGTGGAGGAGACTGCTGCGGGGGTGTATATAGGAGGAAGCGTCCTCAGTATTGGAGCCGCCCTGCTTCCTTCCGCCTTCACATTCACTGACAGCCGGAGGCTGGAGGAGAGGAGGGAGAGCTGTCGCTGGTGCTCAGTGTAACCAACGGAACAGGTCTGTCAGCTGTTCATTCATTGGCACCACAACACTATCACAACCACTTAATACATGCACAGTCAATACAGTGCCAGCCAGACTTTCAGTCAGCACAGTGCCAGCCAGACTTTCAGTCAGCACAGTGCCAGCCAGACTTTCAGTCAGTACAGTGTCAGCCAGACTTTCAGTCAGCACCTTACCCTGTTCTCTCAGGAGAGATTTAGCATCAATAAGCAAGTAAATGCTGTGACACTTAAGCAGGTTACCTTTTAAAGTTTGCAGTATCAGTCAATATAACAAGAACTCTATATTCTCATCCAACCCAATTGCAGGGAATATAGCCAGGAGAGGTTGTTGCAATTTACCTCTAACTGTGTTTAATGGGATACAGATTAACAACTCCCAAAGGAATTGCATATAGTAAATATCGTTGATAGAACAGTCAGTGATTCTATCCAACCGATAGTTCTTCAGGATTTTGTATTAACTAAGGACCTATAAACTCGTCCTCTAATAAGCTACACATCAACCCGGGCAATGGTATATCAACATTAAACTGATAGTCAGTTATCGCTAGCATGCAGAGATAGAGACTAGTGTATGATAGGTACAGGTGCACCTGGTAGTATTGGGACATTTGGGGACTGAGTCGAGCTATGCATTAAAGAGCAATGTTATATGAATTTTGCTATTAACCCTTTACTCTCACAGGTGAAGAATATACCTGAGTTCCAGCTTAATAAAAAAACGGATCCGAGTGTATGTTAATCTTTTTAAAAAAGTATCCATTACAATATTTTAAAGTGCATTTACATACTGTATGATAACTTGTTAATGCTTTTATTTGTTTGATTGTATTCAGTTGTTCTCCATGTGGATTTAGAATAAATTCGCTTTGTATCCAAAGGTGAGATAATATGTAAAGTGTCAAAGCCTTATTACACCTGAACCAGAACTCCCATCATTGGACACACCCCTGCAATTGAAGCCCAAAGAGTTTAGTGTATTTTACATACAGCCAAGAGAAAAAACAGCAGACTCCAGTGACTTATAGCATTGCACAAGTAACAGAGACAAGAAATTAAGTAGAAGGGATTTGTGCTAACTGATGGCAATTAGTCACATATTGAAATTCATTTATATAGCAGCCAATGTACAGATGTAGCAAACTTTACATTTACCAAATTGCATGATCACATTAGTACTCATAGAAATATTACACTCACTGGTCCCCACTCACTGACAACCCTGTTCTGTCCCTTTGGCTGGTGTTGCTCATGCTCAGTTACACTCAGTGACAGCACTAAGAGCAGAGATATGAGCAGTATGTGGGCTGGCTGGTGAGTGGTGAATGCGGCGAGCGTGACTGGGTGTGCCTGAGCATCCCAAAAACAGCCCAGGCCAGTGCCGCCTGGGCCAACAGCACTGTGCGGCACCATCTTCCCAATAATGCTTGGAAATGGCATCATGGAGGAGGAGGGACCTGCTTGTCACCATAAGGTAAGTATACTATGAGTGCAGGACCCCACTTGACCCAGGGGACCATGTGCCCCTACCACACTGCATCCATTATAAATATGCCGATGAAGTGCAGCCAATAGGAGATCTGTAAAACATGCACTGTTAAGGGTCCCTGGAGTTGGGAAACACTGGTTTATAGGTATGGATTGTATTGTCTGGAAACCTGCATATATAGCTTACAAAAAAAAACAAGTAAATGAATGCTGCTGGTACTGTCATATACACAGCAGATATGGTCACCAGTATGTCTCACATGTAATTCAGCTTATTTCAGACATGGTGCTTCAGATGCATGATAAAAGATTATGGGCCAATGTATTAGGGAGAGAGATTAGAAAATATGAGAATTTAGTAGTAAACTCTCACATTGGTCGAGTTTTATCTTCAAAATGGGAAACATCTGGATGAGAGTTTAAATTGTGAGACTTTTTTTAGTCTAAAAACATGTGGTTGCATGTTCTCGGACTCTATTACATTGGCCGAGTTCAAAAAGTGTCAGAGGTTACTGCTAAACACTCACATTTTCTAAACTCTCACCCTATTACATTTGGCCTCACAATAAATGGAGTGTTTAGGTTTTAATTAAATATAACCAGAATGATGTCTATTCTAAGCTTTAGAGAAAACAAGTATTCTTCATAATGGCGGTGGTTGTTTTATATCTAAAACATCATACAATAAGAGCTTGTGTGAGTGGAAGACTAGAGTCCAAAGGTCCAGGAATGTTCAGGATAGGCTGCAGATTGGTGGATTCATGTAAAGAGAAAAACCAATGGTGTCATCTATTGGCAGATCCCATAGGTGTTGACATAGGTGCCCGTGATGTTTGTGCAAAAAAAAAATTCTTCACTTACCTGCCCGGGGGTCTCTGGTGGTCTCCGCGACTCCCGGTGGCCTTCCCTCTATCTTCTTACTGGAGAGGATGCTCCTGGGAGCCTGCAGGGGCTGATGGGAGGGGCAAGGGCTGCTGGGAGATGTAGTTCTCCCAGCACCCATTCCGGGGGCTACACGGACACTAGGGGGGCACACACACACACACTCATACATACACACACTCACTCATACACACTTACAAACACCACACACACTGACATACTCACCCTGCTGCAGAAGAGCCGTCTCCCGATGCTGGAAGACGAAGACACCACTTCGGAAGGAGAGTAATTATGGACTAATTAAGCTAACTGGAAACTTCCAATTGCTTAATTAGTCGTATGGGGGGGTGCCGCCGGGGTGCCAGAGCAAGTCCCACTGATTTTTCTTAAAATTTTAGTTTTTAGGAAAAATCATGCTTGCTCTAGAGGTGCGTGAAAAAAAACCTTGCAGCGCGCACAAAAAAAACACTCACCTATTTGAATAGCAAAAAAACTGCACCTGCAGGAAAAACCTTGCAGGTGCCGTTTTTTTGCTGTTCTCGCACCCAATTGAATATGCTCCATAGATTCATAAATTATAACTTTTATTGGCTTCATCTAAATGAATGATTCCAGAAAAATGGGGAAATATTTTTACTTTTAATTTTATAATAAAATTGAGGGTTGTGTGTTCAAATAAAGCAGAGACTTAGATTGTATGTTGCAGTAGTTTCATATGCCAGAATATATCTGTGTTAATTCACTTATTTTCTTTTAAGGGCCTATACACAGTGCGATATGCACCTTGCGAAGCGACGGCTGACATATCGGGTGGTCCCCACATGCAGAGCGATCTGGTGGCCGACCGCCCAATATGCCGGAACCCTCCTCCCCCACCCGCATAGCTCTGCATGGGATCGTTCGTCAATCCCCCAGATTAATTGAACAAGCAGATCTGGAGGAGCGACAGACGACCCCAGGGAGTGCACAGCGGACGATATTATGCCCACATATGGAATGATATAGCCGCGATATCATTCAAAACCTTAAAGCGTGTGATCTTGAGATAATAAACGTTCCATCTATTGCTGCATGTTTTAGGATGAATGTATGCTGCAGAATAGATGGACTAGTGTTTTTGTTGAGACAATCAGTGGCTGCAGTCAGTCAGCCTGATTGTGAAAAATTACCTGTGCGCTACATGCTCACTATCTGAATACCACAGATCCTAAAGAACTGAGGGCCTGATTCAGAGCCGGACGCTATTTGCGAACGGTCGTTCAGAAAAAGGGGCCGGCTATTTAAATAGAGCGCTCGCTCTTTGCGGTCTGTTGACGCCTCTATGTTTGAACAAGCGAACTAAACATGTGCTCGCTATTTTGTAAAAAACGCCCCCTGGCCGCTCGCATCCTACGTCATCTCCGCTATTTATTTGATTAATCGAGTACATCGAAAGGCGTATGAACTGCTCGCAGTGCTTGTGGTTGGATTTTCCTACCGCAATCATGCGAACAGTTCAGGCTAAGAAACAACCAAGTGACGTGGTCGATGACGCTGCTTTGTTAATTATGCACACCCTTAAAACGCCCGTTTTGACCTTTTGGCACGCCTGCGTTCGGATCTCCACTCCCCGTTTTCAAGCACCTTCCCCTGTTACCACCCACAAACGCCTCATCCTGTCACTCAAATTATCAGGCATTCGCTATTTTGCAAGCACATGAATTTCGACCGCACTGACTGGTTCGCGCATGCGTATTACGAGCCGTACGCATGCGCAGTTGTGAGAACATCGCTCGGAGCGAACGAGCGGCCGTTACGAGCAGCTCTGAATCAGGCCCTGAGTACATATGTAGTGGCTGTGAAAAAAAACATTCTAAATACAATATAATGACTGTGCACTATACTTACACTGTTAAAACAACATGTATACTCATGGCATAGATAAATAAATCCTTTGAGAAGAGAATCAGCGGCTTTGCAAGTGGTTAACCAGCGGCTGAATTAGCATCAGCACAACCGCAAAAATATCAATTGTGTATGAAATACTTTCCATCCCATCCATAGGGTTATGCTGAGACAATCAGTGGTGGCTGAATAAGAAGCCTAATTGTGTATAATGTCTGTGTGCTAAACATTTATTATCTCAAGATCACACGCTTTAAGGAACTGAATGTGTGCATAGCGGCTGTGGAATACACAGTGTAACGGCAATTGAATGTCTGTGCAATATACTCACACTGTCTAAACATCATATGCCCTGAAGACCTGAATGTATGCTCAAAGCATAGATTAATGAGTATTCCGAGGAGAGAATTAGTGGCATTCAAATTAATTAACCATTGGCTATAAAAGTATTAGTGCAACCACGATTCTAACCTATATGTGTATCAAATACACCCTACCTACCGCCAATGAAATTACCCTAATTGGGCTGATGATAGCTTCAGAGCGGAGGTAGTCTGATAATATATCATACATATGGAATGACTCATTTGACCCTTACAGTCTATTTCTAGACAATCCCCTTTAGTGATGCCATATGACATGAAAGTGTATAACAATCATTACATAACAAACACTACTGACTCGTTGCTGTTACTGTTCAAAATAGCTTATATTGTGACAACCGAATTAGTCACATCCGCAACATATGGTCCATTCATGACACCATACAATTAATCATACTTGTATGTTGCTAGATATCAGGTACAGCAAGTACGATACCGGATAGTGTGACATGCAAAACTGGACATATCTGTATTTAACAAGTGTTTAATCTATATTTGCTGTAAACCTTGAAATATCATATTCAAGTTGCCTTATTTCTACATATGATGACTAGCATCAATTGTTAACATACATAATTATTGACAGAATTGCCTAACTACAGACAATTGGTAATATAGTGTTAAACCCAAGTCACTCACAGAAAAAAATAAAAGTTGTTTTTCTCTGAACCAGTAAGAGACATGGTTATTTCATCACCATTTTGTGTATGAAGAGGGAATAAGCAGGACATTATATCCAAATGACCCAGGACTGACTATCAATTCTGTTTCCATACTCAGATATGTTAAATAGACCCATGCAATATATATTTTGAGGAATGTATATTTTATTTCAAGGTATAGGAAATAAAGTGTGCGTTATTTTAGCAGTTTAAATGAGAATACAGGGATTATATACTTTAAAAACTCAATTAATTAGACTTTTAACATGTGGCCAACATAAATTTAAAATTACACGTAATAAGGACACAGTGCAAGTACAGTCTGGTGCAACATTGTTTAATTGTTGTGCAGAATTTTGAAACAGTTGCCAAGTGTAACAGAATATATTCTATCTAACTGGGACACAAACACAGACAGTAAGAGAAAAGAAGCAAATTAACACAGATCTATTTTGGGATATTAAACTATTGCAACACACAATCTAAATCTCTGCTTTATTTGAACACACAACCTTCAACAGATTTTATTATAAGATTAAAAATAAAAATATTTCACAATTTTTCTGTTTTATATGAAAACACTAAAAGTTATATTTTATGAATCTATATACGAGGGTTGTTCAAAAAGTAATGCCTAAATGCTCACAACTAAAACTTTATTGTAGATACATATTTGAAAATTTGCAGTAAAATACTTTGAAGTCTTAGTAACAAAATGACTCTACTCAAAATATTCACAATCTGCCCTCAAACATTTTCTCCACCTCTCAACCCAAGCTGTGAATCCACTTTGGATACATTCCAGTGGTTGGTGTTTGACCCAGGAGCGTGTGACAATTTTAACAACCTCTATGTCTTCAAAATGTTGACCCCGGAGGCAGTATTTGAGAGGGCCATACAGATGAAAGTCAGAAGGGGCTAAATCAGGCCTCTATGGTGGATGTGACATTATTGCCCACCCCATTTTGGCAATGGCCGCAGATGTTGCCATCAAAGTGTGAGGGCTGGCATTGTCGTGGTGTAAAATGACATTTGACATTGGAATTGTTTTGAGGATGGCTTCTTTCAGCTTCTTTAGTGTAATAATGTATCGATCACTGTTGATTGATTGGTTTGGTTCCAAGTAATCGATGAGAATAACACCTCGGCAATCCCAGAAGAATATGGCCTTAAATTTGTTTATGGATCGCTGTGATTTAAACTTTTTTGGCCTAGGTGAACTTGGGTGTTTCCATTGGTTTGATTGGGCCTTTGTTTCTGGGTCATAAAGGAATACCCAGGTCTCATCTCCTGTAATGACATTTTCCAAAAACATCTCAGGGTTGGCTTCAAAGTTGGTCAAACGGTCATTGCATACTTCCACCCTCTGGGCCTTATGATCCCTGGTTAATTGCTTTCGAACCCATTTAGCACACACTTTACGATATCCCAAATCATTGATTAGTTTTTCTACAGTGCCATGGCTACATTCAAGTTCATCACTGATATCTCTGATGGTCTTATGGTCACACGACGGTCTTTCTGAATCATGGCATCGACTTTGTGTTGCTTCTCTGCTGTCACTGCAGTTGATGTTCTGCCACCACGATGTTTGTCACACATGGACGATTCTCCCAATTGAAAAAACTTTATCCACCTTCTTACATTGCTATAGTCAATTATATGCTTACCATACACTTTTTTCAGTCTTCTGTGGATTTCTGTAGCACTGGAGCCTTTTATTCCAGAAATTCATTGATGGCTCTTTGTTTCATCTTGGATTCCTTGGTATTTCTTGGACTACCTAAACAAAAATACATATATAGCTAGCAGACATATTAAACTACAAACTGACAAAGTTTCAAATAAATGTTGCATATTATTTTAGAGTTATGAGCATTTAGGCATTACTTTTTGGACAACCCTCGTATTTATGTGTCTTGTGCACAATACCACTATTTTTTTCTTATTATTATTAGATGTATAGTTTTAGTGGGTAGCACCTCTCCAATCCGTGATTAATAAGGAAGGAATATATTATTATTGGAGGGTCTATCACAGACTGGTGCAGTGGCTTTTCCTATTCATCATATCTGTATGTACAGTACTTACTCAGATCCTCTTATTTTGTGTTGTATGCAGCTTTGCTGATCTTCTTATTGACATGTTCCTGGTAGATAGAGAGATATTTAATCAATGTCTGTGGATTATAGTATTTCTTAGCACGTGGTTGCTGGGGACGATGGTATCTGTTAGCACGTACAGTAGGTGCTGGGCACATATCCTATTAGCAGAGATCTGTGATAACATTCTGACCTCATAACCTATTGGCAGAGTATAGAATTAACACAATGCTGGAAATCTAAGCACTGAGCCTATGACCTGTCATTGAAATTTGAAGTGTGAGCGGATGTGCTGGGTAAAGTAGTCCTCCAGACAGATTGCTCTGCCAGGATACAATATAATTGGCCAAGTTACATGTGGTGTTGGATATGTAATGCAGTTGTTGGTGCTGGTGGTGATTAGTCTTCACGTGGTACAGCTTAAACAGTTCTTAGATTGATTGAATCAGGTAGAACAACAGGTAACCTAAGACACAGGTATGTCACAGGTGTACAGTAACAGCAGTATGTAGATATACAATATATATAAAAGCAGCCTGGAGCTTACGGTGTTGATAGGCATTGTAGTGCACTGGGCATCATAGTGGTAAATACACTGGCGATCGGTAGCACTATTGTCTGCCACTATAGCAGTGGAGTGTACTTGCAGTCTCTAATATGGACTCTAATATGGCTGATGAGTCTTCTGGGTCCATCCATTCTCATGGAATGCCAGGAAGAATGTCAGAGGCAGTGCATATTTGCATTGCATTTCCTTTCATAAAACATATTTAATTGCTTATAAATATATATAATAAATACTATACATAATAAATACTAACAAAAAGCTGGATAAGAGTTCATGGGGTTATGGATGGAGAGTGAGGGTGGGCTCCATCCATTAGGCTCATTTCGGGTCTTCAGGTTTTTAGAATAAGAACATGCTAACTAGCACTTGCACCTGAAAGAGGCTGATAAAAGTTTGTCAGAGATTTACTCAGTGTCTCACTACCTGGGGAAAGATAACACAATAAACTAGCTAATTTCATGGAAACCCTGGATTGATCTGCTGTTTCCGGGCTGCTGTGTGTTTGGAAATGGCCATCTACCCCAGGAGAGGGCAGCCCTAACTTGATCTTATAACTATATATATATATATATATATATATATATATATAATATTGTGACAAGAATCACATAGACCCGGCAAAATCCATCAGTAGCTTTTATTGCTCACCACAGGCAGGTACACAGGATATGGCAGTGGATTCGCCGGTCCAGGAACCCTAACACTAGTCTCCCCCAGGCCTATAAGCTGGGTGACTATTTCACCGTCCAGCTCAGTTTCCCCAGTGTCTCTGCAGTTCTTGAACCAGCTTCTCATAGGTGTCTGTAATCAACTGCCTTTCCAGGCACTGATTGAGGCAACACCTGAACTGGACATTTACACAATCCTAATCTGGATATTCCACATTTACTTCATGTAGAATTATGCTACCCCTTTCACACTGCTCCCCCCTTAGCTTCAACCACCCTGGTGAAGCTAAATCACTTTCAGATGAGTTATCTGCCTCGCCCACATGTATTTGTGCCATCTGTCCGGGTACACAGCTCTGTATCTTTTTCTACAGTTTGCCATCCTCACCCTCTTCCTCCTCCTCCTCTAGCTTCACCATAAGGTTGCTTGGAGAATCGGGCAGAGCAAACCTCCTGGAAAGGGCATTAGCATTGAGGTGCTGTTTCCCTGCACAATGCTTTACCTCAAACTTAAATGGCTGCAAAGACAAAAACCAGCGGGTTACACGAGCATACACTTCTTTGTTTGTGTGAATCCATTGTAAAGGGGCATGATCTATAACCAACACAAACCCTTACCCCAACAAATAATATTTTAGCAAGTCTACTGCCCACTTGATTGCCAAGCACTCTTGCTGCACAGTGGAGTACTTGCGCTCCCTGGGCAGCAATTTCCTGCTGAGGTAGAGGATGGGTTTCTCTTCCCCTTCTACCACTTGGGATAAGACTGCTCCCAACCCTGGACCTGAGCCATCTGTCTGCAATATAAACTGCTTTTTAAAGTTAGGAGCCTGCAAAACAGGATCTGCACACAAAGTGTGCCTTAAATCCTGCCATGCAGTTTCTGCTGCTCTAGACCACAGTATCTTGTCTGGGGACTGTTTTTTAACACACTCAGTTAATGGTGCTGCCCTCGTGGCGAAATCACAAATGAATCTGAGGTAGTAACCCACTAGGCGAAGGAGCATAGTGGGTTTGGGTTTAGGCAATGTGAGGACCTCTTCTACCTTACTGGGCTGAAGTTTGATCTGCCCTCTGCCTACAATATATCCCAAATATTTTGCCTCCACCATTCCAATTGCACACTTCTCAGGATTAGCAGAAAACCCATGTGCCTGTAAGATTGCAAAACTGCTTCTACTCTTAGTAGGTGTGAATCCCAGTCAGGGCTAAAGATGACTATGTCATCTAGATATGCAGCTGCATATTCCTTATGAGGTTGCAGCAATCTGTTCATAGCCCTCGGGAAGGTTGCAGGAGCCCCATGCAAACCAAACGGCAGCATTTTATACTGAAACAAACCCTCTGGGGTAGAGAATATTGTTTTGGCTTTAGCAGCCTCAGTTAAAGGAATCTGCCAATACACTTTTGTCAAATCTAGGGTGGTGAGATGCTGACTGTTTGCTAAATTCTCCACCAGCTCATCCACCCTGGGCATCGGATAGGAATAAAACTGTGACACGTTATTTAATTTGTGAAAATCATTGCAGAATCTTAAAGTACTTGAAGGCTTAGGCACTAGAACTATGGGATTATTCCATTCGCTATTTGATTCCTCTATGACCCCAAGGCGCAGCATTTCCTCTATTTCCTGTTTAACTGCTGCCTGCTTTGCCACGGGTATATGGTATGGCCAGGAGCGGCTCTAGCCAAGGGCAAGAAGGGCCATCGCCCGGAGCGCCACTGTATCCGGCGGGCGCAAGAAATGCCCACCATTCCACCTGGCACTTTAGTGAATATGTAAGCTCAGGGGCAGGGAGCACAGGAGGGAAGGGGCGGCAACACAGGACGGCACTGGGCGCAGCAAAGCCTAGCACCGGCCCTGGGTATGGCTTCTGTTTTACCACCCCGGGAGGAGTAACTATATCATGCTGGATCATTTGGGTTTTTCCCGGAATGGCAGAGAATACATCTTGGTGTCGTGCTACTAAACTCACCACCTCCTGTTTCTGACGAGGATTAAGGGTAACTTCAATGAGTACCTGACATTCTGGGGTTTTCTTGGCAACCAAAGAGGGCTGACCAGCGCTCTCTTACCAGGGTTTTAACAGGTTTACATGGTAGATTAGCACTTCTTTCCGTCTACCCTCCTGTCGAACCTCATAATTAACAGGTCCCACTGCCTCTATAACTTCATAAGGGCCTCACCACTGGGCATACATTTTGCTTTCAGTGGCGGGTACCAGAACCAGTACTTTGTCTCCCGGTTTAAAAGACAGATTAACCGCAGTCACGTCATATCAACATTTTTGCCCCTGTTGTGCCCTATACATGTGCTCGTTCACGAGTGGCGCAATTTGTCTTAAACAGCCATACAATTGGGTCACAAACAGAACAAAGTTAGGCTCTTGGCATGACTGTTGTTCCCACCCTTCTTTCAACAGATCTATAGGTTGCCTTCCATAGAGGAGTTCAAAGGGACTAAGGACCTCATTCATAGTCGGTCGTAGCGGCCGCACGGTCGTACCCATCCGATGTTTTTCTTTCTGCGCCTGCGCATGGCTATCTGTACGCATGTACGTACAAGCTCTACCGATGCAAAATACTGTCGGTCGTAGGGCTTCCGAAACGGAAGTGGCTTGCAAAAGTTGATTGACAGGTAAGTCCGTTTGTGGGTGTATACGGGGGTGGTGGTCTGCAAACGGAGGCATGCTTCAGCGTTTCCAGGCGTTTTAGGGGAGTGCATAAATTATCTGCTTCATACGACCATGAATTGCGAATGCATGACAACGTCACTCTACGAACAGGATGATCGTCCAGGCTAAGGTAGGCAAGAAGCGTCCGTAAGCCACAACAGTACAATCATTAATCCGATGTTACTTGTGATGTTTCTAATTGGAACCACACAAACCAAGCAGCTAAGATTGGTGCATTGTAACTATTAACACTGCTAATTACCTTGTAAATGATTTCACTTGCGTGTGCATTAGGGAATTCATAACACAACTGTTTATTTGTGCTTTTTTAACTTATTTTTTTAGGACATTTTTTAAAACATCTAGCATTGTGTTTTGCGTAGCAGCCTTTTTAGATACCATACTTTTTAAACCATGTATACATTGATATAGTTAAATTTAGACTTTTTTTTATTAAATTTATTATGTTTAGGAAATTAGCCTTTAATCACAATTTTATTTACAATTGTTAGGGCAACATTTGCCTATAAATATAAATAAAAAATAAAAAACACAATTCTAAAAAAGTTAATAAAAAAAAAAGCTTGAGACATTGGTGACAAGAAATATGGGGACTGGACAAGAGGTGAGGGAGGAGATATCCAGGGCTACTTGCGTCGTTTGGGCCGGCTCGGAGGAAGAGGTAAGCTACGGACAGCCGACTGGCATGTAATCCGCCGACTGGCCTGGCCAGAGGTAGATGGTATTTCCTCAGGCCTTGGCATAGGGCTCTCCATACTTGCAGGGGTGGCTGTTGGACTGCCAGAGGTGGTGGTCCTGGGAGGAAGGGAGTCTCGCTCCATCATGGCAGATGGGTTTGCCTGCTCCTGTGTATTGGCCCAACGATCTATGGCCCCAGCAATGGTCTCCAGGGCCACCGCCACCCTCACCAGAGTGGTCTCCATCCTCAGAAGAACACACCTGTTCTCCTGAGTTTGGGAGACCAACCTGGTGAGGAGAGGCACTGCTCGGTCCGATGGTTGCCCTGGAGTAGACTCCACAGGGTCCCCAGATGGAGTACTTGGGTCCTCCCCTGCAGAGTCTCCATCTGTGCTAGACCCAGACCTGACCTCAGGAGCAGGCACTACCTCCTCTGAGTCTGGAAAAATAGAAAAAAAACATTTGTATTTTTTTGAAAAAAAAACCGCATACACATTTTAGCTTTATACTTTTTTGAGTCCTAAAAATATTTACATTCTTGCACATGTGGAGCATTGAAGTCGGCCATGTCAGAATCCATAGTGGACACGCCGACTATCTCCTCTTCCGTCACACATCCCTGAGCCAACGTCTCCAACCTCGTCAAGGTCAGCTCCTCAGGGATGGGACCACCACCTGTCCCCGCAGCATGGCCCACCCTACTCCGTAGCTTCCTCTTCAGCTGGTATTTGAAATCAGTCCATCTGACAATGTGATTTGGAATTTTTAAGGGTTAGTTTATTTAATTAAGATCTCGCTTTTGACTTCAGTACATTCACAATATAATTTTTTTACCTTTTTTTGATGCCTTTCATAGTTCTGTGGGTTGTCCCCACAGCATTAACAGCACCGGATATCTCCTCCCAAATCCTGTCTTTGGCTCCAGCCCCCATATTTCTTGGGGCATGGACAAGGTTATCCATTGTCATGGTCACCAATGTCTCAAGCTCTAGTCTTGAAAATGGTGGATTTCTGGGCCTTGGCCTGCTTGGCCCCGCCTCCTCCTCCTCTGGTGGTGGTAGTGGATTCCCAGCACCTACAATATTTTTTAATTTTGTTAATTTGAAAAAGGCATTTGTGGAAGATATGAACTGTTATTGTTTTTTTAAAAAAATGTTTTTAACACTTACCTGCCTCATTTGTCCTCTGCCCACCATGCTCCTCGCTTGCCATTTTCTAAACTTGTGAGACAGCATGAAGAATAGTGCTTTTGATTACTATTTTATAGATGTGAGCGCATCCCTGGATTGGTTACCCATGCATCCCTATTTGCCTATGTACAATGTACACCTTGCCAGCATTCCGTAATCACTGCGTGGGTTGGGCTAGATGTGAGCCCATCCCTGGATTGATTACCCGTGCATCCCTATTTGCCTATGTACAATGCACACCTTGCCTGCATTCCGTAATCACTGCGTGGGTTTGGCTAGATGTGAGCGCATCCCTGGATTGGTTACCTGTGCATCCCTATTTGCATACGTACAATGCACACCTTGCCTGCATTCCGTAATCATTGCGTGGGTTGGGCTAGATGTGAGGGCATCCCTGGATTGGTTACCCGTGTATCCTTATTTGCCTAAGTACAATGCACACCTTGCCTGCATTCTGTAATCACTGCGTGGGTTGGGCTAGATGTGAGCACATCCCTGGATTGGTTACCCGTGCATCCCTATTTGCATACGTACAATGCACACCTTGCCTGCATTATTCAATCATTGTGTTTTTTGGGCCTTATTTAAGGCAAAGCCAAATGTTCCCTTACTTGTGGGTTGTAGTTGGAGTGATTTGTGGTGCAGGAAGGGATTGCTAGTGTTTGAGTGGTGCTTGTGTGTGTTGTTTGAGTGGTGCTTGTGTGTGTTTTTGGAGTGGTGCTTGTGTGTGTTGTTTGAGTGGTGCTTGTGTGTGTTTTTGGAGTGGTGCTTGTGTGTGTTGTTTCAGTGGTGCTTGTGTGTGTTGTTTGAGTGGTGTTTTTTTTTAGATTTTTTTGTTTTTGTTTTTGGGTGGTTGTTTTTTTTTGTTTTTGGTGGTGGGTTTTTTTTTTGTTTGTTTTTGGGTGGTGGGTTTTTTTTTATTTTTTTTTGGGTGGTGGGTTTTTTTGTGTTTTTTTTTTATTTTTGTTTTTGGGTGGTGGGGTTTTTTTGTGTTTTTTTTTCTTTTTTTTTTGGGTGGTGGGGTTTTTTTTTGGGTGGTGGGTTATTTTTGAATTTTTGTTTGCCCATACATTTCCAAAACCCGGTTACTTTGTGTGTTTGGGTGGCCGTGTTTTTTGAGGAACAAAATAACAATGTTCTTTGCAGACTCCAGTAAGTGTGCCAGCCTACTGCAAGCTTTTTGATTTTTTTTTTGGTATTTTAAACCAAAAAAAGGACCTTATTCAAACAATTATTGTCATGTTCTATTGTTCTGTTTTAGGTGTTTAACAGTCCAATTTGTACTTGATTCAGGTGTCTATTTTTACAAACCTAAAAGTTTGTTGTCTTTAATAATGAAGTGTTTTATGCTGGTTTTTTTTTACATTTAATAATGCATTTGTGGTTTTTATTGATAAAACAATAATTATGCTTTCAATTTTTAATATTGCGAATTTCAAAGTTAAGGATTGTTTTAACAATAATAGTAGTAATAGTGGTGCTTTTTTAATAAAATTTAATTTTCTTTTTCTTCCATAAAATAAAAACCCGTACACAAACAACACCTGTAGGGGTTCCCGAAGATGGCACAGCCTGACCCTGTAAGAATATGCCCCATTATCACTAAGCTAAGTATTTTTGGAAAAATATTGAAAATTCTTTCTCAACAACACTTTTTTTTGTTTATTGTAACTTTACAGAGCGATGTGGGCCAGCTAATAGTGGCCATGTTGCCCCCCACCAACCTTCCTCAGCCTCCTCCTGGGCGTAGGCATAGGAGGCATGCAAGGGCCAAGATATATAGAACACGTGTCACCCTTTTTGGAATGCCTGATGATGTGGTTGTAACCACTTATCACCTGCCTCCAAATATTATCCTAGGCACTCTTTCAATAATAAAGAATGATCTAGAAAGTCAGATTAGCATTCCTACAGCTATCCCACCACTTACACAGTTGTTGGCGGTGTTACATTTCTGCACCTCAGGGTCATTCCAAACCACTGTGGGGCTGGTGGGTGGCCTCTCCCAGCCCTCATTTTCACAGATCCTGAGGCGTGTGCTAGATGCATTCTTCAATCATATAGCACATTTTATTAGTATGCCTTTGGATACAGAAGCCCTTGATGTGGTAAAGCAGAAGTTTTTTGAGATTGCAGGCTTTCCACATGTCATAGGGGTAGTGGATTGCACTCACATAGCACTTCAGCCCCCTGCATGCAGGGAACAAATCTATAAGAACCATAAACATTTGCATTCCCTAAATGTAATGGTGCTATGTGATGCCTCCCTCCAGATCCTCTCCCTGAATGCCAAATTTCTAGGCTGCAGCCATGATGCGTACGTGATCTAGCATTCAGGGATTTGGCCAAAATTAAGCACACTGCAAGCTGGTGACACGTGGCTTCTTGGTAAGTAGAAATCCAGTATGTAGCTATAGTAATAGTGTAAACATGTTTTCATTGACAATTTATGGATCTTTTGGTGTCCCATTTCCATCAGGTGACAGTGGATATCCTTGCACGCCCTGGCTGCTGACTCCTTATTTGAATCCCACACCAGGGCCACAAACTCAATATAATGCCGCGTTTACTGCCACCAGGCAGGTGGTGGAGCACTGTATTGGCCTTTTAAAGGGCCGCTTCCAGTGTCTCCATCACTCTGGTGGTGCACTCATGTACTCGCCGGATATGGTTTCTCGCATTGTGGTCCTGTGTGGGATTTTACACAATATTGCAATAAGGAGTAGAGTACCCATGCAGTCAAAGGATGCCTTGCCAGAGGATGGCCCCCCAGAGGAAGGTGTTGTGATGCTGTCAGGGGGGCCAGACATGATTCTGTTGTTTCTAGATTTTTTAGGTAATAATTTTTTACTTTATTTTTAAGTTTACAGTTAGAGCAAATGTATTTTAAGGTGAACCTAATTTTTTTTTTTGCTCCAAAATCACAACACTTTCCAAAACTGAAAAACTAATGGAACCCATTGGCAATACCCTGTTCTGTTTTTGGACAACTAACATAATTTTTCCGGATATACCACCACATGTTTAGTTAATTTGGACTTATTTTTTTTTAGTTTGTCTGTTAAAAAAGAAATATTATGTTTGAGTTTTGCTTTTGTTGTTTATGTCTGACTAAGCAAGATATTTTAATGTTGGAAACCCTGAGGCCATTTTTTGTGTGATTCTGTGATGAAATGCTTTTTACAATTAAAAGCATGTTGGTAACATGTTTGTTATTTAATAAATGTTTTACAAAAAAAAAAGGTTTGGTGTAAATGTATTTTGAAACCCATTTTGAGGTGGATAATGTAGGGCAACCCCAAACAAAACAAAAAAAACATTACTGCAAATGTTCTTAAGGTTTACATAAACATTTTTGTATTAGTTACACTATGGAGAGGCACCCAGCTTTGTTCACAAAGTATTTGAAATGCAGAATTACACCATTTTAATTTTATGAAAAAAGAGGACAAATGTTTTTCAAACAAAAACTTTACTTGAAATCTCCAAACTTATAAATGTACAAAGATAAAAAAAACTAAAAATGCTCCAGACTCCCCACAATCAGCTGTAGGCAGCACTAGGCCTCCAACAGATGGCCACTTGTCCGAGTTAGCTCCTCCCGAATTCCCACTAGTATGTTGGTTAGCTGTGGACAGAAAAATGTATTTGTAGGTTAAAAACATCTAAAAAATGAACCACATTTTAACATTAAACATTATTCAGTGTCCCAAACAGTGGGTAGGCACAATTATGTTAGGGTGTGTTCTAAAGTTTACTCCACACAACATTATTATTATGTAGAAACTTTTATGGTGTAAAAACACTTTGAAACCCTAACTATGTGGCATAACCAAAAATACCCTAGGATTATTTATAAACAACTGGGAGGTGTATTCTTAAGTCATGATGGCCATATCCTTAAAACACACTGCACGTATTCACTTCTAGAATGTTCTTGATAATCCAAAACTACAATGTGTTTGTTTGCTATGGCTAACTTCACTTTTCCTAATGAAGTTACATCTTAGTACATTTTAAACACAGTGTACACAACATTAACAAGGTTAGTCTGGTTCCTATCACCTTCCCAAGTTCTGTGACATGTTTTATTTAAATCTAAAATACAAATCCAAATGTAATCAATTTTTACACCAAATAAAAAGCATTTTGTAAACCCCAAAAGGCATACGTTTTTGGGCACCCCCCCAAAAAAAGGGCCCAGGCACAAAGCATAAGCACAAAATATTGAGCAACAGGATTACTGCGCAATGATTATGACACCCATACTGTAAAAATGAAAAAAAAAACACAGCCAAAATATGTTAAAAAAAACATGGATAACAACAACACTCCACCAAAAAAATAAAAAAAAACAATATTAAAAAACACATACCATCAGAGCGTGGCAACGAAGCACCCGAAGGAGATGGTGCTGGAGATGGTGCTGGAGATCCAGAAGGGGAGAAAGTTGGAGTTGGTGGAATGGTGGGAGGGGAAATGGAGTTGCAAAAATCCAAGGGAGGGGAAATTTGGGTAGAGGACTCGGGCACGGGAGTGGTGATTTGGGATGAGTGGGCGGGGGAGGGAGGAATACTAGGGGAGTTTAGGAAGAGGGAGTGAGGGTTACTGGGGGAGTATGGTGGTGGGGAGGGAGGGCTGGGTTGAGCGCATGGGGAAGGTGAGGGGGAGGGCTGCAGGTTGGGACCTGCATTGCGGTCAAATCTGCGGGCCCTTCTCTGTCTCCGCTGTGTTTCTAAAATTGAAAGATATTAAAAAAATCTAAGTTTAGTTTTCACTTTCAGCTACACAATACAAGTACACTTTACACATTCAGGACAATAGGGACAACATACAGGAGGGTTTGTTTACATTTAATAAAAGAATTGGAAAAGGAACAGACATTTTTTACAGTCCACTAATTATAACATTTATACAAACGCATACTTACGTCTGTGTAATCGCGCCCGCAAATTAGCCAAAAGGACTGGCAACCGGCGGCGCAAATCCGACCACCGCCTCTCTAATTGCGCTACATTGCGCCTAACTCCAGCACGGCGAAGGGCTCTTCTCACCTCCGCATAGGCCGCATGCTTTAAGCGATTGGAAATGGGAGGCTGGGCGTTTGTAAGCCGCCTGTCCAAAATGTTGACCAGGATGGTCAATTCCCGACGGCTAAAGGCCGCGGCTCTCATGATGGCAATGGACGATTTTGCAGAAAACATGAAATATACATGGGGTAAAATAAAGATGATTGGCTAAAATATTTACTCGGTTTCCTAAAAAAAAACACTATTGGCCAATCCTTTAATCATGTGACCCGAAAAATAAGGTCAGATTTGATTGGATAAAACACGCAGTGTGCAATTGCAAACATAAGAGTGCAAGTGATCCTAACGCAAAATGCACATGCATTTTTAAAGTTAACACAATTAGCAACAGTACATTTACATATAATAAACATTACTTTGTTTTGTAATTTATAAAAAAAACGAGAACGGGGAAAACACCCACAAAAAAAACAATAAAGTTTATTGACACATGAAAAAAAACTGAATAAAAAGAACAGCAACAGTTAAACACTCTTAATTAGATAATTGACAACAAGCTAATAACAAGCTGTTCGATAGTCCATGTAAACATGACATGAGACCATCAATACAACACATACGGCCGCAACCATCACAACATAATTAGCATACAGCGACTGACAGCGCCTGACTACAACTGTCTCGTTCCTTCGATCAGATCAGTCGGTAGCTAGAGGAGGTGCAATGCTAATGAATGGGCGTCACTTTGTTTACGATCGACCAGCCGTACGATCGGATTTTGCGGCCGTAGCCCGTACGACTGTGCGGCTGCTACGACCGACTCTGAATGAGGTACTAAATCCCGTAGAGGATTGAGGCACCTCTCGCTTTGCAAGCATTAAATAGGGTAGAAGTAAGTCCCAATCTCGCTTTTCCCCAGACACCTCCCTTTTTATCATTTGTTTAAGGGTCTGGTTGAAGCATTCAACAAGCCCATGTGTTTGCGGGTGGTAAACTGAGGTAGTAATCCTATCCACCTTTAACAGTCGGCACATATATTTAATTAGTTTAGAGACAAAAGGGGTACCTTGGTCCGTTAAGAGCTCCTTTGGTATTCCCAAACGGGTATATAGCATCAACAATTCCTGGGCAATAGTGGTAGATTTCATGTTACGTAGCGGGATGGCTTCCGGGTACCTTGTGGCATAATCTACCACCACTAATATGTATTGATGCCCACAAGCAGATTTTTCACCCGCCCTATCAGATCCATACCAATTCTCTCAAAAGGTATAGAAATGACAGGGCGGAGAAGCAAGGTGTCCTAACCCCTGGCCAGGGTGCTGTCTTCTGACACACTGGACAAATCGTTCATCAATTTAGATAGAAAAGGGGTACCTTGATCTGTCAGAACCTCTTTTGGCATTCCCAGACGGGTATATAGTATCAATAACTCCAGAGCAATAGTGCTAGATTTCATGTTACATAGCGGGATGGCCTCCGGGTACCTTGTGACATAATCTACCACCACTAATACCGTATGTATTGATGCCCATGAGCAGATTTCTCCACCTGCCCTGTCAGATCCAGACAAATTCTCTCAAAAGGTACAGAAATGATAGGGAGGGGAACCAAGGGTTCCCTAAACCCTGGCCGGGGTGTTGTCTTCTGACACACTGGACATTCCTGACAATACTTTTTTACTGCTGCATGAATGCCGGGCCAGAAGAATCTTAATTGAATACACTGGAGAGTTTTCTTCTCCCCCAAATGACCACCCCACAGGTGTGTATGAGCCACCCTTAACACCAACCGCTCGTGTTTCCGGGGAACCAGTAATTGGTCTACTCTCTCAGCCTGCAAATAGGTTACACGATTTAACAAATCATTTTTCAATGCAAAGTATGATACACCTTCTGCAGGTAAAGCCGTGATTACTATACCATTTATCTCTACAACATTTTCAAATGCATTTATCAAGTTCCCATCATTCTGTTGATCCTGGCCAAAGTCCTGCAAGGACACTTCCTTGCCAATGAACCCACTGCATCTCGGTCTCACTCCCCTCCGGCTGCTCACTGGCCAAGGAGGGCATTACAGCCACCAACTTTGGGAAACAGAAGAGTTTGGCTCCTGGGACACCTTGATCTGGACCTTCTGCTGTCATCATGCCACGTAACCACCTCTTGTAACAATGGAAAGTCCAGACCTAGGATCAATGGGTAGGGTGGCCTGGCTTCTACCACCTTCAGAAATCATCCTTTGATCACTATTGGGAAGTGCACTCTGGGGTAGTCTTCTACATCCCCATGTACACATATATACTTTACCGGGGGTAGCACCTGATCAGCCCCAGATGGAACCAGGTTAGCAGAGATGATGGTTATTTCTCTGCCAGGATCCACTAAGGCCCAGACCTCCCGGCTTTCCACTCGCACATCAAACAAAACAAGGTGGTTTGTGCCGGGGAAGTGCTTCCAGCAGCTATGCTGACCACTGGTCGAGTTGTTTTTCTAGCACACAGTCCATCAGCTCGCCCTGTTTTGGACAGTGCCGGAGCAAATGACCGGGCCCGCTGCAGTCAAAACAGACAATTGGATGTGGGTTGTTGGCTTTAACAACTGGGACCTGGGTTCTAGGCTTTGGAGCTGGCTGGAATTCCTGTTTGGCTTTGTTTAACTTCCCAAAAGTCAGGTACTGTTCAATCACCACCGCTAACTCTTCAAACGTTTGAGGATCAGCCTGTAGAGCCCACTGTTGCACCACATGGTCTAGTACCCGCACAGCATGATCCAAATCCACCATATCTACTATACACTGGGTAGGGGGCCTGATTCAGACCTGGATGCTAAGCCACGATCACTCGCCTTGGATGATTGTCGCCCATCTGCGCATGCGTATGTGTCGCAGTGCACATGCGCAAGCCAGTCACTGAGATCAGGAATTGTGCACTCATTGTACACAGACTGAGCGCTACTTTGAGTGACAGTGCTGTTTGTGGGTGGTAACAGGGAAATGAGCTTGTGAATGGGGGAGTAGTGCTGCGAATGCCGGCATACCTGGGCATCAAAACGGCATTTAATGGGCATCCATAATTAGCATGGAAGCATCATTGTAACCATCACCTGGTTAGATTTCAGCCTGCAGTGATCACAGTGATTATGGTGGGGTAGGGTCTACCTCAAGGGCTGTGTGCAGCTTTGATGGTTCTTGATGGTACTGATTAATCATACACTTCCTGGAGATGATGTGTGCTAAGAAAGAAAAGTGGGCGTCTTTATACCGATGTGCGTTCACTCTGCCTTCACTCTCTAAGACATAGGGGGCATCCTTATGCCTGGCCATGCGATTGCAGAATTTGCATACCCGGCCCCTGATGGCAGCGAAAGTGTGCTGCTTAGCGTCCAGGTCTGAATCTCCCCCAGAGTTCTTATCCGGCTGCAACCACACCTTACTCAGCCTGGCTAACTTGGCCAGCTGGACCCTTGGAGCTTCAGACAGGTTTAGCCGCCATTCATGAAACTCCTGAGCTTTGCTAGGTCCAGTCACTCTAACGCTGCTTAATATGGCCTTTTTCAAGTGCAGATAGGAGGTTGACACAGTCGCGTCTCAATCAACATATGCTCTCTGAGGCTCCCCTGTGAGACAGAGAGCAAGTCTGGCAGCCCACTCCTCCTCAGGCCATTTTAAACGTGCAACAGTGAAAGGTGCACAGAAAAGCTTCAATGTCATCAGATGGAGTAAGCTTCTGTAACACCTCTCACTCCTGCCCACCTTTCCTTATTTCAGTTAACTCTGCATGTAATAACTGAATTTGAGTTTGTTGTCCTTGCATCTGTGCTTGATACCCTGCTGCCAGAACTTGTTGCTCTTGCATCTGTGCTTGATACCCTGCTGCCAGAACTTGTTGCTCTTGCATCTGTGCTTGATACCCTGCTGCCAGAACTTGTTGCTCTTGCATCTGTGCTTGATGCGCTGCTGCCAGTGCTTGTTGCCCTGCAGCTATTTCAGCAAAACTTTCCAAAAGCTCCTCCATATTACACTGCTTTATCCTTTTATGGACAAACTTAGGAGGCTTTATAAATTCTCTTTTGGAAGCCAGATTCCCAACAAACTATCAGCTGGCTTCTCTTAAAACTGCACCACATTCCCTGGCCATTCACTCATACACAGGAACTAAGCAGTATTTATATTGTGCACAATTTGCATATACACAGAGATATTATCACTGTGAACAACTGCCATTTTATGGCTGCCCTGCCACACCCCCCAGCTGCTAGTAAAGCGACTTATTTACCAAGCCATTGCACAGTGGATAGCGTCCTGCAAAGCATCTCACTGCCACTGTGGTTGGATCCGGTCACTGTACCTGTGCTCTTGCTGCGTAGCAGTATCCAGCAAGGGTCCCTGTTCGGGTGCCAAATGTGACAAGAATCACATAGACCGGGTAAAATCCATCAGTAGCTTTTATTGCTCTCCACAGGCAGGAACACAGGATATGGCAGTTTCACAGGCAATATGTCATACAAAGCAGGGCTGTAGCTAGGGTAGTGCAGCCGGTTCCATCGCACACGGCACCACAGGTCAGGGGGCACTGTATGGGCCTGTCAAATTTCTATTTATTATCATTCTTGCTTGTAGCTTCCTCTTATTTCATCCCCAGCATCTCCTGGCTTCTATCTTTTCCCTGGCCCTTCCCCATGAATCCATGGCCCTTTTTTGGGTGCATTATGTCCATTTGAAAAATGAGGGGGGCGCCAATGCTCTTTCTGGCACAGGGCACCAAAAGTCTAGTTACGGCTCTGATACAAAGTATTCCAATACAGCAATATTTCTTCAGTGGACTCGCAGGCACAGGAACCCTAACACTAGTCAACCCCAAGCCTATAAGCTGGGTGACTATTAGGCTCAGTTTCCCCAGTGTCTCTGCAGTTCTTAAACCAGCTTCTCATAGGTTACTGTAATCAGCTGCCTTTCCAGGCACTGATTGAGGCAACACCTGAACTGGACATTTACACAATTCTAATGCCTTTGCTCTGCCAAACCTGGGAGATATGGATATTCCACATTTACTTCATGTGGAATTATGCTGACCCTGTCACAATATATATATATATATAATATATATATATATATATATATATATATATATATAAAATCTTGTATTCTTCATTTATTTATATTAGAGATGAGCTGGTCCAAATCTCTGAGAACCAGACCAACATTACAGATACAAAATGGATCCAAATCAGGCTCAGGTCTTACTGCCTTTCTCAGATCTGAAAACAAGGCAGAACGTCATCAATGCCACGTCGGATTCTCGCGGGTTTTGGATTGCATATAATTTCCTCCCTGCTGTGATCGGTGCCATTGTCTTCACTCCGGCTGTGCTCTACTCTGCTGTATGGCTGAGTTGTGGGCTGTGCTGAGTCCGTCCAGGTGCTGTGCTATCCAGGGGCTGTGCTGAGTCCATCCAGGGGCTGTACCTGTCCGTCCAGGATGTGTGATGTCCATCCAGGGGCTGTACGCTGAGTCCATCCACGGGCTGTGCTGTCCATCCAGGGGCTGTGCTGTGTCCGTCCATACACTCCAGTGGCTGCTCCTGTGCTCAGTACTGTTCTGTGGGCCTGATTCAGACCCGCTCGCCTGTGCTGAGCGCTCGCAAGCGGGTCGATGGTGCCCTAGTGCGCATGCGCATGACGGAGGGAGCTCTGTCGTGAGCATGCGCGAGACCCGCATAGCGACAGCCAAGCTGTCGCTCCTGGTCTCGCACCAAAGGGGGTGTGCTGTCGTTGGTGAGTGACAGCACGCCCCCTTTGGTGGGCGTACCTGGGGCGTGGCTGCCAGATGGAGGCGTTCCCATGGAACGTTCCATGAATGCCTACCGTCTGGGTCCGGCCCCAGTGGGAGTGATTTTGGCTCTGATAGAGCCAAAATCACTCCAGGGCTTGCGGCAGCGAGACCCTACCACAAGGTCTCGTTGCAAGCCTGATGGTCACGATGGTCTTGACCATCGCGACCATCATCATGGACGCTCGCATAAGCTGTGGGTGGTCACCCATAGCTATGTGAGCATCCAAGAGGCCGCTCCATTTTCAGGTAGGAGGGCCCTGATTCAGAACGAGCGCTCTGGTCAGAGCGTCCGGCTCTGAATCAGGCCCTGTGTCCATTCACTCCTGTGCTGCTGATGGACCTGTTCAGTGTCCATCTGCTCCAGTGCTGCTGATGCTCCTATCCATTGTCCATCCGCTACAGTGCTGCCGACGCACCTGTCCAGTGTATATCTGCTCTAGTGCTGCCGATGCACCTATCCAGTGTCCATCCGCTCCAGTTTTACAAAAAAAGTTTTGTGCTGTACCCAAGTGTATCCATATAAGTACTGTGACACTGCAGACCATACCCCAGTAGGTATCCCTACACAAGTTCTGTGATGCTGCAGACCCTACCCTAGTATATACATATAAGTACTGTGATGCTGCAGGCCATACCCAGTGTATCCATATAAGTACTGTAATGCTGCAGGCCGTACCCCAGTTTATCCATATAAGTACTGTGATGCTGCAGACCGTACCCCAGTGTGTAGCCCTAACACACAAGTACTGTGATGCTGCAGGCCGTACCCCAGTGTATCCATATAAGTACTGTGTGCTGTTTGGGGCATTGCTGATTGTCTTTTTGCATAGACAACAAACATTTTTTAAGTTTATTAAACTGCCATCCTCTCTGCAACTGCAGTGCCACTCTTGTTTCCTAGAGGTGCCATGTTGGAAGTTGCACTGCCACAGCCACTGAAATCTTCTACATGCAATTGATGAATCCTAAAAATGTCCAGAAATTATTATGGCCACACACAGCATCTCCTGCATGTCCCTTTACGTTTTTAAAAAAATTCGGAACCACCAAGTTGTTTGGGTGGGCAAAACATGGTAGATTTTTTTAATTTACCCAGTTTTCTTAATTTCTCCTACCACACCACCCACCCCAATTGGTTGCCTTAGGACCCTGGTGAATTGATAGGCTGGTATAAATTACAGTTCAGCTCAATAAACACCTGTCTCATTTGTATGTAGGTGACTATAAGCGGAATAACTGGATAATGTAGATGGTGGGCAGCAGCACAGAACATCTTCCTTCCAGGATCTGTGCAATAAACTGCAATACGTTTAATACAAAAATTTGTTATGTATATTGGTCACATACATACATATTTACATGGTACATACCGACAGGTGCCACCTGTTGTTGACAAACAACCTCCAGCAGGCCCGGCAAACAGCATGGATGCTGGGAGTTGTAGTTCAGCTGGAGAGCTACAAAGCAGCTTTCCTCTGTAAACATCAAGCATTGGTCCCATTATCCCCAACAACCTCCTTCAGCACAAAGTAAACATCTGTTTACAGTGTGTACTATGTATCTCCTCCACAAGCAAGGTCACAGCAGTTCTATTAGATGTTTAAAAAATATACAGCGTATATGGGCTGAATCATTATTCAATCAGGATGTGGCACAAAATGACTACCCTCACTGTGTGTTAGCAAGAGGTGCTTGGCAGATGTCACTCAGGTGATCAGGTTTTAGGTGGTTGGTACACATAGGATTGGACACAAGTGGGCTTCAGTGAGCCTTCTCCCATATACACCCTAAGCATCTTTGTGTGATGGTGCAGACACTGCATATTATCTTTCTGGCAAACTCTCCACGCTTGAATAGCGAACCTTCTCCAGGTCAAAGATGCCTTTCAGGAACTGAAGAACTTGATCCTACATTGATACTCCCTCATAATTTTCTTCATAATCAAAAAATTTAAATACATTTACAAACTAATCAATCCTTTCTTCCTTTCCCTGCCTTCAGCTACAACAAAAAACAGACTCCATCTCCCACGGGCCTCTGACCTAGTTCTTTGAAAATGAAAACATTCTTGGTTTTTCTATGGGGTCATATAGTTTATTAAACTGCCATGCTGTCTGCCACTGCAGTGCCACTCTGTTTCCTAGATGTGCCTTGTTGGAAACTGAACTGTCACATGTTTGTGCCGCCCACTGCTGTAGCTTAGCTTAGTCAGCCAGCTAGCTTTGTGCAACCTTTTGGCCTAAACTGTATGTAAATAGTATTGTAAGCTGTGAGGTGGTCAAAATTGACTGGAAATGAGTGGAAATTAATGTTATTGAGGTTAATAATACTGTAGGAAAAAAAAGCCCAAATTATATGATTTTAGCAGTTTTTATCAATTTTTGGAGAAAAAAATACAGATCCAAAACCAAAACACGTGAGGGTGGTTTTGCAAAACCAAAACACGAAAGTTAATCCAGATCCAAAACACTGGGATCGGCGTACATCTCTAATTTATTTCTGTATTTATCATTATACTGCAAGGTATCATGGGAAAAGGGCTAATACTTTGCAGAGTTTAGCCAGATTAGTATTGTACAACCATAGTGACATGCACTGTAGATGATTATACAGGAAAGGTCTTGCCATACCATGCTGTAATGTAAAGTGATAAATATGACAGAGAAAATATCAGTGTTTATATAAAGTCGTTTTATTTCTATCATATACAGTATATCTTTATTATGTATGTGACATTTTACTCTGCAATGCAGTTTTGATTACAGGCATGACTAGCGATAAGCTAAACAAAACAGATATTATTATATTTACAGAATGCCTTAATTAGTGCACTTGTATTTTATAGCAATTAGTATGTATGTGCTCTTGTCAGTCATGTTAATAAGCTTGGCCTAAATACTTTCAGCAAAGAGAATACATTACCAAGGAATCATTACTGAAGTAAAGAAACCTTCACAGACTCTAGTTGGTTGTGATGTAACGTGAGTACAGTATGTAACTACGCATAAATTATATAAACAGTTTCCCTTCAGCATTCCTGATAAGCCATTCTCTGCTTAAACCTAGTAACATTTATGAGAATACTTACTGTACATGATTGTACAAAATTCTACATTGTATATAGAGGGTATGAAGTAATTATGTCGGTATTCAGAGTCAATATGGTCAAAATGTTGACTGTGCATATGTCATCATTCACAATGTCGACATGGACATACTGTTGACATGATCATTATGTTGACATTGTGAATGGTGACAGTCACAATGTCGACAGTACAGGTTTAGGGTATTTAACAGTTTTCATAAATATACATTTAAATTTCCACCTGAAGTTATGCATGAACTAATAACCCTGTGAATAATACATTTCCATCATACCAAATGAGAAACAATAGTATAATGAGTTTAGTAATCTAAATAATTAAAAAAAAACAGAGGAGCTCTTTCAGACCCGCTCGCTAGATGCATTCGTTCACTCCCAGGGTATGCAAAATCCAGTGCATGCCCAGCAAGGTAGACGATTGCATGGCAAGGCATTAGCACGCCCATGTCTTGGTGTGCGATCACTTTGTGTATGCAGATGCCTACCAGCCATTCTTAAGATGCCCACTTGCGCACTTCGTCTCCTGGAAGTGCATGAAAACATTGGTACATCGAGCACCATCGGATGTGCTCGCAGCGCTTGAGGTTGACTATACCTGCCCGCAAGCACTGCGATCACTTCAGTGTAAAATAAAACCAGGATGATGTGTACTATGACCCTGCCTGTTAATTATGCACACCTCTGAAACAGTGTTGAAAGAAACACTCAGGCACACCTGCGTACGTACATACACTCCCCCGTTTCTAGTGGACTGCCCCTGTTACCACCAACATACGGCCTCTCCTGTCACTCATTCAACTGAGCTGTCTATGCTGGGCGAGCGAGCGCTTCCCGATCTTTCACAGTGGTTCGCGCACACGCATTGCAATGCATACATATGCGCAGATTGCAAATATTGACCAGCAACAAGCGAGTGCTTTCGAGCAAGCGGGAATGAGTCATATTCTGCAGATGGGGGTGTGCTTTGCTCCTTCCACAGGGTGTTTCTAGCTCCACCTATGTGTGTGTATCTAGTGCTGGCCAGTGGCATATCCAGCACCGCCAAGTGGAACCAATACAAGAACAAAGCCAACTTGATCCTGTTTTATCAGGTCTGGGATCAGAGAACCCAAGCAAATACATCACGTACATTTTTATATCAGAGTTTAACAGGGTAATTGGATGATAGCTCTGAGGCATAACTGGGACCTTTCCTGATTTAGGTATAGTTAATATCAGAGCCTCAAGCATCATCCTTCGGAAACTTGCCAGTATCTGCTGCCTCGTTTATTTCTTAGCTACATTGGATGAGTGGGAACTCTGGAAATATAGCTAGAACTCTGAATATATAGCTAGACTGTGGAGAACAAGCTTCGCTCATCCTCTTATTTACCGTTGTTCCACCAGTTCTAATGGCCAGTGGGGACGCTGGGCAACCACCGATGTGGATCGTGAAGTCACTTTTGTTAAGAAAATAACTTATAATCAGTGTAATCACTAAGCAAAACCCCTATGGAAAAATCATGAAGTCCAGGAATAAAGAAAGGTCTCGCCCCTAACCTGGCATCCATAAAATTAGGGGCACCCATTTTAGAAAGAGGGGGGTCCCATCTATCAAATGATTCTTCCCCTTAGTATTTCACTTATGGTCATCTGACAATGTTACCTTGTGCTACGGAAGTCACTATTCGGGCCACTAGTAGCTACTGTCTGGTGATCACCTGTGATCATCAGACAATATTGCCTTGTGCTACAGAAAAATACGTGCGGGAGCATTTGCCAGTTTCAGATGGCGAGTGCTACTGCTACCCGCTCCTTCCCTATGGTTAGGAGCCCCGGGTCATGAAAAGGATCCTTTCGGATCCCTCCGTCCCCTGTCCAACTCCTTCCACTGGATGTCGAGGCTCTTGTGTGCATGTGTTACCTGTAGGACACTTGTCTCACAGCTCCAAAATGAGCAGTGAAAAGATTCACTGCTCCAAAAAGGAGCAGTGAAAAACTCGTGGATACAGCTGATTTTCGGATCAGCTGTCTCCACGCAGGAGCATTGATGAATTGCTCTGGTGCTTTCGTCGAGAAGGAACGATAGTTATCGGTACCCTGATAATGAACATGTTGATAGGAGCCCTTAGTGTGGCAGCTTGTCTAATTAATAAGATGCTAGGCCAGTGATGTAACTATAAATTTTGCTCCCCCGTGCCAAAAAGTTTCAGGCACGCCCGCCCTCCCAAAGATCAAACACACCCAAAGACGACGTTTAAGGTGTGTGGTTACATGATACAGCAACGTGCCTTACACATTATTACACATTATTACATACAGTAAAGCCCTTATAACAAATTTATGCCATGCTGTAATGCCCCTATTTCACAATATGCCACACTGTAATGCCACATACAACACATTATGCCACACAGTAATGCCACATACAACACATTATGCCAAACAGTAATGCCCCTTACACATTATGCCACACAGTAATGCTCCTAATAGCACATTGTGCACACAGTAATGCCAAATACACATTATGCCAAACAGCAATGCCACATACAACACATTATGCCAAACAGTAATGCCCCTTACACATTATGCCACACAGTAATGCCCCTAATAGCACATTGTGCACACAGTAATGCCAAATACACATTATGCCAAACAGCAATGCCCCCTGTAATAGTTTCCCTTATGCAATGTCCCCTGTAGTAGTGCCCATTAAAGCAGTGCCCCCTGTAGTTGTGCCCCATATGCAATGCCCCCTATACTAGTGCCCCTTATGCAATATCCCCTGTAGTAGTGCCCATTATGCAGGGCCCCCTGTAGTTGTGCCCATTAAAGTAGTGCCCCCTGTAGTTGTGCCCTATATGCAATGCCCCCTATACTAGTGCCCCTTATGCAATGCCCCCTGTAATAGTGCCCCTTATGCAATGCCCCCTGTAGTAGTGCCCATTATGCAGGGCCCCCTGTAATTGTGCCCATTAAAGTAGTGCCCCCGGTAGTAGTGCCCATATGCAGTGCCCCCTGTAGTTGTGCCCCTTCTAGTAGTGCCCCCTGTAGTTGTGCCCCTTCTAGTAGTGCCACCTGTAGTTTTGCCCATTTTAGTAGTGCCCCCTGTAGTTGTGCCTAGTAGTTACCCCCTGTAGTTGCCCTCAATAGTGAGCCTCCTGTAGTGAGCCCCCCTGTAGTTGCCCCCAGTAGTGAGCCCCTTGTAGTTGCCCCCAGTAGTGAGTCCCCTGTAGTTGCCCCCAGTAGTGAGCAACCTGTAGTTGCTCCTCCCCCCTGCGTGCACACAAACACACACACACAAAAAAAAACACCAGTGCTGCTGCCGTCCATACCCTGGCGTCCGCTCCTCGGCACTATGGGAGTGACGTCATGAATTCACTCCCATAGTGCCCTGCGGGACCCAGAAAACGGAGGGAGCTCCATCCTCCGGCTGCCGCCGGGGGTTTGAATAGGAGCCGGGCGCCCGTTGGTATCACACTCAGCGGGCGCCCGGCAGATGGAGGCTGCAGGGGGAGCTACCGCACCCCCTGCACCCTCCGTAGTTACGAGAGTTCTGCCACTGAGTGGCGTAACTACTGCCCCCGTCGCCCCCAAGCTACCCAGCGCCTCCAAGCCACCGCGGGGGCTGCGGGGACAGTAGTTACACCACTGTGCTAGTCCTTGCTGGGCTGCCATATTCCTCCTACACATAGTAACTGTTTAATTTAACACAGTGAAAATTTGAAAAACAACCCAAAAAAATCTAAATGCATTTCCATTTCATGTGCAGATTTCAAAACCTACACAAAGATTTAGATTTTTATTATTTTGGAAAGGTGAACTATTGGCACAACAAGAAGCACTCAGCAGTGAAGGGGTTAAAGATAGTTATAAAAATTTGAATCACCTCGTTCTGAAATAAATCTCTTTTTAAAAAAAGTTATTCTGGGAACATCATTAAAATCATATTCTTAATAATCATAATGGTTTTAAGTGACAGCGCAAAGGATTAAATTATTGAGAAAGAGTAATAAATAGTACATTAACATACATAATATGTCTTCTTAATTTGATACCAGATGACTTTCAGTGAGACATATTGGGTGTAGGTAGCTCTCAATAGAGAACTGACTTTTCAGCAAATACTGTAGCTTGACTACAAGTCATATTAGTAGCTTGTACCGAATTTCTAGAAACTATACCATGGTCCATTGTGATGTTTAACACTCTTGTCAGCATTATAGAAACATATCCTAAAATATCTATTAAAAGTCATGTAAAGAGGTTATGCAGATTCCACCAGTAACTTTGGCTGCAAGGGTCTGCTCTGGGACACACAATATTTTATAGAATGCACATTTGATACCATCAATACTACCGTAATTTATTTTCAGGAATTTTTAAAAATCCAGTATCATGCTCTCTACCATATGGGCACACTATGCAGACCCCAGCACAACGTCATCAGCTTAACATAAGTGCATTGTAATTGTACAGATATTTGTGTTACACAATTCTGAAATTGTGCAGATGATCCGATGGTGGGAGCGGTATCTGCAGGAGCTGCTGGATTTCTTCAAATTCATGGATTTATTAGATTGTCTTCTGCAGAACATTTGTAGATAGACAAGGATGGTGGTCTATTTAGAAATAGACCCTATTTATTTATTCAAAAAATATACTCGTAATGGCTTATACAATTCTGAGTGCATAACTAAATTATATTTATATAGTTTCTCCCTTACAATACAAAACCTGCCATAAATGTCATTCTATTTACTGTAACTGTGTTTGGCAAGTTCGTGAAATACTGGATTATCATTAATGTTGAACGTTTTTTTTGTTGACAAATGATAGGATTTGTAGTTGGCAGATTAAATTATCATCCTCCATTACTTACATCGGTAGGACAAGTGCTGAAGCACATTGCTTGTCTAAAATAATCAGCTGTGTTTATGTACTAATGAAGACTAGCCTTAAACACTATTGCAATGTTTTTATATCTATTTATTGTTGGCTTCAAATTCAGGAATGATTTGAAGAGACCGACCTCTGCTAGTAGGTAAGTGTACAGGTTTTCATCTATCTATTCAGAAAAAGCATGTTCATTCCAAGAAATACACTTGAAGAATAGGCTGAATGAGCAGTATAGCAAACTGGGTTATTTTTAACTGCGACCTTGCCGATTCTGAGAACATATATTACTGTATATTATCTGCACTTTGAATGACAGAGAAATCTTTTTTGGTCTTGAACCATTGTTACACACAGAAAATGTACAATTTGTTTGCATTCATAGATACAACTCCAAGACTTCACAAGGAGAAAATGCCACTGACCTGGATAATTAACTAAACATTTCTGGCATATAGCAGCTCTAGTGTCATGTGAAATGGCTGCACAGCAGAAAGACATGCAAGTATTAAACAGCTTCCATTGACAATATAATGTATCAAATCATGACTTACATCTACCTAAATGCACCATATTAAATTTACATTTATCTATTAGGTAGAAAAATACATTAATCCAAATAGTCATGGGGCCTAAATCAGGGGTGGGTGCTGCTGCGTATGTTCTTGCATCTGTTGAGTTGCGGGAGCGGTTCAAATGCTAGTATCAGCCCTCCCCTGGTGTACTAGCATCCGCCTGATTGTGCAAGCCATGAGCTGCCCACTTTCAGCATCTCTGCATACTGTAACGCTGCCAGTGATTTATAGCTTTTTCCATGTTATAATTCTGAGCAATAGACGGGGGCTACAAGCTTAAATACATTGATCAATTTATGAACCAAAACCACACTGTTTATTATTATTTGTAGCTATGGTGAGTGTATATATATATATATATACAGTACTGTGCAAAAGTAAGAATAGAAGTGTTATTAGGTTTTTTTATGATTAACAAAATGCAAAATGAATGAACAGAAAATAAATCAATATTTGGTGTGACCACCCTTTGCCTACAAAACCACATTAATTCTTCTAGGTACTAGAACTTGCACACAGTTTTTGAAGAAACTCGGCCGGGAGGTTGTGCCAAAACATCTTGGAGAACTAACCACAGATCTTATGTGGATGTAGGCTTGCTCAGATCCTTCTGACACTTCATGTAATCCCAGACAGACTCGATGATGTTGAGATCAGGGCTCCGTGGGGACCATATCATCACTTCCAGGACTCCTTGTTCTTCTTTACACTGAAGATAGTTCTCAATGACATTGGCTGCATGTTTGGGGTCATTGTCCTGCTGCAGAATACATTTGGAGCCAATCAGATGCCTCCCTGATGGTATTGCATGATGGATAAGTACCTGCCTGTATTTCTCAGCATTGAGGACACCATTAATCCTGACCAAATCCCCAATGCCATTTGCTTAAATGCAGCCCCAAACTTGCAAGGAACATTCACCATGCTTCAGTGTTGCCTGTAGACACTCATTACTGTACCATTCTCCACCACTGTGAAAGAGCGTAGATCAACAAGTGGCTTAGAGTGTCTGCTATTACAGGGATTCCTGCAGGTATTAAATCTCCTTCATATGAGATCATGCACATGAACAGAGATGGGTTGGGAGATCAGCAGTGACAGACTGGTGTCTAATAACGCGTTTCACCTCAATGGAGACTTTATCAAAGAGTCAAGTGCAGGTGCAGTTTCTTCATCTGAGTATGGCCTCCTATGTGAGTGGTTGACCATCTCTATACATTTTCAGCAACATGCCCATAATACACCTGGAAAACTCTCATAAGATTTTCTTATATATGTTTTTTTTGCTGATTGGCCACTGCCAATCATCAGTTATCCTATATTCCAGATGTCACTGACACAGTATTTCTCTTTTGATAACAGTATGCATTATCAGTCAGAAAGTCAGACAACTAACAAAAGCAACAATTTCTCCTTGGCAATCCCTATCGCTAGTCTAACATAGTTCACCTCCCTATATCGTTATCGTTAAATCGCTCATTAATATCGTCTAGTGAATGTGCGCCTGAACTCCAACTCCTCTCTCCAACTGTCACTCAGATCCTCTTTAATGACAGTTGGCAGGTCTCCCAACACTGCTCACAGCTGGGTATCACTCATCTCCCCCAACAGTCCCAAAGTCATGCAAAGTAATAATGCTAGCATGGCCTCATAAATTTTTCCTAATATGCATTTTATATACATTTTTGAATCTTTAATTTTTGATTTTGTAGTCCAGCATAACATACAGTCAGGTCCATAAATATTGGGACAATGACAAAATTTTCAGATTTTGGCCTCTATTCACCACCACAATGGCTTTGAAATGAAACAAACAAGATGTGATTTAACTGCAGACTTTCAGATTTAATTTGAGGGTAATTACATCCAAATCAGGTGAATGGTGTAGGAATTACAACGGTTTCTATATGTGCCTCCCACTTTTTAAGGGGCCAAAAGTAATGGGACAAACTAAACAATCCTAAATCTAACTTTCACTTTTTAATACTTTGTTGCACATCCTTTGCAGGCAATTACAGCCTGAAGTCTGGAACGCATAGACATCACCAAACGCTGGGTTTCATCCCTGGTGATGCTCTGCCAGGCCTCTGCTGCAAATGTCTTCAGTTCCTGCTTGTTCTTGGGGCATTTTCCCTTCAGTTTTGTCTTCATCAAGTGAAATGCATGCTCAATCGGATTCAGGTCAGGGGATTGACTTGGCTATTGCATAACATTCCACTTTTTAGCCTTAAAAAACTCTTTGGCTGCTTTTGCAGTATGGTTCGGGTCATTGTCCATCTGCATTGTGAAGCGCCGTCCAATGAGTTCTGAAGCATTTGACTGAATATGAGCATATAATATTGCCCGAAACACTTCAGAATTCATTCTGCTGCTTTTGTCAGCAGTCACATCATCAATAAATACAAGGGAACCAGTTCCATTGGCAGCCATACATGCTCATGCCATGAGGTGGTAGGTTTTGGATCATGAGCAGTTCCTTTCCTTCTCTTCTCTTCCCATCACTCTGGTACAAGTTGGTCTTTGTCTCATCTGTCCATAGGATGTTGTTCCAGAACTGTAATGGCTTTTTTAGATGTTGTTTGGCAAACTCTAATCTGGTCTTCCTGTTTTTGTGGCTCACCAATGCTTTACATCTTGTGGTGAACCCTCTATATTCACTCTTGTGAAGTCTTCACTTGATTGTTGACTTTGACACATATACACCTACCTCCTGGAGAGTGTTCTTGATTTGGCCAACTGTTGTGAAGGGGTTTTTCTTCACTAGGGAAATAATTATTTTGTCATCCACCACAGTTGTTTTCCGTGGTCTTCCGGGTCTTTTGGTGTTGCTGAGCTCTCCGGTGCATTCTTTCTTTTTAAGAATGTTCCAAACAGTTGATTTGGCCACACCTAATGTTTTTGCTATCTCTCTGATGGGTTTGTTTTGCTTCACTGATAGTGACAGCTCTTTGGATCTCATATTGAGAGTTGACAGCAACTGATTCCAAATGCAAATGTCACACCTAGAATCAACTCCAGAACTTTTACCTGCTTAATTGACAATGAAATAACGAGGGAATAGCCCACACCTGTCCATGAAATAGCTTTTGAGTTGATAGTCCCATTACTTTTGGCCCCTTAAAAAGTGGGAGGCACATATAGAAACTGTTGTAATTCCTACACCGTTCACCCGATTTGGATGTAATTACCCTCAAATTAAATCTGAAAGTCTGCAGTTAAAGCACATCTTATTTGTTTCATTTCAAACCATTGTGGTGGTGAATAGAGGCCAAAATCTGAAAATTCTGTCAATGTCCCAATATTTATGGACTTGACGGTATATGTTGACATTAATGCTATAGATGCAGACATAGAAAGCCCCCTTAGCATTTACAAATCAATTAAATATACATAGCACTAACATATGAGGGTTGCTATTCATAAGAGAGGTTAAATATAGATTGGTAAATACACTAGAGAGGTGTGAATAGGTTTGATGTAATTTCTACTCCTCCCCCCACCCCGCCTTCTCCAAGCCATTGGCACCCTCTTGCCAAGATCAGCTAAATCCCAAAACAATGTCCATCACTAAAGCACACTAACGGCAAAAACACTCCTTATTGGTCAGTACTACCCCCCCCCTCCCCATTACAATGTAAGTAAAATATATCTTTGCGCTCTCTGATCAGGAAACTTGAAAAGCAGCTGTGTTACTGTATATAATAACTTTCCTTTAACTGATAATGCTCACCTCTGAACCGAGACTGTAGACTGGCAGTAGCTTCTGCCTAAACTTATCCCACCAAATGGCTAGAGCAGGGGTTCCCAACCATGGTCCTCAAAGCACACTAACAGTCCAGGTTTTAGGGATAGCCATACATGAGCACAAGTGACTTAATTAGTACTGTACCTCAGTTATTTTGAATTAACCATCTGTGCACAATCATGGGTATAACTAAAACCAGGACTTAGTGTGCCTTGAGGACCGAGGTTGGGAATCACTGGGCTAGAGATTAGTCTCAATTTATTTGCTTGACTCAACTTCAGATTAATAATGGAGTTAAATGGAATAGGTTGATCTGATTAGATTTTTTTTAACAATTCTAATGACTTCTATATTTTCTACACTTGCTATGAGATAAAAATGCTTCAAGTACTTAACCACTATTTGTATGTATGTAAATGGAAAGCCAATTTTTGATGATATCAAATGTTATGCTTGGTACACACTAGCAGATATATTGACCGATCAATTGATCGGCCAATATATCTTGTGTGTGTCGGCCTGTGTTTACCAGCGATATGTGCTGCACAGCCAATGCCCAATATATCTGCAGATATATTGGGGCATAGTGCTGTGTGTACACTTGCTGCAGAGGCCGCGGGGAGGGGGGCGCGACACGCGCCCCGGCCCACTGGACAGGCGGCCAGATGACAGATGATGGTTGTTCAGTGTTTATGAACATCTATCATCTGAATATCACTCTATCTACAGATATATCTGTAAGATGTGTACCCAGCATTAGTCACAACTATCCATTACAATATTATATTGTAACTTAATTTGCTAATAGAGTGATTTATTGTAATATAACAAATGACTGCATCTCAGAAAGGAACAAAACAGCAGCAGTGTTTGTGAAGATATAAAGTAGAAATATAACTTAAGTAAATAGTCAGTAATATTTTAACTGTCATCGCTGTAAAATTTATGGCTGCAGGCGTGCACACTGTACTTCTGAGACCACCGCTGGGAATCCCATCTGGAGTGTAGAGAAAAAGTTTAAGTTGTTAGTTAATGACCATGATTAAGAATTTAGGTGAACCAGAGTGATTCAGATCATAAGCAGGACAGACCGGAAACCCTAATGAGTGACAGACAGCTTCCAAACCATAAAAATAAACCCGACAATGTATCTGGAGCTGCTTTTAGGTCTCAAAAAACTTGACATCATCAGGTTTGTTAAGCTGTGGATTACGACAAACAAAGTACATAGGCCCTCATTCAGAGCCGTATGCTCTGAGCAGAGCGCAAGCTCAGAATGAGGGCCGTCCTCCATAATTATGGAGCGTCCTCCTGGACACTTGTATAGCTGTGGGTCACCACCCACAGCCTGTACGAGCGTGCAGGTTGATGGCCGCGATGGTCTTGACCATCGCGACCATCGCCACTGCGAGCCGGAGCCTGCGGTTGAGTTTTTCAACCGCAAGGCCCGGAGTGATTTTGGCTCTATCAGAGCCAAAATCACTCCCACTGACATCACTAGTGATGTCAGTGGGCCGGCTTCTGACGTCTGGGAGGCACGCCCCCAGCACGCCCACCAAAGGGGGCGTGCTGTCAATCAACATCGACAGCACGCCCCCTTTGATCAGACACAACGAGCGAAGGAAAGTCCTTCGCTCGTCGCGTCTGGCGCATGCGCACGATGGAGCTCCCTCCATCGTGCGCATGCTCAGTGCAGACCATCGACCCACTTGCGGACAGCTGCTCGCGAGTGGGTCTGAATCAGGCCCATAGTTCTCAGAGAACTGGACCCACCGGATCTTCGCGATCTGGGCCAAGATCCGACTGCGGCTTGGGTTTTCCAGCCTAACTTGGATCTGAAAACTAGGCAATATGTCATTTGCGCCATTCACATAGGATTCACTTTTTTTGTATTCAAAATGTCATCGTCCTGCTGTCGCATTCTCACGGTTTTGGATACTATAAAGGTACCCGGTCATCGGCGCCATTTCACTCTGACTGTGGAGAGTGAAGTAAGCAGATGTGCTGTGTCTGTCCAGTGATGCTTATCTGTCCAGGGGTGCTGTGTCTGTCCAGGTTTGCTGTGTCTGTCCAGGACAGGGGTTGCTGTGTCCATCCAGGGGCTGCTGTGTCCATCCAGGGGCAGTGGCTGCTGTGTCCATCCAGGGGCAGTGGCTGCTGTGTCCATCCAGGGGCTTTTGTGTTCATCCAGGACAGGGGCTACTGTGTCCATCCAATGGCTGCTGTTTCCATCCAGGACAGGGGCTGCTGTGTCTATCCAGGGGCTGCTGTGTCCATCCAGGGGCAGTGGCTGCTGTGACCATTTAGGGGCTTTTGTGTTCATCCAGGACAGGGGCTACTGTGTCCATCCAGAGATTTCTGTGTCCATCCAGGAACAGTGGCTGCTGTGTCCATCCAATGGCTGCTGTGTCCATCCAGGGCAGGGTCTGCTGTGTCCATCCAGGACAGGGGCTGCTGTGTACATCCAGGGGTTGCTGTGCCCATCCAGGGGCTGTGTCCATCCAGGGCAGGGGCTGCTGTGTCCATCCAGGGGTTGCTGTGTCCATCCAGGGGCAGGGGCTGCTCTGTCCATCCAGGGGTGCTCTGTCTGTCCAAGGGTGCCCATTGAATAAATAAAAGCTAATGTACTATTTATGTCTTTTTATTTTACTGTGTTGCTGCCGGTCAGACTGCAGTATAATATTCATACATGTATTGTGACATTATAAGTCGTAGCGCAGTGTAATATTCATACCTGTATTGTGACACTGCAAGTGTAACTGCAGTGTAATATACACATATTGTGACACTAAGTGGAAATGCAGTGTGATATTCAACACATATTGTGACACTGTTAGGGATAGCGAAGGGTATACATAAAAATTATTTAGTGTAAATGCAGTGTAAATGCAGTATAAAATTCAACACGTATTTTGACACTAAGTGGTAGCACAGTATATACATAAAAAATATTTTGACACCAAGTGGAAACGCAGTGTAATTTTCAACACATATTGTGTCACTAAAAGTGGTAGCGCAGTGTATTCATATAAATATTGTGATACTAAGTGTAACCACAGTGTATTATACACATACTGTGACACTAAGTGGAAACGCAGTGTAATATTCAACATGTATTGTTACAATGTAAGAGATAGCGCAGTGTATTCATAAAAATTATCTAGACACTAAGTGGAAACACAGTGTGATATCCAGCTACCCATCACACACCACGTAGAGTTAGACGTCAACCGTGGCATTCTAACCTAACAAGGCATCTACAAAAACTCTCACGTACAGTTGAACGTCAGTGGCGGAAGTCTCATACTCCAACTGACTTCCTCACATATAAGACTATCTCCAACTCTTATCGTGCTGCTCTGGACACTTCCAAACAAACATATTTCCAATCTCTTATCTCTGCTCAAGCCTCTAACCCCAAGCGACTTTTTAATACATTTAAACTGCTTCTTACCCCTCCTTCGCCCAAACCACATGCTACTATCTGTGCGCAAGATTTTGCTTCCTATTTTAGGGACAAGATTGATGAGATCCAAAATGAAATGGTATGCTCTTCTTCAGCTAGTGACTTGCTCAATTCCTTACTTGAATCCTCTGGCACATTCTCTTCATTTGATCTCACAAACGAAGATGAAGTATCTTCCCTCTTCTCAGCCTCCTACTCTATTACCTCTACTCTAGATCCTTTTCCCTCACAAATCAGTAAAGCTCTGTCTCCTGTGCTTATCCCAACCCTAACTAAAATCTGTACTCTCTCTCTCTCTCTACTGGCAACTTTCCATCACTGTTCAAGCATGCAGTGATTACTCCTATTCTGAAAAAACAAAACTCTGACCGAAAAAACATTCTCTCAAATTACTGTCCTATCTCCCAGCTCCCATGCCCCTCCAAGCTACTTGAGAGACTTGTCTACACCCGCCTCACACACTTTCTTAACTCACATAACTTATGGGACCCACTTCAGTCCGGCTTCTGTTCCCAACACCACAGAGACAGCACTGACTAAGGTAGTAAATGATCTGGTCACTGCCAAGGCTAAAGGCCATTACCCACTCCTCATTTTTCTAGATCTCTCTGCTGCTTTTGACACTGTTGACCACTCTCTTCTCATACAAACACTACAATCCCTAGGTCTTAAGGACACAGCTCTTTCTTGGTTCTCTTCCTACCTATCTGATTGCTCTTTTACTGTTCGTCTTTCTGATTCTGCCTCCTCTTCACTACCTCTATCAGTCGGAGTACCTCAAGGCTCTGTCTTAGGGCCTCTGTTATTCTCAATCTATACCTCCTCTCTTGGCAAACTAATCAGCTCTTTTGGATTTCAGTACCATCTGTATGCAGATGATACTCAAATCTACCTTTCTTCCCCAGATTTATCACCAACTGTACTGGTCCGTGTCACTGAATGTCTTTCTGCAATTTCATCTTGGATGTCATCTCGCCACCTGAAACTTAATATTTCTAAAGCAGAATTAATTATATTTCCACCAGCCAATAACAGTTACCAACCTGATCTCTCTATCACTGTTGACAACTCGACAATCCACCCTGCCCCACAAGCTCGCTGCCTTGGTGTCATCCTTGACTCTTAACTGTCCTTTGTTCCCCACATTCAATCTTTCTCAAAATCATGTTACATACATCTAAAAAAACATATCCAAAATTCAGCCATATCTCACACAAGACACTGCAAAAACTTTAATCCATGCACTTATTATTTCCCGTATTGACTATTGCAATAGCCTCCTTACTGGTCTTCCCAAAAATAGGCTATCACCATTACAATCAATTATGAATGCAGCTGCAAGGCTTATCCTCCTTGCCAAACATTCATCGTCTGCTGCCCCGCTCTGTCAGTCCCTCCATTGGTTGTCAGTTTTCTACCGTATTCAATACAAAATACTCTTACTTACACATAAGGCTATTAACCAAACCACACCAACATACATCTATTCACTCATTTCAAAATATCTCCCTACCCGACCTCTCCGTTCAGCACAGTATCTGCGTCTCTCATCCCCACGCATTACTTGCTCCCATTCATGGTTACAGGACTTTCTTCGGGCTGCACCTACTCTATGGAATGCCTTACCATGCACAATACGACTTTCCTCTAGTCTCCAATCCTTCAAGCAATCCCTGAAAACTCACCTCTTCAGGCAAGATCATCAGGTCCCAGAACCACCCACATAACCTTCATAGCCTCCATATGTAATTACATCCCCTTTCACAGTCCACACACAACCTCACACATAGTCTTTCTCTCACATGCTCATGACATTTGGCCGACATTCCGGTGTAAATGGATCATGCAGCCCACCAAGAAACTGTGCATTCTGGCTGGACCAAAATGCAATATATAGCACCTATCCTTGTGTATCAATGCCTATTTCCCTATAGATTGTAAGCTTGAGGGCAGGGCCTTCCTACCTATATATCTGTCTGTTATTACCCTGTTTTGTTCTATTAATATTTACAATTGTAAAGCACAATGGAATATGCTGCGCTATATAAGAAACTGTTAATAATAATAATAATAATAATAATAACACATTTTGTGAGTCACTATAAGCTGTAGTGCAGTATATTCATAAAAATTATTGTGACCCTAAGTGGAAACGCATTGTAATATTCAACATGTATTGAGAGTCACTGTAAGTGGTAGCGCAGTGTATTCATAAAAATATTGTGACACTGTAAGTGTAACCGCAGTGTAATATACACATATTGTGACACTACGTGGAAATGCTGTGTAATATTCAACACGTATTGTGACACTGTAAGGAATAGTGCAGAGTATTCATAAAAATTATTGAGACACTGTAAGGGTAACCACAGTTTAATATACACATATTGTGACACTGTAAGTGGAAACATGTATTTTGACACTATAAGCGGTAGCGCAGTGTATTCATAAAAAATATTTTGATACAGTAAGTGGAAACGCAGTGTAATATTTAACACATATTATTGTGAGTCACTGTGTGGTAAAGCAGTGTCTTCATAAAAAATTTTGTGACACTAAGTGGTAGCGCAGTGTATTCACAAAACATATTGTGACACTTTAAGTGGTAGCGCAGTGTTTTACTTATAAAAAATATTGTGACACTGTACTGTAAGTGGTAGCACAGTGTGTTATTCTTTTCTTATTCAAAAAAAATCTTGAGACACTCTAAGTGGTAGCGCAGTGTTTTACTCTTAAAAATTATTGTGACACTAAGTGGTAGCGCAACGTGTTATTCTTTTCTTAGTCATACAAAATATTGTGAGACTATAAGTGGTAGCACAGTGTTTTACTCTTAAAAAAATCTTGTGACACTGTAAGTGGTAGCGCAGTGTGTTATTCTTTTCTCATTCATAAAAAATATTGTGACACTGTAGGTCATGGATACTGCAGTGTAATATATAAAATTGGTACAAATTGACATGTGTGCTGTACCCCACTTCATTTGTGATTGTTGGTATGGAGAACGATTAGTTGAGAGGAGAGCAGGAACCACATACTAGTGCTGGGTCTGCTGCCAGTGCCACCAGTCATGACGATACTAGTCTGTCTACATCATCTACTAAAGCAGATGCCCAAGGGCATACAGGGCTTAAGTCAGGGCATCTAAAATTAAGGCACAGAAACCAACTGTACGCTCAGAAATTTCACAAATCCCTGAGGAGAGTCTAAGTGTAACAGTGGGTGCCATGTGTTAACCTGACCTTTCCAACACTGTACTCAAAGAGGAGCTTCCTTCCACCACTTGTGCATCCTCTGCAAATGTGGGTATGAGAAGTACAAGTAAACATGCTGACATAGAAATTGAGGATGCTCCTGTGGAAGTGAACCAGGATGAGGATAAATTTGTGTATCTGACACTAATAAGGATGCTGATGATGAGGATGCTGATGATGAAGATGTTGATAAGGATGTTGTTTGTGTAACTCCTGGCAGCAGTGGAAACAGTTGTTACCCATGATAAGGAAGATCCCATTGTCATGCTTAAGCATAAAACAAAAAAATCCACTTCTTATGTGTGGAATAATTTCTACCCAAATCCATACAACAATTGTCTAGCCATCTGTACCCGTTGTCATACCAAAATAAGTAGAAGTAGGGACCCTAACCATCTAGGAAGCTCCTCCCTGTTACATCATCTACAGCACATCCATCAAAAGTGTTTGCAAAATTCAGAAACTTTGGTGAAAAAAGTAACAGCAAGCAGTACAGCATCAGCTAGCTCCCTTCTGTCTGCTAGATTCAAGCAACTGGCATTTTCACCACCAACACCTTCATCAACAATATCCTCAAGCATGATTGGAAGTAGTCCTGCATCCAATTTGATAAGGCTAACTCATTCCTCTCCTGTACTGGATTCCTCAGAATAAATCATTGAGTGCTATGCCTGCTGCTTCTGGGAGTGGATCTTCATCCCAGAAGGGGACCGGGAAGACTACTAGTAGTAGATCTAAAAAACAATTGACTGCTAAATAATCCTATGCAAGGGAAAGCAAGTATGACAGCAGTCACCCAGGTGCACAGCGGATCACTATGCTGGTATTAGACATGCTTCCGATATCCGCCATTAGTGCAGTAGGTTTTAGACAGTTAATTGAGGTCCTGTGTCCCCACTACCAGATCCCATCTAGTTTTCACTTCACTAGAAAAGCAATTCCCAGCCTGTACAGGGATGTTAAAAAGAACTTCATTAGTGTCCTCCAAAATGCCATTGTACCCACTGTCCACTTAACCACAGATATGTGGACAAGTGGAACAGGACAAATGCAAGATTACATGACGGTAACAGCCCACTGGGTGGGTGTATTGCCTTCAGTGCCACCAACAGCAGCAGCATCTAAGAAACAGCAGCTCATTCAAAGGTAGGCAACTCTGTGTATCACCAGTTTCACTAAGAGGCATACCACTGACAACCTCTTAGAAAAACTCAAGTCATTGCAAAATGGCTTACCTTGCTTGAACTCTCCTTGGGATTTGTGATTTCTGACAATGCCACCATTATTGTGAGAGCATTACAGCTGGGTGAATTCCACCATGTCCCATGTTTCACTCACACAATCAACTTGATGGTGCGAAATTTTAAAAAAATTGACATGGCCATGCAGGAGATGCTCTCTGTGGCCTGCAAAATTTCTGGACATTTTCACCATTCAGCAGGTGCATGTAGAAGATTGAAACATCTGCAAGAAATTTTGTATTTGCCTTGTCACCAGTGAAGCAAGAGGTAGTTACAAGGTGGAACTCCACCCTTTGTATTCTTCAGCGGATGGAGGAACAGCAAAAAGCCATCCATAGCTACACAATGAACTATGACATATGAAGAGGAGGGGGATATACCTTACTCAAGCTCAGAGGAAACTACTTTCCATATATGTAAAAGCAGTCGTGAAAATTAAAAGGCAACAATTATACTCAAGTCAATGCACAAAGTAAGTAATAATCTCAACCATTTATTAACACATTAAAAAACAGTCATACATGTGACCTAACATAAACCATAAAAATGGAACAATAATGTCTTATTGTGAACATATAAATATTGCAATAACAACTGAACTACTCCTTTCACAGCACGAATATCAATTTTTAAAAAGCTCTTTAAACAGCTCTTTAAACACCGCTGGATTGTGCATTTATTCACCAATGAAATAAACCCGTGTTGGTATAGGGTTAATTAAATACAGTGACACATAGTGTGTGCCTGCAGTCACTGGGATTGTAGAACGTGTGGTGTAGAGGAAAGTGTCACCCTAGTACCTATCAGGTACTGCGCTCAACCCGACCAGCGGGGACAACTTAAATACGGAGGTGTTTCTATGGGGAATGCTGTGTAAGGGGGTAATGAGCTCTGTGTTGTCCAAACTGCTCCGGCAGTATTGGTATGGACAGTCTACCAAAGGATCCCCCAAATGGTACCTGGTACTCTTACTCTCCGGTGCTGATCACCCGCTGAGATTCGCCGCTCATTCACCCGCTGAGATTCTTTGGACCAAGTCACACTACTGCTGCACTTGGAAATTGGCTTTCATCACCCGGTGGTAACTCCGATTGCAGCCGCTCACAGACATCAGGTGGATTTTGCCACACTCCTGCCTGCTTAGCCTTTAAAACTAGTGGGAGTGGGAAGGACGAGGACCCGCTCCACTCCTAATGGCATTAACTCTGGAGAGTAGAAGTACCAGGTACCATTTGGGGAATCCTTTGGTGGACTGCCCATACTAATACTGCCGGAGCAGTTTGGACAACACGGAGCTCATTACCCCCTTACACAGCATTCCCTATTGAAACACCTCCGTATTTAAGTTGCTCCCCACTGGTCGGGTTGAGCGCAGTATCTGACAGGTACTTGGGTGACACTTGCCTTTACACCACACGTTCTACAATCCCAGTGACTGCAGGCACTCACTATTTGCCACTGTATTTAATTAACCCTATACCAACACGGGTTTATTTCATTGGTGAATAAATGCACAATCCAGCGGTGTTTAAAGAGCTGTTTAAAGAGCTTTTTAAAAATTTATATTCTTGCTCTGAAACGAGTAGTGCAGTTTTTATTGCAATATTTATATGTTCACAATAAGACATTATTGTTCCATTTTTATGGTTTATGTTAGGTTACATATGTGACTGTTTTTTAATGTCTTAATAAATGGTTGAGATTATTACTTACTTTGTGCATTGACTTGAGTATAATTGTTGCCTTTTAATTTTCACGATTGCTTTTACATATATTTTCCCCTTTATGAGGCTGACTACCTCACCCAGTCGTTGAAGATTATAAAGGTTTTTTCGAAACTCTATTAAGCGCCTGGGCTAGTGTGTTTATTTGAAAATACTTTCTGTGTTGTGCAAAGTGCTGAAACCCTTCAAAGTAGTCACCTGTGAAGTGAGTTCGGATACTGGCAGCTTGAGTTAGGTAATTCCCCTAATTAGACTGCTGGAAAATCAGCTTGATAAACTGAAGGAGGAGCTGAAACAAAGCAATTCTGCTAAGCATGTCAGACTTCCTTTATTCGCTTCGCCAGGGTCCAAAGCTTGTCATGATCTTACAATCGGAGCAATACATTTTGGCAGCCATGCTGGATCCCAGGTTTAACTCATTCATCGTGTCTTTCTTCCTGGAAGACACAGATCTGAAGAGATGCAAAGAGCTATTGGTAAGGAAATTGTCAGCTCAAGCGGCACATGATGCAGCGATGGCTCCTCCTTCAGTTTCACCAGCAAGTGCGGCTGCCAGGAAAAAACAAAACTTTGCCAAAATAAGACCCACTGGTGATGCAGATGAGTCAACACAACCAAGTTTTGACATCTGATTGGGTATAAAAGAATTGCCTACAATTCATGAGACCTCTACCGTGACTCCATGTGATATGGTCACCTTTTAAAGAATAGTTGGACTATTTTAATGATAGCATCCAAATTGGCATGTCATACAGTCTGTTTCACCACTGGCAGAAAAAAAAGGCAATTTGGAGGCCCTTGCACAAATTGGCTTTGCTTTACTTAAGCTGCCCACCCTCCAGTGTGAAAGAGTTTTCAGCACAACCGGGAACCTTGTCAGCAATCGGCATAGGAGGCTACTTCCTCAAAATGTGGAAAATATGATGTTAAGCAAAATTAACTACAAATTTCACAAGGAACACCTTTACCACCATTTACATCCAACCTAAGGCTGTAATGGTGGATTCCAGTTTTGCAGGCTGACATTTTCAATTTTATAGTTTATTATACTGCCATCCTGTCTCTCACTGCTGTGTGGCAAATGTTTCATAGATGTCCTATATTTTTTTAAACTGCCGTGTGTTTGTGCCGCTGCTCAGATGCTTCCTTTTTTTTTAGTTTCATATTGTATTTATTTCTACTAAAATCACAAATAGGCATACAGTACTTGCAAACTACTCATGCCATTTTTCAACCTTGATTTTTAGATACCAACCTGGTGGGCTTAGCTTTCCTTGATCATAACAGCCATGTTTGGTCAGATGCAACTCAAACACCAAATAGAGAGGCTATTTTGTGATGGTATCTGGTGATGTTCTCCCTCCACCCCTCCCAACCTTCCCATACATAATCCCAGAAGCACAATGATAAGAGATGTTTAGTACCAGACATTAAATTCCCTCTGCCCCCTTCCTGCTCAGAGCTTCCATTTTGTGTGCTGCCACAGACATAATCTCCTGCATGCCCATTTGATTCTTTAAAATAATTCGGAACCACTGAGAAACTCCACTGGGGCAAAGACCGATGTGAATGAGGAAGATATATTTTTTTTATATGCCTCCCCTCCTCCCTCATAAATTTGCTTCGGAATCAAAAGATTAAATAAAATTTACTACTAATCAACCCATCCTTTCCCTGCCTTCAACTACATACATACTCCAACTCCCTTAGGCCTCTTGAATAATAAAAACATTTGTTTCTTGATGTGCTATGTTAGACGTTGAACTGCCACAGCTGCTGCAATCTTTGACATGCAGTTGCTGAAAGCTAAAAATGTCCAGAAATGTTTATGGCCAAAGACAGCATTTCCTGCATGCCCCTTTAAGTTTAAAAAATATTCTGAACCACCAAGTTGATATTGTGGGTAAAACATGGGACATATTGTTCACATATGCTCTCCCCTCCTCCCTCATAAATTTGCTTTGGAATAAACATTTTTAATTAAATTTAATATGAATCAACCCTTCCTTTCCCTGCCTTTAACTACATACATACTCCATCTCCCTCAGGCCTCTTGATTAATGAAAACATATGTTTCCTTATGTGCCATGATGGGGGTTGAACTGACACATGTTTGTGCCACCCACTGCTGCCGCTTAGCTTAGTCAGCCAGCTAGCTTGGTGCAACTTTTGGGCCTAAACTGGATGAAAACAATATTGTGAGCTGTGAGGTGGTCAAAATTTACTGGAAATGAGTGGAAATTAATGTTATTGAGGTTAATAATACTGTAGGAACAAAAAAAGCCCAAATTATGTGATTTTAGCAGTTTTTATAATTTTTTTTAATAAAATACAGATCCAAAACCAAAACACGCAAGGGCAGTTTTGCAAAACCAAATCCAGATCCAAAACCTCAAAAGAGATATAGATCCAAAACCAAAACACAGTGAACTGCGCACGTCCCTAATCCAAATCACTGTATAAATCTATAAATACTGTAGGATTGGCTTGCCGAGATTCAAAATTAGAGTGGAACTATTCCATTCAAAGAGTAAAACCAAAGTATACAAGATTGAACTGATACTAATCAACGCCAAGCATACTTACTACATAATTAATGCAACAGCACCCAGTTATGTATATCATATAACACAAAGTTAAAGCCATGAAACATACAGTAGCTCAGTGTCATATACAACCCGTAGTGGAAGGTGTTGCCTATTTACTGTATTTATTGTCTATTATTCTATTTGCGCTTGATTTTAACATTGTTTTAATCTACTATATATATATATATATATATATCATCCCCTAGACAAAACAATTTTCTTTATTCACTTGTAATGGTGTTATTGTATTGAGTATGCTTATTATACTATACAGTAGTTCTCCCTGCAGGGGTGTTTTTCTTCTATTCCATCCAATAATTGCCATTAGGTTTAAGCCACTGAGCGATCATTTACTCTGATGGGTGTTTTGCCGTGCTGCGTGATGTTCTTTTTCAAGGTGACACTTTTCTGTCAATTCCCTGTTTTGTTGCTCACTGAATTCCCCGGAATTCCCAGAAAAAATTATTTTCTCTCAAGGGCAACTTCAATCATTTCTGTAAAGAAGCTTTTACAAAATGTTTTACTTTTGTTTACTGAGACTTCTCAAAATCTTTTTATGCTACTTCTAATATAACTTTCCAGAATACCAATAGCATTGCATAAAAGTATCAAAAGGATTTGTACATTTGACACTCGACTGAGTGAGCACAGAATGAGCTAAAAATAGTGATTATTGATAACTATGCAAAGTGCTTTAACTATACATACACAGCACTTCTGTTCTGTGCCTGACAGACCTTGAATTGAGCCAACTTTATTTTTAGCTAGTGAGCTGTGATTGTTTAATGCATTTTGAAAAGAAAGGAATAGCGATGCTTAGTCTTTGTTTGAACGGGGGCTCGGCTCAAATGCTGTTTTCAGTAACCTTCAGTAAGTATTAGACATAGCAAAACCTACTGATTTTATTTATATTAGAACTTTTGTGTACGTAAAATAAAAATTTTGGGGAAAAAAGTAGAAGTTTTAAGGTGAGGAGTCACATCGATATGGCCAAATTTACAGAAAGCAGCTATTTACAAAGCAGCATGGAGGAGTGAAGACACTCCAGCTGATTTACAGAATCCACGGCACAGTCCTGCCCCTCTCACCAAGGGGCCCATTTACTAATGATTGCATTTGCAATGCATTCTGGCCACGATTTTAGCGCCCATGATAACATTGCAGGATGCAGTCATACTTCTGGGATGTAACAAAATGCACCGGCAGGGACAGGGGCTCCGAAAGAAGCCCGTTCCTTCGATGTGCTGAGACTAAAGTGACCACATCAGTGGTTTCTTCACTTCTGTGCCGGGGATCCTGCGCATGCACAGTCTACAGACCACACATGCACCATGACCATTGCCGGGGGGAGGGTTCCTATGGACTAGATTTGCAATATGTAGCCCATAGTTTACAGCAGCACAATGCCACCTTCAGATCACGTAAGCTGTGAGGATCACGCTCTGGAATGCTTTGCATTCCAGAACTTGGTAAACCTGACCTCATCGCTTCCCCATAGAAACATTTGGGGATTGCAGCTGCGAGCGGAAATGGAGGGTCCACAGCAGGTATCGGAAATATCTGCTACTGTCCCTCCTTCATACATTCTAGGGATACTTAATATTTACGGGTACCAGTACCTCAAAAGGCAGCACAATGATAAAAATAAATAAATAAAAATTATATATATATATATATATATATATATTAGGGATGTGCAGGCTCGGTTTTACTCGGATGCACTCGGTTCTTATCGCCACTTTACCGCAAATTCGGATTTATTATATTGGCTATCCAAAACACATGATAGGCGATAGCCAATAAAATGCCATTTAAAGATCCGAGTAAATCCGAGTAAAACCGAACCCGCTCACCCCTAATATATATATATATATATATATATATACACACTCCACTTGCTCGGCACTCCCAAACAGAACAACAGTCCAACTTGAAACGGTGCCCTTCCTAAGGTAAATCCAAAATGCAGTGTATGGACGGCACTCGTTAATGCAACTTGGTAAAAGGACGGAGACTCTCACTCCAGTGTCACAGACTATATATTTAATGCATGTGATTTGACAGAGCCATCTCCGTGGGTGAAGAGTGGCCCTAGCTCCCGGGTATATCCTGACCCATCAAGAATATGTTCAGTACATTTTTATTCATGTGGATGGCTATGCTCTTCATTTCAGAACCCCAGTCATTGAAAAAACCGTGGTAGACATACCTCACCACACCTGAACAAGTTGTTTATATTACTGTGGAGTGCTGGCTTTCTCTGTGCATATATATATATATATATATATATATATACTTTGTATGTATATATATATATATATATATATAATGTCCTGAATGTCTGACTCATCGACGCCCAGCCCAAACCCCTGGACTTAGAGACATGTAACCAGGAGGTGGGTGTATATGCCTTCCATTATGTAGACACCCACTAAGCAGGGCTTTTTTGAAAAGAGCTAAAATATTCCAACCCCTGTGCAATATCCTGACTGACTTGACTCATCAATGCCCTGCCCATACCCCTTGACCTAGAAACATGAAATTCGGGGAGTATATTACTTCCATAAGCAGGGATTTTGGAAATTTGACCCTTTAAAGGGGTGAAAAGGGGTAAAATGTTTCCTCTAGACCGTGGTGAATGGGTGACAAAGCATAATGTCCCAAGTGCTGTGGGACTGTAAACTCATTGCCTGGGTCGAGTGGCTGCTTCAAATAGAGGAGCCACGCCAACTGCCAGTGATGTTTGGCAGCATTTGGGGTGGCAGTTGGTGTGACTCCCCTATTTGAATATTGGACCTCGCTGCAGCCCCACCTCTGGAGTCGCCATTGCTAAGGACTTAACTGTGTTTTTTTCCATTTGGACCTTCTCCAGGCTGCAGTATGGGCAGCACCCCTTTACCTAAGAGGGTATAAGCTGCAGCTGATTGCACAAGTTCATATGAAGGAAATGTAAGAAAAGATATATACAGAGAAAAATTCTCAATGAACTATGAGTCTAGGATTTAAAAGTTTACATTAGTCCATCAATGTAGTAAAAGCTTTTGGAAACTAATGTTGTGGTTCAACAAGGATAAATATAAAATGTGTTTTTCCATTTTGGCATAAACAGACTACTCTATTGAACATTTAGAATTACTCCTGGAACCCTTCCCCCATGTCTTTTTGCTTGCAGTATTTATTTTATTGCTATTGTTATGTATGTCCATTCAAGTAATAAACTGAACACAAATACATACAGTCACTTTTGCATGCTGTTAAGCATGTAAACATCACAAGAAATTTGATAGCTACTGAAAACCTATATACATACTGTACATATAGGGCTTGATTTAGAGATACTGTAAACTTAAATGTTGATGCAAAGGAATCTCCATATTAGAAGTCCTACATGTATATTTTGTGTTTGAAATAGTGTAAGATACATGAAGTCTTACATGTGTGTTGAACTTAGTGTAAGATATGTTTAACTTAAAATGCTGTGCAGAGATAAATCTGTCATATTTATGTATTTCACATATAGAGCTCTATTTATTATCATTATTTTTAGTAAAATAAAGCGAAAAAGGGTGTTTTCACACCCTTTTCACATTATTTTAGTATCACCTAAATTTACTAAAGGAAAATTAGTAAAATTCGACTCCAAGCCCTAATTATCACATATTTGTAGCAAGCATTCAAAGTAAAGAAAGAGAGCGCTGAAACAATTAAATAATTTTAATACAATTTATAAATCCCTTACAGTTTCAGTAAAGATATATGTAATATTAATTTATAGCCATATACCAGATATCAACCATAATGGGCATATAACACATATGAAATATTTAAAACACCTTAAAATAAACCTTGGTCAAACCTAAAACATACAACAAACAATGTGCACATAACATATCTATAATGATATCCATAGATGTTTCATTCTGCAGAAGATTCAACTGCTTTTATAATTACTGTATATGGATAAACTTGTAACAATTATGTATTTCAAATCCAAAATTGATACACAGCATTTACCCTGTACTGCCTTAATCTATTTCTGGCAGTGCGCTGTTTTAGACTGTCATCAGTCTTCATTTGGATATAATCCTTTATTATTCCTGTATGACAATAAAGAAACTTATGTCAAAAAATGTATATTGAAGCAGTTTGTCTGTTTCCTTAAGCAGTGCTTTTCTTTCCTGCTATTACAATGCCCATATATTGAAACAGTTCACAGTCTCCTTCAAAAGCCCGGAGCCGGCCCCAGTGATCAGCTGTGTGGTCTAAACAGACCACAAGCTGATACACTGCTAAAAAAAAATAGTAAAACAAAAAATAACTTACCTGAGCCAGGGACGGAGATCGGGGCTCCAGTGATGTCCTCCCTCTGGTCAGCTGGTCTCCTATCCTGCACTGGGACCTGGTCATCAGCTGACTATGACACAGTGCAGGATGGGAGACCAGCTGATCGAAGCCACGGAGGACATCACCGGAGGTAAGTGTAATTAAGGGGGTGGGTCGCGGAGCTTAGCGGTAGCTGGTCGGCGCATGCGCGGGTACTTGCCACTGTATTTTTTGCAAAAAATACAGTGGTTAGTGTGCGAAGGGGATTCACAGGGACAGAGCTTTATAGCTAGTAAATCCCTGTGATATTGGCTGAATTCGCAATGAGTTGGTAATATCACACTACAATCTGCCTTTTAATGCGGATTGTAGTAAATAGACCCCATAGTTACATCTACAGATAGAGATGTGTCTACAAAATGTATAATCATAACCAAAAGGATATGGAAACTCACCAAATACCAATTTCAAACACAATTAACATTCCAAACTTTATAAGGCACTAAAAGATCCTCATATTGCAATACATGTTAAGCTGATCATCTCACTTCATGCCATAGTGCTCCCCAAATTTTAGTCCATTTTTTATTACTAGATATTACTCAGAAATACTGAGATTTGTAGAATTGACTTTCATTGTTTTTAATTCCTGGAGAGTTCATGGTGTATTTGGTGAGTGCAGAGTTTCCATGTTTTTTTGTTAGACACCCATCTTTCATCCCAGTTATTCCAATCACTAGGAGAATAGAGAAAGACAGAAGGATGCTCACAATGGTGAACAAAAGTTATTTAATCACATACAGTACCACCAAGTGCTTGATAGTGTACACAGAGAACGTTTAGGACGATCAAAGATATGGACCTTTTTCAAGGCTCTCAGCGCTGAGACATGTTACCACCTCTGATGTGCTCTCTTCCTTTATTACCTACATGTTATACATGACTGGGGATTACAGTATAGACAGGTGAGATAGTAGGTCAGTGATGCAAGGGTGTAGTAGCAATCATGAATTGATTTCAGACTGTCTGTTATGTTACATTATTCAGGTTGGTTACCAGTAGAAGTGAAAAAGATGTCAGTTATGTTTTATAAATCAAGCTGGATCTAATCAGCACTAATTAAGCCGTTTCTATTTCAGAAGTTATAACAATACTATGTGTAAATGTTACAGACTAAATTAAGTGTGTATCAGGGCGGAATTATGGTTTGGGGGTTTCCCTGGGCAACAAACTTGCAGTGGTCCCTATAATATAAGGAGAGGGGTGTAGAGTGGGCCGAGGTGGAGTGGGTGGCTGGCATCCTCCTTCTGGCGGGGATGGCTCCAAGCAGTGAGCTGCTTTGTGATGTGGCCAATAAGTAACGCTACGCTGATGTCAGTGCAGTGAGACTTTTGGGAGGAAAATTTTGCCAGGTGGACCGCCAAGAAATATATAGCGTGGGGAGAAAACTTCAAAAGCATTTATGGATATACTGTACCTGCCTGACCGGCTGACCGGCTGCTGACTGTTCTGGCTGTGGGATTCAGCCCAGCCACTGGTGCCCTGTGTGTGTGTGCTCATTAACAGCACTGTAGCAGCTCCATGGGACTGACTCAGTCAGTACCATGACAGCGGCTGAAACACACAGTCTCAAGAGACCTCAACATCCCGTGAGACAGTTGGGCAGTGAGTCCCGCGGCGGCCCCTGCCGTCCCCCCTATAGTCCGGCCCTGCATATTGTTAAGGAGCCAACACCTGTTATTTCTTGAACTCATATTTGCTTTAAATCTAATGACTATCTGGTCAGAATTGGCTACCGCAAATTGTGGGTTATTACAGTACGTTTGGCACTCAGTATTAATCTCTGTTAGGAAATGTCTCTGTTATACTGAAAACATTATAAACTGTATCATTTGCATACAGTTTCAGATACAAATTTTCTTATTAAGCATATATGAGAAACAACATATACAAACTACAAAAGAACAAATAAATGTAATGCAAATACTGTACATGATGCGACTAGTTTTTAGCACTACACAGCGTATAGAGGTAAGATGAGTGAGGACACATATATAAATGTAATTAAATGATCCTGACTATGGACCTGAACAATTAGCCTGTAAAGCGAAGAAGGGACGGTGGGTCTTTATAATTAGGTTTAAGTAACAGAAACCTTTTTTTATTGCCTGTGGTACCTAAACCCCCAAACTGTATAATATTTAACCTCCGTGTCAAATTTGTCTAAAAGTTGCAGCACTAAGAAATAAGACAGTTGATACAAAAGTAATAATCAGGTATTCAGTTTACTGAATAGTTCCATTGTAGAAAAAGCCCTTTGGGGACAGGTGAATACAACGATCCAGGCAACATGAAATAGGTACATGATTTATTACAAGAAACATAAGAAGCCAAAACGTGTATTATATTCATAGGAATCTACAGGTTAACTATTCTTAATAACATTGTATAGTGTGCAAAAGAGCATTATATATAAAGCACTAAATTACTATATACAAAGCATACATGAATAATTTAATTTCATGAAAACACTTATCATACACCAAAAAGACAAATATATTGATATGCAATACCCCACACTTAATGTTACATTCTACACAAGTAATGAATTAAAATTATCATATCCAATATAGCATATTCATTATCTGGAAACAGTGTTGTATATACTTACAAATCTGTACCTTGATGCCAATATAGTTGTATCTCCAGGCACCTATATCCGGGTGCAAGAGCATGGGTGATCCTGACCAATTGTTCACAACTTACAACCCACTTATTGGTGTGTGTAAATGTCCAGCACACTGAAGTTAGTGCAGGGTTAAGCTAGTGTTCATAGTGCCGCAGCTCACTTTCCTGTAACACATGCTTCTCTCCGCCTCCCCCTTGTCTCCCAGGGGTAGATGTATGAAGCAGTGGAAAGCATGGAGGTGTGCCAGTGGAGAAATTACCATGGCAACCAAGCAGCTTCTACCTATCATATTATAGAATGTACTTGATAAATGCATCCTCAAAGCTGATTGGTTGCCATGGGCAACTTCTCTACTGACACATTTCTCCACTCTTTTCACTGCATCATACATGTACCCCCAAGTGTAGTTTGTGCAGTGTTGGATCTTACCTCGACTGGGCTGCTGGTAAGTGTTCAAAGCTCACGCTGCCATCGAAGGAAGGGAGAGAGTGTCAGTGCTCCGTTGATTCAGTGTATAGTTCTTTATCAGGAAGACAGCAGGTATCCCAGGTTGAATCACTTATGTTGTGGGGTCTCCTAACACATTTCTCCGCCATCTGCAATGGCAGTTTCTTCAGAGGGATCTTTAGTCATCTTTAGACCCCTCTGAAGAAACCACCATTGCAGACGGTGGAGAAACACGTTAGAGGACCCCACACCATAAGCGATTCAACCTGGGATACCTGTTGCTTTCCTGATATTTAGGGGCATATGTATCAAAGCTTGATGTGAGATAAAATAATGAGCTACATATCATCCAACCAATCAGATTCTAACTTACATTTTGCCGGCTGTTTTTAAGAAATAATAGTTTGGAGCTGATTGGTTGGTGATATATATTTCACAATTTTATCTCACATCAAGCTTTGATACATATGCCCCTTAATGCTTTATTTATACAGTATATAATGCATATTTGGCGCTCTTTTGCACACTATATACAGACTTTCAATAAATGATACAGAGTCAATTCTATGGAGCTGCAATTATATTACTATTGTTATTATATTACTAATTTTAAGTGGACAATGTCAGACAACATTCTAAAAATATATAATATATGTAAAGTTTTTTAGTACCAGAATTTTCTAATTGAAAAAATTGTTCTTATTAACATTACCTGTGATAATCTATTTGGTGATGTACAGAGGGAATGTAGTTGACATCCCGGCACTCCCAAACTCATGTGAGACAAATCTGTCTGAAAACTGTACCCAAGGCCAATATAATGATTAAGGACTGGCATAAAGTTATAGGTTATTTATTGACTATTACCTATGCAGTTACAATATGTCAAGTATTACTAAACACACAGATTGAAGAGGATGTACTGTACATTGGAGGAACACATTTTGAATCACTTTTTCATTCATGCTATTCACATTTTCTCTATTATATTTATTATCTATATAACAAAAATGACTTTTGATTAAAAAAAATCATGACAGTATGGACTCTAAACCCTCCCACCTGTGTCAGCGATGTGCAGAAGAGTAAAGCTGGCCACACATCTAAAGATTATCTGTCCAACCAGCCAACTAGTTGATTGGTTGGTATGAAAATCTGGTAACGTATGGGAGTAACTGATGATTGCAGTTTGCTCCTAAATGCCAGAAAACAGATGAAAATGGTCGTTCAGACAAGTTTGTTAAATGTTTGATCTAAACAATTTGTTCAAACAACAGTTTTTGTCCATTTTCCGGCGTTTGGGAGCAAATTGCTGATTGTCATTTGCTTTCATACCTTACCAGATTTTCATTCCAACCAATCAACAAGTTGGCTGGTTGGATGTAAGTTGGTCTAGTGTGTGGCCAGCTTAAGGAGGGCAGTGATAAAGAGAGACAGCGAGGGAGATAGAGGAGCAGATAGCGGGGGAGGAAAAGATTGTGGAAAGGATTTTGGTGGGGAAGAGAGAAAATAGAGAGGAGAGATAGAGAAAAAATATCAGAAGAGACATAGGGGTCTATTTACTAAGCTTTGTTAGGAGATAAAGTGAATGGATGTAAGGTACCAGCCAATCAGCAACTAACTGCCAAGTCACAGGCTGTGTTTCAAAAATGACAGTTAGGAGCTGATTGGCTGGTACCTTACTTCTGTTCACTTTAACTCCTAACAAAGCTTAGTAAATAGATCCCAGAGAGAGAAAGGGGTGTAAGATGAAGAGAAAGGGGGTGGTGGAAACAGAGAAATAATGAGAGAAATAATTGATAAAAGATAGGCAACGGCAGGCATTACAGCTAGTTTTAAATATTTAGCAAGAAAAATAATTGCACTTACCCCAAGATGTGGAAGTGTTAATGAATACAAAACAAATACATGAATACTTTTTCAGGATCGATTAAATATTTAATTACATATTATATTAATACTGTACTGTCTTTTGGGGAAAACAAACAGATGATATTTATTTTTAAAATGAACTAATAAAATGTATACCTTTTTATAGGAGCCTGCCTCCTGGCCACTCGCTAAGCTGTGGGTGACCACCCACAGGTTTTGCGAGCAGCCAGGTGATGGTCGTGATGGTCTCGACCATCGCGACCATCAGGCTTGTGACAAGACCCTTGTCGTAGGGTCTCGTCTGCCACAAGCCCCAGTGAGCTTCCGGCTCTAATAGAGCCGGAAGCTCACTACTGACATCACTGGTGATGTCAGTAGGGCCGCCCCCAAATGCAAGGCATTCCTTCGGGAACGCCTCCATTTGCCCAGTCACCCCCCCTCCCCACCTACAAAACGGGGTGAGCTATCAATCAATATTGACAGCCACCCCATCTTGTAGTGAGCCCAGGAGCGACAGAGTTGCCGTCGCTCGCTGGGGCTCCGGCATGCGCATGTGCAGTGAGGGACAATCGACCCGCTTGCGAGTGCTGTGCGCTCGTGAGCAGGTCTGAATCAGGCCCATAATCTCTATTATAATCCACAGAATTCAGATACCAGTACAGGTAAATTCTATCCATACCTCACATCCTAGATACCTTTCTTCAATATTCTCCATTATTCCCCCTCAATCTTATTATCATTATTCTCTCACTCACTCACTTACTCACTCAGCCCTAATTCTCTGCCTCCTTGGCCAATTGCACAATCATCTCCTTTACTATTTCCACCTTGTTTCCCCTCATCATACAATGGGTTCTCTTCTCTTGCCACCTCTACCCCAATTGTGGTAAACAGTTTGGTTCTACTATCCCTCTACCTACCTGCACACCAAACCCTTCTACCAACTCCCCTTACAGTACTTATCTACCCTCGGGGCTCCTCTCAACTTCTCTCTGCTCCTCTTCCACTAACAGTATTGCATTGGCATTATGTCACTTCTGCTAACTTTAAGGCAGCCCAAAATCTCTTCATCTCTGCATAAAGCAGTGATGTTCCAGTGCAGTTAGCAAGGGTCCCTGTATACTGTATACCAAATTATGGCTGTAGAATTAAATATTTATATGTTTTGGGGTTTCCAAATTTTCACATGACAATATCACTGAGAAGAAAATGTCAATGTGGGATTTGTTATCCGGTAATCTGAGAGAATTCACCAAAGATCTGAATAATTTTGAAAATCCCTGTGAGTCAGTAGAAAGAGGGATGGACATGCAGTTTCATGCTCAGCATGGATCCTTGACTACTAGGTAATGATGGACAGTACCTTCAGATTGGTCCCAGGAGCAAAATTAACCGGTATGCTTCCGATGATGGCAAAGATACCCAAAACCTGGGTACACACTATGCGATCCGTTAAACGATCTATTGTTCTGGCGTGGATCGAAATGATAGATCGTATGGATTGCCTAGTGTTTACGGACTGTCTATGCACTCCCGTGGTTGCTTGCAATGTCGGCTGTGCTGCACACTCAAGCAGACGATATTGAATGCCGCGCCATTGCAGGTAATTAAAGATGGAATGAGAGATTGTTCTGTCAATTATTACATCGCTCAATGTGTTCCCGTGGTACGATATGTTGGCACGTTGGGCTGACATATCATCCGGGTACACATTGGCAAGTATGTACCCAGCATTATAGTTATTATTATTATGAGTTATTTATATGGCGCCACAAGTGTTCCGCAGCATCTTACAAAGTACATAAACAAATAGGTTGATTTACAGTGACTTACAGTACAGCAGAATACAATACAGGACATGGATAATATACATTGCTACATTTGTGACCATAACACCCAGATAAGCAACAATGCAAAGCAACAAAGAGTTAGGTACCCTAGTACAGAGTAATAAATAGATGAAAGTAGAGTAAGGAGAAGCACAAGAGGGTAGAGGGCCCTGCTCATAAGACCTTACAATCTAAAGGGGAGGGACAGACAAATAGGTGTGGCACAGATGGGGTAGGCAGGAAGGAGTATGTAGCAGCAAGTTAAGATGTGAGCTGGAAGTTTTTGATGAAATAGTGGGTCTTGAGAGCCCATTTGAAGGATTGAAGAGAGGTGGAGAGTCTGATGGGAAGTGGGAGAGAGTTCCAAAGATGGGGAGCAGCGCGGCCAAAATCTTGGAGGCGGGAGTGGGAGGAAGTAATCAATTGGCATTAGAGGCGTGCATTTGTTGAACGAAGAGGGCGGACAGGAGAATCAAGGGAGATGAGATCCGAGATGTAAATGGGAGAGGAATGGCTGAGTGCTTTGTAAGTGAGTGTGCGAACCTTAAATTGGGCTCTGAAAGGGAAGGGGAGCCATTGGAGAGCTTGTAGGAGAGGGGAGGCAGGTGTAGAGCGTTTTGAGAGGAAGATGAGCTGAGCAGCAGCATTAAGGACAGACTGGAGAGGGGAGAGAAGGGAGTTGGAGGGGTCAGATAGGAGGAGGTTACAGTAGTCCAATCTGGAGATGACCAATGAGTGTATGAGGGTTTTAGTGGCATCCTGGGTGAGAAAGGGTTTAATCTTGGAAATATTTTTAAGATGAAAATGACAGGACTGCGAGAGATTCTGGATATGTGGTTTGAAGGAGAGGGAGGAGTCCAGGATAACTCCAAGACAGCGCACTTTGGGGCTAGAGGAGATAGTTGTGCCATCAATTGATAAAGAAATGGTGGGAAGTGAGGTTATGTTGGGGGTGGGAAAATGATTAGCTCAGTCTTAGACATATTAAGTTTAAGAAATCACTGGGATATCCAGGAAGAGATGGCAGAGAGACAGTTGGAGACAAGAGTGAGGAGAGAGGGGGAGAGGTCATGGGTGGAAAGGTAGATCTGAGTATCATCAGCATAGAGATAATATGGGAGGTCAAAAGAGTTGATGAGTTCACCTAGTGAGGACATATAGAGTGAGAAAAGGAGAGGTTGAAGAACAGAACCTTGGGGAACACCTACTGTAGGAGGCTGTGGGGTAGAAGAGGAGTCATGAGAAGAGACAGAGAAGGATCGGTCAGAGAGGTAGGAGGATAGCCAGGAGAGGGCAGTGTCATGTAGACCAAGGGAGTGAAGGATTTACAGAAGGAGAGGGTGGTCCACAGTATCGAAAGCAGCAGAGATCAAGGAGTATGAGCAGAGAGTAGTGGCCCTTGGATTTAGCAACAAGGAGGTCATTGCTGACTTTTGCAAGGGCAGTTTCAGTGGAGTGGAGAGAATGGAAGCCAGACTGAAAAGGGTCAAGGAGGGGGTGGGAGTAAAGAAAGGTGGTGAGGCGGTTGAAAACAACATGCTTAAGGAGCTTGGTGGCAAAGGGAGGAGAGAGATGGGACAGTAGTTGGAGAGAGTGTTAGGATCAAGGGTAGGTTTTTTAAGAATGGGGGGTAAAGGGCATGTTTGAATGCAGATGGGACAGTGCCTGATGATAGGGAGAGGGAGATATTGAGGAGGTGGGCAAGATGGGAGCAGGCAGAAGGAGAGAGGTAGCGGTGGGATATGATGTCATGATGTATGGAGTCAATTTTAGATGTAAAGTAGGTAGCAAAGTCAAGGGCAGAGCGTGAGGAGGGGAGGCGAGGAGGGGATGGGCGGAGGAAGGAGTTGAAGGTGGTGAAGAGATGTTGGGGATTTGAGAACTGAGAGGAGATGAGGTTCTTGAAATATGACTGTTTAAAGAGAGAAAGGGCATCACTGTAGGATGAGAGCATAAATTTGAAATGGAGAAAATCAGCCTTAGAGCGTGATCTTCTCCACTGTCGCTCAGCAGTTCGTGAACACTTTTGCAGGTATCTGGTGCATTTGGCATGCCAGGGTTGAGGTGTGAATCTGTGAGGGTGAACAGTGATCGCCGGAGCAACAGTCCAGAGTCCAGAGCAGAAGTAAGGGAGTTATTGTATAGGGAAATGGCTTGTTCAGGGAAGGAGAGAGACAGGCTAAGGGAGAGAAGTGTGTCAAGCTGGGAAGAAAAATAAAAGGTGTCAACAGCCTCAATGTTACGCTTAGTGATGGTGGCCTTAGGAGGTAGAGGAAGGGAAGGAGACAGGGATAGGTTAAAAGAGAGAAGGTGATGGTCAGAGAGGGGGAATGGGGAATTGGAGTAACCAGAAATAATGGGGATGGTAAATGACAGCTACTCTAAGGTGTACTGGTTGGAAGAGGCGTATAGCATGAACCTCAAATGTAGAGATGGTTCAGAGGGTAGGAGTTAGTAGGAGTAACTGGGGGATAGCAGGACACCTACCCCACCACCATGGTGACCCCCAGGCCGAGGGGTGTGAGAGAAGATGAGGCCCCCAGAGGACAGCGCAGCAGGGGAAGTGGTCTCAGTGGGTGCAATCCAGGTTTCAGTATGGGCTAGGAGATGCAAGTTGTTTGATATGAAAAGGTCATGGGTGGGTACGAGTTTATTACATTCTGATCTGGCATTCCAGAGGGCACAGGATAGAGGGACAGTGGATGTGGGAGAGATGTGAATTAGACTATCAGGGTTGCTGTAACGAGAAGGTGAGTTTAAGATGGGTGGCCTAGATGAATGTAGTGGAGAGATTGTGGAGGGACCAGTGCTGGGAAGGGATCCTGCAGGTGGTTGGCAGGGAGGGAGTTTAATATGATGGGGATAGGGTGGGGTGACATGGAGAGGAGGTTTGGAGGAGGGATTACCAGTGGGGTAGTAGGACATAGGAGGGGTAGAAGAGAATGAAAGTGGAGTAGTGGGAGAGGAGAGGGAGTAAGGCAGACAGAGGGGAGATAAAGGAAGGAAGAGGTGGAGAAGACAAGGGGTAAATTATATAGGCAGAAAAAGGGGGCAGAGCAGAGGATTAGGTAGACACTGAGTGGAGGAGGAAGTACACATGATAATGGTGTGGATGAGTTAAATAGGGGAAGGAAAACTAGATGTAGGAATAAAGAATGAGTGTTAGAGAAAGTACAGGAGATTGCAGAGAAGCAAGTAATAGTACAGTGGAGGAAAAGGTGCCTGCACAATTACCAAACTATTATTGAGCAGAGGAAAAGAGGAGATTTAATGGGGAAGAAGTGCAATATTAAAGTAAACGGAATTAGAAAACAGATGACAGGCTAAGAAATGAAAAAAGGTAAAGACATTATTTCTAAGAAATAAACTGAAACTGATACTGAATACACTAAGTTATGAGGTGTTTGTGAAACGAGAGAGTCAGTACAAATATTAGCAAATGAAGTGTCTAAAGTTCTTGTAGTGAGCAAACAGAGGGCCTGATTCAGACCCGCTCGCAAGTACTATGCGCTCGCAAGCGGGTCGATGGTGGCCCAGTGCGCATTCGCACGATGGAGCCGGCTCCGTCGTGCGCATGCGCGAGACACGGATAGCGACGGGCAATCCATCGCTCCTGGTCTCACACCAAATGGAGCGTGCTTTCAATGTTGAGTGACAGCGCGCCCCCTTTGGTGGGCGGGCCGGGGGCATGGGAACGCCCACCGTCTGGGGCCGGCCCCACTGACATCACAAGTGGGAGAGCTTTCGGCTCTGTCAGAGCCGAAAGCTCTCTGGGGCTTGCGGCAACGAGACCCTACCACAAGGGTCTCATCGCAAGCCGGATGGTCGCGATGGTCTTGACCATCGCGACTATCATCATGGCCGCTCGCTATAGCTGTGGGTGGTCAGAAGATTGACAGCACTCTGTCAGAGCGTCCGGCTCTGAATCAGGCCCAGAGTCCAGTGATGAATGTCCAGGTTATGCAGACAGCAGTTGCTTGTAGTGTAGATATTGTGAACTTGATTATAGTTTGTCCATATGTTCTTTTTTAAGAATGGTATGAGTTAGAGTGGTCTCCTTCTGTTTAACTTCGCTAACAAATGTGAAGTGCACTTTTAAAATGATGCACTTATAAAAATGATGCCTTAGACAGCCCAAGGGCCTGCACCCTTCCTATGAAACTTAAATAATCAAAGTTCAGAACCCTCAGCACCCTTAGCCCTTGATTTTTTCAGTACCTTAGTCCTTGCATCTATTAAGTTAAGCTCTTATCACAGGGCTTCATCTGTTATAAATGGGATGAACCATTGAGGTAGAAAACATGACACACACCCATTTTTCGTCACTCTGGGAACATTTCTTTCCATTCCATATGCACATTAATGCCCTCAGTAGTAGTGTCCCTTATGCAATGCCCCCTGTCCAAACATGCTATTAAAACTAATTTTAGCTTACTACCCCTCCTCCTTAGGCTGACTCTTCTCTGACCTTTTCTCCTTTTTGTATCCACCCATTTCCCCTTTAGATTGTAACCTTGTGCGAGCATGGCCCTCTCCCCTTTGTCTTTCCTAAGTGATACACCCACATCACTTGTACCTGTATCATCTAGGGATGTGCGCCGACCCCCATGTTTTGGTTTTGGTTTTGGATCTGTATCTAATTGTGTTTTGGATCTGGATTTGTTTTTGCCAAAATCGCCCCTTGCGTGTTTTGGTTTTGGATCTGGATTTTTTCTAAAAAAATTATAAAAACAGCTAAAATCACATAATGTGGGCCTGTTTTTGTTCCTACAGTATTATGTTCCTCAATAACATTTATTTACAGTCATTTCCAGTTAATTTTGACCACCTCACAGCTCACAATATTGATTTCATCTAGGTTAGGGACCAAAAGGTTGCATCCAGCTAGCTGGCTGACTAAGCAAAGCGACAGCAGTGGGCAGCACTAACATGTGGCAGTTCAGTTTCCAACATGGCACAGATTGGCATTGCAGTGGCAGACAGGATGGCAGTTTAATAAACTGTACGACCACTAGGAAGTTTAAAAACCAAGAATGTTTTCCTTAACTAGGTCAGAGGAGCGACGGAGTTGGAATATGGTTATGGACTGAAGACAGGGAAAAAACGGAAGGACTGATTCATTTTTAAGCTATTTATTTTAATGTATTGATTGCAGTGGTAGACAGGATGGCAGTTTAATAAACTATACGACCCCTAGGAAGTTTAAAAACCAAGAATGTTTTCCTTAACTAGGTCAGAGGCCCAACGGAGTTGGAAAATGTTTATGGACTGAAGACAGAGAAAGGATGGAAGGATTGATTAATTTTTTATTTATTTATTTTAATGTTTTGATTCTTAAAAAAAATTATGAGGGAAGATCAATCTAGGATCAAGTTCTTCAGTACCTAAAAGACATCTTTGTTCTGGAGGAGATTTTTACATTTTTATACATTTAATAGAAATGAGGTGGCCTTGTTGGTGGAAGTGCTGCTAGAACAACTGCAGAGTCATAAATAAGTGGATGATAAACTGCGGTCTGGCAGGCAGGGCCACCAAACAATAATAGCGCAGCTAAGTTGCTAATGCACACACACAAAAAAATAGATATTTTTTTATGTTTTGTGGCTTGATAATATTAATTTTATTTCTTTAACACTGGGGAAGAGCACCCCTGAACAAGGCAGCAGCTCCTTAATGAACAACACAGACAGCACCCCTTCTTTTTGGACAAAAAAGCACCCTTGCCGAGTGTGGACAGACCACCTGCAAAGTCACAAATACGTGGACGATAAACTGCGGCAGTGTCACCGAACAATAATAGCGCAGCTAAGCTGCTAACGCACACACACAAAAAAAAGAAAGAAAAAAAAGCTCTTTTATTTTTTTTACACTGGGGAATAGCACCCCTAATTGACAGAGCACCCCCCCCTGGACAACACAGCACCCCTTTATGGACAACAACACAGCAGCGGCCACAGTTAATTGACAGGACAAGTGACACAGCAGCTGCAGCACCCACTCAAGGAAACCCCCCTTTACATACTGCAGCCTAAGCCCGTTTATGGACAACACAGCAGCAGCCTTCAGCCCAAGACCCCGACTGGACACACACACTGAGTGACTGACAGTAACTACACATCTGCTAGCTTCTCTCTCCACAGCTGGAGTGAAAATGGAAAATGGCGCAGATTGGGGTACCTTTATATAATCCAAAACCCATGAAAATACTACAGCGGGAGGATGATGTTTTGCCTCGATTTGAGTTCCGAGTCAGGCGGATAACACCGAGCCGGTCTTGGATCCCACTTGGAAATGTAATGTTCGGGTGGGTCCGGTTCTTTGAGAACCGGACCCACTCATCTCTAGTATCATCCACTTAAGGTTGGTAAAAGGGGTTTTACACCCTTGTGCTCTATTGGCCCATTACTATTATTATCACTACAATGTGGGGCAACATTGTCTGCACCAATAAGAAGACACAGGTTGTAAGTGAATTAGAGACTCATAGGAAACCTTTTGTATAAAATCCTAATAGCAGCAAAAGTAATAGTTTTCACATTTTATAAATAATTAAATGTTTAATAGCTTTTACTTTGAGTTTATGCTTTTACATTTTTTAAATAGGTCACATATTTTATGTGCGCTTGAAATTAATGCATAAATATTACTACTTTCTCTATTATTTAAATTTTTCTTTAATTGTGGTTTATAAATATCCATGAGATTTTAGTTTTATAGCTTGTTTGTCTATTACATGTCTTTCAACATTTTTCAAAGTGATTTACTTGGAAGCAATCTAATTTGTATTTAACAACAAAAACAACAACAGTACATTAGTTTAATGTATACAAGGTAAACCACTATAAAAACAGCTAGTGCAAAAATAGAAAGTTACATTTTAATAGGTAAAATATATTTTTTAGGGATTTTATGATTTTATTTTTCATTAAGGGAATATCAAACAAATATTAAGTTTTTAGTGAATCCTTTCATGAAGTTTAAAAATATTAACATTTTGCCAAATACTGTATGTGAATTGAAGATGAAAACTGAATATTTTCTGCTATAGTATATTTTTTATTGCCTGTATGCAGAAACTTTTACACTATAGCTGTTTAGCATATATTTCCAGATGTTTGTTTACTAATTGAGCAAACAGAGAGCCATACAACAGAAAACCAATAGGAGTAGAAAAACAATCAGGCCAAGGTTAGCAATGTCACAGCAAGGTATATATTATCTAGACAGGACAAAGGCCCTCATTCAGAGGCGGTCGCAAGACAAGCCACCCACAGCTTTAGCGACCGACCAGGTTGATGGTCGCGATGGTCAAGACCATCGCGACCATCGGGGCTTGCGACGAGACCCCATTGATTTTTCAATATCCAACACAAATGCAACTTCAGAGTTGCATACATTTTATGAATGAAGTGCATTGTATACAGAGGTTTTCTCATTCACCTGGTATTTTTGCCTCATATGGCAAGAGATGCTAGGTGCAATTTAGATGATCCACTATGAATAACAATTCATACTTTTCCTAAATCTTGCATCTTATTCACATTGTATACACAGTCGCTCACAGTGTACCATGCACGCTAGATTAGTACTTTTGAGTATAGATGAACGGTTTGGTTTTCACAGAAACCGAACACATCAGAACTTAGGGTTTCCAAGTGAAACTAAGCCCTTGCTGTGGTCTTCCCACCAAGCTCTGATCCCAGAACGAGGCAAAACGTAATTTTCACGGAGTGGGATCTTGCGTGTTTTGCATTGCATATAAAGGTTCCTCCCTCATGATCAGGAGTCATTACACATGGAAGAGTGGAGGGAGAGTATGTGGGATTGTGGGGTGTAGCTCTGATTACTGTAAACACCATTAGCACACCACCAGGGTGCCATTCGGGGGAGTTTAAGAGGACAAAAAGTTTTATAATAGACTACTAGTAGTAACAGAATATATAGAAAAATAGACTCTACTATTGAGTTGCTGTTTCAAAAAAATATATATATACCATTTATTAATAATTTTACATGGTTCAAAAACATAAAAATCACAATAAAATATATATGGACACTTTTCACACAGTCTCCTAAAACTAGGGCCAAATTAACAATGGGGCGGATGGAGCTGCAGCTCCAGGCCCCTCCATAAAAATAGGCCCACAGGGCTAGGTGCTGGCACTGTCACTGTACCTGCCTCACCCAACTTGATGTCCACCCCCACATGGCATTGGTGTGCGCAGGGAAGGAAGACATGCGTGCGAGTGTGCACAGGCAAACTCAAATGATGGGCACCCCACAATGCTGTTCTCTGTGCTCTGTTCAGTGGGCTGTAAGTAAACTGTTCAACACACGGAGATAGGAGCAGCATCGTCAATCACCATCTGAGGAGAACGCAGTCGCAGCCACCACAAGGATGCTTACATGGACGACATTGTATCAGGTCATCAGTGACAAAGAGCTCAAGCTCAGGGTGGGCTGGGCAGGGGGGCATTTGCATATGGTAGGTGGCCAGGATGTAGTAAGAGACACTCCATGGCAGTTCTGTAATAATTACAATCAAAGTGGCCAGGCAGCATATTCTGCCTCTATACCAGCCACCTGTGTCAGCACATGTACAGGTATTTAGACTAGGAATGGACATCAACCATCAATGTTTCCAAAACATTGATGGTTGCTGGCCGATGTCAACTACTTTTGCCATCGATTGCAGATGGCATAGACCCCCCCGGTGGCTGCTAAGCCTCGCCCCACTTTTCATTGGCCCGCAGCCTGGTGTGCCAGCAGTAGAGGTGACCATTGAGGGCGTGCAAACCATCTATGGTTCACCATAAATGTTTTTTGTGCCATCAACGGTAATCACCAATGGGTCCGTCGATGGTAACCATAGATGGCCACCCCACCGATGGCCATCCCTAATTTAGAAACCGCAGTCAGTGTCATGGCCATTCTGTAAGATTGCAGTGATGCTACAGGTTCCTGATTGGTGGATAGCTCTGGCCATCTGCCAATCACAGTGATGTGAAATCTCCACACACTGATTGGTAGATAGCTGAAGATATCCATCAATCAAAATGCAGGAGGAAGCAGCACACAGTAAGATGTTGAGAGACCACAGGGAGAAGCTGGTGAGTAACTGAATTTTTGTAGTTAATGTATTGTGCTTAACACAAAAGTTTGAAGAAAAATGCCAACAAGGTTCTTACTATGTTGCACAAGTCACCTTTAGACAATAAAATTAAATTTAGTAGATGGTAATTTATTTTAGTGATTTAATCAAAGTTTTGCAATGCACAATATTCTTTCCTCATTTCCTAGTGTCCTTGATGGGGAGTTTTTGTGGGGAGTTGTACAGCATCAGCATATTAATTCAATGCTTTGCCTTTCATGATAAAAACAACAGGATACTGATGCTTCTATAGCCAACATTATTCTTAACCACTTCCCTGGCATTTTCGCATGGGATGCAACCACATGCAGGTGGGCTTTTCCTGCCTCAGTCGCATTCTGCGGCTTCTTTGGATCACTGAGGCCTGCAGTGAGCATCTTTTATTATTATTATTATTATTATTATTATTATTATTATTATTATTATCCTTTATTTATATGGTGCCACAAGTGTTCCACAGCACCTTACATAGTACATAGAACTAATAAGTGAACAAGAGACAAGCAACTTACAGTAAATTACAGTGCAGGACAAGGACACGATTTATATACATTGCTGCAATAGCGATTAAAGCACTCACAATAAGCAGCCGGAAGTTGGCAGTCACGTGTTAGGTGCCCTTATGGGGAGTAAAGAGTAGAAGAAAATGTAAAGAGAAGCACATGACAGAAGAGGTCCCTGCTCATGAGAGCTTACATTCTAAAATGCCTGCTATATACTATATGTTGATAGACTATAAATATATTTAGCTATTTTAAATTATAACTAATAACAAGCTACCGATATAATGAAGAAAATTAAATAACATGTCTGAATGTTACTTTAATTTTAAATGTTTGTTATTTTGGTATGAGAAGAGGAAGGTAGTGTAGGGAGGTAGTGTAGTGATGTTTTGCGGGAATGTAGTTTGTGGAGGTAGGGCATTGATATTCGAGATGAGCGATTCTCATCTCGAATATGGGTGGGTTCAGATTCTTTGGAATCTGAACCCACCCAAATATCAGGAATCTGAGTCAATAACAGCGGCATCTCAGGTCTTCCCGCCTTACTTGGATTCCACTTTGAGGCAAAACGTCATCCTCGAGGCATCGGATTCTCGCAGGTTGTGGATTCTATATAAGGCGCCGCAGACGGGACTCCATTTCCTTGTCAGGCATGCTGCTGTATGCTGCACTTTACTCTGCTGTATAGGCTGTGCTGTGTCGTGTCCAGACTCACAACTGGCTGTGCTGCTTAGTGACTGTTTATAGGGGGTGCACGATTTTGTATGCTGTGCTGTACTCTGTTGTATAGGCTGTGCTGTGTCCAGACTCACAAGTCACAAGTGGCTGTGCTGCTTAGTCAATTTGTATAGGGTATGCACACTGCTCTATGCTGTGCTGTACTCTGCTTTATAGGCTGTGCTGTGTCCAGACTCACAAGTGGCTGTTCTGCTTAGTCAATGTGTATAGGGGGTGCACACTGCTATATGCTGTTCTGTATTTTGCTTTTCAGGCTGTGCTAAGCCCAGACTCACAAGTAGTTGTGCTGCTTAGTCAATGTGTATAGGAGGTGCACATTGCTGTATACTGGGCTGTACTATGCTGTATAAGCTGTGCTGTGTCCAGACTCAAAAGTGGCTGTGCTGCTTAGACAATATGTATAGAGGCTGCACGCTGCTGTATACTGTGATGTACTCTGTTGTATAAAAGCTGTGCTCTGTATATCAGTAAAGACTTTCACATGCATATATAAGCCATGTGACTCCACACAGTTTGAATAGAGCTGCGACATCACAAAATCAAAATATAAATGAAAAAATTGTATTGTTTGTACTGTTTGGTGCACTTTGTTAACATACATATATAAGCCCTGTGGCTCCAGTCTATGCAGGAAAAGAGCTGCGACGTCAAAAAAATAAATTAAATAATTGTACTGTTTGGTGCACTTTGTTCACGTGCATATATAAGGCAAGCCCTGTGGCTCCTGCAACCAACCAAAAAACGGTGGAGGATTATTTTCATGACACCGTACACATAGGCATGTCACAGAGTCCCTTTGACTACTGGAAAGACAAAAAGGCAATTTGGAGGCCCTTGTACAGACTGGCTTTGCATTACCTAAGCTGCCCACCCTCCAGGGTGTACTTAGACAGAGTTTTCACCTCAGCCGGGAACCTTATTAGTGATCGGCGTAGGAGGCCTCTTCCTCAAAATGTGGAAAAGATGGCGTTCATCAAAATGAACTGGAAATTCATCATCTGCACCTCAAAAATCATAAGTGGAAAACAAAAATTCTTTGCTAGTGTGAAAAAAAATCTCCAATCTTTTAAGAAAACTGCATGACAAAGATAACAGTCCCTCCTTTCCCTATCTTATTGTTGTATATTCACTTGGTGTGGTGGCAGTTAAGTTGAACAACAGTAATTTTGCTCCTGTTCTGTTGTAAAAAATAAAACCAACCATGGATTAGTCGATAGAAGAGCAGGAGCAACCCAGTACCAGTGCTGCGGCTGTTGCCAGTCATAGTACTTCTTCAAGGTGGTAAAGGGGAAAGAAGGTTTAAGAAAGGGTACCTGAAATCTAAACAATATTTCACAATCTTAAAGAAAACATTACCTCTAACAATAAAAAATGTACTGTCAAAAAACGTCAAATTGCCAACATGCCATACACTACACACAGAGGCAAGGAAGGCTCAGACCTTAGCCTCTCCTTATGAGTGGTGATCCTGTTACTGTTTTTTTCATACCCTAAAATGTCTATTGTGGAAGCTGGGTCCAAATACAGCCAGGCATCTTCTACAACCTTGCATGCAACACCTTTTTTCTTTCCAACTATCACATATCTTACAAGATGCAAAGAGCTCTTTGCGAGCAAGTTGTCAGCCCAAGTGACACTTTACACAATGACTTCTTCAGATTCTCCTGCAAATGCTGCTTCCTAGGTACAAACTGACCTTTTCCAAGAGACCCACTGGTGATTCTATAGTGCACCACTGTTCATTATGGGCTTTGCCAAGATTGTGTGTGTTTGACAGGCAGTGAATTCGACTAGACTGTTGGGATTTTGGATGAATGTTTTTTAATAGTGTTTTTCATGTCTCTGATTTGAATTTTTTTTATATAGTTTTATTAGCACTGTAATCAATCATTACTTTATCTGGCTTCTGCTAAATACGCCAACTCCATTTACCTGTGCTGGCCTTGGTACTCTGATCTAGTTCTTGATTAATGAGAACAGCCTATAGCATTGTATAGTTTATATTACACTGCCATCCCGTCTGCCACTGCAGTGCAATTACAAAACGTCATATAGATATGCTATATTCTTTTTTAAACTGCATTGTGTTTGTGTCGCTGCTCTGTAGCTTAGTTTAGCCAGCATAACGATATGGCACACTTGTTCATATTGGAACTCTGGGCCTGATTCAGAACAGATCACATGGCTGTGTTCACATGCAGCCGGCTGATGTTTGCATTCTGCATATGTGTATGTATTGCAGTGCGCGAACCATCCACTGCGATCGGGAAGCAATCGTAGTAAGCATGCAGAGTCTTCACAGAGTGATAGACATGAAGTGACCATTTGGGGGTGGAGAGGGGGGGTGGTCGGCAGAACGTGCCTGTGCATTTGAACGCCATTACAGGGGCATGCATAATTAAGCCCCTGTGTTTGTATACGCTGGCAGAGGTCTAGATGGCGATAGGAAATTCAACGGTTTGTGAGGTAGGGTCAGGTCAACCACAACTGTGCGAATGGTTCCGATGTTACTTGATGTTTTTGATGTTTTTGCTGACTTGCGGATGCATGTCATGGGAAGTGGGCAGGCTTTGTACAGTGATGGGCGTCTTGGTATAGTGCTGCGGTTGCCGTGCAATTATATTCGTTATCATATTTTCGCGGGTGCGTGCGAATGCAGCTGTGCGATCCGTGCTGAATCAGACCCTCTGTCTTTTGCTTTTTTACCCAGATAAGCGACCTAGTCTCACACAGAAGTACAAGGAACGGCAGTGCCAGTAGTCAGTGTACCCTTGCATTCTATTTTCTGCGAAATTGTCTGGCAGACACTTGGCGCAGTTAAGTCACAAAGTCTGCGTCATACCAAACCAAACTATTTCAGCAAAATTGTTTATTTTGGTGATCTTAACCAATCAATGCAGCTTTCTTTGACTCTTACCAATCAGAACTAAGCTGCTTTGTAGAGTTAAATGCTGACAAAACTGGAAGATTGTTAATCTTATCAAGTCTCCTTGCAGAGCAAGTCTTTGTAGGTTATAGGGTTTGTTTTATTTCATCAATGGAATAAAAACTGGAATAGAAAATATGCTTCGACTGAGAATTAGGTGACTACTTTTAGGCGAGTCTTATTTTAGAAAAAAAATAAAGAGTTTGTGTTTTTATTTAACATTATTCTTTCCTTGGTGCACCACAGATTCCATTGGGCATTAAATTATTATTAATATTACTATTATTATTATTATCAGTTTATTATATAGGGCAGCATAGGGCCTGAGTCTCACCCGGTCGCAAGCGCTGTGCGCTCGCAACTGGGTCGATGGTGGGCCAGTGCGCAGGCACACGACAGAGCCGGCTCCATCGTGCACATGCGTGAGACCCGGATAACGGCGGGTACTCCGTCGCTCCGGGTCTAGTACCGAAGGGTGCGTGCTGTCGATGTTGAGTGACAGCATGCCCCCTTTGGTGGGCGGGCTGGGGTGGTGGCTGCCCAAATGGAGGCGTTCCCATGTGAACGCCTCAGTTTGGGGACGGCCCCACTGATATCACGAGTGATGTCAGTGGGAGAGATTTCGGCTCTGTTAGAGCCAAAATCTCTCTGGGGCTTGCGGCAACGAGACCCTACCACAAGGGTCTCGTCGCAAGCCTGATGTTCGTGATGGTCTTGACCATCGCGACCATCTTCCTGGCCGCTTGCTATAGCTGTGGGTGGTCACCCAAAGCTATGCGAGCGGCCAGCAGGCCGTTCTAAAAAAAAAATAGCCCGGCCCTGATTCAGAGCGAGCGCTCTGTCAGAGCGTCCGGCTCTGAATCAGGGCCATGGTCCGTTGCACTTAACAATTGGAAAAAACATAGAACAAAACTGGGTAGTAACAGACAGACATAAAGGTAAGAGAACCCTGCTCGCAAGCTAAATTCCAGGGCATGCTAAATCCTGTAGTTCTACAAACACGAGGTTGCTTTGGCGGCTATGGAGATGCTGTCACTTTAAGTTGTGGCTACTGGGGCATGCTGGGACTTGTGGTACTACAGGAAAATATGCAGCTATTTCTACCTGTTACCAATTTATTTTCCCCAACACCCACCAGCAGGTTGTTGTTATCTTCTAATTGTGGGGCCTTGATTCCCCAAGGAAATTCATCCCTGTTTTGAACAGACTAATGTGTCATTGGTGAATCCAGAGAGCAGGGCCGCCAGCATGGGGGTCTGCCGGGACTGTAGTCTCGGTTCCGGACAGAAAGGAGGGCCTGTTCCTGGCTCCTGCTGCCAATAATTCTCTCTGCTGGGCTGGCTCCCATGCTTGCCGGCCCAGCTCCCACTGCAGGGTTGGACTGGCCCACAGGGGTACAGGGGAAATCCCCGGTGGGCCCCACTGCCCAAGGGCCCACTCCCTCTTCAAGGTGTCAGGTTCCAGACCTCAAATTATACATTGTTACGCTATTAGATGGTCAGTTGTCTGGTGGAGCAGTACCACTGAACAATATGGGTGATTGGTTCCCTTCTATAGAATCTACACCAGACTTATTGATTAGCCAAGCATTTTGGGTAACTGGCCATACCCCCCTCTGGATAACCACACCCCTTAAGCATGGCCCCTACCACTGCATTCCCCGATGGGCCCTTCATGCCCCAGTCCGACACTGTTTCACTGCCTTTGCTCACATTATCTGCTGGCTGTTGCGCTTCCGTAATTTGTGTTCCACTGTGGAACGCAAACCGGAAGTTCCAGCTAGTGGGCACTTCCATGTGCCTTTAGCTGGCAGATAAACCCAGGGAAGTTGCTTCTACGTAGTTACTGCATGTGGCCGCTGTGGATCTTGTAAGCTGCAGCACCCATCCCTACATGCCTACCTCTTACCTGATCTGTCTAATTGGGTGTCCCGTCAAAATCATCAGTCATTCATGTCTGGTGCAGCAGACAGAGAGGCCCCATCCCTTCCCTTCCACCTAGTAAATCATACAGGAAGCCTTAGATCTCATCCGTACACTGTTGTCATCCTATTGCAGAACTGTCCCCTCCTCAACTCTCATCTCAGCACTGTTCACATCCTATCTCAGCATGGTATCCTCCTTAGCTTCCATGCCATCTCAGCACTGTTTCCCCCCCAGCTATTGCTCCATATGAGCAATGTCCCCTCCCCATCTCTCATGCCATCTCAGCACTGTCCCCTCCCCAACTCCAATGTCTTCTCAGTACTGTCCCCTCTCCAGCCTCCATATCTTTTCAGCACTCTCCCCTCTCCAGCTTCCACATCTTATCAGCACTGTCCCCTGCCCAGCTGTCACCCCGTCTTACAGGCTTCACCCCAATTAGGACTTCTTCCATAAATTTCCCGGGCTAGTTTTCCATCCCAATCTACCCCTGCTTGGAGAGCTGCATCGGGATGAGCAACAACAGCAGGCCATTGTGCAGGGAGGACTCCTTAAAAACAAACCATCCCCCTGTACATCAGTCTTCTGTGAATTATTCCTGCAGATTCACAGTGCTCCATCTATATGTGACATCACTATATGTGATGTCACATAGGAATGGAGCATTGCAGCAGAATACCATGACCCAGAGTTCCAAGTGAGGGAAGATTCCATTCCAGAGGAGGGGATGTAGTTAATTTGCCACCGTACAGGATGCCAGCAGTCAAAATCCCGGCACTGGAATCCCGACCCATGGCCAGAACACTGACGCTGGGGGAGGTTAGGGTTATGCTGCGGGCAGGGGAGATTATGTTTAGGAACCATGGGGGGTTACGGTTAGGCACTAAGGAGCTTATTCAGACCCGGTTGTGAGCTCTACGAGTTGATGTTGCTCCAGTGCGCATGCGCAAGACCCGGCTAATGATGGGTGATCCATTGTTAGGGGTCTCGTAGCAGACGGGGCAAGCTGTCGATGTTGAGTTACAGCACGCTCCGTTTGCTGGGCGGGCCGGGGGCATGCCCGGCCAAATGGAGGCATTCCTGTCGGAACGCTTGCCGTTTGGGGGTGGCCCCACTGACATCATCAGTGATGTCAGTGGGGAGCTTCCTGCTCAAACAGAGAAGGAAGCTCCCTGGGGCTTAAGGTTGATGAGACCCTTCTTGACCATCGCGACCATCACCCTTAGCGGTCGTTAGAGCTGTGGGTGTTAACCCACAGCCTAACGACCGACATGGAGGCGGCCGTTAAGGATGCAAGCGGCTGCCCTGTTTTAGAATGACTGCTTGCATCCTACGACCGCCTCTGAATGAGGCCCTAAGTGGGTTAGGTTTAGGCACTAACGGGGATAGTTAGGGTGTGGGGGCGGGTTAGGATGCAGGAAGAGAGGGTTAGGATACTTATTGAGCCCGTTGGGATGCTCAGCATCAGGATGCCGCTGTCGGTCTCTTGACGGCCAGCATCCCGACCGCCTGTATTTTGTATCACACCCCAGAGGAGAGGACGGAAAGACCAGCCAAAGAATAAGGTAAAGGGGGGGTTTGGACGCGCTGGTGATAAAAAAATACAAATTAAATTTAAATATGGATAGATAAATGTTAGTAAAAAATGAACAAAAATGAAAATGATAATAACATGTAAATAAGATGTACAGTAAATAGGACCGGCAATTGCTGAGTAAACAGTGGGCTAAATATGATACATTGAAACACAAGGATGTTTATAGCTCCTTCATTGAAAAATATGATGTGTTAGGAAAATGGTAAGTGAGTTGCCGCGGTCCCGTATCTTTTACACTGAGAGCGGAGCAGTGGTCTGGTTACTCACCCTGTCTCACCCTACTGATGGCGCAGACCGAAGTCTGTTAGCAGCTGTTCGGTGCGGGTTATGATCGGCTACGTGCTCTGCGCTGTGGCCGTCCTGCTGGAGTTTCTCCCGGCTATGTTCCTTTCCTGGTTCTGTGTAGAGAGCCAAAGTCCGGGGTTCCTGCTGCCGCTTTCGCTCCTGCTGTCTGTCTGTGTTGTCAATACGGGATCTTCTAACACCGACGCGTTTCGTCACTGAATGACTTTTTCAAGGTGTCTGTCAACAGGAATTCAGCCTTCTTAAATCCCCCCTGGGATGCTCTCATTGGTTCTTTCTTTAGAACTTGTAAATTAGTGGCTGGATTCTCTTTTTTCTTGTGCGGCCTTACTGATGTGTTTAAATGTGTTAAAAATGAATAACTACAAATAAATCTTTATTAGTTAAAAAATGTGAATAAATGAAATACTTAAAAAATATTTAATATATATATAATAAAAAAGCTACATGTGTTCCTTTGTCAATGGCACTAATTAAGCGCATCAGTGTTACTAAGGTAATTGCCAGGTCCTAAAAAGATGGAATTAAAAATTATTATTTTAAAATAAAGTGTAAAATTTACATGTAAAAATCTAAAATGTTTGTATTATGCAAATCAAATCCTCAGAAAAGCTCCTAAATCAAAGTCAATATTCAAACCTCTAGGTTGGAGGGTACCCATTTTGTAAATCCATTCTGTTTCAGATTTAGAGATTTTTTCCACATAATGTCCTCCTCTCCAATTTTTCTCAACTTTCTTTATTGCTATGAATTTCAACCCTCTTGGATTCTTTTGATGGTGTAATAAAAAGTGGTTTGACACACTGTGTGCTGTAAAGCCTTTTTTAATATTATTTATGTGTTCTCCGACCCTCGTTTTTAGCTTCCTAATGGTGCGGCCGATGTACTGGAGGCTGCAAGGACATTCCAGTAGATAAACCACACCTTCTGTGTTACAATTTAGACTCTGTTTGATCTCGAATTCCACATTCTTGGTATTGGAGCAGAATTTTTTTATTGGTTTAGTGCTAATGGTTCCAGTGTCCTTGCACGCTTTGCAATTTAGACAAAAATGAAATCCTTTTTGTATAGTGGTAGATGGTGCTTTGTCTGGTGGGATGCAGCTAGCAGTCAGCATATTTTGGAGTGTCTGTGCTCTTTTGTATACATTTTTTGGCTTATTTTGAATCAGATCCTGTCATGGCCAGGGTATTTCAGCATGGCGCTAGGCGGGTGTTACCTGTGAGGTCATTGTGGCGCGGGCTGTCTGGTGGCGGAGCTGGTGTCTGGCGGGGGGCTTTGGCGGCGCGCGTTGTTGTACGGCCCTGTTGTCACTCTGCGCTGGTGAGGCCTGGCGGTGTCTCCGTTCCGTTTGGCATGGGCGCCGCCATCTTGCCTTCTGGCCATGTGATGCGGCTGGCCAATCCTGGTGGGTCACATGTTCCCTCCGGCCAGTAACAGCACGGCATGGGGTATTTAGGAAGGATCAGTGCCTTCCTTCTTTGCCAGTGCAACGTGTATCTCAGCCTAGCTGAGAGGGAGTTCTCTGTGCTTTCCTGTTCCTGTGAATTCGCTGTCTGCCAGTCTGCCTGTCAGCTCCTAGCTCCCACTGGACTACCCCACTTCCTCCATCACCCTTGCCCATACCTGAGTGCATGAGCCTGCTGACATCCTGCGCTTCAGTTCACTACTTGTATACCTGGCTTGTTTATTTTCAGCTCACTACCTGCAAACCTGGCTTGATTATTTTCAGTTTCACTACCTGCACACCTGGACAGCTTTAATTGTTTATACTTGGTCATTAACCCTTTTACTCCCACCACAGAACTCTTGTGCAGATTATATATTCCTGGACTTTTATTTACTGCCATTATCTGTCTACTCAAGCACTTATTAAAATTCTAGTTTTATTTTTAAATCTGCTTCTGTGATCGCTCCTGCTACCACCCCGGGTCCACAAACAACCCAGAACATCACAGTTTGCACTGGCCCCATGGAGCCGGCCACGGATCAGGAGTCAGCAGTGGATTTGTTCAGGTGCATTTCTGGTCGTTTAGAAAATCTGGAAAACATGCAGCATCAGATGGCTCAATTTCTGCAAGAGATGTCCAAGTGACAGGATAGTTTGCAAACTTCCTTTTCTACCCCTGGAGTACCAGCATCTACATCCGCTTTAGCGTCTGGGAATACAGGAGGCAGATCATCTCCCCGCTTACATCTTCCTTTACCAAGTAAATTTGATGGCAACCCTAAACTCTGCCGAGGATTCCTAAATCAGTGTGACATACATTTTACCCTGCAGCCTGACAACTTTCTAACTGCAAGAACTAAAGTGGCTTATATAGTCTCTCTGTTATCCGGCCAGGCCTTGGAATGGGCTTCACCACTCTGGGAGCGTTCAGATCCGCTGCTGGATAATTACGCAGGCTTTGTGTCATCCTTCAAGAGGATTTTCGATGAACCTGGGCGTACTGTATCAGCATCATCAAACATCATGACACTGAGACAAGGGGTCCATCCTGTCAGTCAATATGCCGAGCAATTTCAAATTTTAGCATCAGAGCTCAAATGGAATGAGGAAGCCCTCACCTCGACCTTCTGGCATGGGTTGTCAGACCGACTAAAGGATGATCTAGTCACTCGAGAGCTTCCTACTAATCTGAACGACATGATTTCATTGTGTATCAAAGTTGACCTACGCTTCAGGGAAGGTCAGGCTGAAAAAAACAGAACTGACCGGCAAAGGTCATTTACCCCCTCCATTTCTACCCGTCCCATTCCTTCCCCTACTGAAGAGGAGCCTATGCAGGTGAATCATACACACCTCTCTAAAGAAGAACGTCAGAGAAGAATGCAAAAGAACCTCTGTCTGTACTGCGGAGAGTCCGGTCACCTGCTGATCTCCTGCCCCCGTAAACCGGGAAATGCCAAATCCTAACTGACCCTGGAGACATCAAGTTAGGAGTTATGAACCCATCTCCAAAGATTAAAGATTTCACGATTACCCTAGCCTTGGATCTTAAACCCAAACCTGTCTTTGCTACTGCTCTACTCGACTCGGGAGCAGCCGGAAATTTCATAACGTCTAGTTTCATAGATAAATTTCAGATTCCTTGTTTGTCTCTCAACCATGCCATCTCTCTGACCTCTATAGACGGACGCCCTCTAACTAACGGGATAGTCACCAAAGAGACTCAACCAGTATTGGTCCGAATTGGGGCACTTCATTCTGAGTCCTTAAAATTCCTGGTGATATCAGAGGCCTCTCAAGAAATTGTTCTTGGTCTACCCTGGTTACATCAACATAATCCCAGGATTGATTGGAGTTCTATGCAGATTCTGTCATGGGGTATGGACTGTCAGAAATCCTGTCTTCCAAAAATTCGACCTGTGAGAAAGACAGTTCCATTAGTTTCTTCTGCCATTCCCAAGGAATATCAGATGTTCACCGACGTTTTCTCTGAACAACAAGCAAATATCTTACCCCCTCATAGGGAATGGGACTGTCCAATTGAATTGATAAGATACCACCTCGTGGTCGTACCTATCCGCTGTCCTTGCCTGAGACTCAAGCCATGACCGAATACATCCGGGACAACCTGGCAAAGGGGTTCATTTGCCCCTCTACTTCACCTGCCGGAGCTGGGTTTTTCTTCGTTGGCAAGAAGGATGGTGGTCTAAGACCATGTATCGATTATCGAGGCCTTAATGACATTACTGTAAAGAATCGATACCCTCTTCCCTTGATTACTGAGTTGTTTGATAGGGTCAAGGGCTCTGTCATTTTTTCGAAATTAGATCTAAGAGGGGCTTACAACCTCATTCGTATCCGAGCTGGCGATGAATGGAAGACCGCTTTTAATACCAGAGATGGACATTTCGAGTATTTAGTAATGCCTTTTGGATTGTGTAACGCCCCTGCTGTCTTTCAAAGTTTCGTTAATGAGATTTTCTGGGATCTGTTATATGTTTCTGTTGTTGTCTATCTGGATGACATACTGATTTTTTCACCCTCTGTGGCTAAACATCAAGAACATGTTAAAGAAGTTCTGACCCGTTTGAGAGAAAACCACCTTTACTGCAAACTGGAGAAGTGCGTCTTTGGAGTGCCCAGTGTACCTTTCCTCGGCTATGTAATATCTGGCTCCAGTTTAGAAATGGACCCCAAGAAGGTACAGGCAATTCTGGATTGGACCCGACCTCAGACACTGAAGGCCATCCAGAGATTGTTGGGCTTCGCAAATTATTATAGACTCTTCATTAAGGGATTTTCTACACTGCTGGCTCCCATTACAGCCTTGACCCGCAAAGGTGCTAATCCTGCCCAATGGTCACCTGAGGCAGAGTCTGCCTTTCATCTTCTAAAACAGGCCTTTATTTCAGCACCAGTTCTTCGACAACCCGATCTGGACAGGCCTTTTTTGTTGGAAGTAGACGCATCATCTGAAGCTGTGGGAGCAGTCTTGTCTCAACGTTATGAGGACAACCGAGTCCATCCGTGTGGGTTCTTTTCTAAAAAATTCTCTCCTGCCGAAAGGAACTACGCCATAGGTGAGAAAGAACTACTAGCTGTAAAGTTGGGGTTGAAGGAATGGAGATATTTGCTAGAAGGCGCCAAGTTTCCATTTACTGTATTTACGGACCATAGAAATCTCCTATTTCTCAAAAACCTCCAATGTGTGAGTCCTCGTTTGGCCCGCTGGGCAATATTCTTTGCCAGGTTTCAGTTCACCCTGACCTTCCGGTCTGGAGCACTTAATCAGAAGGCTGATGCCCTATCGAGATCTCTCCTCTGTGATGATCAATCTGAAAATCAAAGCAATACCCCTGTCTTGGAATCAAGAGTTTTCGCCGCATTACAACTTCAGCCTCCTTCGGGAAAATCATTTGTGGCCCCGGAATTAAGGAAGCAGCTTCTCACTTGGGCACATTCCTCTCGCTTCGCAGGGTACTCAGGCACTCGGAAGACCTTGGAGTTCCTGAAAAGACACTATTGGTGGCCTTCTATGAAGGCAGATGTAATGGAGTTTATCTCTTCCTGCTCCTCCTGTGCCCAGCATAAATCATCATGACAAGCTCCAGCTGGGGAATTGCTTCCATTACCTACCCCATCACGTCCATGGACGCATCTCTCCATGGATTTCGTCACAGACCTGCCAGTCTCTCAAGGTTTCAACACTATCTGGGTTGTAATAGACCGATATTCTAAGATGGTCCACTATATACCGTTGAAGAAGTTACCATCTGCCCCTGACCTGGCACAGTTGTTTGTCCAACACATATTTCGTCTACATGGCCTTCCTGCTGAAATTGTCTCTGACCGTGGTGTGCAGTTTACTGCAAAATTCTGGAGGGCTTTGTGTTCTGTTCTTCAAGTGAAGTTAAACTTTTCCACGGCCTACCATCCGCAAAGCAACGGCTCCACCGAGAGAGTTAATCAAGATCTAGAGACTTTCTTAAGAATTTTTATGTCATCTTCCCAGGACAATTGGGCTGCCTTGCTGCCGTGGGCTGAGTTTGCACATAATGCTTCCTACCACTCGTCAACTAACCAAACGCCATTTCAGGCTGTATATGGCCTTCATCCTCGTGTTCCCGATTTCCGAAGCCTGTCTGTTTTCGATGTTCCGGCCGTGGAGGACACGGTGCGGAATTTTGCTGCCATCTGGACTCAAGTACGGTCTGATTTGTTGAAGGCATCCTCTCGCTATAAGACCAAGGCTGATAAGAAGCGTAGAATAGTTCCACGCATGCAAGTAGGAAACCAGGTCTGGATGTCTACTCGGAACCTTCGTCTAAGAGTTCCGTCTATGAAATTCGCACCCCGCTTCATCGGTCCCTTCACCATAACAGAAGTCATTAATCCAGTGGCATACCGTTTACAGTTACCAACATACCTAAAAATTCCCAATTCCTTCCATGTTTCCTTATTAAAGCCCCTAGTCCTGAATAAGTTCCATAATGCTCTACCTGCTTCTCCTCGAGTCCAGACGGAGAGAGGAGTTGAGTTTGAAGTCGCCCAGATCTTGGACTCTCGTCTGCGCAGAGGTCATCTTCAGTATTTGTTGGACTGGAAAGGTTACGGTCCAGAGGAACGTTGCTGGACCGATGCTCGTGATGTCCACGCTCCCACGCTCATCAGGAGATTCCATTCTGCCCATCCGGAGAAGCCTGGTGAGTGTCCTGAGGCCACCCCAAAAGGGGGGGGTACTGTCATGGCCAGGGTATTTCAGCATGGCGCTAGGCGGGTGTTACCTGTGAGGTCGTTGTGGCGCGGGCTGTCTGGTGGCGGAGCTGGTGTCTGGTGGGGGGCTTTGGCGGCGCGCGTTGTTGTACAGCCCTGTTGTCACTCTGCGCTGGTGAGGCCTGGCGGTGTCTCCGTTCTGTTTGGCATGGGCGCCGCCATCTTGCCTTCGGCTGGCCAATCCTGGTGAGTCACATGTTCCCTTCGGCCAGTAACAGCACGGCATGGGGTATTTAGGAAGGGTCAGTGCCTTCCTTCTTTGCCAGTGCAACGTGTATCTCAGCCTAGCTGAGAGGGAGTTCTCTGTGCTTTCCTGTTCCTGTGAATTCGCTGTCTGCCAGTCTGCCTGTCAGCTCCTAGCTCCCACTGGACTACCCCGCTTCCTCCATCACCCTTGCCCATACCTGAGTGCCTGAGCCTGCTGACATCCTGCGCTTCAGTTCACTACTTGTATACCTGGCTTGTTTATTTTCAGCTAACTACCTGCAAACCTGGCTTGATTATTTTCAGTTTCACTACCTGCACACCTGGACAGCTTTAATTGTTTATACTTGGACATTAACCCTTTTACTCCCACCACAGAACTCTTGTGCACATTATATATTCCTGGACTTTTATTTACTGCCATTATCTGTCTACTCAAGCACTTATTAAAATTCTAGTTTTATTTTTAAATCTGCTTCTGTGATCGCTCCTGCTACCACCCTGGGTCCACAAACAACCCAGAACATCACAGATCCTTTATTTCTGGGTCGAATTGAAGTAGATGCCAATGTTTTCTAAGACTCTGTTCCAAGCCTTTTGTATAGCTATTATATTGTGTGATGAACACCAAATTTGCAGGGTTTTCTTTTTTTGTTGTTGTATTGTAATAAATCCTCTCTGTTAATTTTTTTCAATTTCTTTAAGCTGTTCTTTATTAATTGTTCTGAGTACTCTCTTTCTAAGAATCTTTGCTTCAAGAGTTCTGTTTGAAGTTTGTATTCTTCATTTTTGTGCAATTTCTTTTAAGACGTTGGAATTGTCCCCCTGAGATATTACCAATCCATTTGGGGTGATGGTTACTTGACGACAGTAGGTAGTTGTTGCAATCTACTTTTTTAAAAAAGGTTCGTGTGTGTAAGCTGTTATTTTCTACATAAATCTCTAAAGAAATTGTATTAGATTCTTGCTGTAATTGTGGGTGAATTCTAGATTCAGATTGTTGTTGTTCAAGTACGTCAGGAATTTTGTTAGAGTGTTTTCATCTCCTTCCCAGATGAAGATGATATCATCTATGAATCTCTTCCAATGTCTTAGATGATCCTGATATGGGTTGTTGTACCATATTTTATCGTCCTCCCACTTGGCGGCAAAGAGATTCGCATAGCCTGGTGCAAAGCGACTGCCCATCGCAGTCCCCTTCACTTGTTTAAAAAATTGGTTCTGATGCCAAAAATAATTATGGTTTAGCAGGAATTCTATGCTACTCATTATAAAGTTTATTTGTGAATTCGGAAGATCCGACCTCTGGTTCAAATAATGGTACGTGTGGGCACATCCATCTGCATGTCATATGCAGGTGTATAGTGATTTCACGTCACAGGTCACTAAAAAGAAAGAGTCTTTCCATATGATGTTTTTAAGGTCTTGCAATACCGCCGTGGTGTCTTTGATATAACTCCTTTGTCTGGTTACCAATGGTTGCAAAAAAGTATCCACATAACCTGATAGACTTGATGACAGGGATTGTATCCCGGATACTATTGGTCTTCCCGGCGGATTGCAGGAATCCTTGTGTAGCTTGGGTAGTTGATAAAAAAATGGTATTCTAGGTGCAGTATTATTTAAGTATTCATATTCTTTTTGGTTCAGAATGCCTAAATTCAGACCTTCTTCCAAATGTTCATCTAATTCTCTTTTGTACAGGTATGTCTCTGTTGGATCTTGTTCCAATTTTTCAGAAGTGGAGTTGTCAGACAAAGGTCTTTCTGTTTCTGCTATGTACTTATGTTTATCCATAATGACAAGTCCTCCACCTTTGTCTGCTCCCTTAATGATTATGTCTTTATTTTTTCTGAGAGTTTCTAGGGCTTTCTTTTCTCCTTTATTCAAGTTCATTTTGATTTTGGGTTTAATGGGTATATTCTCAATGTCTGCTTCCACAAGTTTTTGAAAAGTTTCTAATATGGGTCCCTTCATATGGCTTGGAAAAAAGTTGCTTTGTGGTTTAAGCTGGGTGTGTTGAATTTGCTGGACGGTGTGTTCTTCATTGTTGTTTTCCCTAAAATTTCTAACAAATGGGTTCCTTTGAAAATATTTTTTCAAACAAAGTATCCTCATGAATTTCTGTAGATCTATGTATATTTCAAACTTGTTAGGTGTTGATTGAGGTGCAAATTTAAGTCCTTTTCTGAGGAGGTTGAGTTGGTCATTTGTAAGTTCCATCAAGCTAAGGTTAAATATGCCATTTGTTTCATTGTTAGCTTTTGATGATATATTAGAGTATGTTACATCTGGCTTGATTCTCCCTTGTGAAAATCCCCTTCCTCCTCTCCTTCCTCTTCGATTATGTTTCTTAGAAAACATTGGCATCTACTTCAATTCAACCCAGAAATAAAGGATCTGATTCAAAATAAACCAAAAATTGAATACAAAAGAGCACAGACACTCCAAAATATGCTAACTGCTAGCTGCATCCCACCAGACAAAGCACCATCTACCACTATACAAAAAGGATTTCATTTTTGTCTAAATTGCAAAGCGTGCAAGGACACTGGAACCATTAGCACCAAACCAATAAAAAAATTCTGCTCCAATACCAAGAATGTGGAATTCGAGATCAAACAGAGTCTAAATTGTAACACAGAAGGTGTGGTTTATCTACTGGAATGTCCTTGCGGCCTCCAGTACATCGGCCGCACCTTAGGAAGCTAAAAACGAGGGTCGGAGAACACAAATAATATTAAAAAAGGCTTTACAGCACACAGTGTGTCAAACCACTTTTTATTACACCATCAAAATAACCCAAGAGGGTTGAAATTTATAGCAATAAAGAAAGTTGAGAAAAATTGGAGAGGAGGACATTATGTGGAAAAAAATCTCTAAATCTGAAACAGAATGGATTTACAAAATGGGTACCCTCCAACCTAGAGGTTTGAATATTGACTTTGATTTAGGAGCTTTTCTGAGGATTTGATTTGCATAATACAAACATTTTAGATTTTTACATGTAAATTTTACACTTTATTTTAAAATAATAATTTTTAATTCCATCTTTTTAGGACCTGGCAATTACCTTAGTAACACTGATGCGCTTAATTAGTGCCATTGACAAAGGAACACATGTAGCTCTTTTATTATATATATATTAAATATTTTTTAAGTATTTCATTTATTCACATTTTTTAACTAATAAAGATTTATTTGTATTTATTAATTTTTAACACATTTAAACACATCAGTAAGGCCGCACAAGAAAAAAAGAGAATCCAGCCACTAATTTACAAGTTCTAAAGAAAGAACCAATGAGAGCATCCCAGGGGGGATTTAAGAAGGCTGGATTCCTGTTGACAGACACCTTGAAAAAGTTATTCAGTGACGAAACGCGTTGGTGTTAGAAGATCCCGTATTGACAACACAGACAGACAGCAGGAGCGAAACTGGCAGCAGGAACCCCGGACTTTGGCTCTCTACACAGAACCAGGAAAGGAACATAGCCTGGAGAAACTCCAGCAGGACGGCCACAGCGCAGAGCACGTAGCCGATCATAACCCGCACCGAACAGCTGCTAACAGACTTCGGTCTGCGCCGTCAGTAGGGTGAGACAGGGTGAGTAACCAGACCACTGCTCCGCTCTCAGTGTAAAAGATACGGGACCGCGGCAACTCACTTACCATTTTCCTAACACAACATATTTTCAATGAAGGAGCTATAAACATCCTTGTGTTTCAATGTATAATATTTAGCCCACTGTTTACTCAGCAATTGCCGGTCCTATTTACATCTTATTTACATGTTATTATCATTTTCATTTTTGTTCATTTTTTACTAACATTTATCTATCCATATTTAAATTTCATTTGTATTTTTTATCACCAGCGCGTCCAAACCCCCCCTTTTTCTATTAACAGAGTGGTAATCAGTTATCTGATTACACTCAACGGGACAGCTGCTAACTTACCTATTAAGCGCGCATGATTTATCTGTAACAAAAGAATAAGGTAAGTAGTTGGCCAAAATATTTGACTACATTTTTTTTTGTGTAGGGACAAGGTACAACAGATGGGGGACCTTGCCTATTTTGTCAGTCCCAGGCCTCACAATTTCTGATGGCAGCCCTGCCAGAGAGTGATGATCAGCCTCCTTCCCCTCCCCTGCATGGTCATAGATCTACCTGCCTGAACATTCAGATTAGTTTGTCTATCACGTATCATATTTGTTAGATCCTCTTTGCTGTGGGGACTATCTGACATCACGTTCAGGGCAATCTCACAGGCAGTGAGATTAATGGAGCGTACACACGGTCAGATTTGTCAGACTTGTCAGACTTGTCAGATGAACGACTGAACGATTAAACGATGTGAACGATTTGGACGATTTGACCAAAGTTTTGAACGATTTGAACGATTTGAACGATTGAACGATTTTTGACTGCATTAAAATGAATGGAATCGTCCAAGTCTGACTGCAAACCCATCAGATGTCAGATATCGTTATCTGACAAACGGGAACGCGCATCGTTGATCGTCCATCGTTCAGGCATGTCAGATATGAACGATTTTCCTTCAGATATGAACGACTGAACGATTTTTAAATCGTTATCGTTCATATCTGAAGGAAAAATCTGATCGTGTGTATGCACCATAAGTGGTACAGAAATGTGCATTTTATGCAAAAAAAGATTCTTTTGTCAAATTAAACATAAGCCAATCATTAATTGTGAAAAGAAAAATTCAGGTGAAAAGGATAAAGAAATGATAAGCTGTATAACTAACTTTTTTAATAATAAAAATTGATAATTAAATTTTGGAATGAATGGAAACAAATATCCACATGAAAGTGGAAATTAAAGTGGAGAAATGAATTTGTAAAGTAACATAACTTTTTCAGTACTGTCTATTTGCTGGGAGGGGAGTTGCAAGGTAGTTCTTCCTTGTAAAATACTTTATATATTTATAAATGTGAATTTATTGGGTATGAAGGAGAGGTCCATTTGGAATGGCCTGCAGAATATTATCTTTCTTTAATAGCAGAGGGAAATGTGAGTTTTCTGACATACTGTAGAGGCAAAAGCTGGAAACCCGTTGGCAAAGAGGAAGATTTGTGAGATCTCTGAAAGATGGGTTTAATGAATTCTGTATGAAGACATTTCTGACAGAATCTCTGCAGAGAGACATTTGACACATCTTGTGAGTGCAGGCAAATAATTAAACTGTCATGAGTGGTGGGTAAGGATGTTTTCTGGTAAGAACATGTATGACAATCCATGACATGAAGGAAAAGAAATTGTAAATGGTGGCAAAGAAAGAAGTGAAAAGTCAAAGATATCCTCAGGAAAAATAATTTTGAAACATTGGAGATTTCTTTTTAACTGACAATCCCCTTATTTGACTGTACTGTGAAGGGCAGGGGTCTCATCAGGAGTCCAGTCACATATTCCAACCAGGGCCATAAATAGAGGTGTACAACCAGTACTGCTGCAAATAGAGCAGGGCTCTGTGGTTGGCATCATCGCTGCCCCACAGCCCTTGCTTCTGGCTTGCAGGGTGCTTGGAAAGACACCCTGCAGCCAATATTGCTATGGCAGTGCCGCCCATAGCATCCTTTTGATGCCACATGTGTAAGAGGGGTGCGGTGTTCTGCCGTGCAGGTGTACTCTTGTGCCTTACCTGGCTTTGCACCCTCTCACCTTCAGGCCATATGGGTAACAGACAGTCCTGGTATGCCAAACTGGACACGGACACGATGATCTAGGAGGAAGGAGATGATGTGAGAGCCACCCTTCCTAGGGTAGACTGACACTCCTGACTGAACCAAGAACCGCTCCCAACAAAAAAGGAAATTCAAGTTTAAGTGAAGATCATCACTGACACTTTTGGCCTCAATCCCGAGTTTTACCTATGGGTACTGTACTCACGTACTAGGAGAAGACTCAACCTTGCACCGGAGTGCACGGCTCACTGTACGTCCAGATGAGAAGATAGACAGGTAAGGAAAAACAGACAGTAAGGGACAGTGGGCCTGATTCAGAGCTGGACGCTGAATCAGGGTGTTTTTTAATTTTTTTGGTGCGGCCTCCAGGCCGCTCGCATAACTGTGGGTGACCACCCACAGCTATTGCAAGTGGCCAGGTGATGGTCGTGATGGTCTCGACCATCACGACTATCAGGGCTTGCGACGAGACCCTTGCGGTAGGGTCTTGTTTCCGCAAGCCCCAGTGAGCTTCTGGCTCTTAATAGAGCCGGATGCTCATCACTGACATCACTCGTGATGTCAGTGGGGCCGCCCCCAAATGGCAGGTGTTCCGTCAGGAACGCCTCCATTTGGCCAGCCACCCCCCCTGCCCGCCTCCAAAACGGTGCGAGCAGTCGCTCAAAATCGACAGCCGCCCCCTTTTGGTGCGAGACCCGGAGCGACGGAGCGCCCGTCACTAGCCGGGTCTCGCACATGCGCATGTCCCAGCCGGCTCCGGCGTGCATGCACAGTGGCCAAACATCGACTTGCTCGCGAGCGCATAGCCCTTGTGAGCGGGTCTGAATCAGGCCCAGTGCACACACAGATAGTTCTCACCGTGACCACCCTTTTTCTTGGTGCTTGCTCACTCGCCTACAGATCCCTGTAAGGAAACAACAAAACACTACAGCCATGCAGGGCCTAAACCTAACTTAAGTGTGTAACACCACTGCACTTACTACAACAACGTCGCCCTCAACCTACTATGCACCAATCACAGTATTGCCCCTTTAAGTGTTATCTACCTGCCTAACTAGAGCTGCCAAGCTCCTCTTCTACTGTAGCTCAACCACACAATACACTTTACCCTTGTCCTAATGCCCAGGGTAGTCGGAGGAGCAATGGGCCTTGTGCCTGCATATCTTATACAAATGGTGACCTAATGCCCAGGATCACTTACACCTTACAGGAGCTACTTAAGCATGACCTAGGCCTAGTGCCATCGGGTTCAGGCCCTTTGGCCTGCCTAAATATACTTAACCAGAATCAACAGAAGCAGCGGGCGAGACTTGTCTCCAGGCGCAAGCTGATTCTAGCTCGCCACCCAGTAGCCTTGATGCAGCGCCTGTCTCTGATGTGTCCCGCAGGAGATACATCTACCTTATCTGCCGCTGTACTTACAGCGCTGGGATCAGACACTTGATCCCAGCGCTGGCTACTGCCCACATACACACACAAGCGGACACCCTGCCATATGTACAGCTGCCCAGAGCATCTGCACTTCTGGGAGCTGGCGGCCCTGCCCCCTATGTGCAATATCATGCATAAAGGGGGAGGGGCGACAGCACTGATTCCAACAATGGCTTTATTATGCCCAATAGCAGAAACAGCAAACACAGTAAAACGTGAATGAAAATGGTAAGGTGCAGTATAGTACACTACAAGCAGTATTTAGCATAACAGAGTGTAGTTCACCAGAAGCTAGAACACTGAACTCATTCCTCTTAGCAGTTTATTTCATATTAAGGGTCGATTCAATCCCAGTGTTATGAAGTATCTATTGGCAGATCCTACAATGGTAGTAGATGGCAGTATTGTGGGATGGAGGTCAGTCCACACAGCAGCTTGCTACACATCCCCCCCCTGTATTTTACGAACCAGGACGGGCAAAATGGGGCTGGTTATGTTTGTGGGAGGGTGGGGGAACGCAAGTCATTTTTTACATTTTTTTTATTTTTACAGATTACTTTTTTATCACACAGAAACATGCTCAGATTTCGTTCATTTGTGCATTTTTCTGTGTAACTCGGACTTGCTCAGTCTAGGCTCGCTAGCCTGAAGCAGGTCTGTTTTTTTTCCAGTTAACAGGCATTAATAGTGTGCAAGTTAAACACTCGCACTCTATAACATTGCCCGAATTGTATGCTCACAATGGCACAACATCTGGATGCGTGTTTTGCCATTGTGAGTTGCTGTTCACTTTGAGGTTGAGTAGAACTGAGGACCTGATTCAGACCCGCTCGCTAGGATGCGTTCGCTTTTAGCTGGCCAATTGTCATATTCTGTGCATGCGTGTGCATCGCAGTGCACGAACCAGTGCGTGAGATCGGGAAGTGGTCGCTCATTACACATAGACTGCCCAGCAGAGTGAGTGACAGGAGAAGCCATTTGTGGCTGATGACAGGGGCAGGCCACTAGAAATGGGGGAGTGGAGGTGCGAACGCAGGCGTGCCTGAGCGTCTTAACGCCGTTTCAGAGGCATGCATAATTAAGAGGAAGCGTCATTGTACACATCACCTGGTTGTATTTCACACTGAAGTGCTCGCAGTGCTTGTGGTAGGGTATAGTCAACCTCAAGCACTGTGTTCGCTTCCGATGGTACCTGATGTACCGATGGTTGCATATACTTCCTGTAGATGACGTGCACAAGTGGGCGTCTTAAGACAGGCTGGTGGGCATTTACATACAAAAAGCGATCGCCCGCCAAGACATAGTGGGCATGCTTTGACCTTGCCATGCGATCGCCTGCCATGATGTCACTTAGCCGTATTTGCATACACTGGGTGCAATTGTACACATCTAGCGAGCGAGTCTGAATCAGGTCCTGAGTCCTGACTCGAGTCTTCTCGCCAAGTTCGGATCTCTGATCTCAAAAACAGATATTGCATATTTTTGGTTTCTTTTTCAAACTTATTTATTTAAAGTTTTACAATATACGGGAAGGAAGGCATGAGGTTACATGCTTGAACAAGCAAGACATCAATAGCATATGGAATAGAATACAGAAACATACATATAAAATAAATATGAATGAACAATTTTAGTATAGAGTAGGGGTGAGCGGGTTCGGATTTCTGAAATCCGAACCCCCCCGATCCGAGTCAGATCCGAGTCAGGCTCGACTTTTCCCGCCTGACTCGGATCTGAAATCGAGGCAAAACGTCATCATCCCGCCTTCCGGGTCTCGCGGGTTTTGGATCCTATATAAGGTACACGCGTCGGCGCCATTTTCTCACTCGGCTGTGGACAGTGAAGAGGGAGGGTGAGAGTTAGGGCTGGCTGGGCTGTGCAGTGTAGTGTAGTGTAGTGCAGAGTAGTGTTGTGCTGTGCTGTGCTGTGCTGCGCTGTGCTGCTGTGGTCCACTACTTCAAAGTCCATAGGGGCTGGCTGTGTTGTGCTGTGCTGCTGTTGTTAATAGGGGCTGTGTCCACTACTTCAAAGTCCATAGGGGCTGGCTGGACTGTGTTGTGCAGTCAGTTCTCCATAGGGGCTGTGTCCACTCCAAAGTCCTGTGTAGTGTCCCAGTCCTAAAGGGGTGCTGTAGTGTTGTCCAGGGGGTGCTCTGTCCATCAGGGGTGCTCCCCCCAAGTGCTAAAAAAATAATATTTTTTCTGTGTTTGTGAATTGTGTGCGCAGTAGCCGCGCGTGCATCAACAAAGTAGTGCCAAGCGTGCGCCTGTGTCATAAGTAAAGGGCCGGCTGGCTTGACCGTTAAAGGGTGCTGTAACCCCCAAAGTACACTCCAGTCCAAACCAAAAAAAAAATTATTTTCTGTGTTTGTGAATTGTGTGCGCAGTAGCCGCACGTGCATCAACAAAGTAGTGCCAAGCATGCGCCTGTGTCATAAGTAAAGGGCCGGCTGGCTTTACCGTTAAAGGGTGCTGTAACCCCCAAAGTACACTCCAAACCAAAAAAATATATATTTTCTGTGTTTGTGAATTGTGTACGCAGTAGCCGCACGTGCATCAACAAAGTAGTGCCAAGCGTGCGCCTGTGTCATAAGTAAAGGGCCGGCTGGCTTGACCGTTAAAGGGTGCTGTAACCACCAAAGTACACTCCAAACCAAATAACAAAATATTTTTTCTGTGTTTGTGAATTGTGTGCGCAGTAGCCGCACGTGCATCAACAAAGTAGTGCCAAGCGTGCGCCTGTGTCATAAGTAAAGGGCCGGCTGGCTTGACCGTTGAAGGGTGCTGTAACCCCCAAAGTACACTCCAAACCAAAAAAATATATATTTTCTGTGTTTGTGAATTGTGTGCGCAGTAGCCGCACGTGCATCAACAAAGTAGTGCCAAGCGTGCGCCTGTGTCATAAGTAAAGGGCCGGCTGGCTTGACCGTTAAAGGGTGCTGTAACCCCCAAAGTACACTCCAGTCCAAACCCAAAAAAAAATTATTTTCTGTGTTTGTGAATTGTGTGCGCAGTAGCCGCACGTGCATCAACAAAGTAGTGCCAAGCGTGCGCCTGTGTCATAAGTAAAGGGCTGGCTGGCTTGACCGTTAAAGGGTGCTGTAACCCCCAAAGTACACTCCAAACCAAATAACAAAATATATTTTCTGTGTTTGTGAATTGTGTGCGCAGTAGCCGCACGTGCATCAACAAAGTAGTGCCAAGCGTGCGCCTGTGTCATAAGTAAAGGGCCGGCTGGCTTGACCGTTAAAGTATGCTGTAACCCCCAAAGTACACTCCAAACCAAAAAAAATAATATTTTCTGTGTTTGTGAATTGTGTGCGCAGTAGCCGCACGTGCATCAACAAAGGAGCAGCGCCAAGCGTGCGCCTGTGTCCCATAAGTAAAGAGCCGGCTGGCTCATTTCTTAAAGGGTGGTGTAACCCACAAAGTGCACTACTCTCCAGCAAAAATAAAAAAATATTTTCTGTGTTTAGCCGCACGTATATATCAAATCGATATAACATAAATGGAGGACCAAACTTTCTCCGATAAAAATAAAATAGAGAAAGATCAAGAACCACTTCCTCCTAGTGCTGAAGCTGCTGCCACTAGTCATGACATAGACGATAACATGCCATCAACGTCGTCTGCCAAGGCCGTTGCCCAATGTCATAGTAGAGGGCACATACAATCCCAAATGACAAAGTTCAGGAAAATGACCTTGAAAAAAACATTTAAATCAGCTGAAGAGAAACGTAAACTTGCCAATATGCCATTTACGACACGGAGTGGCAAGGAACGGCTAAGGTCGATCCCTAGTATGTTCATGACTAGTGGTTCAGCTTCACATGACGATGGAAGCCCTCCTCCCACTAAAAAAATCAAAAGAGTTAAGCTGGCAAAAGCACAGTGAAGAACTGTGCTTTCTAAGAAGATATCACAAATCCCCAAGGAGAGTCCAAGTGTGGTGGTGGTTGCGATGCCTGACCTTCCCAGCACTGGACGGGAAGAGGTGGCTCTTTCCACCATTTGCACGCCCCCTGCAAGTGCTGAAAGGAGCACCCACAGTCCACTTGCTGATATGCAAATTGAAGATGTCACTGTTGAAGTACAACAGGATGAGGATACTGGTGTAGCTGGCGCTGAGGAGGAAGTTGGCGAGGAGGATTCTGATGGTGATGTGGTTTGTTTAAATCAGGCTCCGGGGGAGACAGTTGTTGTCCGTGGGATGAAAAAGCCCATCACGGTCATGCCTGGGCAGAAGACCAAACATTCCACCTCTTTGGTCTGGCAATATTTCTATCCAAATCCGGACAACAACTGTCTTGCCATATGTACCTTATGTAAAGGTGAAATAAGTAGGGGTAGGGACGTCAACCACCTAGGAACATCCTCCCTTATACGGCACCTGCAGCGCATTCATAAAAAGTTACTGTCAAGTTCAGAAACTTTGGCTAAGACCGTAAGCAGTCCAGGGACACCTAAATCCCGTTGTCCTGTTGTATCCAAGCGCCTGCAAACCACACCGTCAACTCCCTCCTTGTCAATTTCCTCCTTAGTCAGGATCGGAAGTAGTCCTGCAGGCCATGTCACTGGCATGACTGACTCTCCTATCCGGGATTCCTCCAGAGGATCCTGCATTGCTACGCCTACTGCTGCCGCTGCTGCTGTTGCTGCTGCTGGGAGTCGTTCATCATCCCAGAGAGGAAGTAGGAACACCACTACTTTTACTAAACAATTGACCCTCCAACAGTCCTTAGCAAGGAGGATGAAGTACGACAGCAGTCATCCTGAAGCAAAACGTATAACTGAGGCCTTGACTGCTATGTTGGTGTTAGACGTGCGTCCGGTATCCGCCATTAGTGCAGTGGGATTTAGACAATTGATGGAGGTAGTGTGTCCCCGGTTCCAAATCCCGTCTAGATTCCACTTCACTAGGCAGGCGATACCGAGACTGTACAGAAACGTCAGAAAAAGTGTCCTCAGTGTCCTGAAAAATGCGGTTGTACCCAATGTCCACTTTACCACGGACATGTGGACAAGTGGAACAGCGCAGACTAAGGACTATATGACTGTGACAGCCCACTGGGTAGATGTATCACCTTACGCAGCAGCAGCGTCACCAGTAGCAGCATCTCAGAAACGCCAGCTCGTTCCAAGGCAGGCTACGCTGTGTATCACCGGTTTCAGTAAGAGGCACACCGCCGACAACCTCTTAGAGAAACTGAGGGAAATCATCGCCCAGTGGCTTACCCCACTTAGACTCTCCTGGGGATTTGTGATATCTGACAACGCCACCAATATTGTGCGGGCATTACATCTGGGCAAATTCCAGCACGTCCTATGTTTTGCTCACACAATAAACTTGGTGGTGCAGAATTTTCTGAAAAGCGACAGGGGCGTGCAGGAGACGCTTTGGGTGGCCCGAAAAATTTCTGTCCACTTTTGCCATTCAGCGACTGCGTGCCGAAGACTGGAGCGCCAGCTAACACTCTTGAACCTGCCCCGCCATCACCTGAAGCAAGAGGTTGTGACGCGGTGGAACTCAACCCTCTATATGCTTCAGAGGATGGAGGAGCAGCAAAAGGCCATACAAGCTTATACATCCACCTATGACATAGGCAAAGGAGGGGGTATGCACCTGACTCAAGCGCAGTGGAGAATGATTTCCGTGTTGTGCAAGGTTCTCCAGCCCTTCGAAGTTGCCACACGTGAAGTCAGTTCAGACACTGCCAGCTTGAGTCAGGTCATTCCCCTCATCAGGCTTTTGCAGAAGCAGCTGGAGAAAGTGAAGGAGGAGCCAAGACGGAGCGATTCTGCTCGGCATGTGGGACTTGTGGATGAAGCCCTTCATTCGCTTTGCCAGGATTCCAGGGTGGTCAATCTGTTGAAATCAGACCACTACATTTTGGCCACCGTGCTCGATCCTAGGTTTAAAGCCTATGTGGTGTCTCTCTTTCCGGCCGACACAAGCCTGCAGAGGTGCAAAGACCTGCTGGTGAACACACTGTCAGCTGAAGCGGAACGTGACACGTCAACAGCTCCTTCTTCATTTTCTCCCGCAACTGGGGCTGCCAGGAAAAAACTTAGGTATCCTAAGCAACCCGCTGGCGGTGATGCAGGGCAGGCAGGACCAAGTTTGGACATCTGGTCCGGACTGAAGGACCTGGCAACAATTTCTGACATGTCTACTGTCACTGCATATGATACTGTCACCATTGACAGAATGGTGGAGGATTACATCGGTGACAGCATCCAAGTAGGCATGTCAGACAGTCCATACCTGTACTGGCAGGAAAAAGAGGCAATTTGGAGGCCCCTGTACAAACTGGCTCTATTTTACCTGAGTTGCCCCCCCTCCAGTGTGTACTCCGAAAGAGTGTTTAGTGCAGCCGGGAACCTTGTCAGCGAAAGGCGTAGGAGGTTGCTTCCACAGAATGTGGAGAAGATGATGTTCATCAAAATGAATTATCAGCTCTTCCAGGGAGACCAGCCTCCAGAACGTACAGAGGGACCTGTGGTGGTGGATTCCAGTGGGGACGAGTTAATACTCTGTGAGGATGAGGATGACATCTTGCCTCCGTAGAGCCAGTTTGAGGACTGAAGAGGGTGAGGAATCGGTGGATGAGGAGGATGAGGATGACATCTTGCCTCCGTAGAGCCAGTTTGTGCAGGGACAGATTAATTGCCAGCTTGTTTTGTGGGGGCCCAAACGAACCAATCATTTCAGCCACAGTTGTGTGGCAGACCCTGGCGCTGAAATGATTGGTTTGTTAAAGTGTGCATGTCCTGTTTATACAACATAAGGGTGGGTGGGAGGGCCCAAGGACAATTCCATCTTGCACCTCTTTTTTTTCTTTGCATTATGTAGAGTTTGGGGCCTAGTTTTTCAAACTGCCATCCTGTCTGCCACTGCAGTATCACGCCTAGATGGGTCACGTGTTTGTGCCGCCCACTCGTGTCGCTTAGCATAGTCATCCAGCTACCTCGGTGCAACCTTTTGGACATAAAAACACTATTGTGAGGTGTGAGGTGTTCAGAATAGACTGGAAATGAGTGGAAATTAAGGTTATTGAGGTTAATAATAGCATACGAGCAGAAAAACCTACAAATTCTGTGATTTTAGCTGTTTTTATGCTTTTTTTCAAAAAAATACAGATCCAAAACACAAAACCCAGAACCCAAAACACGGAAGGGTGATTTTGGCAAAACCAATCCAGATCCAAAACACGAAGAAAGATCCAGATCCAAAACCAAAACACAAAACACGAAAAGTGGCCGGTGCACACCCCTAGTATAGAGCTAAACTGTAATGGGTATAGAGTCTTGAATATTGGGGATATAAAATCGGGCATATAAAAAGGGTGAGAAACATGTGAGTTTGCATGTTCTTACACCCTATTACATAGGATGAGTTCTGAAAATGTGCAAGTATAGCTCTATATTCGCACATTTTCCAAACTTGGACCCTATTACATTTACCCCCTGATCTGCCCTTACACATACATCTTTATCAGATAAGGTAACCATAGATCATTTTGGCAACCCATTGATAGATCTAAAAGTGGATGAAAACTAAAACCGCATCCGATGTTTGGAGGTTTGCAGAACCATAAATGGAATGTTGTTTGCCTATGTGGACTACAATATCTTGTGAGTTGCTGTGTGCTAGTTTTGAGAGGTGGGTGCCACCCTGCCTGGCTTATCTCTTTTAGTACATTCCAAGAAATAAGGTAAAAAAAACCCTACAACTGACAGAATGCAATAACATTCATAGGGAGAGATTGAATGATAGCTTTCAATGAGATGATGAGAGGGAGAAATCTGATGCTAGAGAAACGTGTAATTTAAACTGGTGTGTGGTATTAAGCTATGGGAAGTGAAGATGTTTGGGTTTAGGAGAATAATAGAGGGGGGCGATGCAGAGTTGCAGGCAAGTCAGTGTAGCTGACAGATGTTGTGCATATTTGCACTGCATATGTTCTGGAGCCGAGCATACACAGGAACATGTGATTCAGAATCGTATGTTGCTCAGTCGTAATCTCCACTAGCATAAGGGGTGTAATTGGATTGTAATTTGTAACAGGGTGTTCACAGGGCTGGATTAACAATGGGGCGGGTGGAGCTTCAGCTCCAGGCTGCCCATTAAACAGGCCCATCATCACCTCACTGCTGTAGTGTACTGATACATAGACAGGATAAAACAATTCCTGCTACAGCAGCAGCTTGCCGGTGGCTGTCTGAGGCTCCGCCCCCAAGCACAAGCCCCTCCACCTTCCCGCGGGTCGTGACCCCCCTCCCCCACAGTGATCATTGATACCTGCTGCCAGATAATGAGAAGCAGGGAGTGTTGGCCCCCCTGTCTCCTGCATGTCGCCCCTCTCAGGTCTCCCACCGGATAAGCTCCACTGCAGATGCTCCGCCCCCAGCTCTCCTCTCCTGCTCCCACTGGCCGGGCATAGTGTGTGCTTGCTTGCAATGTGGGTGAGACAGCGCTGCCATACACAGAGGTGGCCCAGCCCTTCTCTCCTGTGCCATCGCCCATTCCAACCTCTTCCCCCTCCCCATATATGTGCTTCTGCCCTCTCCTATGTTGTTGTGCTCTTTACCATCTTTTCTTTGCCCCTTCTCCATATATGTGCCACTGCTGCTTCCCATATCTGTGCTTCACTCAGACTACCATATTTTTGCCTTTGCCCCTCCTTATGTGCTTTTACCCTTTTTCATCTTTTACTGCCCCTTCCCCATACCTGTGCGTTTGCCCCATCCCATATTTTTGCTTCTGCCCCCCCTCCTTCATATCTGTCCCTCTGCCCCCCCTTCATATATGTTACTCTGTCCCCTCTCTATGTATACCCCTGTTCCCTTTTCCCCTATGTGCCTCCTCCCATTTGTGCATCTGCCCCCTTTATCCACGTGTGCCTCTGCCCCCTCACCCAATAGCTGCTGGCTGCCAATCAGAAGAGACAAGATGGAACATAGAAGTGACCGCCAGGTAAGCACAATTTTCAATTATTAAGGATTATTCTCCATTTAAAAGGAATGTTTTATTTCTTTTTAATTATTAAAAGTTTTAAAATATTTTTTTAACCACATGCCAGCCCCTCTGCACCCGCAGCTCCACCCCCAATTTATCCCGGTCACTGCAGACCACTGTGGCCAAGCAGCCTAGCAACTCCCAGCAGCCACAGCTCCACTCTGCCCCTACTCACGCCACAGTGGCCACAGTGATTGGGCAGTGTTTGTGGGATGTAGTCAGGAAGCCGACAGTCGAAATGCCGACTTCCCGACAGTGAAAGCCTGGCATGGGACTAATGATAGGCATCTAAATACCGACGCCTATCATTAGCCCAGGGACGTATCTATAATGGGTGCAGGGTGTGCGGTGCACATGGGCCCCAGGGTCCAGAGAGGCCCTGCACTGCACACCCTGCACCCATATTATCTAAAACTCACCCATCCATGGTCCCAAGTCGGGTGTCAGCACTGCACAGGACACCGGAAAATGGCCGCCGCAGCCTTTCCGGCGTTCTGTGCATGCGCAGTAGACTCTGTGCACACTTTAGTGCCCAGAGTCTACTGACTCTGCGGTGGCCTGCTAGCCACATTGGCTGCATTAGCCCCACGCCAAAATCCCGACGCCCGGCATACCAAACGTAGGTAAGCTGGGCGTCGGGAGCTCATAGCCGCAGGGGGGGAGGGTTAGATTTAGGGACTCCCAGGGGGACTTAGGGTTAGGCAGCCCCCCTGGGACAGTTAGGGTTAGGCTAGGGGAAGGGGGAGTTAGAGTCAGGCACCACCGGGGGGAGGTTATGTTTAGGCACCCCCCTGGGAGGGTTAGCTTTAGAGTGCAGGGAGGGGGGGTTAGGTTGCAGATCTTGGTGGTAGTAGCAAATATTCTGATGAGGCATTTGGCCACCTTAAGAGTCATAGTTACTCCCTGATTCTGGGTCAGGGTTTCGTGCATATCAGAGCAGCTCCCTCGCTGTGATCTATTGAAAGTCATCCCTCGAGCCAAGCTAATTTTTTTTTTTTGCCCTTCTGCTCCTTCAGGGGGGAGGTTAGGGTTAGGCACCTCTGGGGGGAGGTTAGGGTTAGGCACCCATAAGGGAAGGTTAGGGTTAGTGGGGGGAATGGGGAGGGTTAGGGTAGTTACTCACCTCAGTTGGGAATCTTCATCTGCTGGTCTTTCGGCATTGGGATTTCATCCGCCAGGTTGAGGTCTGGCGGTCATATATACCGATTCATATATATGTATACACACACTGGGTATGTATATATGTATAATGTATACACGGTCATACTGTGGGTGTATGTGTATTGTGTCTATGTACAGCGTTTATCCCTGCCCCCCATTCCGCCCTCTACACTGTCCTGCCGTGCCCCACTCACTTTGCCACAACTCCACCCCACCAACCCCCATCCCCGCCCCTCTTGCTCCGTCCCGCCTGGTCCACACTTCGTCTCTAATACAGTAAAGTTTTTTTTTTTTTTTAAACTATAAAACTAACATTATACAATAATAGCCATTTAAACTTGATTTTGTCTTTTTGTTAAAAAAAATATTAAATCAGGTTTAAATAGCTTTTATTTACATAATTTGATAATAAAAAAAAAATCGACAATTTGGGGAATATTTTTGGAAAAATTTTAGCCAGTTTAGTGGTTACATACTTTATCTGTTTATTTTTTATGTGTGTGTGCGTGCACCAAACCCCCACAGCACTGGTCACACCCCCATCATGCTGGTCATGCCTCCTGCAGAAGTACACAATAGGCCCTTTATAAATTTCAGCTCCAGGCCCGTTTGGACCTTAATCTGGTACTGGGTGTTCACGTGTTCTTTTAGTGAGTGTGTGTCAAGGGTGGTTACAGTATGTGAATTGTGAGTTATGATGAGTTGCATGTATGGATAAAGATCATGGATCTCTTGCACCAAGGATAGGGTTGGTGCAGATGGCCACTGATAATGATGATGGCTATGAAATCAAGCATATGGTTAAGGCATACTTGCTGACATTCAGCTCCCTCCTTCCGGGACGGAGCTGAATGTCAGCTTACAGGGGGGTGTGTGGCCGCACAATAATGACGTTGCGGGGGCATGGCCTGGGCGTGGCCACGAGATTGCATCATTGCGGCCCCGCCCCCTCTTCACAATGCCGGAATAAACGTCGCTGCGGGGGTTTTGATATTAACTCTACGGGGGGTAGGGAGGGATGGTGGCTGCTGGGAGGCTTGCCTGCCTTTCCGTGGGGCCGGGAGCAGCACCCGATATTCGGGAGGCTCCCAGGTGGGTAGGCAAGCCTGGGTTAGGGGCAGGGTGACCAGACAGATTGATTCATAAAGGTAAATATCCACATTTAGTTCTGTACACGGAATGCGGGGGCAATTATGGCCGACTTGCATGCAAATCTGAATCAGCTGCAGAATGAGAGGCAGCAGATGATTGACTTTTAATAGAGAAATGCTGCTGAAGTATTTGACACCTATTTGTTGTGGTGCAAGGTTTTGTGCCCAGTCCACCTTTAAACTCCAGTTTTAACTCTTTATCATACTTTATACACAGAATACAGAAGCATTGCCGGCCCCACTACCCCTCGCTTGCACACCCCTTGTTACAGCCTTGCCTATTCTAGAGATGAGCTGTTCACTTTGAGGTTCTGAGCAGTCTTCTCGCCAAGTTCCGGTCTCTGATCTCAAAAACAGATCTTGCGTAGTTTTTGTTTCTTTTTCAAATGTATTTAGTTAAAGTTTTACAATATACGGGAAGGAAGCACGACATTACATGCTTGAACAAGAAAGACATCAATAGCATATGGAATAGAATACAGAAACATACATAGAAATATGAATGAACAGTTTTAGCATAGAGCTAAACTGTAAAGGATATAGACTTGTTCAATATTGGGGATATAAAATCGGGCATATAAAATGGTTCAATACTGAGGCGTGAAGCTGAAAAGGTCAAAGATAACACTTTAAAACATAGAATAAAATGTAAGAGAAATGTGAAAACAGGGAAGGGGAAAGGTACAGTATATAGTGAGGGAGGAGGAGAGAGAGGGGGGAGTAGGAAGAGGGCAAGAACTACAGTAATCCGGGTCCACATTAAAAACTAGGAAAAATTGGTAAAACATTCTCCAAAAATGACATCCCACCAGCATTAAAGCAAGAGGTCTGAAAAGCCAGAGGGAAGAGCTTTATGCTGTGTAGAGTTATTATATACAAACCAGTCACACCAAACCATAAGCAAATTATGGAAGGTACAGTAATGTGTAAATAAGCAGAGATTTTCTCCATAGAGGCCAAATGCTAAATTTTATTTATGAGTTGCTGATGAGAAGAATGGTCGATTCACTTCCACCTCATCCTTGACCCTATCCCCTCACTCCTCCTCCACTACCTGTCCGCTTTTGACTATTCCCATCTTGCCTACCTCTTCAATCTCTCCCTCTCATCAGACACTGTCCCCTCTGCATTTAAGCATGCCCTTGTCCCCTATTCTTAAAATACCCACCCTTGATCCTAACACTCTCTCCAAATACTGACCCATCTCTCTCCTTCCTTTTGCCTCCAAACTCTGTGAGCATATTGTCTACAACCACCTTACTGCTTATCTTTCCTACCATTATCTGCTTGACCCTTTCAGTCTGGATTCTGTCCTCTCCACTCCACTGAAACTGCTCCCACGAAAGTCAGCATTGACCTTACTGCCAAATCCAAGGGCCACTACTCTCTGATCATTCTCCTTGACCTTTCAGCTGCTTTTGACACTCTGGACCACCCTCTCCTTCTCAAAATTCTTCACTCCCTCTGTCTATGTGATACTGCCCTCTTCGGTCTGTCCTCCTACCTCTCTGACCATTCCTTCTCTGTCTCCTTTCATGATTCCACTCCCACTTCAACTAACAGTAGTTGTCCCGCAAGATGCTGACCTCTCCTATTCTCCCTCTATACATCTCTCTAGGCAAGAACATCAGCTCTTTTGGCCTCCAATATAATCTGTGTGCTGATGATACTCAGATCTATCTTTCCTCCCCTGACCTCTCCCCTCTCTCCTCACATGTATTTCCAATTGCCTTTCTGATATACTGTATCTTCCTGGATGTCCAAGCGCTTTTTTAAACTCAACATGTATAAGACTGAGATGGTCTCTTTCTACTCTCCTGCATAACCTCACTTCCCATAATTTCATTATCTATTGACAGCTTAACCATCTCCTCTAACCCCCAAGTGCGCAGTCTTGGAGTTATCCTTGACTCTCCTTCATTCAGTATAATGATACTGTCTTTGAACCTCTATACACCCCTGCCTATACCTTCTGATATCCTGCCTATAAACCTCTAAGGATGACGCTGTTTTGCGTATGCAGTTATACAGTAAATAAAGACTCCAGACCTAGAACCTGTGGTTCCAAAGCACAAAGTATTATTCAAGTAAAAGTACAGTCAGTTACACGCTAGTTATAAGTACAATTTGGCGCAAAGGAATTATACAGACCCAAGTACAGTTATACATACGCAGCGCTCTGGACCAGATGTAGGCATCAGCAAGAAACCCCTTGTCAATCAGCATTCAGCATGAAGACCAGGCACCCAGGGTCAGAGCACACATTTTTATACCCCCAGAAATAAACAACACAATAGAGAACTTTGTTGCTAATACCATTGGTCCTAAAGGAGAGGGCATATGTTACAAGGCATTTAACAGGGTGGTTCAAATAGACACAGTCCAGCCTCTAACAACTGGTGGTCTCTGGTTTCCCGCCTCATGCAAATCCTAACAGTTGGTCATATAATGTACATTTTGTTGCTTGAAGTCTCTGCGGTCCATAAGTTGAGAATGCATGTAGCGATCTCTCCATCAATATTACCGGAATACTGTTGAGAGAGTACGCATCATTACAATACCAAACATGGCTTACTTATCACGTCTAAAACCTTAGTTATGAAATAATCTTTATTTCCTAGCAATTATAATAAATGTGCTTGTATGTGAATATGTAATGTGTGAGTATGTGGGTTTTGATGTAAAGACGCTAGTTAACTTGGGGCAGATGCGCGTGCATGAAGCTAATATTCAGCGTCATACAGGATCTTATGCATTAGCTAATATGCGACTAGTTAACAGCGCAATTGTGCGTATTAATGTGTGTATGAGACATGGTGAAAGATGCAATCACATGATGCTAATAGTAATATCGCCACATGTACTAAAGTGTGAGTTTAAAATGGCGCTTGGGCGGCCATTCACAAAATGGCGTCTTGCGGTCAGTCGCAAGATGGCGTCGCTGCGATCCAATTTTAAACTGATCTTGTCTCAGCCAATTATCCAGCTTCGACAAGTACTTCACGCAGTCCTGCCGCAAACATCTCAAAAATATTTTTTAGGATCAGACCCTTTCTCTGGATGCTGCTAAGACCCTCTTCCACTCTTCCTATCTGACCTCCCTGACTACCTCCTCTCTCCACCCCAATCTGTCCTTAATGCTGCTGCCTGGCTTATCTCCAAACATACTACATCTGCCTCCCCTCTCCTTCAAGCCCTACACTGGCTCCCCTTCCCCTGCAGGACCTAATTCAAGCTTCTTACATTTATCTAAAGAGCCCTCACCAAATCCTGTCCTATTTACATATCTGAACTTATCTCCCTTCACACTCCCAGCAGCCTTCTTTTCTACTCAAATGAATGCCGCTTATCCTGCCAACTGATTACTTCCTCTCACTCCTCCCTCCAAGATTTTGCCTGTGCTGCTCCTTACCTCTGAAATTCTCTCCCTTTCCCTATCCAACTCTCCACCTCTTTACCCCATCTGGGTCATCCCTGTCTGTCTGCTCCTTTCCTTTGGAATGTAAGCTCTCACAAGCAGGACCCTCTTCCCTCAAGTAATTTTCCTTCTTTTACTTATATTATCATCATACTTCCTACGACACCTAACCCTTGGTTTCTGAATCCTTGCTGCTTATTCGATTGTTATGACCGCTGATGCAGCAATGTTTTTAAACCATGTACTTGTCATGCAGTGTCTTGTACTAAAAGGCTCATTGCATTCTTGGCCAATATTGGTGAAAACAATATTGTGATCCGCGAGGTGGACAAAATTGACTGAAAATAACTGGAAATTAATGTTATTGATGTTAATAATACTATAGGAATAAAAGGATGTCCAAGTTACATGATTTTAGCTGTTATTTATACATTTTTACTCCAGATCCAAAATCAAAAGCAAAACCGAAACCCTAACACTTGAGAGTGGTTTTGCCAGACAACGCTGGAAGAGTAGCACTTTTGCCGTATTGAGGCTACAGTAGATGCATGATGACACATCTGTATGTGCGAGTTGAATACATTTACGCAATGAGAGGTCTTGTTACCTTATTTATTTACCCACCCTCGCATTTCCAACACAAATCCGGACTGTCCTACCTAAATCTTTTGAGACATATGTATAATTGCATGGGACCATCCAATAGACAGTGCCATCAGAGCTTGGTAGAATTATAATAAATTCAACATATAAACACAATTTTGTAGTGCACTTGGCTGCCCCTGACACGCTCATTCCCTTTTTTGCTATGCAATTTTCTAGCTAAAGGTGTTATTGTTTAGTCAACCAGACAAGATCACAAACGTTTCTCAATCCTGGGATGATGTGTTCCTTACTGGTGCTGGATGGAAGGAATTATGTGTCGGACTATATACTCCAGCCACAAATGTAGGACAAAAATAAATAAACACATATTAGGCCTCATTTTGAAATCTGTGAAATATGGTTCTGCAGCACAAATGTGTTTTTCAACATCATCTTTATTACATCGGTTTTGTGGGTCAATTTGGTGTTGATTACAGGAGTGAAAAACTTTGATTCTTCTAGTGGGAGTATGTAGGGCCTGATTCAGAGATGGACACTAATGACAACGCTACTGCGGATTTGTATGCAGCGGCTGTCAGAAAATATGCAAATGCTGCAGCCGCTTGGAATTTTATTGAGACTCCAACTGCTGCTTCTCAAATCCAAGCCAGCCAGCCAGTCAGTTACCGAAGTTCTGAGTAACACTATGGTTGCTTATATTGGCAGCCAGAATGGACTTGTCTGAGTATTTTCAACTGCATACGGGATCACAGTCTGCGATACCCCCAAAATGATTGTGACACATCTGGGTTTTCATCTCCTGAGGAGATCCGGGTAAATGTGGGTGGCAGTTCTGATATTTGCGGTTCTGAATTCAGATTTTAAATCCACATTTCGGCATTTGGATTGCATAAATTACATGATTTTAGCTGTTTTTATTACTTTTTATCTATATTTACAAAAAAAAAATCCAGATCCAAATCCAAAACCAGAACACTTGAGGGTGGTTTTGCAAAACCAAATCCAGATCCTAAACCTTGAAGGAGATACAGATCCAAAACCAAAACCAAAACATGGGGGGCGGCGTACATCCCTAATAGGAATACAGGGATAGACTTTATCATTTATAATTTTGTTATGTGATGCATGGGGCTAGAGATAGGATACTGCTTTCTCTAAGTGTCTAATTATCGCCGGGATGTCCCAACCCTGCCCCCAGTTACAGAAACATTTTCAAGTACCTCTGAGTGCCACAACGAGTACCACAGGATGAGAACCACTGCTTTACATTAATATGTTCTGTACCAAACAGAGAAGAAAATCAGTAAATATAATGAAACCATAGAAATGCAGAGATGTGACCAGTGGTGGCTCCTTCCTCTTTATGTATAATAAGTGGGGCTGACCTTGTACTGCAGTCCGAGCAGCAGCGGTCCGGTCCCAGCTCTCTTTGGGCCCTGCCAGGTGTATTGCAAATGCGCAATGCAATTGGCAGGGCCCATGACCAGCGCATGTGCACAAATTCTGCAGCCAATGCAGTCCCTAGCAGCCAGTTAGGGCTCATGGAGAAATAGAGAAGGGCTTCCCATTGGAAGCGCTCTTTCTGCAGATTGTGGCCTGGACTGGCAGTCCCAGGGGTGGAAATCACCTTCCTCTGGAGCTGCCTGTCTAGCTGTGATAGCTTATTAGATAGCGCTTCTAAAAGACAGCCACTGCCAGAAAACTCTCTGTTTCACTGGGGGTGTGGATATTACTTGAACATTTTCAATTGCTTTTGTAGGAATTAAGTTTTCCATTCATCATAAAGGTAAAGCAGGAGATATCACAGAATGTATTAGAGATACCCTTCTCGAACGATCTAGCCGGCTGTCCCCATACACTAGTATGGGGACCTAAACTCATCAAGCTCCAAAAATATTACATTTTTAGAGCTTGACTGCTGGAGCATTTGCCAACTACAGATGGCGTTTGCTCCAACAACCCTTTCGGATTCCTCCACCCCTGTCCGGCTCCTTCCACTGGATGCCAGGTCTTTTGTGCCCCTGCGTGAACTCGGCAGTGCTAAGGTTCACTACTAGATTCGGGGAGACAGCTGATTTTCGGATCAGCTGTCTCCACGACGGAGAAATGATGAATTGCTTCGGTGCTCATCGCGAATTGAAATATTAATTATCAGGTTCTGCTCGGGCCCTGATAATTAGCAAAATGAATAGAGCCCTTAAGGAGAAGTTTTTTTGAAGAAAAACAAAAACATTGGAATGAATGAAACAAAGTAATAGTTGATCAGCATTTAAAGTGATGTGTTTATTTTTCCCACCAGGCACATTTCCATGCCCCACAAGCCATACATCCCGACATTTGAAGCACTCTCATTTGTAAAATAGTGCTTAAGGCAAATCCCAAAAATTGATTAAGTCACAATAGGACGTAGCCATGTTGCAATGTGGATCATGGGCATAGCCCCAGAGGCATGCTGAGCACTCCATAAATATGGACATTAATATGAACTTTTGCACTAAATTAATTAGCTTGTAAATTAGCCTTAATATATTTATAGGTGATATGGCTGAAACCTTCAAAATAAAGATCTAAGACACAGCTGTGATCTTTTGTAATAGGTCAAAATTAATAAGTTGATTACATCAAAACTTAACATAACCAAATAAAGTCTGATACCCTATAATTCTGCTATATAGTCCCCTGTCACCACTGACATGACTTTAGTGCTACTTATGAAAGAGTTGCACATATTTTAAATACATACAGTCAGACAATATTTCTACTCATGTCAAAAATACACTTATAGTGTAATTGAAAGGGAGAAATAGTTTATCTTTGTAATCTGAGGTCACTATTAAAGATGGAAGACTTATTCTATCTGCAGGCTCATTAAACAATGAGTGCTCTTTATCTGCTACTTCTTCTCTCCCTCTCTACCTCCTCTCTCTCTCTCTCTCTCTCTTTTCTTCTCTTTCCACTTCCCTCTCATTGAATTTGATTGGCATTCGGAAAGTCCCAATACACTACAAAGCCTTGCAAGCTTATGTATTAATCATATAGACACAAAGCACATGTCATGAATATATGCTTTATGTGAAATAATCATTTTTCCATCTTCTAATAAGAAAGTTTTGTATTCTTTTGATTGCTCTATTTAGGTATTTTTTAGAGATAACTAAAGTTGTGGCAACATTTCACATGAATCAGATTTTTTTAGAGGACAGATTCTCAAAGGTAATAAACAATAGTGGTTGTTCAGATCAACTTAAAAGGTGCTTGAAAAGGAAGACTAAAAAATGTAAATAAAAATGGTTCCCCCAGCACACTGCAAAAGTCCAGCAATAAGATTTTAATATTACATGATAATAGAAATTCAGAGATCTTTGTTGCATATATTTGCAAATATATGTTTAAGCATCGGGCCGCATCAAGGTGTCTCTGTACCGGTGTCTCTAACGCTAAATGATAATAGCACCCACTTTGGGTCATATAATTGCATACTGTTATGTCACATGATAATAGCACATACATTGATATATCTAAGTTGAGAGCCAACTCATCTGGAATTACCCCAGAGACTTCCAAATAGCACTACAGAGACCAGCACACCATCCCAATGCTGGCCCCATCCATGCCTTTCAGAACAGTAATACACAATAGTGGTTGCTCAGATCAACTTAATAGAAGAGATGTGCGCCGACCCCCATGTTTTGGTTTTGGATCTGGATGTCCCTTGGTTTTGGATCTGGATTGGTTTTGCCAAAACCTCACTTCTGTGTTTTGTTTTTCGGTTTTGGCTTTTGATCTGGATTTTTTGTAAAAAAATCATAAAAACAGCTAAAATCACATACAATGGGCCTGTTTTTATTCCTACAGTATTATTAACCTCAATAACATTCATTTCCACTCGTTTCCAGTCAATTTTGACCACCTCACAGCTCACTATATTGTTTTCATCCAGTTTAGGCCCAATATTTGCACCAAGCTAGCTGGCTGACTAAGCTAAGCGGCAATAGTGGGCGGCACAAACACATGGCAGTTCAACTTCTAACATGGCACATCAGGAAACAAATGTTTTTATTATTCAAGAGAGGGCTGAGGGAGTTGGAGTATGTAACTAGTTGAAGGCAGGGCAGGGATAGGAAGGGTTGATTGGTAGTAACTTTTATTTCATTTTTGATTCCAAAGAAAATTTATGTGGGAGAAGGGGAGGGGAGGAGGCATTTACAAAAAAGTATTTGACACATTCACATCAGTCCTTGCCCCAGAAGAATCCTTGTGGGCCATGTCCACTGCTGCTGCTGGGTATGGATTTTCTCTTCCCAGAAGGGGATCAGAAAGACTTCTAGTAGTGCTTTCCACATGAAAAAGCATTTTCCAACCTGTACAGGTACATCAAAAAGAACATAGTTAGTTAGAGGCCTCAAAGTGCCACTTAACCAGCACAGATATGTGGACAAGCGTAAGATCTATGATTTAAGGCAGGGATAGCCAACCCTGGTCCTCGAGAGCTACCAAAAGTGCATGTTTTCCAGGTCTCCTCACAGAATCACAAGTGTAATAAATAATTAACTCCACCTGTGGATCTTTCTAAATGTGTTGGTGAGTAATGAATACACCTGTGCACCAGCTAGGTGGTCTGGAAAACATGAACTGTTAGTAGCTCTCAAGGACCGAGGTTGGCTACTTCTAAGGCCTTACATTGTGTCTTTCTTGAGAATCCTGAGCCTGCTTCTTATACGACTAGGAGTGGATTTTCACCCCAGAAGGGGACCAGGAAGAGTGTTTTCCAAAAACAATTGACTGTTAAATAATCCTTTGCAAACCTTCCAAAAAAGCATTTCCCAACCTGTACAGGGATATTAAAAAAAAACATAATTAGTTAGTGGCCTTTAGTTCAAACTGCCGTTGTACCCACTGTCCACTTAACCGAGGCAGATATTGTGGACAAGCGGAACAGAGTTGCAAATGCAACATTTAAGATATAGGGTTTAAGTCTTGCATTGTGTCTCTGGCGCCATGCCTGCTGCTGGGAGTGGATTTTCATCCCAGAAGGGATTAAGACATTGTATTTTCTTCCCAACGGACAGAGATCTGAAGAGATGTAAATAACTACTGACAGGAAAAAGAAGCAATTTGGAGGCCCTTACACAAAACTGCCTTTGCTTTACTTTGCTGCCCACCTTCCAGTGTGTACTCAGAAAGAGTTTTAAGCACAGCCGGGAACCTTGTAGTCTTCTTTGGAGAAGACTACTTCTCCAAAATGTGGAAAAGATGATGACCATCAAAATTAACTACAAATTCTACGAGAAAAATCTTTACCGTCAATTACGTGCAAAAATTACAGAGGCACATGTAATGGTGGATTCCAGCGGGCACAAATTAATATTGTGTGAAGATCATGTATACATCACCCCAGATTATACCATCACCCAAACCTATATCGTCATCCCATCCTGTGTTGTGTATAAATTACAGCTGCGCTCCCTGTTAGATTGGGGATTCATTGTCCACTTTAGTGGATGTGAGCTCCATTTTAGTCCATATCATCACCACACCCCCTACACATCTTCTGACCTGGGCTACAGGAGGAGCAGCTGCACTCTGAAATACGGTTGCATGGAGTTGCCCCTCTGACTCACTGAAATTCAGGTAGAGGGGCCATGGGTAGGGAGTAGGGACACTATAATCAGAGAATGCAGTTTTAGCTGCGTTATTCCATTTTTTAAACCATATCCTCTATTTTCACCTTTGAAAATGTTTATGCAAATCTAAGCAGAGGCGTTTGTGATGCCATGGCTAACATGCACACCCACAGAAAAAAAACACATTGATTGATTAATTAAGTTTGGGGGGGGCACTTGGGAGGGAGAGCACCCATACGAGGCACCAGCCTCTTGATAAATGACACAGACAGCACCCCTGCGCAGCTATGTTGCTGATAAATGTGGCTAATGCACACACACACAAAAAAAAGATTAATTGATTGATTGATTTAATTAATTTTTGGGGGGCACTTGTGAGGGAGAGCACCCGAACGAGGCAGAAACCTCTTGATAAATGACACAGACAGCACCCTGCGCAGCTACGTTGCTGATAAATGTGGCTAACGCACACACACACACAAAAAAAAAAGATTGATTGATTGAATTAATTATTTTTTGGGCACTTGGGAAAGAGAGCACCCAAACAAAGCAGCAGCCTCTTGATAAATGACACAGACAGCACCCCTGTGCAGCTACATTGCTGATAAATGTGGCTAACGTGCACACACACAAAAAAAAATATTGATTGATTGATTGAATTAACTTTTTTGGGGCACTTGTGAGGGAGAGCACCTGAACGAGGCAGCAGCCTCTTGACAAACAACACAGAGAGCACCCCTGCGCAGCTACGGTGCTGAAAAATGTGGCTAACGCACACACATACACAAAAAAAAAAAAGATTGATTAATTGATTAGATTAATATGTTTTGGGCACTTGGGAGGGAGAGCACCCAAATGAGGCAGCAATCTCTTGATAAACGACACAGGCAGCACCCCTGTGCAGCTACGTTGCTGATGAAATGTGTCTAATGCGCACGCACACACAACAGCCAGCCCCTATATGGATTATTGACAACAGCCAGCCAGCCCCTATGGACAGGACAACCTCACAACAACCAGCCAGCCCCTATATGGACAACAGCCAGCCCCTTTGGACATTAAGCAGACAGCCCCTGAGTGACAACACAACTGTAGCCAGCCCTTATGCACAGCAGCACAGCACAGCTCCCAGCTCCCTCTCTCTTCACTCTCCACAACCAGAATGAAAAATGTTGGCGATCGCTGGACCTTTTATACAATCCAAAACCCGTGAGAATCCCACAGCGGGATGATGAAGTTTTGCCTCGTTTTGAGATCCGAGTCAGGCGGGAAAACCCGAGCCGGCTCTACGCAGTCCGTTCTCTATGTGTCTGCACGGCTACATTCCCTAGCCAACATACGGGAGGAATACACCCTACGATGGGAACAAAACCTACTCCGTTCTTGTTAGTAAGTGACCCCACTAACAAAAGATTGCAGATGGCATTATTCCAATCAACATATTGCAAGTAACATCAGAATTACAGCAGCGTTAGACAAACTTTTGGACATTGTTACCAAAGGAAAGAACATTTGGATCCCTTCCTAATCCCTTTTACCTATGCCATCATCACTATACACTGTCTATGTCTGTCTTCACATACTACACACTCATCCCCCCCTCTGTAGTCTGTTTTGGTACCAGACTTCTAATGAACAAAAGTAGAGCAGTACGATGTGCTATCTAATCTACGTTTTCTACCTCTCCAGCAGATTCCAAGTTTTAGTGCACATGAAATCTCAATTGTACAGTATGACCCTACACTCAATGTCTCCCTATAAAAGAGTAAACCAGGCCAGGCTGCCCATTACTTGGGCTGGTTAGGACTTTTGCCAAAGTGGGAATCTGATGAATTTACATTGCCTACAAAAATGGAAGATTTAAGTTTAAACAGTATATCCAACTTGTAACTTATTACGTTAGTCTACCTTATATAGCACTTCAATGCTTTCAATCTTAACTTTGACAAGTCTTCAATTTGAACAATAATACCAAATACCAGCATTACAAGTAAAAAGACATCTAGCTACGCAGTTACCTAATTTCTTATGTACAGTTGAGTAATCAGATGGCAGATGACAACCAATTGCCCAAGAAATAAGAATACATGAGATTCAGCATTTTATGGCCCGTATTCAATTGGCGGCAAAAAGTCATAATCTGCGAAAAAGTATCGCCCATTGCGACTTTTCGCCATGCAAAAACTTATCTCAGTATTCAATTACAGTTTTTGTGTACACGAAACGCAACGTAATAGGTGAAAAAGTTTGTCGAAAAAAGGTGTCGAAAAAAAGTGCAAAATCGATTTTGGGGCGCAAAGGTGGGGAAACCACCCTGCACTCTTGGAACAGTCCCCCAAAGGTTAATTGTGTCAAAAAAACCTAACAAATAGAGGAACACCCAAAAAAATGACTTCGAAAAATGGAGCGAAAAAGTGCAAAGTGGGGAAACAATCTTAAAAACTAGCGAATTAGACTTTTGGGGGCTCTGGAAATAGGGGTGAAGTGTTTTTTGGATTGCAGTTGCTTACTTTCAGGTGTGTTTTTTACGTTTATTAAAACTTTACTTTAGCGACTTTAAACCATGCTTGCACCCATTTGCAAGTAACCCAAATTTGATCGAACTACTTATTTTCACCCAAAAATACTGCTTAATGCGATTCTTCATGACTTGAGCAAAGACGCTATTTAGAGGCAATTGACAGCACTTAAGTACCCCAAATAGCTTCAGTAGGGCTATTCGGGGACATCTATATTGATCCCCATTGTTAGTGCATCTTTTGGGGTCAGGCTGATTTCCCCATTTTTGACAGAATTTTTCGCCTGTTTGAATTTCGCCGTGTTGCGTTTTCGCGTCTTTTGCAATTGAATACGGCGAATAGTGGGGGCGTGCACGAAAAGCTTTTGCAGCCAAAACATGTGAAGTTGGTAAAAAGTACGGCATGCAAAAAAGTATCGTGGGTGCGAAACTAATTGAATACGGTCCTATGTTTGTGTTTTCATCTGCAATTGTAGTAATGTCACCATAATTAATTTTCTAGTATAGCTTTATACTGTAATAACTTTAAGCAGCTCAACCTTTCCCACATACTTTGTATTACAATTGTAATGTTTGTACATTTATCACTCCACTGTAGACCATGCATGCCTACTCTCCCGATTTGGTCGGGAGCCCCCGAAAATCGGGTGCCAGTGTAATGGTGCATACACACTAGACAATTTGCTGCATGAGCGATATCATCTAGTGTTTCCCTGGCAGGTGTGTACTCAATGTCATTAACGACATAGAGCACACACCCTGAACGATATCATGCATGCTATCGTTCAGTGCCGGGCTCCCTCCCTCATACCCGAACATGAAAAAACCTGACAATATCATCAGGTTGCAAATAGAAAGTATGGTGGTCGCTCCCATCAGCTTAATGATATTACCCAGGTGCTTGTAAAGGGCGGGTTTTACACTGAACCACAGAAAAAAAAAAGGATATTCCCTCCAGCACACTGCAGCAATATTAGCAAAAATAATTGAATCCTACATGATAATAGAAATTCAGAGGTATTAGTTGCATACATTTACAAATATATGATTAAGCGCCGGGCCAGCGTCAAGGCTCCTCAGAAAAAAAGGGTGTTCCCTCCAGCACACTTATTGATTATCTTTACACATCTATACTTTACACTTGTCGAAGCCAGATAATTGGCGAAGACAGAATCTGTTAGAATCGGAATCTGCACGACGCCATCTTGCAAATGGCAAACAAGACGAGATTTTGCAACTGATTGCAAAACGCCATTTTAGCTACAACTAAAAGTACTTACATTAAATATTCAGTGATGACAACACAGGTTTTGTGATTTATCTGTGACGAATAATTAAAGAATACACAAAGATATGGTGAGCGTTTGCTCTGCATATAGAACAGTATGTCTATGAAAATTGAAGTATAATACAGACACTGATATACTCAGAAGGAGTGGATGCAGGAACAATTGTTAGACGTTTAAGCTATCGTTAGCCATTGTAGGCCTGGTATCTAATGTTGATGTGATTAAGAAGAAATGAATTGTATTCTAAATAAACCATTGTCTTTAAGTCTGATGCTTAAACAAACTAGCTTTTACGTTTGTGATTTCATCAAGCATCATTTTGCCACCTGTGTAAACTCATTGCCTGTCATTTTGTAGTCCAGACAAGTAATATCAAAATATGCCAAGTAATACATAGAGATATATATATATAATTCATGATAAATACATGCATGCACATAGCCAATCGCATGTGTACCCACAATGCTTGCACATATATACACAGTTGCTATTACAGATATAAACACGCACACGGTGCACCTTTTACGCTGTGCTCAGACACACAACACATACTTACATATAATCATAAATACACACGCACTCATAAAAGGTTCCTGCACATTATGGTTTATATTAAAGTTATTAATTATGATGTAAAATGTATGTATTTGATATTAATGGTATAGAACATTGTAGACATTTCATGTTTGGTACTGTACTGTTACCATTTCTATTTCCAGATACCCGGTTAAATCGGCAAGGGAATCGGATCATGCGTTCGGGAGTTATGGACCATATTGAATTATTGGTTGAAATATAAAACTCTGTATGCTGAACCTGTGGTTAATTTAAATCAATTAAAGAAAGACAATACAATTTGGAGAAGTGGGACATACCCCTAGTGAACTGTCCTATGAACTACAGTGTACTACAAAAAACAAGTGCAAGAACCAATGGAATTATGTTTGTCTGTCTACATTGCTGTTATCATGATCTGTTCGGGTATATAGCCTGTGTCCTGATCCCAGTTAGGAGCCATTCTTCTTGGATGACCGCAGGCTTCTGGATTGATGACTGTAACTGGGACCGGTGCGCTGGCGTATGTATTGACTGTACCATAATGAATGTAACCTTTGCACTCATTGTTTAGATCAATGTGCTAAGTACCTTTTTATTTGTGAATAATAACTTTTGTGCTTAGGAACCACAATCGAGGTCTGAAAGTGTTTATTTTTATGTGCGACTATTCATAACGCTAAATAGCGTCATCTAAGGTATAGAGGTTTAAGTGGGATTCCATAGAGGTTTAAATAGGATTCCATACACTTCACTATCACCTTTCTTCCCTTTTTCGTGTGATGCCCTGGGGATAGTCCTTGGCTGGATTCTTTTGGGGTGCCCTGCACCTCGGACATGAACTCCTTAATGTTAGGGACGCCGGTATAGAGGAGCTTTGACGCTGGCCCAGTGCTTAATCGTATATTTGCAAATGTATGCTACTAATACCTCTGAATTTCATGTAGGATTCAAGTATTTTTGCTAACCTTGCTGCAGTGTGCTTGAGGGAATATCCCTTTTTTTGTGGTTCAGTGTAAACCCCACCCTTTACAAGCACCTGGGCAATATCATTAAGGTGATGTGAGTGACCACAATGACAAAGACCAACGACCTGTGGGAGCGCGCATAGTTGGTCGTTATCGTTCATCGTTTTTGCATAAAAACTGGAAAATTTCGAAAACGACTGAACGATATTATTATCGTTCAGTCGTTCAAAATATCGTCTAGTGTGTACGCGCACCTTAAGTGTCTGTGTGTAATCTGCAGTGTGAGTGTCTGTGTGTGTAGTCTGCAGTGTAAGTGTCCGTGTGTATAATCTGCAATGTAAGTGTCTGTGTAATCTTCAGTGTGAGTGTCTGTGTGTAATCTGCAGTGTGTCTGTGTGTAGTCTACAGTCTGAGTGTCTGTGTGTAATCTGCAGTGTTTGTATCTTTTTGTAATCTGCAGTCTAAGTGCCTGTGTGCAGTGGCGGATCCAGAGGGGGGTGATTGGAGTGATCGCCCCCTCCCCCTAGCGTTTTTGCCTCTCTCTGCCCCTCCCCCTCCTGCTCCTGTGTCTGGGTAATGCATACAGATATGCACAGCACTCCAGTCCTCCTGAATAGGACACAACAATATCAGAGGAGCAGCGGCTCCTTCCTCCGCCCTGCTCCTTGTATCAGGTGCTGGCAGTACTCAACCCCCCCCTGAAAAAACAATTATTTTTTTATGCACGTTCATAGCCCCGCCCCCTTGCAGCATTATGCTGCGATTCACAGTTCTATGGGGAGGGGGCAAAGCCAAAATGATTAGCATTTATATGAACTGCATCGTTTTAGTATCACCCACTCCCCCAGACCCGCGAATCACGGGATTATGCCTTGGGGGGCGGAGCCTAATGATGGAACTGGCCGGCATCGCCCTCATCAACAACCTGCTGCAGCATCTCAGAATAGGATCACAAAGTAAGTGAAAGTGTGTCTGTGAGTATGTATGTACAGTATATATATTTATATATGTGTATGTTCCTATGTAATATATGTGTATGTGTGTGTCCCCTATGTAATATGTGTGTGTATGTGCATTTGTGTTTGTGTCCTATGTAATATATGTCTGTAAGTGCATGTGTGTATGTGTCCTATGTAATATATGTGTGTGCGTGTATGTACATGTGTGTATGTTTCCTATGTAATATGTGTGTGTGTAATTGTGTATGTGTCCTATGTAATATATGTGTGTGTATGTGTCCTATGTAATGTGTATGTGTCCTATGTAATATATGTGTGTGTATGTGTCCTATGTAGCATGTGTGTGTCCCCTATGTAATATATATGTGTGTGTTCTATGTAATATATGTGTGTGTATGTACATGTGTGTATGTGTCCTATGTAATATGTGTGTATGTTTATGTGTGTATGGGTCCTATGTAATATATGTGTATGTGTCCTATGTAATATATGTGTGTGTATGTGCATGTGTGTATGTGTCCTATGTAATATATGTGTGTGTATGTGTCCTATGTAATATGTGTGTGTATGTGTCCTATGTAATGTGTGTGTATGTGCATGTGTATGTGTCCTATGTAATATATGAAGGTGCAATACTACATATATACACACTACACACACAATACATGCACGCAAGGAAAAACCCCTCCTATGAATCCTACGTTTGTCCCTGGCCGCACACTGAGTTGACATCTGGCTGTGTGAGGCGGCACAGTATGAGTCACCAAAGGTAGGTGTTGGGACCAGAAAGGGGAGGTGCCAAGATAGAAAAAAGGAGGAGTCAGTGTTATTATCATTAAACTGCCCCCCCTAAATCAAATGTCTATATCCGCCACTGCCTGTGTGTAATCTGAAGTGCGAGTGCCTGCGTGTAATAATGTAACTATCTATGTGTGAGAAGCATGAACCCCCCCCTTACAAATCCCACATTTGCCCCTGCTCTGTATAACTAAATCATAAATAATACTATTAATATTGAACAAAAACTGTGATCTTATACTCAGGTCAGTAATAGATCTATATACTAAGGTCAACAGATAGCTTTGGAATAAATTTCAGTACTTGTAATATGAGCTTCTTTCATCAATATGTATATTTTTCTCCAAAGAATATATAATAAATCTATGCTCACAAAAATTGATGCCCTCTTGGAGTCCATAAAGACCAGCAAACAACGTCAAACTGCTCACCATGGATTTGATTAACATTATTGTCAAGGCTTTTCCAACATACTGTACTTAAAAAATTACATCCCATGTTGGATCAATAGAGATGAAATTCAGATGCCTTACGCATTTAAAATGCTGACATTCTGACAAACTGAATGATTCATAATATTTATGTTACTTAGCTGCAATAAACTACTGTGTACCCAGAACTTGGAAATAGATTGTCTCTCTCCTGTGCTTTGATATGTTGGAGAGCTGCATGAATTCCTATATCCCAGTTTTACATATGTGTCCCGTTACTGTATGTGCATGTGTGTCTGATAAACCAACATTCTAAAAGTTCTCAAAGATTCAGGACAGAGGGCCTGATTCATTACGGATCGCAACAGCGTACGCAGATCGGTCGATGGTGCTTACTGCGGTTGCGTATACACCAAAGTGCGCGTGCGTGAGTTAGCATTGCGATCGCACTGCGACCACTCATGGAGAGAGAAAGCCATTGCAGACTGAGTGACATGAGGTCAGCGTTTAGGGGTTGTGACGTGGGAGTGGTCGGAGAAATGCAGGCGTGCCTGTCCATTTGAACTCCGATGCATGGGCGTGTATAAATTAGCTACTGCAACGGCATACACAGCTTGAGTACTCACCTCGTACAATGGGGTTAGCAATTTCTGAGTAAGGTAAGGGCTGCTGTAATTCTGTGTGAGGGGCCGATGTTACTCGATGTTCCTGATGTATACGCAGGACTGCAAGGTATTACGGATGTGAGATAGCGGTAGTGGACGTCTCTATGCTGGCTGTGTGACGGCTTTGCAATTACATTCATTAGCATATTTTCGAAGCAGACCTCCGTGCGGAATCGCGGCTGCGATCACAATAGCGATCCATGCTGAATTAGGCCCAGAGTGGAGATTTAAGAGTTATGTACATACAAATTCTGCTGGAATGCACGTATTAATACTAGAAGTGTGTACATATGGTATAGTATATTGGAACACTAGATGATACGAGATGTGTTGTTTGAATATGAGAATTTAGATTAAGGGCCTGATTCAGAGCCGTTCGTTAGAGGCAGTACGCTCGTTGCGTTCCGATGTTGAGTAACCGCGCATGCGTCGGTGTTACACTGCGCATGTGCGTACAGCAGATTGCGAGGTTTTTTTGTCTCGTTCGTCAAATAGCGTACAGGAAGTGACATGTCAAATGTGATTGACAGAACAGGCCGTTTTTGGGCGTTGACGGGGGTGGAGATGGAAAAACGCAGGCGTGGCGAGGCGTTTTTGGGGCGTACATACATTAACAAATGCGAACGTCAAATGTGTTCGTACAAACTCATACGTCACTGGATGATCCTCTTTCCCTTCAAAATGCTTGCACAGCTTAGGGGCTGGATAACTCGACCACAGTGGCGATGGCCTTCTCATCCGTCCCGGCACTCCACGATGTTGCATCGATTAATCACGGCTTGTCAGAAACTCAATTAGTGTTGGATTGAAAACCGGCTTCGTATGTGTTTTGAAAGCAGTTTTTTTGGATAGCACAAAACCGAACGCAGGTGGAAATCATAGCTGCTAATGTCAGGATTACACAATCAATTAGCGTACATTTGTGGTGGTGTATTTTGGCCGCAATGTGTTCGTTTTTGGACTATTGTAACAATAATGTCATCATGTTTAGGTTTGGTCCCTCATTTTGTGTTTGCAAGGTGTTTTTTCCTCCTTAGGTAATGTTTTAAACGTTCCTTAACGAGCACTTTTTTTACAATGTGTAATTTTTTATTTTGAACGTTGTTGGCTTGTGGGCCCGGATTAAAAGTAACCCATTTTGTCAATAATGTCAGAATACAAAGTCGTACATCTCTGGTAAATTTATTGGTATCCACCCATAAAAAAAAACACATATTGAACTCCAACATTTTGGGCAGTGTTCCACAATATTTATTAATTGTGCAAACAATAATTTTTGGGTAAACGTAAATGTAAAAATTAAAAACAATTCACAAGAAAGGAGAGGGAAGTTTTGGCCAGAAAGGAATATGAGGCAAACACAGAAGGAGTGTGGGAAAAGTAGCCAATGGTGTCACCGTTTTTTCGCCCGTTTGGCTGGGGGAGGGAGGTCGCCAGACCGGGTCCGGGATGTCATCGGATTGGCCTGTCCAGAGGCAGATGTTGTGGCCTCTGGACTAGGCACAGGGCTAGGCACATTTGGAGGATTGGCTGATGTTGTGCCAGAGGTGGAGGATCCTGATGTTCCGGCAGGAAGGGAGGTCGGCTCCACCATGTGCTGGCGAACGAGCTGCTCCAGGGCAGGGGCGATGCGGATGTTGGCCCTGGTATTTTCCGCCAGGGCCTGACCAATGGTCACGTTGGCCGCAGCATTTTGCTCCAAGGCCTCAGCCACCCGTACCAGACTGGCGTCCATCCTCTGCAGAATCTCCGTATGGAAATCCGATTTTAAATTGAGTTCTGTGAGGAGGGACACTGGCTGCGAGGGGGATTGCCCTGGACTGGCTTCTGCAGGGTCCTCAGCCGGATGTACTGGTTCCTCCCCTGCAGAGCCAGCAGAAATTCTGCGGCCAAGGCTCCCCTCTGGAGCAGACTCATCCGCCTGTGTCTCTGTTGGCAAAATGAGAAAAGACTCACATTAGAATCGACATATTGGCACAATAACATTTCACAGTTGGTGACATCACAACATTTACCTGGGACAACATGAGGAGCCGCAAAGTCTGGCATGTCCGTATCCATGTTGGACACGCCAAACACCTCCACAGGCTGCACACACCCCTGTGCCAGCTCTTCTAAATCAGTAAACTCCAATGACACAGGGGTGGGACCTCCACCTGTCCCCCTTGCATGCCTAGCCCTGTGTGCCATTTTTTGTTTCAGGCGATATTTGAAGTCTTGCCATCTGTGGGTTAAATTGGAACCATTACTTTTTATTTGATTTGGTTTTTGGTTTTAGGGTGGTCAAGTGTTTACTTACCGCCGTTTGACATCCCGGGCTAGACGGACATAATCACCCACCCTATTGACATCCACGGCTACCTCTTCCCACATTCTCCACTTCTGGCTTGCACTCATATTCCTGTCTGCCTGTGGCAGGATGTCCACACACTTCTGAATCAAAACCTCCATCTCCTTTCTTGTGAAATGTGGCTGCCTTTTCTTTTTGGCAGTTTTGCCTGGAATACTGGGCCCAGCAGCCTCTTCCATGTCATCCTCCTCACCTATTTGGGGAAATTTGCAGAATTCTCAACTTCCCAACTTGCACAATAATATGTTTCTAATTAATCATTGAGTCAAAATGCATGAAATACTTACCGCGTGACTGTTGTCCATTGTTTTCCTGGTCTGTATCCATGTGTGTTGTTCAAACTAGAAATACACCAGAATTGTGTTTTTGTCTCGTGACGTATTTATACATGCGTCCTTATTTTGCGGCCACATCATTGATTGTGCGTTCCTCTGATCCTTCCTTAATTTGTGCGGGAAACGAAACACTATTTATGGCTTGGGGCGTCTCGACTCGAGGTGGCGTTTATTGAATGTTGGAGGTTAGGTTGGTTGGAGTTGATTGTTGGCTGGTTTAGGAGATTGCGTTTATTGCGGTTTTTCTTGGTTTTCCGTTCCTTTTTTTTCCCTTTTGATTTTTTGGCTCGTTTCCAGTTTTGGTAAGTTTGGGGAAGTATAACTTTGGGTCAATTTGTCTCTCATTGTGGTGTCGATTTTTCTAATAAGTTTTTTCCGTCATTTCATCTCTCTTAGGTTTTTTTTTGGCTCTGCCCCAAAGACATTTTGGTCCGGTTTCTTATATATTAGCTCTTGGTAAGTTCATGTGTTAAACTGTTTAGGAAATGTTCTTGTTTGTCTGTACGCAACTTTGGTTGGCCTTCCACATGTAACGTTGTTTTTTGCCAAATCGAACTCTGTGTTTTTTGAACATTTTTTTAGCGGCGTTATTGTGCCCTGTATTTGCGAACTAATTAGCGCATTTTTACTACTTCCTATTGTGCCCTGTATTTGCGAACTAATTAGCGCATTTTTACTACTTCCTATTGTGCCCTGTATTTGCAAACTAATTAGCGCATTTTTACTGCTTCCTATTGTGCCCTGTATTTGCGAACTAATTAGCGCATTTTTACTACTTCCTATTGTGCCCTGTATTTGCGAACTAATTAGCGCATTTTTACTACTTCCTATTGTGCCCTGTATTTGCGAACTAATTAGCGCATTTTTACTACTTCCTATTGTGCCCTGTATTTGCGAACTAATTAGCGCATTTTTACTACTTCCTATTGTGCCCTGTATTTGCGAACTAATTAGCGCATTTTTACTACTTCCTATTGTGCCATGTCTTTGCGAACTAATTAGCGCTTTGTGAAATGTGTATTCATCCCTTAAAAATGTTTTTTTTCGCCTGGAGCATTGGTTGCTTACATTTGGCCTCTATTTGACTTAGTGTGCGTAATGTCGTTTTGCTCTTTGGCCAAATGTATGTGTCCCCTTTTATGTTTTGTGTTGCTTAAATTTGTGATAATGACATGGCCAGCATAAAATGATGTATATTTTTGATGTTATTATTTGCAGTTACAACATATCATGACAATACCCCGGCATGTAAGCATCAATGGATGGTATTTGAAAGCAAAGTTACATGTATTTTTATTGGGTGGGGTAAAAAGGCTGACCTTCCAATGTTGTCATTTCAGGTTGATTTGGGTCGGATTGTTCTGGCCCTGCTCCCGGAAGCCGACCAACCTCAATCTCGTCCCAGGCGTAGGCATCGTAGGCGTGCAAGGCCCCAGATATTTCGAACACGTGTCACCCTTTTTGGAATGCCAGATGATGAGGTTTTAAGATGATACCATCTTCCTCCAAAAATCATCATAGACACTCTCTCATTAATAGAGAGTGATCTTGAGCGGCAAATTGACAGTCCTACAGCAATTCCACCACTTACGCAATTAATGGCGGTGTTACATTTCTGTGCCTCAGGATCGTTCCAAACAACGGTGGGAATAGTGGCGGGCATCTCACAATCCTCCTTTTCCCGGATCCTGAGGGCAGTGATGGAGGCACTTTTCAAGCACCTCCATCATTTTATTCAAATGCCTTTGGATATGGGTGCCCTTAGTGTGGCCAAGGCCAATTTTTACCAAATAGCTGGCTTCCCACACATCATAGGGGTTGTGGATGGTACTCACATACCACTTCAGCCTCCAGCACGGCTGGAGGCAATATTTAGAAACCGTAAACACTATCACTCCCTCAATGTAATGGTGGTATGTGATGCCTCCCTCCAGATCCTGTCCCTGAATGCAAAATTACCAGGAAGTGCACATGACTCCTTCGTCATCCGGCAATCAGGGATATGGCACAAATTAACCAACCTACAAGCTGGTGATGCGTGGCTTCTGGGTAAGTGGAGACTTTTAGTACATAACAATGTTAAGCTTCATACAGGGTGAGCCTGATGTTGTCTTTTCGTTTTCACAGGAGACAGTGGCTACCCTTGCACGCCCTGGCTGCTCACTCCTTATTTGGCTCCCACACCAGGGCCACAAAGTGAGTATAATTCTGCACTTACAGCCACCAGGCAAGTGATGGAGCGCTGTATCGGCCTTTTAAAAGGCCGATTCAGATGCCTCCACCGCTCTGGTGGCGAACTCATGTATTTGCCGGATATGGTTTCGAAAATTGTGGTCCTGTGTGGGATATTTCACAACATCGCCATAAGGAGTGGTGTCCCAATGCAGCCAGAGGATGCCTTACCTGAGGATGGCCCCCCCGAGGTTGGTCGGAGGTCAGTATGTGGGGGGGCCATACGCGATGATGTGGTGGCCAGATTTTTTAGGTAATTATTTGCAAAAAACCAGTGTTGATACCTAATGTGGTTGGGTTTGTTTGAGAACATCTAATTTTTGGCTAATTTTTTTCTCCCTCTTCTGTTTTTTTGACATAATCTTTGGCACTCCAACGATGACTACTTCCTGCTACCCTTACAAAACCTGTATGTGGATATTTTGTGGCTATATTCTGGAACACTTATTGCCACGCCATATATGTGGAATCATGTTGGCATGGTCCTTCGTCAACCAGTTCTTGATTGTTTTTTTTTTATGTTGGTTTTTTGGTATGTGTTGTATTTGAGATTATCACTGTGTGTTTTGTTTGTGAGTGACCACTTTGAATTTTCAGTTATGTTGCTAATAAATGTTTTTAGAGTGAAATGTTGTTCCTTTTTTGGAACGTTACCACCAAGTGTAACCAGGTTCACACACGTTACATTTGACTAAGGGGTAATCCAGTACTGACGCCATTTGAGCAAAAATTATTCCTTTATTCAGGGTCCAAACCAACACCAAAAGGAAGCCTGTACAATCCTTTTGCTTCGTAATATTGCCCTAAGCTGCTTGCACACCAACTAGGAACCTGTCAAATTTAGAAATATCTAATTGTGACTACACCAAAAAAGGGAAATTAGATTTGTACTGTTAGGTGTTTCTTGTGGCTGTTTGACCAAAAAATACAACACACACTCTTATTGGCCCAAATTTGAAATCCTTGCAGGAACACTCTACTTATGTCAGGGTAAACAATATGTGATTGGGACAAAACGAATGAGCCAGAACGTAACTTCAAACAAAACAATTTATTTACAGAATGGGGAAAAAAGAAACAACTACTCCCTAAGGAGGACCGACATACGGTCAAGGACCACCAGCACCCCAATGATATTGCTGTGCATCTGGGCCACACAGCCGGATAAATTTGCCCGAAGCCTCTGTTCCTCTGTGGGTGAGAAAAATTTGGGGATTAATACAACAATAGTGAAACCACATTAAAAAACACAAAAAAAAATAAAACAACAAAAAACATTTTAACAAAACTGCATTAAAACTCATCACACTAAAATGGTGTAGGGCAAAAATACAAGGCCTATGTCCAAATTCCGACAGGTGTGCTATGTGTATGTTGAAAACAGCAGTAACAGGTTACAGCAATTGGCCAAAACCACTTACTTTTGGAAAAAAAACACAAAAAACAAAAACAAAAAAAAAAACATACAAACAGTTTGTGACGATAAAAAACAGCAAAAAAAAACATACCGGAAGACCCAACGCCAGCTACAGAAGGCCCTCCATCGTCCTCCTCGGAGGTGGGTCCATTCCCCAAAGATCAGGGCGGTGTAATGACCGACTCCGGGGAGGGGGTCATTCGAAGAGGGGTGGTTGGAGGAGAGGGGGAATTGGGACGGAGGGGAAGGAGTCCAGAAATATCTGGCTGAGGGTGTAGAAAGGCTGGGGAGGAGGGGGGAATAGGGGAAGGAGTGGAGTTGGAGTGTTGGCTGGGGGTGGGGGAGAGTGGCCGTGCTCGCCGTCTGGCGGGCCGCTGACGGCGTAGTCTTCGCTGGGCCCCTAAAAGATGGGAAACAAATTGGGGTTAGTTCCAACAAAAATCCGTGAACAAAATCAATTTCAAATGCACCCCCAAAAAAAAAAAAAATATGAGGAGAATGAATAAATCTGAAAGACAGGGAAAACATGGCCATGCAGATATGAGGAGAAAGACTAAATATGAAAGACAGGGAAAACATGGCCATGCAGATATGAGGAGAATGAATAAATATGAAAGACAGGGAAAACATGGCCATGCAGATATGAGGAGAATGAATAAATATGAAAGACACGGAAAACATGGCCATGCAGATATGAGGAGAAAGAATAAATATGAAAGACAGGGAAAACATGGCCATGCAGATATGAGGAGAATGAATAAATATGAAAGACAGGGAAAACATGGCCATGCAGATATGAGGAGAATGAATAAATATGAAAGACACGGAAAACATGGCCATGCAGATATGAGGAGAATTAATAAATATGAAAGACAGGGAAAACATGGCCATGCAGTTAGGGCCACAAAGACAAACATGAAAACCACAATCCATCAAACTTACTCGCAGCGATCTGCATGCGAAAGCATGCCAGCAAGCGGGGCGTCCGCCGTTGCAGGTCCAACCACCTGCGCTCCAGCTGCCCGATATGGCGGCGTGAGCCGAAGGAGCACAGGCGGGCCCGAACCTCCGCATATGCGGATCACTTCTAGCGGTTGGTGATGGGTGGAGGCTGGCTGGTGATCCGCCGATCCATCACCTCCGTAAGCACCAGCAGCTCGCGCCTGGTGAATGCGGAGGCTCTCATGATGGCAATGGAGTTTTTCATAAAAATCATTTTTGATAAAGTGCTCCAAAATTTTATGATTGGCTAATGTATTTAGGAAATTAACAGGAGCAATTCTATTGGTTAGTGTATGAGTCATGTGTTCGACAGGGCCAGAAATCTGTGGAGACTTATGATAGGTTTAATGCAGTGACATGCGTAAGCAAATTTACATAAAGAAATGAACTCCAGGAAATATGCGGGTCTAAAAACAAATAGACCAATTATTTAATAGGGGCTAACATGTATTTTGACAATTAAAAGCGAATGTTTAAGCCGTACGTATTCTGCGGGTAAACACAAACACGGACATAAATAAAGTTTATTGCATTGTGTAAAAAAAAAAAAAAAAAACAATTAAGCTAATTGATATATTGATTGGCATGTTACGATTGTGGGAGGTAGGCAGAATAAACGAGCAGTTAATCGAAATGTCTCAGTCCAACTTCCGGGTAGTACTAGTGCGTGCGTTCCCTTCAAACCACTTCGGGGATGTACGCTCAATATTTGGCACGCTCGTTAGTTAGAGGAGGGGTCGCCTGAGTTTGGGGAGGATGTTTTGATGCGAACGAAAATACGAGCGTGTGCCTGAATTTAAATATTTTTTTACGTTCGCCCAACGTACGAACGGCCACTTGCGTCCGGGTCTGAATGAGGGCCTAAGTTTGTGATGTTATTTTTATTTGAAAAGGACACTACTGGGGAATAATAACATATAGTTACATTATTGAATTTACCTTATTTGTGATCATTTATGAGATGCATTAGGAAGACAGAATGACTAACAATATATTAGTGTACACAATTGGAAGAAGAAATAATTGATCATCATCAGATAAGCTTTTATATCACAAATTATGGTACACACATTTGGGAAACCTCTAACCAGATACAGTATCTGCTGTGCACTTCTGGAGGACATTTTTTTGTTTATAAATACTTTTCTTTATTGTCACCCAAGGAACTGATACAAGCTCAGACATACTCTTATGGGTGGTTTCTAATAGCTTGGAAACCCCACACCCTCCCTTCTTGGCCCAGGATGGAGTGGTGTACCCAGGCCAGTATGCATTCTGTATGTGTCCATGGATCATCATCACCTTCTCATATTCCTTCCCCATCTCTCCCCTGCTGACATCTGATCTGGAGCAAAGCGCCCCAGGCGGGGGAATCTCAGTCCTTATTCATTCATACGCAGGATGTACACTAGGTAAGGCATTAGCCAGGGGTGTAGCTAGACCTATGGGCCCCCATGGCAAAATTTCCACAGGGCCCCCATAGGACATCTAGCCTACAAAGTACACTTCATCTAATTTAATTGGAGCGCCAATACTAAAAAGCTAAATACAACTCATGGTTTTTGTACAAATGAATTTAATATCCATTAATAATTATATAACATGTAAAATATAAAGTTAATAAAGCCTTTAATCAAAAGGACATAAATATAGACATGATATTTTTCAGCAATAACTGTGCAAAACCAATTCACACGCACAGAGTCACTGAGCAGGGTGCATTTTTTTCAATATATATTATTATTATTTTTATACTATTATTATAAATTTTTCCCAAAATATACATGCAAGTTTCATGTCTTAAATACATATATAATGAAGTGATCTAAAAATAATGCTTACATTACATTATCAGGCAGTGGTGTAGGGGGAATCAGAGAGAGGGTGAGAGAGGGAAGCAGGCAGTGAGAAGTGTTGGGGTGAGAGTAAGTTAGGGAGAGGGGCAGAGGTGACAGAGGTAAACAGGCAGTTGTGCAGGGGGTGAGAGAGAGAGGGAATCAGTTAGGGATATATTTACTACAATCCGCAATTGTAATGCAGATTGTAGTGTGATATGTAGTGTCATATCACAGGGATTTACTACAAATCCCTTGCAAGGACAGAGCTTGCGATAAAGCTCTGTCCCTGCAAATCCCCTCCGCACACTTATCACGGTATTTGCGCAAACAATACTGTGATAAGTGCCAAAGCATGCGCCGATCTACCATCACTAAGCCCCGCCCCTGGTGCTAACCCCCCGCCCCGCGACCCCCCCTCCCTTAATTACACTTATCTGCAATCATCGGTGCTCCGGTGATGTACTTCGTGGCTCCGGTCAGCTGACATCCCATACTGCACTGGGACCCGGTCAGGTGATGACCGGGTCTCAGTGCACCATGGGAGACCAGCTGACCGGAGGGAGGACATCACGGGAGCACCGATCACCAGTCCCTGTACTCAGGTAACTTTTTTTTTTTAACATTTTTTTTTTCTTTTTTTTAACAGAGATTTTTAGCAGAAATTTATTTTTATTTTTTTCCAGGAGGGGGTGGACAATGTGCGTGATTTTTTTCCAGGGGGGGGGGCAAGATGTGTGTTTTTTAATTATAAAAATATTAATAATAAACTAGGGGTGAGCGGGTTCGGATTTCTGAAATCCGAACCCCCCCGAGCACCCCGATCCGAGTCCGATCCGAGTCAGGCTCGACTTTTCCCGCCTGACTCGGATCTGAAATCGAGGCAAAACGTTATCATCCCGCCTTCCGGGTCTCGCGGGTTTTGGATCCTATATAAGGTACCCGCGTCGGCGCCATTTTCTCACTCGGCTGTGGACAGTGAAGAAGGAGGGTGGGAGTTAGGGCTGGCTGGGCTGTGTAGTGTAGTGTAGTGCTGCTGTTGTCCACTACTTCAAAGTCCATAGGGGCTGCCTGTGTTGTGCAGTGCTGCTGTTGTTAATAGGGGCTGTGTTCACTACTTCAAAGTCCATAGGGGCTGGCTGGACTGTGTTGTGCAGTCAGTTCTCCATAGGGGCTGTGTCCACTCCAAAGTCCTGTGCAGTGTCCCAGTCCTAAAGGGGTGCTGTAGTGTTGTCCAGGGGGTGCTCTGTCCATCAGGGGTGCTCCCCCCAAGTGCTTAAAAAATAATATATTTTCTGTGTTTGTGAATTGTGTGTGCAGTAGCCGCACGTGCATCAACAAAGTAGTGCCAAGCGTGCGCCTGTGTCATAAGTAAAGGGCCGGCTGGCTTGACCGTTAAAGGGTGCTGTAACCCCCAAAGTACACTCGAGTCCGAACCAAAAAAAAAATTATTTTCTGTGTTTGTGAATTGTGTGCGCAGTAGCCGCAAGTGTATCAACAAAGTAGTGCCAAGCGTGCGCCTGTGTCATAAGTAAAGGGCCGGCTGGCTTGACCATTAAAGTGTGCTGTAACCCCCGAAACTACACTCCAGTCCAAACCAAAAAAAAAATTATTTTCTGTGTTTGTGAATTGTGTGCGCTGTAGCCGCACGTGCATCAACAAAGTAGTGCCAAGCGTGCGCCAGTGTCATAAGTAAAGGGCCGGCTGGCTTGACCGTTAAAAGGTGCAGTAACCCCCAAAGTACACTCCAAACCAAAAAAATATATATTTTCTGTGTTTGTGAATTGTGTGCGCAGTAGCCGCACGTGCATCAACAAAGTAGTGCCAAGCGTGCACCTGTGTCATAAGTAAAGGGCCGGCTGGCTTGACCGTTAAAGGGTGCTGTAACCCCCGAAAGTACACTCCAGTCCAAACCAAAAAAAAAATATTCTCTGTTTGTGAATTGTGTGCGCAGTAGCCGCACGTGCATCAACAAAGTAGTGCCAAGCGTGCGCCTGTGTCATAAGTAAAGGGCCGGCTGGCTTGACCGTTAAAGGGTGCTGTAACCCCCAAAGTACACTCAAGTCTAAACCAAAAAAATATATATTTTCTGTGTTTGTGAATTGTGTGCGCAGTAGCCGCACGTGCATCAACAAAGTAGTGCCAAGCGTGCGCCTGTGTCTTAAGTAAAGGGCCGGCTGGCTTCACCGTTAAAGGGTGCTGTAACCCCCAAAGTACACTCCAGTCCAAACCAAAAAAAAAATTATTTTCTGTGTTTGTGAATTGTGTGCGCAGTAGCCGCACGTGCATCAACAAAGTAGTGCCAAGCGTGCGCCTGTGTCATAAGTAAAGGGCCGGCTGGCTTGACCGTTAAAGGGTGCTGTAACCCCCAAAGTACACTCCAAACCAAAAAATATATATTTTCTGTGTTTGTGAATTGTGTGCGCAGTAGCCGCACGTGCATCAACAAAGGAGCAGCGCCAAGCGTGCGCCTGTGTCCCATAAGTAAAGAGCTGGCTCATTTCTTAAAGGCTGGTGTAACCCACAAAGTGCACTACTCTCCAGCAAAAATAAAAAAATATTTTCTGTGTTTAGCCGCACGTATGTATCAAATCGATATAACATAAATGGAGGACCAAACTTTCTCCGATAAAAATAAAATAGAGAAAGATCAAGAACCACTTCCTCCTAGTGCTGAAGCTGCTGCCACTAGTCATGATATAGACGATAACATGCCATCAACGTCGTTTGCCAAGGCCGATGCCCAATGTCATAATAGAAGGCACATACAATCCCAAATGACAAAGTTCAGGAAAATGACCTTGAAAAAACATTTAAATCAGCTGAAGAGAAACGTAAACTTGCCAATATGCCATTTACGACACGGAGTGGCAAGGAACGGCTAAGGTCGATCCCTAGTATGTTCATGACTAGTGGTTCAGCTTCACATGACGATGGAAGCCCTCCTCCCACTAAAAAAAATCAAAAGAGTTAAGCTGGCAAAAGCACAGCGAAGAACTGTGCTTTCTAAGAAGATATCACAAATCCCCAAGGAGAGTCCAAGTGTGGTGGTGGTTGCGATGCCTGACCTTCCCAGCACTGGACGGGAAGAGGTGGCTCTTTCCACCATTTGCACGCCCCCTGCAAGTGCTGAAAGAAGCACCCACAGTCCACTTGCTGATATGCAAATTGAAGATGTCACTGTTGAAGTACAACAGGATGAGGATACTGGTGTAGCTGGCGCTGAGGAGGAAGTTGGCGAGGAGGATTCTGATGGTGATGTGGTTTGTTTAAATCAGGCTCCGGGGGAGACAGTTGTTGTCCGTGGGATGAAAAAGCCCATTACGGTCATGCCTGGGCAGAAGACCAAACATTCCACCTCTTTGGTCTGGCAATATTTCTATCCAAATCCGGACAACAACTGTCTTGCCATATGTACCTTATGTAAAGGTGGAATAAGTAGGGGTAGGGACGTTAACCACCTAGGAACATCCTCCCTTATACGGCACCTGCAGCGCGTTCATAGTAAGTTACTGTCAAGTTCAGAAACTTTGGCTAAGACCGTAAGTAGTCCAGGGACACCTAAATCCCGTTGTCCTGTTGTATCCAAGCGCCTGCAAACCACACCGTCAACTCCCTCCTCGTCAATTTCCTCCTTAGTCAGGATCGGAAGTAGTCCTGCAGGCCATGTCACTGGCATGACTGACTCTCCTATCCCGGATTCCTCCGGAGGATCCTGCATTGCTACGCCTCCTGCTGCCGCTGCTGCTGTTGCTGCTGCTGGGAGTCGTTCATCATCCCAGAGAGGAAGTAGGAACACCACTACTTTTACTAAACAATTGACCCTCCAACAGTCCTTAGCGAGGAGGATGAAGTACGACAGCAGTCATCCTGAAGCAAAACGTATAACTGAGGCCTTGACTGCTATGTTGGTGTTAGACGTGCGTCCGGTATCCGCCATTAGTGCAGTGGGATTTAGACAATTGATGGAGGTAGTGTGTCCCCGGTTCCAAATCCCGTCTAGATTCCACTTCACTAGGCAGGCGATACCGAGACTGTACAGAAACGTCAGAAAAAGTGTCCTCAGTGTCCTGAAAAATGCGGTTGTACCCAATGTCCACTTAACCACGGACATGTGGACAAGTGGAACAGGGCAGACTAAGGACTATATGACTGTGACAGCCCACTGGGTAGATGTATCACCTTACGCAGCAACAGCAGCAGCGTCACCAGTAGCAGCATCTCGGAAACGCCAGCTCGTTACAAGGCAGGCTATGCTGTGTATCACCGGTTTCAGTAAGAGGCACACCGCCGACAACCTCTTAGAGAAACTGAGGGAAGTCATCGCCCAGTGGCTTACCCCACTTAGACTCTCCTGGGGATTTGTGATATCTGACAACGCCACCAATATTGTGCGGGCATTACATCTGGGCAAATTCCAGCACGTCCCATGTTTTGCTCACACAATAAACTTGGTGGTGCAGAATTTTCTGAAAAGCGACAGGGGCGTGCAGGGGACGCTTTGGGTGGCCCAAAAAATTTCTGGCCACTTTCACCATTCAGCGACTGCGTGCCGAAGACTGGAGCGCCAGCAAACACTCTTGAACCTGCCCCGCCATCACCTGAAGCAAGAGGTTGTGACGCGGTGGAACTCAACCCTCTATATGCTTCAGAGGATGGAGGAGCAGCAAAAGGCCATTCAAGCCTATACATCCACCTATGACATAGGCAAAGGAGGGGGTATGCACCTGACTCAAGCGCAGTGGAGAATGATTTCCGTGTTGTGCAAGGTTCTCCAGCCCTTCGAACTTGCCACACGTGAAGTCAGTTCAGACACTGCCAGCTTGAGTCAGGTCATTCCCCTCATCAGGCTTTTGCAGAAGCAGCTGGAGAAAGTGAAGGAGGAGCTAAGACGGAGCGATTCTGCTCGGCATGTGGGACGTGTGGATAAAGCCCTTCATTCGCTTTGCCAGGATTCCAGGGTGGTCAATCTGTTGAAATCAGACCACTACATTTTGGCCACCGTGCTCGATCCTAGGTTTAAAGCCTATGTGGTGTCTCTCTTTCCGGCCGACACAAGTCTGCAGAGGTGCAAAGACCTGCTGGTGAACACACTGTCAGCTGAAGCGGAACGTGACACGTCAACAGCTCCTTCTTCATTTTCTCCCGCAACTGGGGCTGCCAGGAAAAAACTTAGGTATCCTAAGCAACCCGCTGGCGGTGATGCAGGGCAGGCAGGACCAAGTTTGGACATCTGGTCCAGACTGAAGGACCTGGCAACAATTTCTGACATGTCTACTGTCACTGCATATGATACTGTCACCATTGACAGAATGGTGGAGGATTACATCGGTGACAGCATCCAAGTAGGCATGTCAGACAGTCCATACCTGTACTGGCAGGAAAAAGAGGCAATTTGGAGGCCCCTGTACAAACTGGCTCTATTTTACCTGAGTTGCCCCCCCTCCAGTGTGTACTCCGAAAGAGTGTTTAGTGCAGCCGGGAACCTTGTCAGCGAAAGGCGTAGGAGGTTGCTTCCACAGAATGTGGAGAAGATGATGTTCATCAAAATGAATTATCAGCTCTTCCAGGGAGACCAGCCTCCAGAACGTACAGAGGGACTTGTGGTGGTGGATTCAAGTGGGGACGAGTTAATACTTTGTAAGGATGAGGATGTACACACTGAAGAGGGTGAGGAATCGGTGGATGAGGAGGATGAGGATGACATCTTGCCTCCGTAGAGCCAGTTTGTACAGGGACAGATTAATTGCCAGCTTGTTTTGTGGGGGCCCAAACGAACCAATCATTTCAGCCACAGTTGTGTGGCAGACCCTGGCGCTGAAATGATTTGTTTGTTAAAGTGTGCATGTCCTGTTTATACAACATAAGGGTGGGTGGGAGGGCCCAAGGACAATTCCATCTTGCACCTCTTTTTTTTCTTTGCATTATGTACAGTTTGGGGTCTAGTTTTTCAAACTGTCATCCTGTCTGCCACTGCAGTATTACGACTAGATGGGTCACGTGTTTGTGCCGCCCACTCGTGTCGCTTAGCATAGTCATCCAGCTACCTCGGTGCAACCTTTTGGACATAAAAACACGATTGTGAGGTGCGAGGTGTTCAGAATAGACTGGAAATGAGTGGAAATTAAGGTTATTGAGGTTAATAATAGCATAGGAGCAGAAAAACCTACAAATTCTGTGATTTTAGCTGTTTTTATGCTTTTTTTCAAAAAAATACAGATCCAAAACACAAAACCCAGAACCCAAAACATGGAAGGGTGGTTTTGGCAAAACCAATCCAGATCCAAAACACGAAGAAAGATCCAGATCCAAAAACAAAACACAAAACACGAAAAGTGGCCGGTGCACACCCCTATAATAAACGTAATTGGTGGGGGCACTCCCAATGTCTTGCACAGGGTACTAGTAGACTAGTAGACCTGGGGCAGCAGCACCGCCTTCCCTATTACCTGTACCATTCCTTCAGTGTGTTTGCCTATGAATGTCAGGCAGATCATTTACAGTTGCACCTTTGAAGTATGTGTGTATGAATGTTTAAGTTTGTTTTATTATATTCATGTCATGTCACATGCTTTTGAAAATTACGTATAAAGCAATATTATACACTTTCAGCATTTTACAATTCTAAGATGATGCGCTATTTGCCCGTCCTGATTCATTTAGCACACAATGGATGGAAAACGACATATAATGACTGACTGGAAAAACACAGTGCATGCATCCATGCTCTTTAGGCCAACAGATAACTGACCATGAACAGAAGAAAGTAGTAATTACTATGTTGTATTAAAAGCATTTTGACTGCAAGGTGTGATTTCCCCATTCACCCATTGTTCATCTCTGCTAATCGAATTGGCTATTAGCCTGTGTGTCAAACAAAAGCAGAAGTCTAATCCCAAAACATTTTTCAAGCACATGGAAGCAAGAAAAGTACATTTCAAAATAATTGACCTTTAAAACATAAAGTAGGATAGATGATTGTATATAATAAAGAGAAAACTGATCTTATAAATAATGTTTGTTTGTTTGTTTGTTTGTTTGTTTTTTGGTATGTATTCAAAAAGGAAATAAAGCATCAGAAAAGATGTTGTGCAGCAATAGCATACATACTATTACATGTTCCTGGTCTTAAACATATTTATAATATCTATATAAGTAGTGTAGGGTGTGCGGTGTATATGGACCTCTGGGTCCAGGGGAGCCCACACCGCACCCCCTGCGCCCATAATAGTTATAGTTACATTATCGCAGTCTCCAGACTGGCACTGCAGAGGAGCAAAAATAACAGGGAAAATGGCGGCTGCCATTTCCCCAGTGACTCGCGCATGCGCAGAAAAGATGTCCCTGGGAATAAGGAGTGTGCACCATTTTCCTGGAGACCCACGCATGAGCTGCCACAGAGGAGGTGGCCCAAATGTAGGCTGCACACGGGTCCCCTCTTCTCTTAAAATGTCCCTAGTTATGCCTAAACACAATATAAACAGATAAAACATGAGCTAAACAGAGCAGTTTAGTTCATACCTCCCATATTGTTCCAATTTCAGCAGGACAGTCATGAATTGAGGGAATTTCTCTGTCGTTATGATCAGGATTACATTGTCCCAATCTCCCGAGAAATTGGGAGCTGGTGCATGTAGGAGTGAAAAAGTGTTTGTGAAAGAGAGGAGCTGGAGAAGGGGCAACTACTGTTTTTCAGCACTAGGAACACCCCCTTAAGGCCTGAGCATGTTGCTGTATTCTATGTTTACCATCTTGAATTCCTGGGAGTGTCATCACATAAATACCACTCTTCCTATAAGAATCTACATGATGCCTGTTATCTGCTGTGATCCTCTGATTTAAAATAAGAGCTAGCACTCTAATTTGTTCTCCAGTTGTGCTTGTTACACTGCAGTTCTGATCATAAGTAAGTGGTCAGGAGGACCTAGCCATAAACGTTAGCCAAAAGGTGCTGCACCACTATACCATATATTTAGAGGTAGGCAGCTCCTGGTGCTAGTGTAGGAGCCTACTGGTGGCAGTGACAACTTTCATACAATTGATGTACAGTTGGTGAGTCTGCTAGTAAGGGACATCAGTGGTTATTACTGTAACTGCCGGTTACTGATGGTAAATGGAAACCCAAAATGAATCTTTAAAACCACTGGTGACAATGAAGACATAGGGGCCTATTCATTAAACCTATAAATTTGATGGAGATAATTATGTTTAGAACTCGCATGGAGTTCTACCTAATTATAGGTGGAATTTATCATTCCACCTCTCCATAAGTATCTATTCCGAAAAGCTGTCATTTTTGCGATGACAGCTTTTCGGGAAATAGATACTTTTCCCTGCCTACACTACCTTATCGCATCTGGAAACAGTGCTGCGCATGCGCTGTTACATCTGTAAAACCAGCGCATGCGCAGCTCTGCCTACAGATGCGTTAAGGTAGTGTACCCCCCCAACCCCACCCCCCTCTGCTCACCCCCCCCCCCCCGACTTACCTGTCCGCGCAGCAGCCTTCGACTCCGTCCTGCTGGTCTGTCATGTGGTTTCCCAGCAGACCACATGACAGATTAGAAAAAAAAACTTTTTTTTTCTTTTTCTAAACTTTCTTGTGCTCTGCTGGGGAGCACACATGTCCGACCAGCCTCCAGAGCCTGAGGACGGAACAGAGCGCCGGGGGGACTCGTCGGGGGACCTGCACACGCGGATACAGGTAAGTCGATTCTGCTATTCGCCACCTCACAGTGGCGAATAGTAACTGCATCAAATTCCGAAAGTTCATAATTTTCAGAATTTGATGAATACCACAATTTCCACGAGTGCGGAAATTAACGCAGGGGAACTTAGCAAGGAGATATCTGTGATATCTCCTGTGCTAAGTCTGTTCATGAATACCAAAATAACGTTATTTAAGGAAAATGTCCTTAAAAACGTTATTTTAGTGTTGATGAATAGGCCCCATAGTTTCAGAATAAGCCCATACTGTCAGTTACTTAATAAAGGATGATTAGAAAAACCAATACAGTTTACTCGAGATTGCAATCTCGGGTGTGTTTTACCATTTTTTCCAACTCGCAAAATTACTAGTAAAACTCGTGAGGAAGATGGGAAATCTCGGTTGAGATTGCAAACATGAATCAATACACCATCGGCAAAACTTGCAAGTACTTTTCATGGTAAAAATACAACTCGGGAATTTACCAAGAATCGTGATTAGAATCACAGGTGTAATTTCAGCAAACTCGGACCTAAATAGAAGTTTCAAATAGACTACCCCCTGAGCTGAGAGTTTTGTAGAAACATACACAGATCAATGAAATCTGTGTAAGTTTCTGCCTGTAGTTCCACTGTAAAAAAAAACAATAGTACTCATCTATTCTTTACACTGTTACTCCTGCGCCCACCGGCCAGGGAAGAACCCCGAGCTTCAGCGTAAGCCTGGGGTGCTCGGGAGATCCCCTGAGATCCCCTGAGATCCCCGGCTTATGCTGAGTAGCTTGTGGTGTTAATGTTTAGCTGTCCGGTGTTGGTTATAAAAATAGGCGTTAGCCCACACATTTTTTACCCTATTTTTAAGACCAGGACTGGCTCTGGGAGCCCAGTGTTGGTTCATAAAATATGGGGGAACCCTACTCGTTGTTTTTCCTGTATTTTAAGAACCAGGACTGGCTGGTTATGCTTTATGGGGTGGGAAAACCTTACGTCATTTTATTTTAACATTAACCATTTGGATACTTTTAAAACACACAAGCAGCCTGCACATATCTCACTGATATGTGCAGGCTGCTTGTTCGATAGAGCTTGGCTGCAGCCAGACTCAGGGAATTCGTGTGAGATATCTCGATCACATACACCATCGGAATACACATTCTCAGCTAATCATGATTCTTGGTAAATTTGAGACCTCCAGCAGGCAAAAATCACCCCTGTTTCAGCGAAGCAAATCGAGTTTCTAATCAGGCAATCTCAATCAGACACGATTCTTAGGAAATGTACCCTTGAGTCACCTGTAAAGCAGTAGCAATTTCCATCGATTGCAGCAATCGAAAATCGATAAACATCCACCTGCATTCTGAGTTTGGCACATCTACGCAATCTCGCTGCCCGCAGCCGTCCACATCTGAGGCCATTTGTCATCACTATTATCTGCATTTACACCAGCCCCATCATTGGTGTTGAAGATGCAACTGAAATTTGATGGGTCTCTGAATAAGTTTACCTCTAAACAGTGGCAGATTTTACCTAGGTCATACTTGCCTACTTTTGAAAAAGAATTTCAGGGAGATTGTGAAAGCAACACCTATGAGCGCGGCGGTAAAGTGGACGTGTACTACATCTGAGAGGTGTCATAAAATTGACTTACATCCAAATGTAGACGATTCCCAAAGCAGTTAGTAACTAATCAGTGAGAACTGTCAGGAGCCACCAGCCAATCAGTGGCCGCTAACTGTAGAGCTGATTGGCTCCGGCTTCTGACTCACTGACCAGCCCACGAGGGAACTGTCAGGAGCCGGAGCCACTCAGCATCTGCTCTACAGTTAGCGGCCGCTGATTGGCTGGCGGCTCCTGACAGTTCTCACTGATCAGTTGGGAGCCGGTTAGCCGTGTACGTGGTTACACACATACACCGCTAATGGTAAGTATATGGATTGGGTGCCAGTTTGTTTTTTTGCAAAGACCCCCCTGGATGCTACGGAGACCAGTGCGAGGATGGAGGTGACTATAGGATCTTTTTTGCAGGTATATCCAAATGGATTCTACATGGGTCAAGTGGACGTGAACATCTGGCAGCAGGTAAGTATGTGTGATTGAGGTAGGTGTGTAATAAATTTATACTATCTAAGGTGCGTGTGTTGTGTCTTTTTTTAACTATTTATTTTATAGTGAGGGTACGGGTGCCAGCCGCCTGCTGGCACTTACAGTTCCACAAGTGCCAAAGGGTAGGCATGCTGGCACCGGTAGTACCACTGTAAAATACAATAGATTACTACTATTTAACACTTTATTACCCTCATACCCACCGCTCCAGGGTGCGGGGAAGTGCCCCAGGCTTTAGTCCAATCCTGGAGTTTTTGGAGAGGGGGACCCCTTTTTTGGGTGGTCCCCACCTCCCCTGAGATCCCCGGCTTGTCCTGACCAGCTTGGGGTGAGAATGCTTTGGGAATGGAGACCTGGTAATAGGGTCTCCTGGCTGTGGCATTACACCCCAGTGGATTTCGGTCCGATGCTAGTTTTAAATATAGGGGGACCCCTACGCAACTTTTTCCCCCTATATTTAAATCCAGCACTGGCCCTGCAGCTAGGTGCTGGTTCCTAAATTACGGTGGAACCCTACTTGTTTTGTTCCCTGTAATTTTCGGAACCATTTCTTGCTGACAAATCCAGGGCTGGTTATGGCTTTTGGGGGGGTGCCTATGTATTATTATTATTTTTTTAAAAACACTGTTTTAATTATTTACAGGCAGAAAGATACACAAATCACACTGATCGTGTATGTTTCTGGCAAACTCGCAGCTCCGAAGGTGAGTGTTTAAAACTTCAGTTTGCCAGAGAGTTTGCTGTCATCTCAACTGAGATCATCATCTTGATTCTTAGTAAATTTGCGAGCTGTATATTTTAGGTGAAAAGTACTTTCGAGTTTGCCCGATGGTGATAAGATTCGAGTTTATCTCACCCAAGTTTTACGAGTGAGGAGAGAGAAGAGACTTTGCCTTTAGTAAATTTGCGAGATGAAAAATATGCCTAAACTCTCCTAAGATTAGTACATTTACCCCCTTGACTCTTCAGGTAGTCAGTGAGATTGCTACTATTTCAGGGAGTCTCCCTGACAGTCAGGAAGAGTTGGCAAGTATGACCTAGGGGCTGCAGCCTCCCCAGTAAAATCTGCCACCCGCAGGGACTGCCTGCTACCTAGCAGTGGAGAGTGGCTTCTCATTAGAAGCATTCCCTGCTGCTCACAGCCAGACAGGAAGTCTCAGGGTGAGGTGTTTTCACCCCCTGGTACTGCCATTCCTGACTGCAATAGCAGAGAGATGGCTTCCCATAGGTAGCCACTCCCCTGCTATTAAAGCAGCCCTATCTGGTTTCTAGGTGCTGCTGCTGATGCAGTCCTGAGAACACGCCCTCCGTCTGGGCAGCCATGCCCCAGCATGCCCACCAAAGGGGGCATGCTGTCACTCATCAGCAGGATTCCAAAAGGGACTGTTTCACCATTACGGATTGGAGGTATGCACGACTCCTTATAACAGGTTTTTGAAGTCCGGACCTTTTTTCACCTGTTTGAGGGAATCTTTTTTGGCATACTTTTTTGTGTACATCTTCCCACTCCTATTGTTTACATCACCTATACCACGGGATTCATTACATTTGATAACCTCAAAAGAAACCTTTAATGGTGGAGCCTGGCTAATATATATGTGAGTTGTGATACATCATCTCTTCTGTTGATCACACAATCGGTGATGTAAAGATACCTTTTTATGTACTACATATACTACATCTAAGTGAGTTTATGGTACACCATACAAGATTGAATATAGGTGGCAAGGATCTATTCTACCTCTGGGAGAATTTATATTCACCATTCTATTTCCTTAACCACATAAAAGGATTTGGATCTTTGACTGTATCGTAAATACTACAAATTGGTCCTTTTTTGTCTTTTCTTTTGTTTAACATGCATTGAAAAATATTGACCAAACACATGGAACATCAAGTTCAGTGGTAAACATTTGGGTACAAGTATCATATCCTAATTGCATTTTTTTTCCCTCACATGTTCCATTCTTGATATTACACACCATGGGGCATATACAATTGGGCGTGAGGTTTAGCGAGTTAAAAACCTTGTGTACCTCGCGCCCAATTCTGGAATACCGCGGGTATGAGTTTGCCTGCTACCTGCGGTATTCAATTTAAAAAATAGTGGTCGCGGGGTTTTTAGCTCTGAAAACCCTGCGCCGCATAAAATGAAAAAAAAAAAAACATCTACCTGGCAGGGGGTCTCCACACCTCCCAGTGGCTTCCCCTCTCTATTCTTACAGTAGATGGGGCTTCTGGGAGTCCTGGGGGCTGATGGGAGGAGCAAGGGATGCTGGGAGATGTAGTTCTCCAAAGCACCCTTTCCAGGGGGGCCACACACACCACACCAGAGGTCACACTCATGCACACACACACACTCACTCACTCATACACACTTACATACACCACACACACTGACATACTCACCCTGCTGCAGAAGAGCCGGCTCCCGTCGCTGGATGCAGAAGAAGATGCAGAAGACAGCGCTTCAGAAGGTGAGTAATTAAGGACTAATTAAGCTAATTGGATATTTCCAATTGCTTAATTAGTCCTCAGGGGGGTGCCGCTGGTTTGTCAGAGCAAGTCCTGGTGATTTTTCCTAAAATCATCGATTTTAGGTAAAATCACGCTTGCTCTGGAGGTGCATGAAAAAAAATTCCCTTTGCGTGTTTTTTTCTAAAACACGCACCTAATAGAATAGCCAAAAACCTGCACCTGCAGGAAAAACCTCGCAGGTGCGGGTTTTTTGCTATTCTCGCACACAATTGAATATGCCCCCATGTCTTTGCTGCTATAGTATTATATGTCACCTTTGATCCCCTTCACCCTGTATATATACATAATTTCCTTATACCTGATTTGGGCAGGTTATAGTGAAGAGGATTGGGCAGACACATTTCTTTGCGCCAGAAATCATTATCCATTACTTATTGTACAATAAGGAAACATATGTTTTCATTAATCAAGAGGCCTGAAGGAGATGGAGTATGTATATAGTTGAAGGCAGAGAAAGGAAGGGTTGATTCGTAGTAAATTTTATTACATTTTTTTATTCTGAAGAAAATTTATGAGGGAGAGCATGGGTAAACAATATGACCCATGTTTTGCCCACAAAGTCAACTTGGTGGTTCAGAATATTTTTTTAAAATTAAAGGGACATGCAGGAGATTTGTGTGGCCATAAACATTTCTGGACATTTTCGGCATTCAGTAACCACATGTCAAAGATTGCAGCAGCTGTGGCAGATCAATTTCCAACAAGGCACATTAGGAATCAAATGATTTTATTATTCAAGAGGCCTGTGGGATTTGGAGTATATATGAAGTTGAAGGCAGGGAAAGGAAGGGTTGACTCGTAGTAAATTTAATTTACGTTTTGGATTCCAAAACAAATTTCTGAAGGAGGAGGGGAGTCATTTTCAAAGAATATTTGACTCATTCCAATCAGTCCTTGCCCCAGTTGAACTCTTATAATTGTGCTTCTGGGATTATGTGTGGGAAGGTTGGGAGATGAAGAGGGAGAATATCTCCAAATACCATCACAAAATAGCCTTTCCATTTGGTGTTTGAGTTGCATCTGACCAAACATAGCTGTATGATCAAGGATAACCAAGCCCACCAGGTTGGTATCTACAAATCAATGTGGAAAACTGGCATAAGAGTATTTTGCAAGTATATCTAGTTGTGATTTTAGTTTAAATAAATACAGTATACAACTATAAAAAAAACTATAAAAAAAGAAAGTGTAAGTAAGAGCAGTGGCACAAAAGCACGACAGTTTAAAAAATATAGGATATCTATAAAAGTTTTGCCACACAGCAGTGGCAGACAGGATGGCAATTTTATGAACTATAAAATTAAAAATGTCAGGCAGCAATTCCCCAAACAGCACATAATGCAAAGAAAAGAGGTGCAAAATGGAATTGTCCTTGGGCCCTTCCACCCACTCTTATGTTGTATATATTAAACAGGACATGCACATTTTAACAAACCAATCACTTCCTAGATGGTTAAGGTCCCTACCACTACTTACTACTCTCATCAGAAGTAGTCCTGCATCCAATTTGATAAAGCTAACTCAGTCTTTCCCTATCCAGGATTCCTAAGAAGAATCCTTGAGTGCTACGCCTGCTGCTGCTAATGCTGGGAGTGGATCTTCATCCCAGAAGGGGGACCAGGAAGACTACTAGTAGTAGTTCAAATAAACACAATTGACTGTTAAACAAATCCTTTGCAAGGGGGAGCAAGTATGACAGCAGTGACCCAGTGCACAGCGGATCACTGAAGCCATAACATCTATTCTGGTATTAGATGTGCGTCCAATATCTGCCATTAATGCAGTGGGTATTAGACAGTTAATTGAGGTTCTGTGTTCCTGCTACCAAATCCCATCTAGATTCCATTTCACTAGGAAAGCAATTCCCAGCTTGTACAGGGACGTTAAAAAAAAATGTAATAACTGTCCTCCAAAATGCCATTGTACCAACTGTCCACTTAACCACAGATATGTGGATAAGTGGAACAGGGCAAATGCAAGATTACATGACTGTAACAGCCCACCGGGTGGGTGTATTGCCTTCAGCAGCCCTAGCAGCAGCAGCTTCTAAGAAACAGCAGCTCATTAAGAGGCAGGCTACTCTATGTATCACCAGTTTCACTAAAAGGCATACCGCTGACAACCTTTTAGAAAAACTCAGGAAAGTCATTGCAAAATGGCTTAGCTGCATGGACTCTCCTCTGGATTTGTGATTGCTGACAATGCCACCAATATTGTGAGAGCATTACAGCTGGGTGATTTCCAACACGCCCCATGTTTTGCTCAGGCAATCAACTTGGAGGTGCAAATTTTTTTTAAAAATGACAGGGCAATGCAGGAGATGCTCACTGTGGCCCAAAAAATGTATGGACATTTTCGCCATTCAGCAGGTGCATGTAGAAGATTGCAGCACCTGTAAGAAATGTTGAATTTTCCCTGCCACCAGCTGAAGCAAGAGGTAGTTACAAGGTGGAACTCCACCCTTTATATTCTTCAACGAATGGAGGAACAGCAAAAAGCCATCCAAAGTTACAAAATGAACTGTGACATAGGAATAGGAGGGGGAATGTACCTTACTCAAGCTCAATGGAAAATACTTTACATGTTGTGCAAAGTGCTGAAACCCTTTGAAGTAGTCACCTGTGAAGTGATTTCAGATACTGCCAGCTTGAGTCAGATATTTCCTCTAAATAGACTGTTGGAAAAGCAACTTGAGAAACTGAAGGTGGAGCTGAAACAAAGCAATTCTGCAAAAGTAAGTTGGACTTGTAGATCAAGTCCTTTATTCACTTCACCAGGATCCAAGGGTTGTCATGACTTCCAATTAGATCAATACCTTTTGGCGACCATGCTTGATCCCAAGTTTAAGTCATGCATTGTGTCCTTCTTCCCAATGGAAACAAATCTGAAGAGATGCAAAGACCTGTTGGTAAGCAAATTGTCAGCTCAAGTGGCACATGATGCAGCGATGGCTCCTCCTTCAGTTTCTCCAGCAAGTGCGGCTGCCAAGGAAAAAGTAAAGTTTCCCAAAAGACCCACTGGTGATGGAGATGAGTCAACACAACCAAGTTTTGACATCTAGTCAGGTCTAAAAGAATTTCCTACAATTAAATTAATGAGACCTTTACCGTGACTCAATCTGATACAGTCACCATTCAAAGAATGGTTGAGGACTATTTTTAATGATAGCATCCAATAGGCATGTCAGACAGTCAGTTTGACTACTAGCAGAAAAAAAGGCAATTTGAAGGCCCCTGCACAAACTGGCTTTGCTCTACTTGAGCAGCCCAACCCCCAGTGTGTACTCAGAAAGTGTTTTCAGCACAGCCGGAAACATTGCTACTTCCTCAAAATGTGGAAAACATGATGTTTATCAAAATGAATGACAAATTCCACAAGGTAGACCTTTACCACCAATTACAGGGATGAATTAATATTGTTTGAAGAAAGATAATGTACATACTGATGAGGGTGAGTAATCGGATGATGATGGTGACAACATCTTGTAAAGCCAGTTTGTGCACATAACCCTAACCCCCTTCACCACAGCAGCCTGACCAGCAGCCACAAAAGCAGGCAGACACAGCCTGCCACAGCCAGAACAGCAGTCTGTCCAGCCTGAAGAAATCAGGAATACACACATGTTCCATCTGCCATCATTGCTGCGATACTGTAAGCAGTCCCCACCCCTCTCTTTTGTTGCCTTTTGTGACCTCATCTCTGTCAGCAGTTAAAAAAGTAAATTTTTAATGGCATCTATAGAGAAATGCAGGGATTACCCGGGTTCAGTGTAAACGGGGCAGTGTAAACGGGGTCTGAAGCTGAGTTCGACCCGGGATTGACCAGTGTTCAAATTCCCGGGTCAGACCCGGGATTTTGGTGTAAAAGGAGTATAACAGTGTCACAATACATACATGAATATTACACTGCCGTCTGACCGGCAGCATCACAGTAAAAAAATAATAATAATATAGTACACAGCACAAAGAAAAAAGAAACATAATTATATTATTAAAAATAATTTATTATCTTTTATTTTTTTCACACTGGAACCCTTGGATGGACATAGCACCCAGAGTACCCGTAGACTGACAGAGCACCCCTGAAGGACACAACAGCCTCTTTATGGATGGACAGAGCACCCCTAGACTGACAGAGCACCCCTGGGTGGACACAGAAGCCCCTGGATGGACAACTGAGCACCCCTGGACATACACAGCACCCCTGGACAGACACAGCACCCCTGGACAGACACGGCATGTCTGTTCACTTCACTCTCCACAGCCGGAGTGAAATGGCGCCAATGACCGGGGATCTTTACCAAATCCAAAGCCCGCAAGAATCTGACAGCAGGAGGATGATGTTTTGCCTTGTTTTGGGATCCGAGTAAGGCGGGAAAACCCGAGCTGGACTCAGATCCCGGCCCGGATCGTGAAGTTCAGGCAGGTCCGGTTCTCAGAGAACCAGACCCACTCATCGCTATTATTTACACAGACTCAGACACATAGATGTACAAATGCTGCACAGCGTGGTCGAGTCACACTGAACCTGGTGTGTCTAGAGAGGCTATTTGGCGCAACTTGAGCCACATTGTAAATGGACACATCTGTACAATATAAACTTTCATTTATTCTGTACTATAGTTTATGTATTACCATTAACCACTTATAGACTAACCAGTAGACACATGACAGTTTATTTAATGAAGTGTGATTTGCCAAAAACACCAATTTTCTGCACTTTTTGCAGCAGGATAAAAAATTACTTTTTTTCAAAGGCAAACTCCAGGATTTGGGTTAAAATATATATATATTTTACAAACTAAATCAACAGGTTGTGTCTTTAAAAAATTGTAGCATTGAATCCAGAAACAAAGACAAATTTATTTAATGAAATTACATTTCATTAAATAAACATATTTCAGTTTCATCTCATTGACATTGGCAAATAAAAAATACTTTGTTATTATGAAAAGGAACTGCAGAAATTGAACCTATTTCAATGTCAGATTACTATACGACCAAGGAATATGACATCCCAGGGGCATGAAATTATGTCACTTCTTCTTAGTAAATTGGTAGCTGAAATAATTGTTCAAAAAGGCTTTTTGCACTGACTGTAGATGATATTCTTTTAGGAATTTGAATTTTCAATGGATCTCAGATAACATCATGTGATTTCTCGATAAGATCTAGATTGTAAACCTGTGCTTATCAAATGTGCTGTCTACATCTCATTGCCATGAAATTATACATAAGTAAATAAGTAATTCTGATTTAGAACCTTCTATAACACAGTAATGTTTGGTACACCCAGGTCAACCCGCCGACCAATTGACCAATTTACAGTACATCTACCAATTGGCCAACTGATATGTTAACCAGTGGTGACGGCTTTGTCGGTGGTGCCTGCGGCCAGCATATAGGACAGTCAGCGTCCGCAGGGCCAGATTTACCACAAGGTAACAGAGGCAGACGCATAGGGCCTGGTGGGTCCTAGGGAGCCTTCCTCTCCCGACCAGCAAAATATGTAAAAAAAAGTGTTTTATTATTAAACAGATATTATTACCCCCTCCGCCTGCCGGTGGAGCCACCTTACGGCAGCTGGGCAAGCGAGTGTGTGGGGATCACTGGTTGTCCACTGAAGAAGGTTGCCATTAAGCCTCCAGGAGGTGTGGTGTGGGCGTAGCTGCCAGCGATTATGTGTAGTTGGGGGTGGGTGCTGGCACAGTAATGTATGGGTGAGCAGGTGTGTGTGAATCACTGGCTGGCTGCTGAAGCAGGCAACCATTAAGCCTCCAGGGGCTGTGGTGTGGGCGGAGCCACCAGCAATGATGCGAGCTGGGGGTGGGTGCCGGCCCAGTAATGTATTGTGCGTGCCACTGCCCAACACATTTAGCCCAGACCACAGGACAGAGGGACAACAGAAGATGATGGGGTTCCACTATTCAAGACCCACAGATGGCCACACTCTACAGTAAGTGTGATGCCACTTGACCTGTGCTCCTCCTCCTCTCTGCACTTCCAGTCAGAGCACCTCTGCCCTGTTCTCTTTAGTTTAATATGTGTGCCTGTCTACTTCGGTCATATATGTGTATATATCCATGTCCCCCCTCAGACCTCAGTGTGGATGTCTCCCCTCAGGGCCCCAATGTATATGTCTCCATGCCCCCCCTCCCAGTTACCAATGGCTATGTCTCCACACCCCTCCCCCCACCTCCAGTGTTTACAGTATGTCTCCATGTCCCCCTTCCTCCACCCCCAGTGTGTATGTCTCCATGTCCCCCCTCTCACCACAGTGTGTATGCCTTTATGTCCCCCTTCCCCCACCCCCAGTGTGTAGGTCTACATGTTCTCCTTCCTCACCCCCAGTGTACGTTTCCATGGCCCCACTTATGCCACAGTGTGTGTGTCTCCAAGTTCCCCTTCATGCCAGTGTATATGTCTCCATACCCAGCCTCCCAGTTACCAATGGTTATGTCTCCACGCCCCTTCCCCCCACCTCCAGTGTTTATGTCTCCATGTCCCCCCTCACGCCATAGTGTGTATGCCTCCATGACCCCCTTCCACCACCCCAGTGCCTCCATGTCCCCCTTCCTCCACCCCCAGTGTGTATTTCTCTGTGTCCCCCTTCCTCCACCCCCAGTGTGTATGTCTCCGTGTCCCCCTTCCTCCACCCCCAGTGTGTATGTCTCCATGTCCCCCCTCATGCCACAGTGTGTATGTCTCCATGTCCCCATTCCCCCACCCCCAGTGTGCAGGTCTCCATGTCTTCTTTCTTCCACCCCCAGTGTGTATGTCTCCATGTTCCCCTTCCTCCACCCCCAGTGTGTATGTCTCTATGCCCCCACCATGCCACAGTGTGTATGCCTCCATGTCCCTCTTCCCCCACCCCCAGTGTGTGGGTCTCCTTGTCCTCCTTCCTCACCCCCAGTGTGCATGTCTCCATGTCCCCCCTCATGCTACAGTGTGTGTCTCCATGTTCCCCTCCCCCCAGACACCAGTGTATACTGTATGTATCTCTACATCTCCCCCACAGTCACCAGTGTGAATTTCTTAATGTCCCCCTCCCCCCAGGCACCAGTGTGTATGTCTCCATGTCTCCCCCCTAGTCACAGTTGTGCATGTCTCCATCTCCCCCCCCAGTCACACGTGTGTATGTCTCCATGTTTAGACCCCAGTCACAGGTATGTGTGTCTCCATGCCTCCCACCCCCCAGTCACAGGTGTGTATGTCTCCATGCCTCCCCCCCCAGTTACAGGTGTGTATGTCTCTATGTTTCCCTCTCAGTCACAGGTGTGTGTGTCTCCATGCCTCCCCCCCCAGTCACAGGTGTGTATGTCTCCATACCTCCCCCCCAGTCACAGGTGTGTATGTCTCCATGTTTCCCCCCCAGTCACAGGTGTGTATGTCTCCATGTTTCCCCCCCAGTCACAGGTGTGTGTCTCCATACCTCCCCCCCCAGTCACAGGTGTGTATGTCTCCATGTTTCCCCCCCAGTCACAGGTGTGTATGTCTCCATGTTTCCCCCCCAGTCACAGGTGTGTGTCTCCATACCTCCCCCTCCCCAGTCACAGGTGTGTATGTCTCCATGTTTCCCCCACAGTCACAGGTGTGTGTGTCTCCATGCCTCCCCCCCAGTCACAGGTGTGTATGTCTCCATGTTTCCCCCCCAGTCACAGGTGTGTATGTCTCCATGCCTCCCACCCCCCAGTCACAGGTGTGTATGTCTCTATGTTTCCCTCCCAGTCACAGGTGTGTGTATCTCCATGCCTCCCCCCCCCAGTCACAGGTGTGTAGGTCTCTATGTTTCCCTCCCAGTCACAGGTGTGTATGTCTCCATGCCTCCCCCCCCAGTCACAGGTGTGTATGTCTCCATGCTTCCCCCCCAGTCACAGGTGTGTATGTCTCCATGCCTCCCACCCCCCAGTCACAGGTGTGTATGTCTCTATGTTTCCCTCCCAGTCACAGGTGTGTATGTCTCCATGCCTCCCACCCCCCAGTCACAGGTGTGTATGTCTCTATGTTTCCCTCCCTGTCACAGGTATGTGTGTCTCCATGCCTCCCCCCCCAGTCACAGGTGTATATGTCTCCATGTTTCCCCCCCAGTCACAGGTGTGTATGTCTCCATGCCTCCCACCCCAGTCACAGGTGTGTATGTCTCCATGCCTCCCACCCCCCAGTCACAGGTGTGTATGTCTCCATGCCTCCCCCCCCAGTCACAGGTGTGTATGTCTCAATGTTTCCCCCCCAGTCACAGGTGTGTATGTCTCCATGTTTCCCCCCCAGTCACAGGTGTGTGTGTCTCCATGCCTCCCCCCCCCCAGTCACAGGTGTGTATGTCTCCATTCCCCCCCCCCCAGTCACAGGTGTGTATGTCTCTATGTTTCCCTCCCAGTCACAGGTGTGTATGTCTCCATGTTTCCCCCCCAGTCACAGGTGTGTATGTCTCCATTTCCCCCCCCCCAGTCACAGGTGTGTATGTCTCCATTTCCCCCCCCCCAGTCACAGGTGTGTATGTCTCCATGTTTCCCCCCCAGTCACTGGTGTGTATGTCTCCATTCCCCCCCCCCAGTCACAGGTGTGTATGTCTCCATGCCTCCCCCCCCAGTCACAGGTGTGTATGTCTCCATGTCCCCCCCAAGTCTCAGTATGTCTCCGCATCATCTTTGTGTGTGTCTGACCTTTGTGTTTCCTGTTTCCTTTGCTTGTATCTTCCATTACTTCTCCTATTATAGCTAACCCCCACCTAATTCTATTATTTATCCCCCACAATCAATTTTTTTCCTGTACCCCAACCACCCACCTTTCCTCTGTGCCCTTCACAAACCACTTTTCCTCTTGCCCTGCTGCTCCTCCAGTCAAAATTTGCCAGTATGCACCAGCGAAGCTTTCCGGTATGATGGCAGTACTTGTATTGCCACAATACCTCTTCTTCTAGCAGATTAAAGTCACCTAAAAATGCTTTATTCCTTGAAGAAAGCATTTTTAATGTATAAAGGTTTTGAATTGTTTTGTCTCCAATATGGCAATGAAAGCCTTCCTTGGTAAGGCGGTAAATTAACCATTACCTTTTTTTTGTGCAGGGAAGGGTGAGGGGGCCCAGACCAGTAACTTGCCTAGGGCCCCATGAAGTGTAAATCCGGCTCTGGTCATCCTCACAATGGCAGATGCGCGCGATAGATCTGAACAATATATTGCATCTGCCATGCTGCACAACCAACGCTAGATACCTGTGAACAATGTAATTCACAAATATATTGTGTGTACTCACTGGCTGATGGACTGAATGATACATCATTCGTCGACTGCACAAACAATATATTGTACAGTGTGTACCAAGCATAAGAGAGAACTCACTTAATGTAGTCAGTCTGGTTTATTATATGTACATAGTCACATTTTTGTGACAATTATGAAAAAAGAAAAGGTCAACTAAAGACCAGTAATTAGTGCACAAAGTTATCTGCTACAATGATTAGCATTTAACCTACTGAAAAATATATAAGTACAGTACTTGGCCTCTTGGTTGCATAAAGCAATTATACTGTGCTTAACAGATTATATAAGATAGTTGGTCTTTGCTCTGAAAAAAAAAAAAACATTTGAAAAGCAATCATATTCTCCACTGCAAATTAACCCATGATCCTTTACAAGATTTGGTTTTTGTATGTAATCTTTCCATGTCCAAAATATTCCTTCACAAAATAAATAGTATATTGTTTATCCAATGCAGATATTGGATCCATTTCCTGGAAACCCCATTATCCAGATTCGGAAAACCCCAAAAACATACAAGTAAATAGTTGTTGCTGTTTAGTCCTACATGCATGCATTATCTAGCGTGTATTTCCACAGTGATCTGTACTAAACAGTATAATGTAGAGAGTCATGGTCAGTCAGGGGATAGACTGGGGTTTATCTGTTATATTATATTTAATTTTAAGCCCTACATTAAAAAAATGCTGATTTGGAAAAACCCTAACTGGCCGCCATTCTGGATCCCATAGCTGTATATCACTGTAACATGTGTACAATCACTTGAGATAACAATGACTCTAATGATCTGCGCTCACATCTTGTCAGAATAATTGAGTATTTCAATTGGTCAGTACTACAGCAAGATATTAGGAAACAGGCTTCATACAGCCCCTGTAAGACCTCCTGCTATTATCTTCACAGTTATAATTTGCATTATAAGCTTATGGGGAATGAAACAAGGAGATTTATATTTCAATCTGTGTAGGGTCAAGTGACTATTATGCACCTATTCATTATTCCACTCAAGGTAATTACAATATTTCATTGTCACCATTTTTATGATTTACTAAGACTAGATACCACAATATGTAACACAGGGCCTGATTCAGAGCCGGACGCTATTTGCGCTCGCTCGTTCAGAAAAAGGGGCCGGCTATTTAAATTGAGCACTCGCTCTTTGCGGTCTGTTGACGCCTCTATGTCTGAGCGAGCGAACGAAACATGCGCTCGCTATTTTGTAAAGACGCTCCCTGGCCGCTCGCACCCTACATCATCTCCACTATTTATTAGATTAATTGAGTACATCGAAAGGCGTCTGAACTGCTCGCAGTGCTTGTGGTTGAATTTTCCTACCGCAATCATGCGAACAGTTCAGGCTAAGAGACAACCAAGTGACGTGGCCGATGACGCTGCTTTGTTAATTATGTACACCCTTAAAATGCCCGTTTTGACCGTTAGGCACGCCTGCGTTCGGATCACCACTCCCCGTTTTCAAGCACCTTCCCCTGTTACCACCCACAAACGCCTCATCCTGTCACTCAAATTAGCAGGCACTCGCTATTTTGCAAGCGCTCGATTTCCGACCGCACTGACTGGTTGGCGCATGCGCATTATGACCCATATGCATGCGCAGTTGTGCGAACGTCGCTCGGAGCGGCCGCTTACGAGCAGCTCTGAAACAAGCCCACAGTCAGCATAAACACCGAAATTAGATGTAGCAAACTTTAGGTCAATCCTGATTAAACATTCCTTAGTGAATCATTGTTCTTTATAGAGAATTTATTTGTTTTTATGGTGGAATTTTAAGACTCACTGTAAAATGGTAATGGATATTCATGTTATTACAGTCACTATACGGACAGAGCTGACAAACAGCCAGGCAGAAGTCTTTATAGCCATCTCAGGTTGAATGACAGGATCTTGAGATGTACTTAACCTTGGCGAGAGATAAAGTAGAGAGAGATAAAGTACCAACCAATCAGCTCCTAACTGTCAGTTTACAGACTGTGGGTCCCATTTAACAATGATACATAACCCCTTTAGCACTCGCTAAAGGGGGCTATAAAGGGAATGGGTATGATATACCGCCGGCCGCATGGCCGGCGGTTCGATTCCTGTCAGCGGCAGCCCGACAGGAGCAGAGTTAGAAGCAGCGGAAGCCCGACAGCGCTGGAAATCCCGTTCGTGGATAGGTAAGTATAGACTAACCTAACCCCCCTAACCCTAACCATCCTTAGGGATGCCTAACCCTAACTTCCCCCCAAGTGCCTAACCCTAATCCCCCCTCTAAGTGCCTAACCCTAACCACCCCCTTCCCCGCTGCCTAAACCTAAGTCCCCCGGGGGGTGCCTAACCCTAAGTCCTCCCCGGGGGTGCCTAACCCTTACCCTCCCTCCCCCTAGCCTAACCCTCCCGGGGGGGTGCCTAACCCTAATTCCCCCCCGGGAGCCCTAAACCTAACCCTCCCCCCGCGGCTGTCCGCACGCGGCGCCCGGCATCACTACGATCGTGATGCTGGGCGCCGGTCTCCCGGCGTTGGGGAAATGCGGGCGTCTACATCTAGATGCCCGGCATTTCACCCATGCCGGGATAAGACAGTCGGGAAGCCGGCTGCCGGTATTTAGGCAGTCGGCTTCCCGATTGCTTCCCCTATAAAGGGGCTATATCCAGGGCAAGGTTTCTAGGCGCCCTAGGCAAAGTTACACAATTCTGCCCCTGCCTCCCCCAATACCCTCCCTCCAGCTGCTCACATACACACTTGACTTTTCAAATTAATATTAGATTTATATTTTAGATTTATTAACAACATAAATGATAACAACAATAAATAACACTGCAACAGTAACAGCAACAACAGTAATACCTTTTACAAGGAATGTACTGAAAGTAGTGCAACAATAAATAACACTATAACAGTAGCAGCAATAACATTAACACTTTGTACAGGAAATGTACTGAAAGAAGTGCAGAAATAAATGTGATTTTTACTTTCTGTGTGTGTACGTTAGCAAATTCAGGGATAAGGGGCCCAATGTAATAGAGTGAGAGTTTAGAAAATGTGAGTTTAGCAGCCAATTTATATAGTAAAATATCAATCCGACAGGCTTTTAGACGCCATCAAAAAACAATAGACACTCTAAAATTATTAGTTTATTGCTAAACGCTCACATTTCCTAGACCCTCACCCTATTATATTTGGCCCGAGCTCTTTTAGATCAACTTTTTGTGCAATCTCATGTTTTATGGACAAAGAGAGAGACCAAGTTTCTTGTAGACTGCAGGAGTGATGAAGAGTGCGGGAAAGTACTGGAAGAGGCCGATGAACTTGCTGAGGCTTTCTAGATACCAGCACAGTTTGAAGCAGTTCCTCTTCGTATAAGTAGAAAGAGGAGGCAGCTCATATATGAAGCAGTGGATGAGCCCATTCCCTAAGGAAAAATTAAAGTAAACTTTTATTTTGTTGTGCCTGATACAGCTATACAATCAGTCGGAGAAAGATTCACATAGGTGAATCAAATTAGTCCTGCGTTTCGCTTCCTCTATAATGTCCACAGTTTACAGAATAGAACAACACAGCAAATTATGAAAGTTTGTTGCAAGTTAGAGCAAGCTTTACAACATGGGGACTCCAAAGATATTGATGCTTTTAATTTATGTAGTGAATTACAAAGTATTGCAAGGCGAGTTCAACAGTGTACGGGATATGATCAATATCCCAACAGTCAATATGTCAGCAGTTAGAATTCTAGCGCTGGAATCCCGACACCTATCAGAATCCCGGTGGTGGCATCCTGACCACCAGCATCCCGACGGTAAGTACTGTGGTTAGGGGGAGAGTTAGGGTTAGGCACTAGGGGGGTAGGCTATGTTCAGTCACCAGTGAGTTAGGGTTAATGCAGGGAGAGGGTTAGGATACTGACCGACAAGTGTCGGTATCCTACCCCTGTTGGGATGCTGGCGTTGGAATTCTGACTGCCGGGATCCCGAGCGCTGGCATCCCATACCCAACCCAAGTGTACATCTCCACATTATCAAAAACAAAATAAAAATGAGCTGACTGATCTTGTTCCCAACACATTTATTGCTCTTTGCATTCTTCTGACCCTCCCTGTGTCTGTTGCCAGTGGTGAGCGAAGCTTTTCTAAGATAAAGTTGATTAAAAATGCATTCAATTTTCAATGATGCAAGGAAGACTTCTTTGTTTCTTTCAGTTGTTTAATGGCATTGTGTATGTCAAATCCCTTTGTTTGAAGCTGTTAGCATGTTGTAAATTTACAACAGGCAATGACAACTCTTCTAACTGGTGAATGTCTGTCATACCAGTACCACTTGTTTCCTTTAGTGGCAGAAATTCTAAGAAATGTTCTTTTATGTGTACAGGTTCGCAATGATCAGTTAATGAAGCTATGATCACAATCTTTCCCAAGGTACTGTAGTGTACATGGATCTCTTTATCTCTTTATTTTACAAATATGTTCATCCATTATGGGGTCAAACAAAGCAAGGTATTCTATCAATTTCAGAAAGTTCCCATTTTCAGCTGTGTGCAATTTGTCATTGTTCTACGTACAGTAAGGTCACATTTTGCATACCAAAAACTCAGACTAAAGCAATCAGTAATTCAAGGACTTGCTGCCAGTACTTTTCCTACTGTTTAATCAGGCACATCTTTTTTCATCAATTGTGTTTTAGTTTTTCAACTGTATTTCAAGTTCCTTCCAGTTTTAAAAATGACCAAATGTGCCTTACCTCTCTCATGCATTGACAGAATTGCAATGATCTTTTAAACCTTTATCGGAGAGAGACATGATGGCAGGTCTGTGTAATTACCAAAAAACTTGCAAAAAAAGTAAAATACAGTCATTTGATATAGAATATTGTAGCCACTGACGGTGCATTACCTCTCTATTATTAAGTCTTCTTTTGTAATGAATTGTTAGAAATCTTCTCTGATTGGCATGTTTAGGAAATGTAAACTGCTGAACCTGTTCTGATCCATGTTGCACCACAATTTGTTGCATATTATCATCACACTTTATCCAAGTAGCAGGGTCACTATAGTTGAAGCTAGAGATACTATCACCGCTTTATCCAGCTGGACTTCACATGTTCAACATCTTGAGTATGTTCCTCATACTCTATGTTAGCTATTGAGACTGTAGACAAAACTATTGTCTGCTTCAGTCTCAGGTTGAATCTGTAAAGTAGAGCTACTTTCACCATCCTGATGTTGTGGACGAAGATACTTATGAAAGGAAACTTCTTGCTTTGTTTGTTCCTTTTCCTTTTCAGCCTTCTATTTTTGTTAGTGCTCCAGATAGTTTCTTTTTTCTGTCTGCCATGGGGGAAATTCAAATAAAAAAAAAAAAAACCTTTTTGCTGTAGTGTTTTCATAAATATATACATAAATAACTCACATTTATTAGTATACCTAATCGGGCTCAATAAGACAGCATGCAAGTTCTCCACTTCTACCAGAATGCAAATCACTGAAGAAGCATAATTCTGCTAAACTACAATTATAGCACCACTTAATCCTGTGTTACTCTAATGTTCCTCTCAAGAAAAAAAGATAAGACTTTCTCCAGGTTGTCACCAAAAGCTCTTGCTATCAAAAATATGGTTAATCTAGAATCGGTGTTAAAGAAGAATCGAAGTGGGCTAATGTAAATCTCAAAAAAATAAAAGATACTTAAAACAGTTGTATAGAAAAATGTGAATTAAAAAAATCCCTTTATTTAAATAAATGAAGCTATCTCTGTTATTGTCAGCTTATGTTTATCACTATTTTTATCTACAATATATGTTTTCCCCACTTGAGTTGAGACCTTAGAATTCCCTGATCAACCTATTTTTTAACCCCTGGACAGGATAGGAGAAACACCATCCAAATTGATTTTGATCATTCTTTTTAATCAATACTAGAGTTATGCACAGAACCCCATGTTTTGGTTTTAGTTCTTATTCATCATCATATTTTGGATTCGGCAAAACCAACCTCAAAATATTTTGGTTCGGATTCCTGTAAAGCTGCCAGTGCCAGATACAATTACTTTTAAAATTATTATTATTATTATTATTATTATTATTATTATTATTATTATTATTATGTTCTGCCCTGCAGCATACCCCTCTGCTACTGGACTATATTTAAACAGCGCCACGCACAACATACATTTGTTGTTAATATACTATATATAGTACAACAGTACAGTACACGTACTAATTTACTATCTATGAAGACTGACTCAGTCACTTCTCAGCCCGGCCGGCATCCCTGCTCCTCCTCTCTGAGAGGTGGACAGGGGGTGGGTGCCACGGGTGATTAAGAGGAGGAGCTAAGGGAAGAAGAGAGGTGGTCTGGGGGTGGGTGCCACAAAAGTGATTAGAAAAGTGCACATCAGTGCTGATAACAGGCAGCCCAGGTAGATGCTGCAGCTGCGGGGAGAGAGGAGACCAGTGTGCAGCACTGCCATTGCACACTGTCACAAAGACAGATAGTGCTGGTTGTGGCTGGCTAAACCAGCATTGTGGCTGCCACTAGACCGATTGCAGACCGACAGCACAATGTTATGTTACATTTATCTGCGGCATGTGGCACCCTCCAGTGGCCGGAACCCCTAGGCAGCTGCCTAATGCCTCCTAATGGTGGCGCCAGTCCTGACTATGTCATCCTTTCAATATTTGACTAACAGCTGTAATCCAAGATTACCACTGTTTGTCACTGTGTTGCTCTTGCCATTTTTATATGGCAAGAGCAATGGGGACCCAACAGCAGCCTTTCCAGCTTCAGCAAAGCCTTCCAGGCACTGCCGGGTCCCCACCAGGTGAAACTGGGACATCGCTGGACCTCACCAGGAGAGGTAAGGAATGCTGAATACCAGTGGCATATTTTTTGTATCACTGCAATACTAAAATAAATATGATGCTGGTGTTTAGGTTTGTTCTTAATTAGGGCCCAGTGTTTGAAAAATTACAGCTAGGAACTGATTGGTTGGTACTTTATTTATTTCCAAGACTTAGTACATCTCCCCCTGGTTAACCGTGGAGTACTCATTGCTGCAATCTAGAAACTCACAGTAATAATCCAAGTGAATTTTCTGACAGTCACAGCAATATCTGGCCAATCTCAAACAGATGATAATAAAGAGTTGTACCCATCCTATCTACACTTACAACTGAGGCATATCTGCAGGGGCGCAGAGAAAGGAGGTGAGTGGTTACTAAATACCCAAGTCCATGCTTGTTGGAGGGGCCTGGGTCTGCTCCCCCCTCTTCTTACCTGTCAGCGCCAGCAGTCTTTCTCCCCAGCCCAGCACACGCTGCTGTGTGCTGGGCTGGTGTGGGTCCAGTCTCCTCTACCTTCATGATACGTGGGTTAGGTCATTCACACTGAATTGCCTCCCGTTCTTTCCTCCTGGATCTGCCCCTGTGCAGCACACGTGTATACTGTTTTTTTAAAAAAAATTTGTAGGGAGCTTGGCCACGCCTCCGGTTAGGTCAGGAGCCCTGCCCCCCTCTCTATGACCCTGCTTATCTGGGCTGGAATGGGGCATTCTCAGGGAGGCAGTGTTCAGTGTGGTTGTGTCAATGCAATTGTTGGTTGTGCAGATATGGGGGTAAGTGATAATTGTTTAAAATCAAGTGCAGTACTGTGCAGACTCCATGCTAGTTCACATGGGAAGGCTTCATACCCTAACCAAGATGGATGTCAAATCTAGTACTGCACATGGTCTCTGCCATCTTGTCACTGTGTATGAGTGATGCAGTGGTACACGCTTGTGTACCACTTAGCTCCAGTGTGCCCTGCAATTTACCTGCTCCAAAAGCATTTCCAAAGTGATCCTGCATGGCTACCCGCATCCTGCATACACTCACAGGCTGGTGAACTGTATGACACCCCGCTCCGCACAAGGGGCCTGATTCAGAGTTGGGAATAGAGTTAGAAATAGCAAGTAACTGTGTACCTGGATAAACCATGTTGCAATGTAAGGGGGTCAAATACATAAATTGTTTTTTGCATGCAGAGTAATTACTGGCTGCTTCTACATGGAGCCCAAAAATACAGAAAAGCTTTATTTTTACACTGCAACTTAGATATCAGTTTGGACACAACCCTCCCACATCTAATCTCTCTGCACAATTTACATCTGCCCCACCTGCAGTGCAGCAGGGTTTTACCAAGATGCGTAGTTACTTGCTCTTTCTGCTGTACCCATTATTTATTTTACTTCCTCAATAAACCACTCCACTGGTTAAGTATCTGGGTTGTACATAGTTGTAAGACATACTCAGGTGTGTGCAGATACTCTGCTCCATCCATAAGCCTATACACACATCATTTCCCAAAAGGTTATGGCCCCAGGCACACAAAGTTTAAGTACACAAGCCCTAAGCTACAAGAAAACCCAGGGCAGCACACAGATGCCATCTTAAGCACATATACAGTGCAGACTGCCATAGAACAGAGAGTGCAGATTGCACAGACTGTTTCCAGTGCAGTGTAGGAGCAGTGAAGTATCTGGGCTGTTCGTAGTTGTAAGGCATCCACTGGTGTATACAGTTTCTCTGCTCTATCCTTAAACCTGTACACACACCATTGTCCAACAATAATGCAGTTGTTTGAAGGCGGATCATTTGCCCTTAGTATAGGGGAGGTGTAAGTGCACAGTGATGAAGGTAACTAGTACCAAACTATAGGTACACATAGGGGTAGAGCACCACAAGGAACATACAACTATTCTTATTTGCAAATATACACATTTTTGCTGAAATATAATTTTCTATTAGAACAAAGCTCTCCGTCCACTGATGGGTATTTGGTGCATGCTCAGAACAATGAAAAAGAAATGTACAGTGTTTAGACACTTGCTAAGTGCATCAATTTTTCATCCAACATACAAGTCGATGTGATGTCTTCATATAGAAGTTGAAGAATAACAATGTCAGCCATGTAGCTAAAGCGTTGTGGGTCTCAGGACAACATCTGTGTATGCTTTTCTAGCTTCAGAGCACAGTATAGACATAATGGTGCACTGTATCATTATTCCAGCACATCCAACCCTTGTTCTAAATATACATTTCTGTCAAAGCAATTGAGAAAAAGAATGACAGTAAAAGTTACAAGCTACTGAACAGTATATGTATTTGCAGACTCACAAATAATTTGTAGCATACACGTATCTCTCATGTTGTTATAGAAAATGTAACTAGTTTGGAAATATTGGAAATTTAGTATAAAGGAAAAATTGATTTTTATTACCATTGTAACCCATATTCAGTGTTATCTTAGTAAATATTATAAAATAATTATACACATATATGTATATGTTTTAAAATACTTGTATTTTTATATTGCTATGGGGATTAGGATTACCAACCCAAATCTGTGTATATTTTATGAGTTGTTAGTATAGTATATAGAATATATAATTGGTGACAGTGGTCTTGTTTATTGGGAAATGAAAAGTGACAGAAGCCCCTTGCGCAGAAGGTAGTGTTGGAAGCACCTCGTGCTGGGGCCAATAGAGGGTTCTGGGAAGAGCAGGAGACATCTGGGGATATACAAAAACAATATAACTCCGCACCAGATGGAATAAATGTTTCTTAGTATCTCAGGTCTTTTCTCATCCAATATTTATTTTTATATAGTATATGGTTTTTAAACCTTTCTTGGATATTGATGAGATGCTACCCGCTACTCCACCGACATTAATACCAACACAAGGAAAAGAGAGTATTTGTGTGGGTGCAATAAAGACCTTAATAATATTAAAACTCACTGAATATTTATTGGTATACTTTAAAATAATACCTCTCTTTTTCTTGTGTAAGTGTTAAACATCGAGGGATCTAGCCTTGAGGAGATAAATAGGGCTCTGCTAATGGGGGCCATTAGGTACCTGTAGGGTTGTGATAGACAGAGCCCATGCTCTCACAAAAATCAGTATATTAGGGGTGAGCAGATCAGAGTTCTGCCCCCTTGAAGTGGTAATAGAGTTGTGAAGAGACACACCAGGGGAGAGAGTCTGGTGGTCAGGTGCGTCAGTGTAAAGTTGAATAATCCACAGTGGCCATCTTAGACTCCCTGGAGTTGGGGGGAGGGAGCCCAAGGGAAGTGGGACAGATTGCAGATGGCCCATATCTATCCTACTAGTATTCAGTAATTAGCCACATAATCTGCAGTTCCCTTGGTATTTTGTACACTGGACCATGTATTTTCATGAAGTGAAATACCTTACACAAACAGTGCATTTCCCTGGAATAGAATAAACAGTGGTGAAAGTAAGGCGGTTTGGGCTGGTACGACGTACCATTAAGAAAATACAGGCTGGAATGCCGTACCGCCCGACCGTTTTACCGCTGTGGCACTGCAATTATTACAAAACTATGCCATCTTGCAAGTCACAGTCACAGTGCTTGGTGGCATGACAGCTCCTCTATTTTTGCATAGCTGCAGCCAGGGCTGCCGGGAACACGACACTGAGTGCAGAAATAGGGACGTGTTGCGAGGGAATGCCCTGTGCAACATGTGGCCACGCCCCATGTGATGCATAGTCATGCCCATCAAGATGCATGGCCATTCCCATTTTTGCGCACCTATAAAAAAAATCCTACTTGCACCACTGAAAATAACTGATAATAAATTGGAGCAGCAGCCAGTTGTTAGACTAACCACCATACAGTGTAAAGGTGGCCATACATGGTGAGATTCAACAATTGGTCAGATCAGTTGTATGATTTCCCTTGAAAATTCTTCTCTTCAGATACAGGAAGAATTTTCCTGTATCTGAAGGAAAATGTGAAATATTTTAATTTAAAATGCAACTATTTCACATAAGACCATATGATTTGATCAATCACATCACATATTGTGTGTCATTTCCTACACGATCAGTTGAGATCTCTCTGCAAAACCATCTGATCTGTGATCCAACTAGACGATGACGGGGACGGGCATTGGTCTCGCAGAAGACTCAAAATACAACTATTTTCAAATGATTGGTCTGTCCAACCTGTAGAAACTGCCCAAATTGTGTGATCAATCATCTCGTGTATGGCCAGCATTAGACTGACCTGAATAATAGGGATATTGTTTACTGACTGAACCCCATCAGCTACTGCATAAATACATTGGCGGCTTCATAAGACAGAAAAAGCTTTCAATTAATTGGGGAGGAGCCATATGAAATAGTCAAAAAGAGGAGGGGGGAAAGGGGGAAAATCGACGCACTGACCATCAATAAAGAAAATGTAGTTATTCAGACATATAACCACTGTTCCCTATTCAGATTGAGAAAATACCATAACGGGTAGTGGAGGTGCTCACTAGAGTAGAAACTGGATTGTAAGAAGAAGAAGAAAATAAACTATTTTATGAGCACTCTTAATGAAAAATGAAATAATTAAAACATAACCTTTAATATAACAAGCTAATAATTCTATGACAAAGGACAAAAGACTTGACATTTGACATATAACATGAATACACCCAAAAATATAGTCAGTTATGAGGTCTACAGGTGTATGCTAATTTAGTAATGCATCCTATCTCATGTACGACCCCTTAAATCGACATTTAGTCCAATGGGTGGTAAGTAGAAAGCATAGTCACATACTTCAAAGATATTGTTCATCAAACAAGCGGCGAACATCGAGAGCAGCATAATAAACACATAATACCTCGATGGTACTTTTAAAATCACAACAGTCAGTATAACATGTTGCCTAAAGAAGATGCGTATGCATGCAATGCGTATGCATGCGCAGAATGAAATAATCGGCCGATTGCGATTGTGTGCATAATATTATTAGCAGCTGTGATCCAAGCTGACAGGAGAAAACATCTACAACCTGGTATAGTAAGCTATGAGGCACATTACAAGCTGTTCTATATGCAGAGGAATTTCATTTCATTCAAATGTACTATAAATCTAATGTATTCTTTTTTAAGCATTTTTGTAATTATGTGACATAATTATGTGTTCTATGTAACTGAGTGAAGCTATTGTTAAGAATAGTCCTAAGCAAATTTCCAACAGAATGATTGACATTATTGGGCAAATATTTATATTTCCGGGGTATCAAATTCCTATTTTGTTAGCAATGAATTAAACAAATAGTTATTTCAAATTGTCTTTCTATATAAGAAAACATTAAATTGCAATTGCAATGCAAAGTTGAACAATTATTTTAAAATACATTTGTTTTTATAAATTGTTGTTTGGTAACAAATTTTTAAATGTTTTCAGTTTACAACAAAAACGTAGTGAATTAAGGTCTATTTACTAAACAGAATTTTACAAATTTAGAGATTTACAGCAGCAATTTTTTATTTTTGTTTTTTTTAAAAAGAGGCGATTACTTGTATATTAATATATGTGCACCTCGGCATAATGTGAGAAACAGGTCATTAGTGATTAAAACGTGCCGGACTTTTCAGATGCATGTCATCAACCTTGTGGTAGTGACTGGCAATTTAATGTACAAAATAAGGTTTTTACAGATATAAATATACGTGACTATCCATTCTCTTAAACCCCTTTGAAAAGTGATCTAAGCAGTAGCGTTCCTAGCCTGCCCTGGTAACGACGATTGTGGACGGACAAGCATGGCCTCCACACAAAAGCCAGGCTATGGCACGCTGAGCTGGTGACACTATCTGCAACATGTGGTCCTCCTGTCATAATGTCACATGGCCATACAGAAGCATGTTCAGCATGGGGCTGTATTAATTAGTGGAATCACTAGGGCTCCTCCCAACAACAGTGGGTGTTGCAGTAATAATAGTTAATATACACAAATCATAATTGCTGGCTGTGTCACTACTGGTTCCAGCAACATGGCAACCGTAAACTACAAGTTCCAGCATTATCATGGCTGTCAAATCATGCTGGCACTTGTACAACTTCATGCATCACCATGAGCTGGCATCCAGTGCCCAATAAGACCTGTAGTGTACTTGGAATACTCACACCATGATAAAATATTTTATGAAATTAAACACTCTTTTTCCTATATATAACACACCTGAATCCTTGGATGGGGTTATTTTCTGTTTTTCAGCTTTTAATCTAGTTGGAAAAATAATAAGTAAACCTACACTGCCCTGTAAAGAGATCTGTCTTGCATGACAACCCAGATCACTTGTCAGTAACCAACCAAACAGACCGATTTAACTCTTTGACTGGTCAGAGCATGTGAAAGCCATTCTGATTGGCTAGTAGTGGCTCAATCCCAGGAGAGAATTAGGAGCTATGAACCACATTGATATACTGTAATCCTTCATAATAAATCAAGACTATTTTGTTAATTGATAACATGTACCAGTTAACTACATTGTGCCAAAGTAGTTCATAGCAATCCCACATGGGGCTTAGCCACTACTAACCAATCAGAGCGGCTTTGATCATTTACTAACAACCAGGAGGGCTCCTCGCCTGGCTGTATTCATGATCTACTTTATAAGTCTTTTAATTTTTTATTTCCACGTTTGGATTAAAAGCTGCAAGACAGTAGATGACCATTTCTGATTCTGCCCACCTCCCCAGTGAAGTAGACAGGAGAGAGCTGTGATGCGGTGAATTGCATGAATATAACCCCACCCTTATTGTATGACACCTTGCAAAAGGACTCCGAAAGGAAGTTAACTAGCAAAATGCTATGTGTCTTGCATCTTAATGAATTCCTTTTTAGACGTAATAAAAATTTTACCATGTAAGCCAACCATGTATAAAAAATAGGGATGAGTGGGGTTCGGATTTCTGAAATCCGAACCCCCCCCCCCCCGAGCCCCACCGATCCAAGCCGGGAACCAAGTCAGGCTCGGGTTTTCCCACCTGGCTCAGATCTGAAATCGAGGCAAAACGTCATCATTCCACTGTCGGCTTCTCATGGGTTTTGGATTCTATAAAGGTCCCGTAATCGCTGCCATTTTTCATTCAGGCTGTGGAGTGTGCAGAGTTAGGGGACTGGGAGCTCAGTGTTGTGTGTTAGACTGTTAGACTTAGTTAGAAGAATACAAAATAATAAAGTACTTCTGGCTGGCTACTGTGAAGTAGGAGGGAGGGAGCTTGGAGCTGTTGCTGACGCTGACCATAGGGGCTGGCTGGCTACTGTTGTCCATATACAAAACATAGGGGCTGACTGGCTACTGTTGTCCTTGTCCATATATTGGCTGGCTGTTGTCCTGTCCATAGGGGCTGGCTGGCTGGCTGTAGTGCTTTGTTGTCCAGGGGGTGCCCTGTCTGCTGTAGGGGTATGCTCATACAAATAATTTTTACAGGGGCTGCCCTGTCTGCCTAAGGGGTACGCTCTTACATATAATTTTTAACTGGGGGTGCCCTGTCTGCTGTAGGGGTACGCTCTTACAAATCATTTTTAAAGGGGGTGCCCTGTCTGCTGTAGGGGTACACTCATACAGATAATGTTTACAGGTACCCTGTCTGCTGTAGGGGTACGTTCATACAAATAATTTTTAAAGGGGCTGCCCTATCTGCTGTATGGGTACGATCTTACAAATGATTTTTACAGGGGGTGTCCTGTCTGCTGTAGGGGTACACTCATACAAATATTTTTACAGGGGGTGACCTGTCTGCAGTAGCGGTACGCTCATACAAATAATTTTTACAGGGGCTGTACACTGCCCTTCAAAATAATTTTTACAGGGACTGTCCTGTGGGTTGTACGCTACCCTTCATCAAAATAATTTTTACAGGGGCTGTCCTGTGGGTTGTACGCTGCCCTTCATCAAAATAATTTTTACAGGGGCTGTCCTGTGGGTTGTACGCTGCCCTTCATCAAAATAATTTTTACAGGGGCTGACCTGTGGGTTGTACGCTGCCCTTCATCAAAATAATTTTTTACGGGGTTGTATGCTGCCCTTCATCAAACTAATTTTGACAGGGGCTGTCCTGTTGGTTGAATGCTGCCCTTCATCAAAATAATTTTTACAAGGGTTGTACGCTGCCCTTCATCAAAATATTTTTACAGGGGCTGTCCTGTGGGTTGTAAGCTACCCTTCATCAAAATAATTTTTACAGGAGCTGTCCTGTGGGTTGTACGCTGCCCTTCATCAAAATAATTTTTACAGGGGCTGTCCTGTGGGTTGCACACTACCCTTCATCAAAATAATTTTTACAGGGGCTGTCCTGTGGGTTGTACGCTGCCCTTCATCAAAATACTTTTTACAGGGGCTGTCCAGGACAAAAGTCCATGAAAGATGATGTTTGTCCATGAAAGATGACATTTTGCCTCTTTCTGAGACCCGATCTTTGGTGGGAAAATTCCGAATTTGGTGGGAAAATCCAAACTAATTCCAGCCTGCACATCCCTAGTCTCTGCTACTGTGGTAACTCTCCTTTTGATAAGGATGAGAGCTATGGCTTCTACTGGAACGGTGGCTGGAAAAGGAATCATATCTGTGTGGGGGAGAATGATCGGATCCGTGACTGTACCGACTTTGGTGAGGCATATAATGGGATGGTGAGTAACTGGGTTGGGCCATCATTGCTGTGCTGGATCCATGAGGGGTTTCCGACCTATAGAAGTTATTCATCATTGCTTGTTTTTGAAGATTGTCTTTAGAAGAGTAAGATCTCTGATAGTTTGGAACAGGAGGTGAAAGTTTAGATTATTTTGTGAACTCCCCATTGCCATCATGCCTGCGGTCATGTGTTGATGGACTGTTTCCAGTGAAACTGCCAATTCCTTGTGGTGAGTAGACTGCGCTATTTGTTTCTGCTGAGCCATGTCTGCTTCCTGATCTGAATTGAATTTTCAGTGGCCTCCCAAACAGTTTGATTCCATTTAAGAAACTCATTCCATAGGGAAAAGACTCCTCATGTTTGAAATTGGCAAAAGCAAATTGTTTCGACTTTCCATCCTTGTCCTTTGGTATTTTAATGTTAATTGCAGGACCAGCCTGCAGAAACAGCTCGAACAGAATCTCCTCGGTGGCCCTGGGATCTAAGTTCCCCACGAACAGCGTCCTATCAGCCTCGGTGGCTCTGATCTCTCTCCTGAGTCCCGTCCTGTGTGCCCAGCAGCAGCAGTCGATGGGTGATGCGATAAGTCACCACGCAGCGCCTTTTGGGGCCTAGTTTTTCAAACAGCCATCCTGTCTGCCACTCAGGGCTGCCATCAGAAATCGTGGGGCCCGGTACTGACAAAGACGGCAGGGCCACCCCGGGGGATGGCGCAGTGGTGGGAGGAGCTGTGTATAATGTGGGTGGGGCTACACAGGGTGGGGGGGTGGCGTCAATTAGTGCATCACCCAGTTTAAAAATTCTCAAAGTTTGGGGTGGGGAAGACAGGATTGGAGTGGGTGGCACAGGGCTGGGAAGGCTGGACTGGGAGGGCACAGGGAAGTTTGGACTGGGGGTGCACAAGGCAGGGAAGGCTGGACCTTAATTGGGGGGCACAGGGCAGAGAAAGCTGGCTGGACTGGGGGGGTGGTAGGAAAGGCTAGGTACACTAGTGGGGAGGCACAGGGCAGAGAAGGTTGGACTGGGCTGGGGGACAGGGCAGGGAAGACTGGCTGGATTAGGGGGGGCACAGGGCAGGGAAGGCTGGCTAGACTAGGGGAGCATGGGGCAGGGAAGGCTGGCTGGACTAGGGGAGCATGGGGCAATGAAGGCTGGCTGGACTAGGGGAGCATGGGGCAGGGAAGGCTGGCTGGAGTAGAGCGTTAGGGCAGGGAAGGCTTGCTGGTTTCTTGCAGTAGGTGGAGCGGAGGGGCACAGGGCAGGGACTCTTCCTACCTTGTTTCTTCAGAGGGCCCGGGCTGGGAGACAGCAGTGCAGAATATATGAATCGGCAGCCGGGTAGACACATGGCAGCCAGCGGTAATTGAAATACGACGCTGCCCGCGAGCCAATCACAGCTCATGGACCGGCAGCCAATCAGGAGCGGCCGCAATGGCTGCTCCTGATTGGCTGCCGGTCCGCGAGTTGTAAGTCTTGCGGCCGGCACCATATATCAAATACCGGCAGCGGCGCTGTGTTTCCCCGGCTGCTGATTCCTATACTCTGCACTGCTGTCTCCCGGGCACCCGCTCTCTCCGGGCCCGGGACTCCGGGCCCGGCAGTCCCACCCTGACGGCGGCCCTGCTGCCTCTGCAGTGCCACTCCTAGATGGCCCACATGTTTGTGCCGCCCACTTGTGTCGCTTAGCATAGTCATCCAGGTGAGTTGTTCAGAATAGACTGGAAATTAATGTTATTGAGGTTAATAATAGCGAAGGAAGAGAAAAAAAAAATTCTGTGGTTTTAGCTGTTTTTATGCTTTTTTTCAAAAAAATACAGATCCAAAACACAAAACCTGGAAGGTTGGTTTTCGCAAAACCAATCCAGATCCAAAACATGTAGAAAGATCCAGATCCAAAACCAAAACAAAAAAACACAAAAAGTGGCCGGTGCACACCCCTAATAAAAAAGACGATGAAACTATTTGTAGTGTAGCACTTTTAGAATGATTGTGGAGCCTGGAGCTATAGAGGTACAAGTTTACACTGTATAAATATCACAATGATGTCACAGGCAGACAGTGCAGATACACACCGGTCTTGCTGCTTTCTTTTTCAAAAACATAATGATTGCTTTAATAGTGGATATAGAGCAGGAATATTATCCCAGGAACATATACAAATATTTAGTGAAACAGCAATTAACATAAAACCCTGTTTCCAAAAGTTAGAAAAATGAATGCTAATGGTAAGTTCAAATTGATGGTAAATGTTACTGGGAAATGATTTGAAGGTGCGAAGAGTCACACAGACTGTAAATCAAAACGATACCAACTTTCAATACATTTAATATGGATTTCATTACACTCAGGAATTATAATATTAACATCATGTTCTTTGAACCGAATGAAGCTAATTGACAAGCAAGAAACAAGGCCAGTTGAACCTGAATATTAAAATTCCCGACTTACAACAAAAAAGCCTTCAATCTAAAGATGATATTGCATTTATACAGGATGATAAAAGTCTCAGGGCTCGACTCAGACCCGCTCGCTAGATGCGCATGCTCGCACCCAGCGTATGCAAATCTGGCACACACCCAGCAAGACAGGCGACCGCATTGCAAGGCATAAGCACGTGCGATCACTTGCATGTAGACACCCACCAGCTTGTCTTAAGGCAACTTGCGCAACGTCATCTCCTGGAAGTGTACGCAACCATCGGTACATCGGGTAACAGGAAGCGAACGCAGCACTTGAGGTTGACTATACCCTACCGCAAGCACTGCGAGCACTTCAGTGTGAAATACAACCAGGTGACGTGTACTATGATGCCGCCTGTTAATAATGCACGCCTCTGAAACGGCATTAAGACGCTCAGGCACGCCTGCGCTCGCACATCCACCCACCTACCCCCCCCCCCCGTTGTTAATGACCGGCCCCTGTCACCACCCACAAATGGTCTCTCCTGTCACTCATTCTGCTGGGCAGTCTATGTGCAGCGAGCAAACACTTCCCGATCTCTCGCACTAGTTCGTGCATGCGCACTGTGAAGCATACGCAGAATGCGACAATCGGCCAGCTATGAGCGAACGCATCCTAGCAAGCGGGTCTGAATCAGGTCCTCAGAGCTGAAGTGGAAGAACAGAGAAGACAGGGAAAAAAAGATAATTTAAAATAGATAAGTGGGACTTTGATAATAGTGAAATTTATACCTGGAAACACTTGTACAGATGATAAAAAAAAATACAATGGCCTCGAATTCTACATTGAAAACTAAAGATGTAGGGTTACTGCCAGTAGAGATATTTATTAATTTTCTGCAGAAAGTACCTATTAATTTCATATTTTTTAATGGAATACCTAGAATAACGCAGCATGTCAGAAGTTATGTGCCTGTATGTCAGACCTAATGTTTCACCCTTGGCTTTCCTGCTACCTCATCATGGAGTAAATAAGTCCCCTAGCCAAATAGTGGGTAGAAGATGCACCATTTTGTTACATACTGTATAGAAACTAGGGGTGTGCACCGGCCACTTTTCGTGTTTTGTGTTTTGGTTTTGGATCTGGATCTTTCTTCGTGTTTTGGATCTGGATTGGTTTTGCCAAAACCACCCTTCGGTGTTTTGGGTTCTGGGTTTTGTGTTTTGGATCTGTATTTTTTTTTAAAAAAGCATAAAAACAGCTAAAATCACAGAATGTGTTGATTTTTCTGCTCCTATGCTATTATTAACCTCAAAAACCTTAATTTCCACTCATTTCCAGTCTATTCTGAACACCTCACACCTCACAATAGTGTTTTTATGTCCAAAAGGTTGCACCGAGGTAGATGGATGACTATGCTAAGCGACACGAGTGGGCGGCACAAACACGTGGCCCATCTAGGAGTGACACTGCAGTGGCAGACAGGATGGCAGTTTGAAAAACTAGGCCCCAAACAGTACATAATTCAAAGAAAAAAAGAGGTGCAAGATGGAATTGTCCTTGGGCCCTCCCACCCACCCTTATGTTGTATAAACAGGACATGCACACTTTAACAAACCAATCATTTCAGCGCCAGGGTCTGCCACACGACTGTGGCTGAAATGATTGGTTCGTTTGGGCCCCCACAAAACAAGCTGGCAATTAATCTGTCCCTGCACAAACTGGCTCTACGGAGGCAAGATGTCGTCCTCATCCTCATCCACCGATTCCTCACCCTCTTCAGTGTTGTGTACATCCTCATCCTCACAGAGTATTAACTCGTCCCCGCTGGAATCCACCACCACAGGTCCCTCTGTACGTTCTGGAGGCTGGTCTCCCTGGAAGAGTTGATAATTCATTTTTATGAACATCATCTTATCCACATTTTGTGGAAGCAACCTCCTACGCCTTTCGCTGACAAGGTTCCCGGCTGCACTAAACACTCTTTCGGAGTACACACTGGAGGGGGGGCAACTCAGGTAAAATAGAGCCAGTTTGTACATGGGCCTCCAAATTGCCTCTTTTTCCTGCCAGTACAGGTACGGACTGTCTGACATGCCTACTTGGATGCTGTCACTGATGTAATCCCCCACCATTCTGTCAATGGTGACAGTATCATATGCAGTGACAGTAGACATGTCAGAAATTGTTGCCAGGTCCTTCAGTCCGGACCAGATGTCCAAACTTGGTCCTGCCTGCCCTGCATCACCGCCAGCGGGTTGCTTAGGATACCTAAGTTTTTTCCTGGCAGCCCCAGTTGCGGGAGAAAATGAAGAAGAAGCTGTTGACGTGTCACGTTCCGCTTCAGCTGACAGTGTGTTCACCAGCAGGTCTTTGCACCTCTGCAGGCTTGTGTCGGCCGGAAAGAGAGACACCACGTAGGCTTTAAACCTAGGATCGAGCACGGTGGCCAAAATGTAGTGGTCTGATTTCAACAGATGGACCACCCTGGAATCCTGGCAAAGCGAATGAAGGGCTTCATCCACAAGTCCCACATGCCGAGCGGAATCGCTCCGTCTTAGCTCCTCCTTCACTTTCTCCAGCTGCTTCTGCAAAAGCCTGATGAGGGGAATGACCTGACTCAAGCTGGCAGTGTCTGAACTGACTTCACGTGTGGCAAGTTCGAAGGGCTGGAGAACCTTGCACAACACGGAAATCATTCTCCACTGCGCTTGAGTCAGGTGCATACCCCTTCCTTTGCCTATGTCATAGGTGGATGTATAGGCTTGTATGGCCTTTTGCTGCTCCTCCATCCTCTGAAGCATATAGACGGTTGAGTTCCACCGCGTCACAACCTCTTGCTTCAGGTGATGGCGGGACAGGTTCAAGAGTGTTTGCTGGCGCTCCAGTCTTCGGCACGCAGACGCTGAATGGCGAAAGTGGGCAGAAATTTTTTGGGCCACCCAAAGCGTCTCCTGCACGCCCCTGTCGCTTTTCAGAAAATTCTGCACCACCAAGTTTATTGTGTGAGCAAAACATGGGACGTGCTGGAATTTGCCCAGATGTAATGCCCGCACAATATTGGTGGCATTGTCAGATATCACAAATCCCCAGGAGAGTCTAAGTGGGGGTAAGCCACTGGGCGATGATATCCCTCAGTTTCTCTAAGAGGTTGTCGGCGGTGTGCCTCTTACTGAAACCGGTGATACACAGCGTAGCCTGCCTTGGAACGAGCTGGCGTTTCTGAGATGCTGCTACTGGTGACGCTGCTGCTGTTGCTGCGTAAGGTGATACATCTACCCAGTGGGCTGTCACAGTCATATAGTCCTTAGTCTGCCCTGTTCCACTTGTCCACATGTCCGTGGTTAAGTGGACATTGGGTACAACGGCATTTTTCAGGACACTGAGGACACTTTTTCTGACGTTTCTGTACAGTCTCGGTATCGCCTGCCTAGTGAAGTGGAATCTAGACGGGATTTGGAACCGGGGACATACTACCTCCATCAATTGTCTAAATCCCACTGCACTAATGGCAGATACCGGACGCACGTCTAACACCAACATAGCAGTCAAGGCCTCAGTTATACGTTTTGCTTCAGGATGACTGCTGTCGTACTTCATCCTCCTCGCTAAGGACTGTTGGAGGGTCAATTGTTTAGTAAAAGTAGTGGTGTTCCTACTTCCTATCTGGGATGATGAACGACTCCCAGCAGCAGCAACAGCAGCAGCGGCAGCAGGAGGCGTAGCAATGCAGGATCCTCCGGAGTCATCCCGGATAGGAGAGTCAGTCATGCCAGTGACATGGCCTGCAGGACTACTTCCGATCCTGACTAAGGAGGAAATTGACGAGGAGGGAGTTGACGGTGTGGTTTGCAGGCGCTTGGATACAACAGGACAACGGGATTTAGGTGTCCCTGGACTGCTTACGGTCTTAGCCAAAGTTTCTGAACGTGACAGTAACTTATTATAAACACGCTGCAGGTGCCGTATAAGGGAGGATGTTCCTAGGTGGTTAACGTCCCTACCCCTACTTATTCCACCTTTACATATGGTACATATGGCAAGACAGTTGTTGTCCGGATTTCGATAGAAATATTGCCAGACCAAAGAGGTGGAATGTTTGGTCTTCTGCCCAGACATGACCGTGATGGGCTTTTTCATCCCATGGACAGCTGTCTCCCCCAGAGCCTGATTTAAACAAACCACATCACCATCAGAATCCTCCTCGCCAACTTCCTCCTCAGCGCCAGCTACACCAGTATCCTCATCCTGTTGTACTTCAACAGTGACATCTTCAATTTGCATATCAGCAAGTGGACTGTGGGTGCTCCTTTCAGCACTTGCAGGGGGTGTGCAAATGGTGGAAAGAGCCACCTCTTCCCGTCCAGTGCTGGGAAGGTCAGGCATCGCAACCACCACCACACTTGGACTCTCCTTGGGGATTTGTGATATCTTCTTAGAAAGCACAGTTCTTCGCTGTGCTTTTGCCAGCTCTACTCTTCTGATTTTTTTAGTGGGAGGAGGGCTTCCATCGTCATGTGAAGCTGAACCACTAGTCATGAACATACTAGGGATCGACCTTAGCCATTCCTTGCCACTCCGTGTCGTAAATGGCATATTGGCAAGTTTACGTTTCTCTTCAGATGATTTAAATGTTTTTTTCAAGGTCACTTTCCTGAACTTTGTCATTTGGGATTGTATGTGCCCTCTACTATGACATTGGGCATCGGCCTTGGCAGACGACATTGATGGCATGTTATCGTCTATGTCATGACTAGTGGCAGCAGCTTCAGCACTAGGAGGAAGTGGTTCTTGATCTTTCTCTATTTTATTTTTATCGAAGAAAGTTTGGTCCTCCATTTATGTTATATCGATTTGATATATACGTGCGGCTAAACACAGAAAATATTTTTTTATTTTTGCTGGAGAGTAGTGCACTTTGTGGGTTACACCACCCTTTAAGAAATGAGCCAGCCGGCTCTTTACTTATGGGACACAGGCGCACGCTTGGCGCAGCTCCTTTGTTGATGCACGTGTGGCTACTGCGCACACAATTCACAAACACAGAAAAAATATTTTGTTATTTGGTTTGGAGTGTACTTTGGGGGTTACAGCACCCTTTAACGGTCAAGCCAGCCAGCCCTTTACTTATTACACAGGCGCACGCTTGGCACTACTTTGTTGATGCACGTGCGGCTACTGCGCACACAATTCACAAACACAGAAAAAATATTTTTTTTTTGGTTTGGACTGGAGTGTACTTTGGGGGTTACAGTACCCTTTAACGGTCAAGCCAGCCGGCCCTTTACTTATGACACAGGCGCACGCTTGGCACTACTTTGTTGATGCACGTGCGGCTACTGCGCACACAATTCACAAACACAGAAAAAATATGTTGTTATTTGGTTTGGAGTGTACTTTGGGGGTTACAGCACCCTTTAACGGTCAAGCCAGCCGGCCCTTTACTTATGACACAGGCGCACGCTTGGCACTACTTTGTTGATGCACGTGCGGCTACTGCGCACACAATTCACAAACACAGAAAAATTATTTTGTTATTTGGTTTGGAGTGTACTTTGGGGGTTACAGCACCCTTTAACGGTCAAGCCAGCCGGCCCTTTACTTATGACACAGGCGCACGCTTGGCACTACTTTGTTGATGCACGTGCGGCTACTGTGCACACAATTCACAAACACAGAAAAAATATTTTGTTATTTGGTTTGGAGTGTACTTTGGGGGTTACAGCACCCTTTAACGGTCAAGCCAGCCGGCCCTTTACTTATGACACAGGCGCACGCTTGGCACTACTTTGTTGATGCACGTGCGGCTGCTGCGCACACAATTCACAAACACAGAAAAAATATTATTTTTTTAGCACTTGGGGGGAGCACCCCTGATGGACAGAGCACCCCCTGGACAACACTACAGCACCCCTTTAGGACTGGGACACTGCACAGGACTTTGGAGTGGACACAGCCCCTATGGAGAACTGACTGCACAACACAGTCCACCCAGCCCCTATGGACTTTGAAGTAGTGGACACAGCCCCTATTAACAACAGCAGCACAGCACAACACAGCCAGCCCCTATGGACTTTGAAGTAGTGGACAACAGCAGCACAGCACAACACAACACTACTCTGCACTACACTACACTACACAGCCCAGCCAGCCCTAACTCCCACCCTCCCTCTTCACTGTCCACAGCCGAGTGAGAAAATGGCGCCGACGCGGGTACCTTATATAGGATCCAAAACCCGCGAGACCCGGAAGGCGGGATGATGACGTTTTGCCTCGATTTCAGATCCGAGTCAGGCTGGAAAAGTCGAGCCTGACTCGGATCGGCCTCGGATCGGGGGGGCTCGGGGGGGTTCAGATTTCAGAACCCGCTCACCCCTAGTCACTAATAACTGACTCATATCCACTTGATTTATTGGTCCCACACATTCATATAGTGTGTGTTATATTCTGATGTACCTAACCTTAGCTACTTACCTCTCTGGTGGTGTGCACGGCTCCCGTTCATCTCCCCACCATGTTTGCACTGGGGAGGGAGTTGCTGGTAGTCAAGGGGGCTGCTCTGAGGGGAGGTGGCTGCTGGGAGCTGTAGTTCTCCCTGCTGCTGCCTTTGGGGGAGGTCACACACGGGGGTCACACAGACACTCATACACACACACACACACACACACACAATCACTCACACACACACATATTGACACACATGATGTCAAAAAAGAGGAACCAAGACCTTGGTGCTGGACGCCAGATGCATCTTTAAGCAGCAGGGTTGCCGGAAGCAAGATACAGGACCTACTGGGGCGGCCCCCTTGGCCTTGAGATCTGTAAATCCCTAGTTACAGCCCTGACACTTCTCAATGATCAACTAAATTAGGTCCACTGTGGTTTTCGTTCCCAAAAGTAACCCCTATAGCTTTGCCCGACAACTGAAGCCATGTTCATATGATGTTAGTTATTGTAACCTGTGGGCTACAGTCTGCACATTTCATTAGGAGATTGTATATGCGATCACTTTACGTCTTACTGATTGCCGGGCTGGGCTATTATTTAGAAATGATACATTTAGGCGAACAATAATATAATATAATAAATATGCTTCTTAGTGAACCTTTCATCCAATATACATAATATAAGGAATCATTAAAAATAGCGTTCCTTTTAAATTAATAAATTTTTAAGAATGGGTTATCCCTGGAAATTTGTTACAGTTGGCCACTATGTAATTATTTTAAACTGCCAAAATTTGATTTGATCATGCTGAACAAACCGACCATGGAAAGTGACTGACCAACGATACCAATGGCAAGCTTGTAAGCGCATCAACGGTCCAGGAAGGAGGACAGGGGATACAATGCGGCCATTCAGCTCACTCCCCAGAACATCTGGTTCTATCTCATTTGGCCCTCTGTGTGTGGAGACAGCTGTGCCCGAAGCAAGTATCTACAAATTAGATCACTCAAGCATGGTGCCAGGCATGACTGTTTGATCAGTTTAATTGTGCAGGGCGCCATCCAAAGTGGCACCATCCAATCAATATTTCGGTTGAAATGGTGAGTCTGGGAGAAGAAAATGTATGCGTTGTTGCTGTTTCCATGAAAAAAATACATTGGATGAACATTATTCATCTTGCTGATGTTTAGAATACTCATCAGGTAACTGTAAGTCAGTAGCCTGCCATAATGTCAAGCCAATTTCTCTGTGGCCACATTACAGTAGAAGTAATCATTTAACACCATCTACAAATACAAATAAAAGTAATAGAAAATGTATTTTTTTGAAGTTTGTGCAGTTTACATGAATTTGTATATTTGTAACAGGTCATGCGATGGCTACTTATTGCTCATGATTCAATGAAATTACCAATTGGTTTGTCTGCAGGCACAATATTGAGGAAATGTACAGGATATTGATAGTGGTGTAGCCAGTTTTTGACATGAGGGGAAGCAAGTATGTAAAAAATAGCGGCCCAGGCGGCTTCCTATGTGCCCCTATATAAAGACCATCAGGCCCCCACATGCCCCCCTACCTGTATGTCCTGTTTTGTTCCCCATCTCATCTGTATGCCCATTATTGTTTCCTTCATAGATAAATCAGTTGCATGGGTTGGTGCATAATCAACAGAGCTGGGTGGCGCACAGCACTACAATTCCTTATAGCACCTCTTGCCGGCACCAGGCAGGAAGTAGAGCAGGGCTCTGTGCCGCCGGCACCAGGAAGTAGAGGCCCTGTCTAGACAGGATGCTCCAGACGGTACCCTGCAAGCCAAATGTAGGTGCTGTGGAGCAGCGACGGTGTCGTGGGCAGCTCCATTGTTCACACACCCCTAAGTATGGCTCTGTTAGTGACAATGACTCTGGCATAACTACAAGTGTGTTACTAGTGTTTTAGTATCACATATTCCTATTAAATGGAAAGAGACCTGCCCAGTCACACTGTTGTAGGGATTACAGTATTTCTACCATAGTATTTTCCGATTTAATTTCCATTAACAAGGTAGAAATCAAAGTATCTTGTAAATCTCGACATCAAAAATTATTGGCAGCTGTGTCTTCCACCTAATTCCCTGTGCAGAAATCAAGGACTGTGGGAGGAAGCCATAGCACCTGAAGGAAAATCATGCATACATGGGAGGACACACAAACACAAACTCCACACAGATAGTGCCTTGGTCAGGATTGGATTTAGAATAAACGTTCTCTACTGTAAGTGTCTCTCCTAGTTCGCCCTGTTAAATATTTGAATATTACCAAGCAGAGCATAAAGTAAACCATTTGATCACAGGAGTATACAGAAAGCACAATTGTGCTCATTTCCAGAACTGAAACTCCTTAAGTATAGTACTTATAAGCACATGTGGGGCCTTTAAAGGAGATTGCCAGTTTTGGACAACTTCTGTTTATTACTTACCCACCTGTGTAGTAATCTGGGGTGGGGGAGTCTATTACATGAAACCTGGATTTGCTGGATGTTGTAACTGAGCTTACAAAATATTCCTCTCCCATAGATCTGAACAGAAAGTTACTTGTGGGGTGTGCAGGTTCTCAGCCTTTTGGCTAAGATCGAGTGTATTTTGTGGGTTCCTCCAGTAGATGATTGGCCGTCACCTGGTCCTCTAGGCAAGAGATCTTCTGCCTAAAGCCTGAGGTGCTACGTGCCCCTGGTCAGTGGCGGGCTGGGCCGGGGGGCAGGGTGCCATGTGCCCCCACGGGCCGCAACGTCATGCGGGCCGCGGGCCGGTGCAGTCTGTGACACAGACTGCACCGCATGTGTAGCGCTGACTGGACGGAGTTTGGTCAGCGCTACACAAGTGACAAACACACAGCCGCCAGCTCCGGCAGCTGTGTGTTTGATCAGCAGCCAATGAGAGTCTGTCAGACTCTCATTAGCTGCTGCTGCGCCCACTGCAGGAGCCACTCCATCTTCCGGCTCCCGCAGTGGGCAATGGGAGAGGCGTCATGACGTCATATGATGTCTCTCCCATAATGCAGAGCGGCCCGGGAAGGACAGACGGAGGAGCGGATGGCGACGACGGGAGCGGGGATTCAGGTAAGTGTTTTTTTTGTTTTTGTTTTTTATATTATGTGTGTCTACTGGGGGGGGGGGGTCTGGCACTACTGGGAACACTACAAAGGGGGGGACAACTACTACTGGGGGCACTACAAGGGGGATGGGGGACTACTACTACTGGGGACTACTACTACTGGGGGCACTACAAGTAGGGGACTACTACTACTGGGGACTACTACTATTGGGGACACTACAAGGGGGGGACTACTACTGGGGGCACTTCAAGGGGGGGACTACTACTACTGGGGGCACTACAAAGGGGGGAGACTACTACTGGGGGCACTACAAAGGGCGGGACTACTACTACTAGGGGCACTACAAAGGGGGGGCACTACAAAGGGGGGGGGACTACTGCTACTGGGAGCACTACAAAGGGGGGGGGGTACTACTGGGGTCACTACAAGGGGGGGACTACTACTACTGGGGGCACTACAAGGGGGAGCTACTACTACTGGGGGCACTACAAGTAGGGGACTACTACTACTGGGGGCACTACAAGTGGGGACTACTACTACTGGGGGCACTACAAGGGGGAGGGGACTACTACTACTGGGGACTACTAATACTGGGGCACTACAAGGGGACTACTACTACTACTGGGGGCACTACAAGGGGGGTGGGGGACTACTACTACTATTGGGGACACTACAAGGGGGGGACTACTACTACTGGGGGCACTACAAAAGGGGGAGACTACTACTGGGGGCACTACAAAGGGGGGACTACTACTACTAGGGTCACTACAAAGGGGGGCTACTACTACTGGGGGCACTACAAAGGGGGGGACTACTGCTACTGGGGGCACTACAAAGGGGGGGACTACTACTGGGGTCACTACAAGGGGGGCACTACTACTGGGGGCACTACAAGGGGGGGACTACTACTACTGGGGGCACTACAAGGGGGAACTACTACTTCTGGGGGCACTACAAGGGGGGGACTACTACTAGGGGCACTACAAGGGGAGGGGACTACTACTAGGGGCACTGCATAGGGGGGAGGGGACTACTACTAGGGGCACTGCATAGGGGGGAGGGGACTACTACTAGGGGCACTACATAGGGGGAGGGGACTACTACTGGGGGCACTGCATCGAGGGACCACTGCTGGGGGCTCTATATAGAGGGCAATACTGGGGGTACTGCATAGGGGGGAGACTACAACTGGGGTCACTATTTAAGGGGTATTCAATAAAGGTTACCACTATTGGGGGCACTGCATGGGGGGTGGACTGCTACTGGGCGCACTATATAAGGGGCACTGCATAGGGAGTACCACTATTAGGGGCACTGTATAAGGGGCTTACTACTGGGGGCACAAGGGGCACTGCACAGGGGGGACCACTACTGGGAGCACTATATAAGGGGCTTACTACTGGGGGCACAAGGGGCACTGCATAGGGGGGATCACTACTGGGGGCACTATATAAGGGGCTTACTACTGGGGGCACAAGGGGCACTGCATAGGGAGATCACTACTGGGGGCACTACTGGAGGCCTGCATAAGGGTGTTCTCTCCTGTGGCACACGGGGGCACTGCATATGGGCACTACGACAGGGGGCTGCCCCTAATCTTTATTTTCACCTTACATTAATCCCATATGGACCCGTATCCTCCCTGGAACACTTGAGGGGGGGAGGCGCCGTAGCACGCACATTCTCCGGGCATCCTGGCTACACGCTACTCCTCTGCCAGGGCTGCCTGCATGCATTTGCCCCCCAGGCTAAAAGTTGCCAGCCAGCCCCTGCCCCTGGTGCTGATTGAAGCAAGGGTGCCGAAAAGTCACAGGCGCAGGTGTCCTACCATGTACTTAGCACAGCACTTTTCAGTTTTTCCTTTGCCCTAGCCTTCTGACCGAGCCAAGGATGATTTTTATATTTGCAGCCTAAAGGCTGGGGTCTTCTGACACTATTTATTGCTCATGCTTTGCACTATATCTCTCCTAGATATTTTTTTTTGTTTTTGTTAGAGATGGCCTTTTTAGGTTTTGGCTTGGATGTTCCCATCAAGTTTGGATCTCAGAATGAGGCAAAACTTTACTTTCATGGACAAAACATCAGTTTTGCCTTGGCCAAAACTGAATCACTCATCTAAAGTTTTTGTGTGTGTGCTTCACCTTTTTCGTGTTATTGATGAAGTTTTGGGTTGACCCTTATGGGCTGCTCTCTCCCCAAACTATTGGATGCTTTCTCCTTATGGGGAGAGCTGAAACATTTGTTCTGTTGGGGGAATCTTCAGAAAACCTAATGGAGAAAGGGACAACCCCGAACCTTGCAAAACCTGAAATCCCTTTCCTCCTAAGGGTTATTTTGGCTCTGGACGCCGGGAATGTTGACATAGGGGGACCTCAAGATTCCCGTTTCCCTCCTAAGGGGTCATTTGATTTTCGGGGTATTTGGAGAAACAGGCTCTTCTCATTTTGGAGAGGGTCCACAGACCAAAGCCCCAACAGAGTTTTGCACTGCACTGGGTGGTTGGATCTCACAACTTGGGCTTATAAAAAAAATTGTGGGGTGTACAGTTGAAAAGAACTTGACTCCCCCTTTATATGAAAGAACAGTTGACTCAAGCATACAGATATGCCCAGCTACAAATGCGCCCAGTTTGTTGCTGATCGCGGCACAAAGGAGCCCGTGAATCGCGTTATGCGCCATGATACGCTATGGCACGTCCTCGATCGTGGGAGTGCTTCTCCATTCAAAACTATGGAGATCCGATCGCGGGAGTGCATCTCCGTAGGATTAAATGGAGACGCTATTGCATGTCCCCGATCGCGGGAAGGCGTCTCCCGCCACCATGCACTATGAGTCACAATGAAGCTGGGCCATCTGTATATCCTTGCCCCTGGCGCAGCAAATCTCACAACATATAGCGTGAGAAGCGTGCCCGCTAGCAGATACATGCACTGCGTACGCTCCTCCACAGGAATGGATGGTGCAATAGCAGTGCACACCATAGCGTACCGTAGCATATGCAGGCACGGAGAATCGCATGGTACAATGCGTGTGCACGTTTGTGGCGCAGTGTAACTGGGTGCATCTGTAGCAGCACAATGTGATTCTCCTATGTTTTGTTCTGCTTTAACCTTCATAAAAATAGTATAAATACCATTGCAGTGGAAAATCAAAATAAATATACTTTATTTCTCACCAGCATCCTTCTGCAAATCAACATTACTGAATGTGCCTTCATTCAATAAAATGCACATAGCAAAATGCATTAACTTCAATCACACGTTTAATGAGGATGACCAAGTGATAATTATATTTTATAGAAGCTATTTGCTGAAAATGAAAGTCAAGAATATTGCTCTGAAATAAGGCGATTTAACACATATAATCATTTATTCCTAGTAAAACAAAGGAAGCTGTTAGCGTATTCTCTGCTGTTACATCCCTACCAACCCTCTCTCCTTTTAGACCCATATCTTACTGTCCTTCTTGTTTATGTACTCCCCTTTCAAAAACATTTGCCTGCCTTCATATCTTTTATTTCCACGTAAGCGCCTTAACACAACCTATTATTGCCTTACTATACTGCATTATTAGTTATTGTTGCCAGTTAAGGAGTATACTGTATGTCATATTTGGGGGTACTGCTCATCAGTCCAGTAGTTTCTGAAACATGTATATATCATGGGGTATATTTGCTATGCAGGCAGGGCTGGAGCAAGGTTCCTCGGCACCCTAGACAAAAAGTGAATCCTCCTCTACTACCCTGCAATAGCTCATCCTTATTGTGACCACTGCAAAAAAAGGTTCTCTTTATTAGCCCAATAATTATCATTATAGCTTTTTTTAAACTATTTAAATATTTATAATATGTTTACAATTAAAATACAATATACTAAGTGGTGAACTAGTGCCAGTAGCTGTGGAGAGGTGTCCCTGGGACAGGAAGGTGGTGGGTGTTGGAGACAGTTTAAGGTCAGTATAGCTCATACTCAGCTTTTTCTAATACAGCAGCTGCTAACCAAAGCAATATTTAAAGACAATGGGAAATAAACCCTATAATCTAAAAATAAATGTATTTGATGTTGCTAGCATAGGTCTTGTATGCGACGGCTTTGAAACCTTGTCATGTTTTCAGCATTTTCCCAAAGAAATCACATCCCCTCGATTTACTAAAAAACTGCCATAATCTTACTGAGAAGCCACACTTCAGAACACACACCACTGTTCCAATGTTCCCAACAGTAAAATCAGGATTGCCTACCCTCCTGCATCCTACGGTAGACTCCCGGTTCACTGCAGAGTCTCCTGCTGCCCCAGAAAGTTACACAATACTCTCGGTTTTCCCACTGCCCCGTTGTGAATCCGTACAGCGCATGTGACAAGGGTGGAGCATGGACGAACCAACATCACATGGACGTCACAACGAGCAACGTCGGGATACTTGAGAGGCCGGTCACTGTTGAGTTATGGGTAGAAGTAGCCAAGGACGGAAGAAAGTTAGTGGATTGCGTCAGCATCGTTCTCTGCTTTGGTCTCCAAGGCGGCTTAAAAATAGAAATAATTTAAGCACTTCATACAGTATGTAGTGTTTCCCCTTCCATTTGTTTAACCCTGGCCTGAAATATATACTATGGTTTAATCAGATGCACTCTTAGTAGTAAACAGCATTAAATAATCAAAATATTAATCACAGGTTTTAGCATTACAACCCTTGGGGGGAAAACTAAGGCCCTCATTCAGAGCCACTCGCTAGCGGCAGTACGCTCGTTCCGAGCGATGTTCGCACATCTGCGCATGCGTACGGTTTTTAGTACGCATGCGCGAACCAGTCAGTGCAGCCGAAAATCGTTGGTACGCAATATAGCGAGGGCCTGCTATTTTGAGTGACAGAATGAGGCGTATGTGGGTGGTAACAGGGGAAGGTGCTTGAAAACGGGGAGTGGAGATCCGAACGCAGGCGTGCTTAAAGGTCAAAACGGGCGTTTTAAGGGAGTGCATAATTAATACAGCAGCGTCATTGACCACGTCACTTGTTTTTTTTTAACTCAGAACTGCTCGCAAAATAGCGGTTGAAAACACCAACCACAAGAATAGCGAGCAGTTCATACGCTGTACGATGTACTCGATTAATCTAATAAATAGCGGACATGACGTATGGTGCGTGCGGCCAGGGGGCGTTTTTATCAAATAAACGAGCGTATGTTTTGCTCGCTCGTTCAGACTTAGAGGTGGGAACAGACTGCAATTTGCGAACGGATCATTTGAATAGCCACCCCTTGTTTTTGAACGAACGACCACAAATAGCGAACGGCTCTGAATCAGGCCCTAAGTGTATCAGGGAGGCAATAACAGAGGCTTTTTTCACTAAAATAGACTCCTCCTGGATATATTTTCATCCCATCCCCCCTCCCACAGGGGATTGTCAGGCTAAAACCTGTGATTAATATTTTGACTTCTTTGAGGTTTGCTCCTTAGCCCAAAAGTTTCTAGACTGTTCTCCCCCCCTCCCCCAATTCCTACACAGCCCAAACAGTGGAGGTTTTAAAAATACTTTGTCAGATGACTCATTTTGGTTGAATCAACCAGTGTCTCATACTGGGGCTGACTCTGACTCAGAGGAGATGCCAATGATCATGTAATTTACGGAGTTTTTGTGACTGACATGCCACTCATACACAACAACCCCTCACCCCCCCCCCACCCACCTGGCAGCATACTGTGCTTAGTACTTTAGTTTTCACATGCCGCTGCAGGACACACCCTTGGGGGACAACAGATATGCCCATAGGTGGAGCTAGACACACTCTTTGGGTGGAGTATGCCAGGGCCGCAACTGGGGGGGGGCTGGAGATGCATGTGCAGCGGGTGCGCCACTGCACCCGGCGCCAGTGTCCTCCAGCCCGGTGCTAGCAGGGAGACTCCAAGCTGGATGCCCGCTGAGAATTTATTACCAGCGGGCACCCGGCTACTTCTTTGCAGCGCCGCACTAGCCGGAGGCTGGAGTTGTCTCCTGAACTCCAGCTTCCACCTCTCCCCACAGGCACTATGGAAGAGATGTCATGACGTCTCTCCCATAGTTCCAAGGAGCAGTCGGGCGGACACAACGGCGGCGATCACAGGAGCAGGGTTTAAGATAAGTAATTTTTTTTGTGTGTGTGTAAGCGGCACTATGGGGGCATTACCAGGGGGCTCTACAGGGACATTAGTAGGGGCACTACAGGGGCATTACCAGGGAGTACTACAGAGGCATTACTATATGGGCACTACAGGGGCATTACTATGGATTAGGGGTGTGCACCGGCCCCTTTTCATGTTTTGGTTTTGGATCTGGATCTTTCTTCGTGTTTTGGATCTGGATTAGTTTTGCCAAAACCACCCTTCCGTGTTTTGGGTTCTGGGTTTTGTGTTTTGGATCTGTATTTTTTTTTTAAAAAGCATAAAAACAGCTAAAATCACAGAATGTGTTGGTTTTTCTGCTCCTATGCTATTATTAACCTCAATAACCTTAATTTCCACTAATTTCCAGTCTATTCTGAACACCTCACACCTCACAATAGTGTTTTTATGTCCAAAAGGTTGCACCGAGGTAGCTGGATGACTATGCTAAGCAACACGAGTGGGCGGCACAAACACGTGACCCATCTAGGAGTGACACTGCAGTGGCAGACAGGATGGCAGTTTGAAAAACTAGGCCCCAAACTGTACATAATGCAAAGAAAAAAAAGAGGTGCAACATGGAATTGTCCTTGGGCCCTCCCACCCACCCCTATGTTGTATAAACAGGACATGCACACTTTAACAAAACAATCATTTCAGCGCCAGGGTCTGCCACACGACTGTGGCTGAAATGATTGGTTCGTTTGGGCCCCCACAAAACAAGCTGGCAATTAATCTGTCCCTGCACAAACTGGCTCTACGGAGGCAAGATGTCGTCCTCATCCACCGATTCCTCACCCTCTTCAGTGTTGTGTACATCCTCATCCTCACAGAGTATTAACTCGTCCCCACTGGAATCCACCACCACAGGTCCCTCTATACGTTCTGGAGGCTGGTCTCCCTGGAAGAGTTGATAATTCATTTTGATGAACATCATCTTCTCCACATTTTGTTGAAGCAACCTCCTACGCCTTTTGCTGACAAGGTTCCCGGCTGCACTAAACACTCTTTCGGAGTACACACTGGAGGGGGGGCAACTCAGGTAAAATAGAGCCAGTTTGTACAGGGGCCTCCAAATTGCCTCTTTTTCCTGCCAGTACAGGTACGGACTGTCTGACATGCCTACTTGGATGCTGTCACCGATGTAATCCTCCACCATTCTGCCAATGGTGACAGTATCATATGTAGTGACAGTAGACATGTTAGAAATTGTTGCCAGGTCCTTCAGTCCGGACCAGATGTCCAAACTTGGTCCTGCCTGCCCTGCATCACCGCCAGCGGGTTGCTTAGGATAGCTAAGTTTTTTCCTGGCAGCCCCAGTTGCGGGAGAAAATGAAGAAGGAGCTGTTGACGTGTCACGTTCCACTTCAGCTGACAGTGTGTTCACCAGCAGGTCTTTGCACCTCTGCAGGCTTGTGTCGGCCGGAAAGAGAGACACCACATAGGCTTTAAACCTAGGATCGAGCACGGTGGCCAAAATGTAGTGGTCTGATTTCAACAGATGGACCACCCTGGAATCCTGGCAAAGCGAATGAAGGGCTTCATCCACAAGTCCCACATGCCGAGCGGAATCGCTCCGTCTTAGCTCCTCCTTCACTTTCTCCAGCTGCTTCTGCAAAAGCCTGATGAGGGGAATGACCTGACTCAAGCTGGCAGTGTCTGAACTGACTTCACGTGTGGCAAGTTCGAAGGGCTGGAGAACCTTGCACAACACGGAAATCATTCACTTTCTCCAGCTGCTTCTGCAAAAGCCTGATGAGGGGAATGACCTGACTCAAGCTGGCAGTGTCTGAACTGACTTCACGTGTGGCAAGTTCGAAGGGCTGGAGAACCTTGCACAACACGGAAATCATTCTCCACTGCGCTTGAGTCAGGTGCATACCCCCTCCTTTGCCTATGTCATAGGTGGATGTATAGGCTTGTATGGCCTTTTGCTGCTCCTCCATCCTCTGAAGCATATAGAGGGTTGAGTTCCACCACGTCACAACCTCTTGCTTCACGTGATGGCGGGGCAGGTTCAAGAGTGTTTGCTGGCGCTCCAGTCTTCGGCACGCAGTCGCTGAATGGCTAAAGTGGCCAGAAATCTTTCGGGCCACCCAAAGCGTCTCCTGCACGCCCCTGTCGCTTTTCAGAAAATTCTGCACCACCAAGTTTATTGTGTGAGCAAAACATGGGACGTGCTGGAATTTGCCTAGATGTAATGCCCGCACAATATTGGTGGCGTTGTCAGATATCACAAATCCCCAGGAGAGTCTAAGTGGGGTAAGCCACTGGGCGATGATTTCCCTCAGTTTCTCTAAGAGGTTGTCGGCGATGTGCCTCTTACTGAAACTGGTGATACACAGCGTAGCCTGCCTTGGAACGAGCTGGCGTTTCTGAGATGCTGCTACTGGTGACGCTGCTGCTGTTCCTGCGTAAGGTGATACATCTACCCAGTGGGCTGTCACAGTCATATAGTCCTTAGTCTGCCCTGTTCCACTTGTCCACTTGTCCACATGTCCGTGGTTAAGTGGACATTGGGTACAACAGCATTTTTCAGGACACTGAGGACACTTTTTCTGACGTTTCTGTACAGTCTCGGTATCGCCTGCCTAGTGAAGTGGAATCTAGACGGGATTTGGAACCGGGGACACACTACCTCCATCAATTGTCTAAATCCCACTGCACTAATGGCGGATACCGGACGCACGTCTAACACCAACATAGCAGTCAAGGCCTCAGTTATACGTTTTGCTTCAGGATGACTGCTGTCGTACTTCATCCTCCTCGCTAAGGACTGTTGGAGGGTCAATTGTTTAGTAAAAGTAGTGGTGTTCCTACTTCCTCTCTGGGATGATGAACGACTCCCAGCAGCAGCAACAGCAGCAGCGGCAGCAGGAGGCATAGCAATGCAGGATCCTCCGGAGGAATCCCGGATAGGAGAGTCAGTCATGCCAGTGACATGGCCTGCAGGACTACTTCCGATCCTGACTAAGGAGGAAATTGACGAGGAGGGAGTTGACGGTGTTGTGTGCAGGCGCTTGGATACAACAGGACAACGGGATTTAAGTGTTCCTGGACTGCTTACGGTCTTAGCCAATGTTTCTGAACTTGACAGTAACTTTTTATGAACACGCTGCAGGTGCCGTATAAGGGAGGATGTTCCTAGGTGGTTAACGTCCCTACCCCTACTTATTCCACCTTTACATATGGTACATATGGCAATACAGTTGTTGTCCGGATTTGGATAGAAATATTGCCAGACCAAAGACGTGGAATGTTTGGTCTTCTGCCCAGGCATGACCGTGATGGGCTTTTTCATCCCACGGACAACTGTCTCCCCCGGAGCCTGATTTAAACAAACCACATCACCATCAGATTCCTCCTCGCCAACTTCCTCCTCAGCGCCAGCTACACCAGTATCCTCATCCTGTTGTACTTCAATAGTGACATCTTCAATTTGCATATCAGCAAGTGGACTGTGGGTGCTCCTTTCAGCACTTGCAGGGGGCGTGCAAATGGTGGAAAGAGCCACCTCTTCCCGTCCAGTGCTGGGAAGGTCAGGCATCGCAACCGCCACCACACTTGGACTCTCCTTGGGGATTTGTGATATCTTCTTAGAACGCACAGTTCTTTGCTGTGCTTTTGCCAGCTTAACTCTTTTGATTTTTTTAGTGGGAGGAGGGCTTCCATCGTCATGTGAAGCTGAACCACTAGTCATGAACATAGGGAAAGACCTTAGCCGTTCCTTGCCACTCCGTGTCATAAATGGCATATTGGCAAGTTTACATTTCTCTGCAGATGATTTAAAGGTTTTTTTTAATGTCATTTTCCTGAACTTTGTCATTTGGGATTGTATGTGGCTTCTACTATGACATTGGGCATCGGCCTTGGCAGACGACGTTGATGGCATGTTATCGTCTATGTCATGACTAGTGGCAGCAGCTTCAGCACTAGGAGGAAGTGGTTCTTGATCTTTCTCTATTTTATTTTTATCGGAGAAAGTTTGGTCATCCATTTATGTTATATCGATTTGATATATACGTGCGGCTAAGGCGCACACAAACACAGAACTTTTTATTTTTATTTTTGCTGGAGAGTAGTGCACTTTGTGGGTTACACCACCCTTTAAGAAATGAGCCAGCTGGCTCTTTACTTATGGGACACAGGCGCACGCTTGGCGCTGCTCCTTTGTTGATGCACGTGCGGCTACTGCGCACACAATTCACAAACACAGAAAATTATTTTTTATTTGGTTTGGAGTGTACTTTGGGGGTTACAGCACCCTTTAACGGTCAAGCCAGCCAGCCCTTCACTTATGACACAGGCGCACGCTTGGCACTACTTTGTTGATGCACGTGCGGCTACTGCGCACACAATTCACAAACACAGAAAAAATATTTTTTTTTTAGCACTTGGGGGGAGCACCCCTGACGGACAGAGCACCCCCTGGACAACACTACAGCACCCCTTTAGGACTGGGACACTGCACAGGACTTTGGAGTGGACACAGCCCCTATGGACAACTGCCTGCACAAAACAGTCCAGCCAGCCCCTATGGACTTTGAAGTAGTGGACACAGCCCCTATTGACAACAGCAGCACAGCACAACACAGCCAGCCCCTATGGACTTTGAAGTAGTGGACACAGCCCCTATGGACAACAGCAGCGCAGCACAGCACAGCACGACACTACTCTGCTCTACACTACACTACACAGCCCAGCCAGCCCTATCTCCCACCCTCCCTCTTCACTGTCCACAGCCGAGTGAGAAAATGGCGCCGACGCGAGTACCTTATATAGGATCCAAAACCCGCGAGACCCGGAAGGCGGGATGATGACGTTTTGCCTCGATTTCAGATCCGAGTCAGGCGGGAAAAGTCGAGCCTGACTCGGATCGGCCTCGGATCGGGGGGGTTCGGATTTCAGAAATCCGAACCCGCTCACCCCTACTATGGATATTACTATATGTGCACTACAGGTGAATTACTAGGGGGCATTACTATATGGTCATTACTAGGGGGCATTACTAGGGGGCATTACTATATGAGGACTACAGGGGCATTACTAGGGGGTATTACCATATGGGTACTACAGGGGCATTACTATGGGGACATTACCATATGGCCACTAGTACATGGGGCATTAATACGGGGCATTACCTCAGTGGGCATTATTATAGGTGCACTGCTGAAGGGGCCATTATTATGGGGGCACTGCTACGGGGGCATTACTATGGGGGAATTACCAGGGGGTGGGGTTGCCAAATTACTGTCTTGTCCCAGGTGACAAAAACCCTAGTTTCGGCCCTGGTATGCCATGTCCCCTCAGGACCTTCAGCCAGTTTGGTGAGTACTGGCACCTTTTTTCATATGAATAAAGCACTGTCCATATCCTTTATGTATCCGAAAAGGAAGGAAAGATGGGGTAGGCGCATCAAAAATGGCAATAGATAAATCTAGAAGCAGCTCACCAGAGAGGAGTGGCTAACCCCTTTGAAAACCTTATGGAAAAACAAAAACAACTGGGAATGACACTAGTAGTGTCTAAATTTAATGTATGCAGATATAGTAATGAAATCACAAAAATACATATAATAAAATTCACATATTAAATAGACCTTAAATCAAATCTATAGATGACAAAAGGAAATAAAAAATAAATAAAAATAAATTAAATCAAAAAATATGAAAGGAACCACTGTGGCCACAGAAAGACAGACAAAAAAATCAGCATGCATAAAAAAGGGGGATATTTCCAAATGAATAAATGTTAGTATAGATATGTGAGTTTTTTCTTTTTATCTTTTTGTCTCTTTATCCAGGATTGTATGGAAATGAATCAAAAAGTCTGTTGGATTTGACTTAAATAATAAAAAATAAAATCAGTGTGCACAGCCACCGAATGATGGGCTTATTCCACGACATTAAAATCAATTTGTAGTGGGTGTGAACATTAATATAAGTCACGTCTTAGGATCTATTGCTGAAACCACTAAATCGTGACTAACAGTCTCTGTGTAACCAATAAACTGGTACCGTATTGCTGCTTTGCAGCATAGATCTTGGGAGAGGCCTCTCCTAAAAGCATCCAGCAAAAGAATCCTCAGTGCCCGACATGTGTCCAGAGATGCCGACCGTGGTGCAGCGGGGGAGTTCACAGACAGCTGTAGTGCTGGCTAGGAAATCGGCAGTCTCATCCTGTGGTGGAGCCGCGGTCAGCTGAAGATTCAGTGGGATGTAGATGATAGTCCCGGGTGCACCACTCTATTTAATATGTGAATTTTATTATATGTATTTTTGTGATTTCATGACTATATCTTTATGTATCTACTCCATTTCCCAGTGCAAACCTCTTCTAAAATCACATATCTCCTCACTGTCCAACATGAGGGAGCTTCCTGGTGTAATCGATTGCCATCACCTCTGTTGTCCAGACAACTTAATAATTTAAGAGTTATGAAATGTCCAGTCACTGAGCTTTCCTTTTCACTCCAGGCAGCCTGACAGTCATGTGCTAGCTTTCAGAGTGATGATTGGTTGCCAGTGTTACACCTCAGTAGCCATACTGAGAAAGGTCAGAATGAAATACAAGCAGCAGGATTTTGTATGTAATACGTCATTTCTATAATAAGTGAGAAAGCGTGTCTATCTGTTTGTCCTGTACGCATGGCCAGAGTTTTGGATCTAGCTCCACCAAATGTGGCAGGGCGGTGTAGTTTGACAAGAATTAGGTTTTTGCCTAGGTTTGAACTTCGTCAGGGCCACACACTGTTACACAATCCCTAAAAATGGGATTAAATTACATAGATTCCGGGGCTGGAAAATTGTGGAAATCGCACAGAGATACAGGTTGCCCAGTCGCACTAGAAAAGCTGTGTACCCCTCGGTAGGGGACAATGTTAACCCCTTTAATTTATAATGAGATGGAGAGTACTACCACAAGCATATGTAATGTACCAAAAGACACAAAGAAAAAATGATGAAATGCCCAAAGTGGTGCACTAGGGATAGCTATCTAAAAATGTAACTTTTATTTTTGTTTAATTAATAACACTCATATGACAAACTAAAAAACAAAAATTTACTTAAAAATAGATAGTGTCAAAATATAAGAGAATTATGTGAATTAAAATGTGTATATTGCAACACCCTGATCTTCCAAATAATCATATATTAGTTCAAAATGTGGTATACCCATGCAACGTATATCCTAGGTAATGTATTTTCCCTTTATTTATTTAATGGCAATATTATATCTTTCCAGTATGGGTATCCAAAATAGTGTGCCTGAAGGGCTGATTAATTAACCCTGATTGGCAAAGGGTTCTTTCTGCCGTGATTCAGTTATGTTAAATAATGCATATATTGTTTGACCCAGGCATCTTCAGACCTTGTCTCATCCACTGTAAAATGAAACTGCAGATGGATGCTATTAAATTCACTAGATCATATGGATTACATCTGTTTTTACACAGCTAAATACTTCTAGTAAGTGATAGGTAGTGTTTTCTGGATGCTCCTGTTATTATAGCAACCAAAATCAAATATCCCATATATCCATGTATTGGTCACTCAATGTCTCCTATATTATAACATTGACCCAAGGTTATTGTTTAGTTTGTATGATTAGTCTATAAATAATCCTGGTTTATATACAAATGATTCTTGATCTCTGTGAAAGTGCTTGTGGGAAACATTTATGCAAATCAGTTAGTCTAATTCAGGTACTAGTCTCTATATTTCTCACAAGGTTATTGACAATCCCTCTCAGGTTCCGTTAACAGGCATTAAGAAAGACATGCTCATAGTAAATCATAGTGGGTGGTAGCGGGGTGCGTCGTGGACTGACGCAGTGTTTCGCTAAATAGGTTTTTCAAAGTAATTGTGGAAATTGTCAGTCTGCCAAAAACCTGTGTGAAAGCTACAAAAGTATCCTTTTAACTTCACAGTCTGAACAAATGTCAAACATTATGACTCATGCAAGTTCATATTAAATCCAGAGTTATTCCTTTTTAAAGTAACCATATATATTAGTTAACCCTCTGTGTTTGCATGCAAGGGCGTAACTAGAACTTTGGGGGCCACATAGCAAGATCTTAAAAGAGCTCCGCCACAGGTAAAAAAAAACACATACATTTGCCCCAAACAGAGCCCTTATATACATTATGCCGTGCAGTAGTACTGCCCCATATACATTAGACCACACAGTAACATCCCTTAAACTACACAGTAATGCTGCTTATACATTATACTGCACAGTAATGCCCTTTACAGAATATGCTACATAGTTATAGTGCCTACATATAACACATTGCCTGTGCAATTTGAATCAGAGCTTACAGACCTGCAGCCTCTCTCCATGTCTGCCTGCTGGTGCGCCAGCTGTAATCAGATCAGCTGGCGGGCCAACACCAAATCAACACCGCTGCCACCCAGGCCCCCCTCAGTGGCCCTGACTGGACTGGCCCACCTTCTGTGCGTGACTGGGTGCAGGATGAGCGGCGGGCAACAGAGGCAGTTCGGGCACCATAGCAGCCACACCTCTTCCACCCACGGTAGTTACGCCACTGTTTGCATACATGTTAGCAAATAGTGGGGTCCTTCTCAGAATCAATGGGATGGGTTTATAGGCGAGGACAATGTAGACAAATAAAGGCTGCAGATGTACTTCAGGGTCCAGTCTTCAACCCAGGCAATGCCAGGTATCCCACCTAGTATGTAATAAATACAGCTTCAGAGAATAATAACAGTTAATTTGGAGAAATATAAAGTCTCTGGATATTAGCAGCACCAGCAATTTATCATGTGTATCCCCAGACTACATATCAGTGCAATTCTAATGCAAATGAAACTGCATTACCCCTATAGCTGTATCACTGTTATGCCCTCTAAGGCCAAAATATTAACAGCAAGAAATAAAGCACCACATTGTCGGCCTGATTCAGAGGTGGACGCTATAGCAGCCGTGATTGTGACTTTTTCTGGAGTTGCAGCAGTGCTAATAGGCAAATGCTAGTCTCAGCCCTCCCCTTGTGTACAAGTATGTGCCGGATGTGCAAGCCCTGAGATGTCACTTTCAATGACTGTGGATGGTGCAACTCCGACGGTAGTTCTGAGCACTCCACAATCAGTGCACCATCACCACTTGCACCAGCCTATGGCAGGGGTAGTGTCTCCTTCTGAAATTCATATGAACATGACCTCTGTGGCTGTGGCTCTGTGGCTGATAACGCAGTTGCATCCCCTACTTCGTCGCCGACAATCCCATAACATGCCAATGAAACAGCCTGTTTTTGCGTTCACATCAGGCCACCTCCAGTCACCATCCAGGAACTCCCAGAGTTTTGCACCACCGTTCCTAACACCAGCGCTCCCTTTTTGTGCATGTGCAGTACCAAAAAAATGCTCAACTGAGTAAACATCGGCATTGCGTCCACCTCTAAATCTCTCCCTGTGTATCTCACCTGCTAAGTTTATTTCAAGGTGCCCATCAAATCCATCTGCATTTGGAGATACTCTGGATAATTCATTTTGTTGCAACAATAATAACACCATAATGATTTCAAGCTTTTCAGATTTTCTTATAAAATCCTTTGCTGTTTAAAATTATTTATGTGTTTAATCAATTTTAGGAAGATTTGGACCATGTTTATTACATGCTTTCTTGAAAGGTGCATTAGATGACATGCCCCCCATACACCTCCATATTGTATAAGTGGGTGAATTTGGATTTGGCTTCACAGATGAGCATTCAAGTTGCCTTTGTCCACCTTACCTTAGTTATTTTCAAACTAAAACAACTGACCACAAATTGATGTTGCTCATGCTTTTTATAAGTGATCGTGGGTCACCAAGTGTTACCATTATAATTGTGCACTTAAAAGCCCTAGTCTATATAATGCTTCTTCATATATGAACTGGGGGAATTAATAAATGACAAAGGCAAACAAGCTAAAATACAAAAGCAGCCCTAGGATATGCATATAATTATTATGACATTAGAATGACATTCAAGTGTTTCAGGGTTATATTACATGAGAGAGTGCAATTATAACAATATATTGAATGATATGGTGCATACACACAGTCAGATTTTTCTTCAGATCTGAACGATAACGATTTAAAAAATCATTCTATCGTTCATATCTGAAGGAAAATCTGACATATCTGTCAGATCTGTCAGATGAATTATTTGAATGATGCGCGTTCCCGATGATCAGATAACGATATCTGACATCTGATGTGTTTACAGTCAGACTTGGACGATCCCATTCATTTTAATGCAGTCAATAATCGTTCAATCGTTCAAATCTTTGGTAAAATCATTCAAATCATTCAAATAGTTCAATCGTTCATCTGACAGATCTGACAAATCTGACCGTGTGTATGCTCCATAACATGAAATTGAAGATTCTCCATAATACCCATTCTTGTTACATCATCTATGAACACACCCACCATTCTCCAACTTCTCTCACATCACCAGGACATTACAGAAAATGCCACCAACTTCCTTCTTATATCATCAATCCTTTTGAGAGACATAAACATCTCACAGCAATATTCTTTCTATTTTCTAATATAACATAGTGTGTTTAAAACCATAATTACACACCTATGAACATTTGTGTTGATAGGTTAGTAAAGTGTTTTAAAATACATGTTTATTGTTTACCTGCATCTAATAATAATTAACCTTTGTTTGTTAATAATAAAAGTACTACTTTAAAATACTGCTTTCTAAATAAATAAGTAACTGAACAGTTGCTTTCTTTTTATTATGCAAGTTCATTATTCCATACAAAGTACAGTAATTGTTATACCTTCTTTCATCAGAAGAAGACTTGACGAGATCGGGTGTATAACTGGTACCCATAGCAGTACCTTTTCTTATAAACATTTTTAAACCTTTAAGGGCTCTAAGTATTAATAATCGTGACAGTGCTGTGATTATTAACAGTCTGTCTCACAACAGACTTTCATTTTTGTCATCCCGTCTGAAACCCACATGGACAGCAGTAGCAATAACATTCCCCAGGTCTTAGTGGAATCTTTTATATTTTTGATAGCTTCCTCCAGGGAATAAAATTTGGGAGATCCCTCTCCTCTGGATATGCCTACATATATGCCATCTAAGGATGGCATAAACCAATGGGGCCATAGGCAGAAATCTAAGCTTTTCTGAGTTTGGTACATAGGGGATCAGATAATAATGGGGACTGTGGTCTTCAGCATTAATAAAGCCTTCTGGAGATTTCTGTGAAATCTTCTGCATTAGGCTGATCTTACATAGTGGTGATGCATAAAATTATGCAGAAGCTGCATATTTCAGCATAAGTTTTTGAAAAACCTTTATTAATAGGACTCTAAATCCTACAAAAATAATAAAAATTATAGTATTAGTAATAATAATATTTGTTTTGTTTGTTTTCTTTGCTTTTTGTGATTATGCGCACTTTAAAAACAATATTTATCTTATAATAGGTAACCTTGGCAGAGTGGATTACATCACAGAGTTTGAGTATGATCTCTTCATCAGACCTGATACATGTAACCCACGGTTTCGTGTCTGGTTTAACTTTACAGTGGAGAATGTGAAAGAATACCAGGTAAGTCAAGACTATTTTTTTTAAATCAGAAGTTATCCTTTGACTGTAGTTTTCTAGTTGTTTCAGTTTCTGTATTTAATATCCAGAATATGTCTGTTATGTCCAAAAGACTACAGTACAGTTTCATGTGAACTGCGGAACTGTACTAACGTGGCCTTTGTAGCATATTGCTGCTTTTCTGATAAGGAATAATTTGTTATGTCTTGGATGCTTGTTTTCTATTATATGAATTGTTGTCGTATCAATGTCAGCTGCTGCCCAGTTTTGTAACTATTGCATTGTTTGATCTGCTGGCCCTTTTTTTTATTTTGGTGAAATAAAATGTTTAGACCAATATTTGCTAAAATGTAACAAATACGTATTCTGCTTGACCTATCTGCTAAATTCTCGGACCTAACATTGCTTTAATATTATACTTGTATATAAGTTAAAAGGATGGTTTGGTTGATGATAGATATCAGAGGCAAGTATGAAGAGGATTGGAGTATGGACAGTTTCTTTGTGTCTGTCAATGATTCTGTGCACCGAGCAATGATCTCCAAATGGTTTTATAGGAATTCTAAATGTTTCTTGGCACAATTGTTTGGTATACAGACAAAAGTATATGCTAGACATAATTTTATGATATCCATCAGAACAAGCTGTGACCAAATGGTATTATTGGAGAATACTGGCTGTCATATTTTCAGACCTGTGTCCTGGTAACACTTTGAAAAGTGTCATATGTACTGTATATCAACCAGACTCAATCTAAGCTGATCGGGCAATGCCGTGGTTATAGTGCCTAGTTGTATAAGATACTGGGGAACTGAGTCTTACTATTGTCAGTAAAAAGATTCAATAGTCCGGTGTAATTCCTGGTTCTTAATTGTACACTAGAGTCTTATTGAAAAATCATCTGAATGTCCATTACACACAATTATATACTATTATTCTATGAGCTAGCAGCACCGGATACTATATGAACTGGAAAAGGAGCAAGGTTGTCATGGCTTGCTGCCTGTAAGTGGCCTCCAGAGAGCTCCAAGGGCCACCAATGACTGGTGCCATCTTAGGCCAAGCACATTTTTTTTGCTTGCATGTACACTGCACAAATTGGAGCTACATATGCACAATAGTAAGAAAAGGTTCTGATATATCATTACCAAAATTAATTATATTGCACTGTACATATACTAGAATACAATGCACAAGCAAGTATGAATACCATGCAGATATTATATAGCAAAGACAACAACATTTACTGAAGAAAACAAGATTTCAGTTTGTTGATTATAGAGTGTGAAATTAGATTTAAAGGATTGTTTTGTAGGGTTAATTGCACAGGCAAATTAGATTGTAGGTGGCATGGACTGAATTATTTTTATTGTGCCATTAAATTCCCAAAATCTTCATGTACCCCAGGACCTGGCAGTTTCACTTAGCACTACTAAAAGACTACACACTAGATGACCCACCAATATGACACCCGATGGTCCAATAGAATGTTATATCGGCTGATGTATCGACCAGTTGGTACACACTGCACGATCCGTTGAACTACCGCTTAATATGTCGTTCACCTGTACCATTCACCTTCCTGGTTTCGGCAGTTGGGTTGCTCCATTGGCCGTGCATGCACAGCCAACAGAACGACCCAAATGTCGGTACATGGGTGCGTGCATAGTGCATACACACTGCACGATCCAGAAGATATGTTGGTCCAATTCAGCATATCGTCCCAGAAAGATAGTGTGTACCCAGCATTACTTCTACTGTCATTCCACACCTTACTCATCCAATTTAACACTATTAGAAGAGGAGAGAGGTTCTATGCTCAAACCACCATATCCAAAATTATAATTATTCCAAAGAGCCATCAGGATTGCACTGTGTGCTACAGCTATTGACCTATATCTCTACTGAACATGCATGACAAAATTTTGCCAACATTCTAGCCAATTGTCGAAGTAACTACCCAACCCAGGGGCTGGCGGAGGGGGAGCAAGAATACTGTACTGGCCCCTGAGCTTCGACCCAGCTCTAAAAAGTGCTGACTTAGGGCCGTATTCACTACGGATCGCAATATAGCGCATGCACACAGTTTTACTACGAATTTACTAATCCATAGTGATCGCAATGCCGCCACATCACTAGATAAGAACTTCTCCTACACGCACATCCTTAATGTTTAGCAACACTGAAAAAACATAGGTACAATCAAGTACCATCGAAGTCTCATGCTCAGTTAAGGCAGGTCAGATCTCACTCAGGGATTGCTTACTTCAGCGCATGCTATGAGGCTTCAGGCTGCGTATGGTATCGCAGTGGTTAATATATGCACGCTCCTGCGACGCCGTTAAAATGCACTGGCAGGCCTGCGTTCGGCCAACCACCCTCCCCCCATCATCACCCACAAACGGCACTTCCTATCAATCACTGTGCGATGGGTCTGCATAGCCACTGCGATTGTAGTCCCCATTGCAATGACTGTTTTGAGCACACACACTGCGATGCATACGCATGCACAAAACGCAACAATCAGCCGATCACGTGCGTATTAGAGATGTGCGCCGGACCATTTTTGTTGGATTTGGATTTGGCTCTGATTCATTGTCTGGCTTTAGATTTGGATTTGCCAAACCGCCGTGACTGGTTTTGGATTTTTTACAAAAATGGACAAAAAAAAGCTAAAATCACATAATTTGGGCTGTTTTTTGTTCCTAGAGTATTATTAACTTCAATAACATTAATTTCCAGTCATTTACAGACAATTTAGACCACCTCACAATATTGTTTTCACCAATATTGGCCAAAGGATGCGGTGAGCTGGCTGGTTACTAAGCGACAGAGCAGCGGCACAGACACCGCCATTTAAAGCACATCTATGAACCATTGCCACACAGCAGTGGCAGAAATAAAAGGTAGTGCAAGATGGAATTGTCTTTGGGCCCTTCAAAGCACCCAGTGGGGTAAGGCCGGCAGAGTCACAGTACTTGTATACACAGTGGGCTACGGCCCAAGGAGTCACAGTGCTTGTATACACAGAGGGCTACGGCCCAAGGAGTCACAGTGCTTGTATACACAGAGGGCTAGGGCCCAAGGAGTCACAGTGCTTGTATACACAGAGGACTACAGCCCAATCTAGTCACAGTGTTTGTATACACAGAGGGCTATGGCCCAAGGAGTCACGGTACATGTATACAGTATACACAAAGGGCTAAGGCCCAAGGAGTCACAGTGCTTGTATACAGTGCACTTTTTAAAAAAAATATAATTTTACTTTTTTTTACACTGGAGCAGATGGGCATGAGTACAGTGCAACATACATCAGCATGCCTTGTACACACAGTCACTTGTGAGTCTGGACACCACCACTTTAATCCGCAGAGTATAGCGCAGCATACATCAGTGTGCCCCCCTATACACAGTCACTTAACAGCACAGCCACTTGTGAGTCTGGAATCTGGACACAGGCTACAGCCACTTTAATCAGCAGAGTAGTGCAGCATACATCAGTGTGCAGTGTGCCCCCCTCTACACAGTCTAAGTGACAGGGCTCAAATAATTTTTGTAAAATCTAGGAGCCATCTTAAAAGTTTAGGAGCCAGACCATCGTCCATTACCAAAATATATGAAAGCTTGTATAGACCACCACACATGCCCTTTCAGTGCCCCTAAACCTAGTAGTAAGCCCCTTGTAAGAGTGTCCCCAGTAGTAAGCCCCTTGTAATAGTGCCCCCAGTACGAAGCCCCCTGTAGTAATGCCCCCAGTAGTAAGCCCCTTGAAATAGTGCCCCAGTAGTAATCCCCCTGTAATAGTGCCCCCTGTAGTAAGCCTCTTGATATAGTGCCCCCAGTAGTAAGGCCCTTGAAATAGTGCCCCCAGTAGTAAGCCCCCTGTATTAGTGCCCCCAGTAGTAAGCCCCTTGAAATAGTGCTCCCTGTAGTAAGCCCCTTCAAATAGTGCCCCCAGTACTAAGCCCCCTCTAATAGTGCCCCCAGTACTAAGCCCCCACTAATAGTTCCCCCAGTACTAAGCCCCCTCTAATAGTGCTCCCAGTACTAAGCCCCCTCTAATAGTGCCCCAGTACTAAACCCCCTCTTAAAGTGCCCACAGTACTAAGCCCCTTGTAAGTGTGCCATGCACACACACATAAAAACCCCCAGAATACTTACTTTTGGCCATAATCCTGCGTCCACTGCTGTCTGCCGCTCTTTGGAACTATGGGAGAGACGTCATGATGTCTCTCCCATAATGCCTGTGGGGGGAGCCGTATGCCGGAGCTCAGGAGTGAGCTCCGGCTGCCGCTGCGGGGAGTCGGGCGTCTGCTGGTAATATTTCAGCGGGCGCCCGGCAGGAGCTTCCCTGCGGCGGTGGGGGGGGGCTTGGAAATCCTGGCTAGGACTAAAATCTTAATCGCCATGGCAACTTGCAGCCCGGGATTTGTCGAGCCCTGACTTAACAGCACAGCCACTTGTGAGTCTGGAGTGGACACAGGCAACTACAGCCACTTTAATCAGCAGAGTAGTGCAGCATACATCAGCGTGCAGTGGCCCTGATTCAGAGCGCTCGCTCTGAATCAGGGCGGGCGCTTGTTTTTTAGTTGCGGCCTCTTGGCCGCTCGCATAGCTGTGGGTTACCACCCACAGCTTATGCGAGCGGCCAGGTGATGGTCACGATGGTCAAGATCATCGCGACCATCAGGCTTGCGACGAGACCCTTACGGAAGGGTCTCGTTGCCGCAAGCCCCAGTGGACTTCCTGCTCTAATAGAGCCAGAAGCTCACCACTGACATCACGAGTGATGTCAGTAGGGCCACCCACAAACGGCAGGCATTCCTGCAGGAACGCCTCCGTTTTGCCCAGCAACCCCCCCGCCCGATCAACATCGACAGCCGCCCCTTTTGGATGCGAGCACCTGAGTGATGCTTTTTGCGCTCGCTCCGGGGCTCGCGCACGTGCAGTGTGCATGCCGCGCGTGCTCACTGCCTAACAATCGACCCACTTGTGAGCACATAGCGCTTGCAGGCGGGTCTGTATCAGGCCCAGTGTGCCCCCTACAGTCACTTTACCAGCACAGCCACTCTGGACACAGCCACTTTAACATATGCAGAGAGACATTGCAGAATCCGACGTCGGGAGGATGATATTCGGCCTCGAAGTGGGATCCGATTCAGCTTCGGCTCGGGTGGACTTGGATCCCCGTTGTTTGGAGCGGTTCGGAATCCACAGAATCCGAACTGCTCATCTCTATTGCGCATAAGCAAATGCGTTACCTGCTGAATCAGGCCCTTAATAAACTGTTAAAAACATGAAAACCTTCTAATGTAGAAACAGATGTAATTGCCAGCAAAAGGGCTTGTTTTCACTGTGCTCTATGTATATTAATTAGGGGTGTGCACCGGCCACTTTTCGTGTTTTGTGTTTTGGTTTTGGATCTGGATCTTTCTTCGTGTTTTGGATCTGGATTGGTTTTGCCAAAACCACCCTTCCGTGTTTTGGGTTCTGGGTTTTGTGTTTTGGATCTGTATTTTTTTTAAAAAAAGCATAAAAACAGCTAAAATCACAGAATTTGTTGGTTTCTCTGCTCCTATGCTATTATTAACCTCAATAACCTTAATTTCCACTCATTTCCAGTCTATTCTGAACACCTCACACCTCACAATAGTGTTTTCATGTCCAAAAGGTTGCACCGAGGTAGCTGGATGACTATGCTAAGCGACACGAGTGGGCGGCACAAACACGTGACCCATCTAGGAGTGACACTGCAGTGGCAGACAGGATGGCAGTTAGAAAAACTAGGCCCCAAACTGTACATAATGCAAAGAAAAAAAAGAAGTGCAAGATGGAATTGTCCTTGGGCCCTCCCACCCACCCTTATGTTGTATAAACAGGACATGCACACTTTAACAAATCAATAATTTCAGCGCCAGGGTCTGCCACACAACTGTGGCTGAAATGATTGGTTCGTTTGGGCCCCCACAAAACAAGCTGGCAATTAATGTGTCCCTGCACAAACTGGCTCTACGGAGGCAAGATGTCATCCTCATCCTCCTCATCCACCGATTCCTCACCCTCTTCAGTGTGTACATCCTCATCCTCACAGAGTATTAATTCGTCCCTGCTGGAACCACAGGTCCCTCTGTACGTTCTGGAGGCTGGTCTCCCTGGAAGAGTTGATAATTCATTTTATGAACATCATCTTCTCCACATTTTGTGGAAGCAACCTCCTACGCCTTTCGCTGACAAGGTTCCCGGCTGCACTAAACACTCTTTCGGAGTACACACTGGAGGGGGGGCAACTCAGGTAAAATAGAGCCAGTTTGTACAGGGACCTCCAAATTGCTTCTTTTTCCTGCCAGTACAGGTACGGACTGTCTGACATGCCTACTTGGATGCTGTCACCGATGTAATCCTTTAACAGACAGACGCACGCTTGTCGCTGCTGCTTTGAGGATTCAAGTGCGGCTACAGCCCACACAATTCACAAAGACAGAAAAAAAAAAGAATATTTTTATTGTTTGTGGAGCACACTTTGAGGGTTACACCACCCTTTAACAGACAGACGCACGCTTGTCGCTGCTACTTTGAGGATGCAAGTGCGGCTACAGCCCACACAATTCACAAAGACAGAAAAAAGAAGAAGAATATTTTAATTGTTTGTGTAGAACACTTTGAGGTGTCACCACCCTTTAACAGACAGACGCACGCTTGTCGCTGCTGCTTTAAGGATGCAGGTGCGGCTACAGCCCACACATTTCACAAAGACCGGAAAAAAAAAGAACAATATTTTAATTGTTTGTGTAGAACACTTTGAGGTGTCATCACCCTTTAACAGACAGACGCACGCTTGTCGCTGCTGCTTTAAGGATGCAGGTGCGGCTACAGCCCACACAATTCACATAGACAGAAAAAAAAAGAACAATATTTTAATTGTTTCTGTAGCACACTTTGAGGGTGTCACCACCCTTTAACAGACAGACGCATGCTTGTCGCTGCTGCTTTGAGGATGCAAGTGTGGCTACATCGCACACAAGTCACAAACACATTAAAAAAATAGTTTTTTATTTTTTGGAACACTTTGAGAGTTACACCACCCTTTAACAGACAGACGCACGCTTGTCGCTGCTGCTTTAAGGATGCAGGTGCGGCTACAGCCCACACATTTCACAAAGACCGAAAAAAAAAGAACAATATTTTAATTGTTTGTGTAGAACACTTTGAGGGTGTCACCACCCTTTAACAGACAGACGCACGCTTGTCGCTGCTGCTTTAAGGATGCAGGTGCGGCTACAGCCCACACATTTCACAAAGACCAAAAAAAAAAGAACAATATTTTAATTGTTTGTGTAGCACACTTTGAGGGTGTCACCACCCTTTAACAGACAGACGCACGCTTGTCGCTGCTGCTTTAAGGATGCAGGTGCGGCTACAGCCCACACAATTCACAAAGACAGAAAAAAGAACAATATTTTAATTGTTTGTGTAGCACACTTTGAGGGTGTCACCACCCTTTAACAGACAGACGCACGCTTGTCGCTGCTGCTTTAAGGATGCAGGTGCGGCTACAGCCCACACAATTCACAAAGACAGAAAAAAGAACAATATTTTAATTGTTTGTGTAGCACACTTTGAGGGTGTCACCACCCTTTAACAGACAGACGCACGCTTGTCGCTGCTGCTTTAAGGATGCAGGTGCGGCTACAGCCCACACAATTCACAAAGACAGAAAAAAAAAGAACAATATTTTAATTGTTTGTGTAGCACACTTTGAGGGTGTCACCACCCTTTAACAGACAGACGCACGCTTGTCGCTGCTGCTTTAAGGATGCAGGTGCGGCTACAGCCCACACAATTCACAAAGACAGAAAAAAGAACAATATTTTAATTGTTTGTGTAGCACACTTTGAGGGTGTCACCACCCTTTAACAGACAGACGCACGCTTGTCGCTGCTGCTTTAAGGATGCAGGTGCGGCTACAGCCCACACAATTCACAAAGACAGAAAAAAAAAGAACAATATTTTAATTGTTTGTGTAGCACACTTTGAGGGTGTCACCACCCTTTAACAGACAGACGCACGCTTGTCGCTGCTGCTTTGAGGATGCAGGTGGAATCTAGACGGGATTTGGAACCGAGGACACACTACCTCCATCAATTGTCTAAATCCCACTGCACTAATGTCGGATACCGGACGCACGTCTAACACCAACATAGCAGTCAAGGCCTCAGTTATACGTTTTGCTTCAGGATGACTGCTGTCGTACTTCATCCTCATCGCTAGGGACTGTTGGAGGGTCAATTGTTTAGTAAAAGTAGTGATGTTCCTACTTCCTCTCTGGGATGATGAACAACTCCCAGCAGCAGCAACAGCACTAGGAGGAAGAGGTTCTTGATCTTTCCCTATTTTATTTTTATCGGAGAAAGTTTGGTCCTCCATTTATGTTATATTGATATATATACGTGCGGCTAAAGCGCACACAAACACAGAAAATATTATTTTATTTTGGCTGGAGAGTAGTGCACTTTGTGGGTTACACCACCCTTTAAGAAATGAGCCAGCCGGCTCTTTACTTATGGGACACAGGCGCACGCTTGGCGCTGCTCCTTTGTTGATGCACGTGCAGCCACAGTGCACACAATTCACAAACACAGAAAATAATTTTTTTTTTGGTTTGGACTGGAGTGTACTTTCGGGGGTTACAGCACCCTTAATGGTCAAGCCAGCCGGCCCTTTACTTATGACACAGGCGCACGCTTGGCACTACTTTGTTGATGCACGTGCGGCTACTGCGCACACAATTCACAAACACAGAAAATATTTTTTTTTTAGGTTTGGACTGGAGTGTACTTTCGGGGGTTACAGCACCCTTAACGGTCAAGCCAGCCGGCCCTTTACTTATGACACAGGCGCACGCTTGGCACTACTTTGTTGATGCACGTGCGGCTACTGCGCACACAATTCACAAACACAGAAAATAATTTTTTTTTAGGTTTGGACTGGAGTGTACTTTCGGGGGTTACAGCACCCTTAATGGTCAAGCCAGCCGGCCCTTTACTTATGACACAGGCGCACGCTTGGCACTACTTTGTTGATGCACGTGCGGCTACTGCGCACACAATTCACAAACACAGAAAATAATTTTTTTTTTGGTTTGGACTGGAGTGTACTTTGGGGGTTACAGCACCCTTTAACGGTCAAGCCAGCCGGCCCTTTACTTATGACACAGGCGCACGCTTGGCACTACTTTGTTGATGCACGTGCGGCTACTGCGCACACAATTCACAAACACAGAAAATAATTTTTTTTTTGGTTTGGACTGGAGTGTACTTTCGGGGGTTACAGCACCCTTAACGGTCAAGCCAGCCGGCCCTTTACTTATGACACAGGCGCACGCTTGGCACTACTTTGTTGATGCACGTGCGGCTACTGCGCACACAATTCACAAACACAGAAAATAATTTTTTTTTAGGTTTGGACTGGAGTGTACTTTCGGGGGTTACAGCACCCTTAATGGTCAAGCCAGCCGGCCCTTTACTTATGACACAGGCGCACGCTTGGCACTACTTTGTTGATGCACGTGCGGCTACTGCGCACACAATTCACAAACACAGAAAATAATTTTTTTTTTGGTTTGGACTGGAGTGTACTTTGGGGGTTACAGCACCCTTTAACGGTCAAGCCAGCCGGCCCTTTACTTATGACACAGGCGCACGCTTGGCACTACTTTGTTGATGCACGTGCGGCTACTGCGCACACAATTCACAAACACAGAAAATAATTTTTTTTTTGGTTTGGACTGGAGTGTACTTTCGGGGGTTACAGCACCCTTAACGGTCAAGCCAGCCGGCCCTTTACTTATGACACAGGCGCACGCTTGGCACTACTTTGTTGATGCACGTGCGGCTACTGCGCACACAATTCACAAACACAGAAAATAATTATTTTTTTGGTTTGGACTGGAGTGTACTTTCGGGGGTTACAGCACCCTTAACGGTCAAGCCAGCCGGCCCTTTACTTATGACACAGGCGCACGCTTGGCACTACTTTGTTGATGCACGTGCGGCTACTGCGCACACAATTCACAAACACAGAAAATAATTTTTTTTTTGGTTTGGACTGGAGTGTACTTTCGGGGGTTACAGCACCCTTAACGGTCAAGCCAGCCGGCCCTTTACTTATGACACAGGCGCACGCTTGGCACTACTTTGTTGATGCACGTGCGGCTACTGCGCACACAATTCACAAACACAGAAAATAATTTTTTTTTGGTTTGGACTGGAGTGTACTTTCGGGGGTTACAGCACCCTTTAACGGTCAAGCCAGCCGGCCCTTTACTTATGACACAGGCGCACGCTTGGCACTACTTTGTTGATGCACGTGCGGCTACTGCGCACACAATTCACAAACACAGAAAATATATTATTTTTTTAGCACTTGGGGGGAGCACCCCTGATGGACAGAGCACCCCCTGGACAACACTACAGCACTCCTTTAGGACTGGGACACTGCACAGGACTTTGGAGTGGACACAGCCCCTATGGAGAACTGACTGCACAACACAGTCCAGCCAGCCCCTATGGACTTTGAAGTAGTGGACACAGCCCCTATTAACAACAGCAGCACAGCACAACACAGCCAGCCCCTATGGACTTTGAAGTAGTGGACAACAGCAGCACTACACTACACTACACTACACAGCCCTAACTCCCACCCTCCCTCTTCACTGTCCACAGCCGAGTGAGAAAATGGCGCCGACGCGGGTACCTTATATAGGATCCAAAACCCGCGAGACTCGGAAGGCGGGATGATGACGTTTTGCCTCGATTTCAGATCCGAGTCAGGCGGGAAAAGTCGAGCCTGATTCGGATCGGACTCGGATCGGGGGGGCTCGGGGGGGTTCGGATTTCAGAAATCCGAACCCGCTCACCCCTTATAGAAACCATAGTTTATTGCACTCCATATACAAACACTCCTCTACAGTACCTCATCATCAACCTTTCCCAATTACTAGGATTTACTGTATAATCCTGTCTGTTAATAATTTTCTTCACTTTACTACCCACATGGTAAGGACTGAGCTTAATGTTTTCTCACTTTTGTAGCAGAGTACATGGAGGCCACTCAACCACTTGTGGCAGCTCTCCAAAATAACTTGCATCTTCCTTGCCATTCTGCATCCATTCCAGCCGGAGCATTGACCTCACGTCATTACCCAACACACAACATTCCCACCTACAGTACACCATCCTATGCTCATTATCCCAGTCCAGGCATGCTCTTATAAACAAGGGATGTCCTTTGTTTGTTCCCCGCAAATATTATTAACACTTTGTGGCTTAATTCCTAGAACCAAGACATAGGACACCAGAGCAATAGATGAGGTGAGTCCCTAAGTCACTGCTCCCTCTGGTATTTCATCCACACTGGCTGCAAATTTGTAGACATTCCCTTTCCAACACCCTAGACCAGATTCTGATGCTGTCATCTCTTGGATTCTGTGCCTCAATGTAGTTGTTGGAGTGCATTGGCTCCTCTTGCTTCTCTTAGTGCGTATCATTGCTATCTGCCCTGTCCATTTTGCCACTGCAAATTTAAGATAATGAATATATATATATATATATATATATATATATATATATATGTATATCGACTTTAATTCCACTTATTTGATTTATTTGTTTTACTGAAGCTGCAAGCTACTTTATATTGAACATGTAACATGTTCCCTTAATGACTAGTTTCTTGAACACAAACATAACATTATTAAAAGATTCCTGTTACAAAATGTCTAGACAATTTAGTCAATTCATGCCATTAAAAGAGTGTGTGATAGGGCCCAATCCATATACAGAAGGAAGTCTTACTGTATATTGGAGGTGAGGTCCATGTACCTAGAGGGGTAAATTTACTATCCATTCATTTTGGTAAATTTTCTGATTTCCTGCAAAATCCCATCAATTTTGCTATTCAGAGATTTACTAAAGGCAAAAGCACATGTAATGCATCATTATGCATCATGTAAGTAAGACCAATATAAACTGCTAAAATATAGCAAAACACAAGGGTAAAAAAAAGACTAATGTATGTGAAAAGGTCTAAAATTTGACCCAGACTTATTATGATGTCATTAAAAACACAGAGAACTAAAAACTAACCTGCAACTAATAACATACTCACCACAAACATAATACAGCCACACAAAAACAGTGACAAGTCTAAATTAAAATAAGACACCAGACAAAAAAATACAACAAACTTTCAAAAGACAATACGTAAAACAGAAAAACACAAGACTACTAACACACAAATTCAGCCGCAAAAAGAACCACCAAACTCGTGCAAATCAATCCAAACTAGATAGAACTCTCCTTTCTCCACAACTCCTTCCACCTAAAGCCACTACTGTGCTCGTGTTTAGATGGTTTGGGGATTTTTATAAGAGAATGGTGACACAGTTGCATGTGATGAATTCTACCAATAGAAAACCAATAGGAAGTGTTTGCCGATTTATATCGTAAAATATCAATCCAACAGACTTTTAGATGCTATATATACACTCGAAAATGATGGTTAGTAAATACTGCATTTAGAACCTCCAAAATATGTGATGTCCAGTGATTTGCAATCACCTATTGGAATTCACAGTATTGGGCCAATCCAGAGTTGAATGCAAGTCGGCCACAATTGCACTTCTATTGCATGAATGGAACTAAATGCATGTATAGGGGACTTGTATTGTGTGAATGGAACTAAATGCATGTAAAGGGCCTGATTCCGAGTCAGACATAAAGAGATCACTAGTGCGTACGGCAATGGCAGCCAGGTTAACTAACTTTTGCATATGCTAATGCAAGTATCTGTAACACTTCATGCATATAGTCGAAAGGCCCAGTGCTTTTGCAGATGAAACCATCATCATTAGAATCAGCACCTACACCAGCCTCATGCTAGGTACTGAAGATCCGTCAGAAACAGGTTTCCCTATGTCATACACGCTGGTCCCAGAATAACACAGAAGTCTGGGTCTGGTTACATGCCCACAATGCTCCTCTGACACTCCTATAAAATGGATACGTTGCTTGTATTCACAAGGTAGCCGCCCAGTTGACACCCAGAAATTCCAAATTAATGGAGAGAGAGAAGCGGCCGCCCATGGAGCCTCCATTGAGGTGCATGTGCTCAGTTTGCTACTGTAGATGCCTCCACATTTGGGCTTGTGACTGACTCACCATCAGGACTGACACCTGGTAATGTTGTACGATGATTAGCATCAGGGGTCATATACAATAACGGGACATCAAACACTTACCCGCTATGCGCCTCTGAGGAATCTACTATAATAATATTATTTAAAATAAACTGTTGCCTCCTTTACAAACAAATAAGTGTCCATTTTCAAATCAATAATATATAATAATATTGTAATAATATATAAATATTATTTCTCCCTTATAAAGAAATTACTTAAACATAGTTGTTATGTTGTAGAATAAAGAAATAATGCTGTTAGTGCCAACAAAATAAAAAAAATGGCAATATAAAATATATATAATTTCTTAACATGATATTTCTCTGTTCCTGGTTTGATCTAGTGTGGTCCAATGGGAACTGAAAAATAAGTAAACGCATAGACCGAATGCAACATGTGTCAAGTTAATACACAACTAGGGAGACCCTGATTGGCTTAGTCTTTTGTCTTTTTTATTATTACTTTTGATTTATAAGGCATCACAAGGGTTCCTTAGTGCTGTACATAGTAAATGGAACATACATCAAAATTACATATTACACGGGAGAGCAAACAGTACAGTTATTGAGAAGTTCATAATGTTACAGATATACACATTTACATAATAACATCATTATAATCCACATATCTGCCAGTCTTATATTGGTTGCCCGTACTTTACCAAATTCAATAAAGAATATGTCTGATTACATGCAAGGCTATCAACAAAAAATACACCACCATACATCTGTATCTTCTTATTTCAAACTATGGCCCCGATTCAGAGCCGGACGCTCTGACAGAGCGCTCGCTCTGAATCAGGGCTGGGCTATTTTTTTTTTAGAACGGCCTCCTAGCTGCTCGCATAGCTGTGGGTGACCACCCACAGCTATAGCGAGCGGCCAGGAAGATGGTCGCGATGGTCAAAATGATCGCGACCATCGGGCTTGCGATGAGACCCTTGTGGTAGGGTCTCATTGCCGCAAGCACCAGAGAGCTTTCGGCTCAAACAGAGCCGAAAGCTCTCCCACTGACATCACTTGTGATGTCAGTGGGGCTGCCCCCAAACTGAGGCGTTCACATGGGAATGCCTCCGTTTGGGCAGCCACTCCCCCGGCCCGCCCACCAAAGGGGGCATGCTGTCACTCAACATCGACAACACGACCCCTTTGGTACGATACCCAGAGCGACGGATTGCCCATCGCTATCTGGGTCTCGTGCATGCGCACGACGGAGCCGGCTCTGTCGTGCGCATGCGCACTGGCCCACCATCGACCTGGTTGCGAGCGCACAGTGCTTGCGACCGGGTCAGAATCAGGCCCAATCTCCCAACACGACCTCTCCGCTCTGCACAAGATCTGGGTCACTCATCCACACACATTACCGGATTCAACTGACAGAATTTTGGGCGCTGCACTCACACTGCTGAATGCCCTCCGTCGTACAACAAGACTTTCTTCTAGCATCCAAACCTTCAAGCAGCCCCTGAAACTCCACTCTTCAGGAAGCTTATGAAATTCCAGAACCACCCATATAACCTCAATAAGCTATTCTACCCAATTACCTCCCCTTACATCTGTTCTCTTTCTACACTCACACAACCCCCTGACCCCAGGTCACCATTGATTGCTTTGTAACTGGACATGTATTCCATATCTGAGGGGCTTCCATGTTTGTATGGAGCTAGGATCATGCATTGTTTGATATATGTATCAGATCTACTGTAATCACATTTGTCAACATTTAAGCTACCAATTGGGGATGGGGCAGTCCTTGGGAAGTGTGTGTAGGGGAATGTGGCACCGCAAATTGCATCAAGGAATCATAATGCAATTCAATGCAATTAGCTTCATCAAGGCGAACCACCCACAGCAAGTAGCATTATCCACTAGTCACTTAGCAGTATTAACTACATTTTTGTGAAAATGCTACTTTTATTAGTGTTTTGCGATTTTATTATTATAAATATGTGTGTTTGAATAAATGTGGACCCACTTTATTTCATCTGGTTAGCTACTAGTGAAGTAGCACTGAACCTCGTTGTCCCTATAGTTTTTCATCTTGTTTTTGACTTTTAAGAATTGGAAATATCTTTTGGTATGTACATTCTTTGCTTCAATTAGTAATGTTGCAGATATTTCTCAGTTACTTGTCTGTGTGCAATCACACCCATATGTTCATTTATGTCACATACTTCTCAGTATTGGTATTGTCAGATCTTTATAGTATTATGTATGGGTGTGGTGCAGCATTACAGCATGTGTGGGAACATTTCTCTTGGAGCCTTTTGTATTCCTCAGCAGATAAATTAGTGGTTGTTATTATGTAATGTATGAAAGTCTATTTATCATTTACCTTTCCTTGAAAATTCTTATTATTTTCCTTTATTTATATGGCGCCACAAGAGTTTCGCAGCACCGTACAAAGTACATAAACTATGAGCACACAAGAAAAATAGTATTTAACAGTACAAAACAATGTGCGACAAGAACATGGTTTATAAACATTGCTGAATTACACTTCAATAAACAGCAGGGCATCAGCAACCAAGGGCGCCGAGAGGGGGGGAGCGGGTACAAATGACCTGGGCCCGGGCATGCTGGAGGGGCCCGGCGGGGGCCCGGGTCCGGCACCGCTCCCCCCTCTTACATCACACAGTAGCCCACCACACGATGCTGTGTGCTGGGCGGCCCTGGAGACTGCTGGCGGCTGCTAAGAAGCAGCCACAGCAGTCTCCTACAGTATGCCTGTGGGGGGAGCGATCCAGCTGATCGCACCCCCCCACTGGTTATGCGCTGGGCTGAGGGGGCTCATTGCACCCCCCTCGCCAGCGCTCAGCGCCACTTCACAGCATTGCAAAACTTTTTTTTTAACCTACGGCCGCGTGGCCATGCCTCCCGCGATTAGACCACGTCCCCTTTTTACCGGGGCCCCGCACGGCTCTTGACGGGCCTGTCAGCAAGCAAGTGTTAGGTGTCGTTGTGGGGCGTTAGGAGTAAATTATAGTATAAGTAAGGGAGGAGAAGCACATGAGAGAAGAGGGCCCTGCTCGTGAAAGCTTATATTCTAAAGGGGAGGGGCAGACAGACAGGGGTGACACAGATGTCGTAGATAGTGAGGAAGGAGCACGGAGCAGGGAGGTGGGGAGTCTGATAGAGATGGGGAGAGAATTCCAAAGATAGGGAGCAGCACTGGCGAAAACTTGGAGACGGAAGTGGGAGGAAGTAATCTCAAATGGCATGCATTCTGAGCTATCTGTCTGGGCAGAACATAATAAAGAGTCACAGTAAACACACAGTATGTATTTCTTTGTTACTAGTTAATACTCAATTAAGGTGCTACAAAAACAATTATATTGCTTAGCTATAATTATTTATAGGTTGTATATTTTGTGCAATAATGTTTAAAAATAATATTTAAAATCTATGGGTACAAAAAATATTTTTATGTTAAGTGGGGCCATATTAATTAATTGATGATAGAAACATCAATTAAATTGCAAGTGTGTTGCATGGATGGACTTATATCATTAATTATTTAAGATGGCCTAAATTAATATAAAAATATTATTGTCTTCACGATTTAAAATGCCTTATTTTTTAACATTATTTCTCTAATAATAAACTAATTAAACTGAAGAGGCAAGTGGATGAAGATGTCATGTAACAATTTTCTGAAAAATTACTTTTATTAATGAATAAAGGCACAGACGGACTGGGGATGTTAAGCAGCCCAGGCAGTCCCCGTGTACCACCCTGGCAGTCCCCCGCAAAAGGAGCATGAGCTTGCAGAAAAGGGCACGCCCCCATCTTTCAGTATCCCCGGCCGAGCAGAGCGACGGTAGGCCGGGCTGCTCGGCCGGGGTTTGCAGCCGGACCAGCCTACCTTACCGTCGGCCCTTCTGGCATCTTCATCTGGATAGTCCGGCCCTGGATGAAGGTGTTATGACCTAGGGATCATAGTAACAATGTTATTTTAAGTGTTGGTAGTCTATTTACTGATATATTTTGTGGATAAAAGTGCTATGTCCAATTCTCAAGTCAGTTTCTAGTGCATAATTTTTATTTAACTCCTTTATCCACTCGCCTCTACAATTATTTCCCGTTAAGATATTTACCAATTTCTGGGACCCCTTAATTAAGTATTAAGTAGTGGCAAAGTAATACATATGTTTAATGTAGCTGTTTGTTATTTTCCGCCCAGACAGATGGCATAAAATGCATGTAATTGGAGCAGTCTCTCCTGCCAGAGGCCCCCCCTTTATTCTGTGAGTTTTTCTGGTGATTTAGTGACGAGACTACAAGTCACAGTCTATTACATCTGATGACCTTTATGTCTGACATTACAAAAATCGGGATGGCAACTTCCTGTGTTGAGTGATTCTGGCAGATTTCTGGAGAGTTTTCTTCTAGTCGCATTATGTTACATACGCTGACTTGAAACTCTTCAGAAAATCACCGAAAATGCATCAGTTTTTGAAACTCAGAGGCTATTACCAGGAATGTAACTAGTAGTGTGCAAACTGAGCTGTCGCACAGGGTGCAGGGCCAGGGGCGTCTTAAGAGAGGAGGGGGCCCGTGTGCACTCCCTGTGCGGGGCCCCCTCTTCTCCCCCTGATGGCCAACAGCCGACTGACTTGGCTGACCAACCACCGGAGCAATTAGTAGACTCCAGGCACTAGAGTGTGCCCTGAGTCTACTGCGTATGCGCAGAACGCCAGGATAATGGCCGCGGTGGCCATTTTCCGGCATTCTGTGCATGCACAGTAAACTCTGGGCACTAGAGTGTGCCCGGAGTCTACTGCGCATGCCCAGAAAACCAGAAAAATGGCCGTGGCATCCATTTTTCCAGTGTTGTAAGCAGGGCTGACAGCCGCCGCGGGACCACGACAGGTAAGTTTAAAATAATATGGGTGCAAGGTGTGCGGTGCGGGGGCCCCCTGGACCTGGGGGCCCGTGTGCCCCGCACACACTGCACCCATTATAGATACACCACTGTGCAGGGCCTTTGGGGGAGGCACTGTTGCTGCCCCATTGCATGAGGCATGCTGGCTGCCTGGATATGGTCAGTAACTCTGCCGCAGAGCCACACAGTGTGTCTAAGTGACGCTCCGGCCAGTCAGCCTGCAGCCTATGGAGCTGCCCAGAGCATCCTTAGGAGTGACTGGGAGTCTGCAGTTAGTGGGTTATATTTTGTGCAATATTGGTATAATAATGCCAGAAAGTACCCACCCAGGCCAGGTGTTTGTGACAGCAGGGGAAAGCCTCCCCCCAAATTTATATAATCAGTCAGGTGTAAGATAGATCCTGTAAAGGATAAACAGCTGAATCCGTTGGAGAGAACTGAAATGGCAGCTTCACAGGGCCTGCCCTGATCTTCCCCTCATTTCTCATCCCTTAATGTGCATTGTGTTCTGCTTTTATTATCATTCAGATTTTACATTTCAGAGATAAACATACTAAGAGGCGCTTAGTAAATTTACCTCTTGGGCCCAACAGACTGGAAGTTTGAAGGATTGAAGGTATTCAGGTGGTTATATTGTAAACATGAACTAAAAATATCGGAGCTAATAATGCAGATAAATCAGAATGAGCACCATCTAACCATAAATGAAATATCCAGGGGGTAAAAAATAACAACACTTACGTTTGTAAACTACTTCAAATTCCGCAGTGAGTTATTTTCAGCCAAGTTAGGAACTTAAGTCAGGCAACAGAAAAAGTGACCTTTTCTAAAAATACCAGAGGACTGGGTGTCTGAATTATACACAGGTCATCTGAAGGCAATCTGAGTGAGGGGATGTATATAGAAGGAAGTAAATCATTACAATTGCTTGGTTTACAGCATCTGTGATATTCAGGAAATATTCTCCTGTCTCTATTTAAGAACTTTCTTACTGTTGCACATGCATAGGGGGGTATATTTACTAAGAATCGTGTTTTGTGTTGATTTGAAATCGCTGGTCATTGAACTAATACAGCATAACGTGTTTCTCTGATAAAATCAGCTTCTTCAGAGGCTTGTCCGCTGCATGGTGGGGGGGCTCACTGCATACCATGCAAAGCGTCCTACCACCATACATATACTCTCATTTGCCACATCTCTCAGTATACAGTATATACAGTAATAGGTTGCCGGTGTTGGATCTAAAGATGTATCACCAACAAAACTGTAACTTATTAATTGCATTAGCTGTAGGAGTCGACCTCTAAAAAAAAGTAGGGATGTGCGCCGGACCATTTTTGCCGGATTTGGATTTGGATTTGGTTCTAATTCGTCGTCCGGATTTGGATTTGGATTTGCCAAACTGCGGTGACTGGCTTTGGATTTGGATTTGGATTTGGATTTGGATTTTTTTACAAAAATTGACAAAAAAAGCTAAAATCACATAAATTGGTCTTTTTTTTCTTCCTAGAGTATTATTAACCTCAATAACATTAATTTCCAGTCAATTTAGACCATATCACAGCTTATAATATTGTTTTCAACATTATTGGCCAAAGGTTGCAGTGAGCTGACTGGTTACTAAGCGACAAAGCAGCGGCACAACGACACAGACACCACAGTATAAAGCACATCTATGACACATTGCCACACAGCAGTGGCAGAAATGAAAAGTAGTGCACCCACCCAGTGGGGTACGGCCAGCAGAGTCACAGTACTTGTTTACAAAGTGGGCTACGGCCCTAGGAGTCACAGTGCACAATCTTATTAGCATTACACCGCACATAGGGCCTGATTCACATTACACCATAAAGTAGTGTCTCTTATTTATGTTACGACACACAGTAGTGCCCCTTTTACACAATGCCCACAGTAGTGACCCTTTTACACAATGCCCACAGTAGCGGTGTCCCTTACACAATGTCCCCCAGCAGTGGTGCCCCCTATGCAGTCCCCTTAGTAGTACGGTCCACTATGCAGTGCCCCCAGTTGAATGCTCCCCAGTAGTATGCCCCCCATTAGCAGGCCCCCCCAGTAGTATGTCCCCCATTAGCAGGCCCCCCCAGTAGTATGCCCCCCATTAGCATGCCACCCAGTAGTATGCCCCCCCAGTAGTATGGCTCCCCCAGTAGTAGGCTGCCCCAGTAGCAGGCCCCCCCAGTAGTAGGCTGCTCCAGTAGTAGCCCCCCCTGTAGTATGGGCCCCCCCCTGTAGTATGGCCCCCCCTGTAGTAGGCCCCCCCAGTAGTATGCCCCCCCCCCAGTAGCAGGCCCCTCAGTAGTATGGCCCCCCAGTAGCAGACCCCCCCCAGTAGTATAGCCCCCCCCAGTAGCAGGCCCCTCTGTAGTATGGCCCCCCAGTAGTATAGCCCTGCCCAGTAGCAGACCCCCCCCCAGTAGTGCAGACCCCCCCAGTAGTATAGCCCCCCCCCAGTAGCAGGCCCCTCTGTAGTATGGCCCCCCAATAGTGCAGATCCCCCCCAGTAGTATGGCCCCCCCAGTAGCAGACCCCCCCCCAGTAGTATAGCCCCCCCCAGTAGCAGGCCCCTCTGTAGTATGGCCCCCCCAGTAGTATTGCCTCCCCCAGTAGCAGACCCCCCCCCCAGTAGTGCAGACCCCCCCCAGTAGTATAGCCCCCCCAGTAGCAGGCCCCTCTGTAGTATGGCCCCCCCAGTAGTATAGCCCCCCCCCAGTAGCAGACCCCCCCAGTAGTGCAGACCCCCCCCCCAGTAGCGCCCCCGGACCTTTGACAAGTAAAAAAATAAAAAAAATAAAACTTACCTGTATCCCCGCTCCCGCGCCGTCCGCTCTGTCACACGCTGAGGAGGGAGCCGGAAGACGGAGCTCATGTGTGAGCTCCAGCCGGCTCCCTCCGTGCAGCAGCCAATGAGAGTCTGTGTGACTCTCATTGGCTGCTGTAACAAACACACAGCTGCCGCTGGCGGCTGTGTGTCTGTGTCTGTGTAGGGCTCTGCCCTACACGCGAGGAGACCTGATGTCGGATTCTCTAGTGAGAATCCGACATAAGGCGGCCGCCGTTCGGCCCCGAACGGGGATCCGAGTCAGGCGGTGAACACCCGAACAGGGTTCGGGTGGACTCGGATCCCCAATGTTCGGAGCGGTTCGGATTCCACAGAATCCGAACCTCTCATCTCTAAAAAAAAGTACGCCTTTTAAAAAATGTTGTTTTACATTTTTATACTATGATGACAAACTGAAAATCTAGTGTCATGCTACATAGGAAATAGGGTCATAATATATCATATGTTATCAAAGAAAACTGAATGAGAAAAATTCTAAATTAAATGTTTAGCAAAATAAAATGCACCTTACAAAAAACGATGTAAAGGGACTTTTTACCATCAGTCAATCCAATTAGCAGTGATGAACTCACGGGTGTGAATCATCGAGGCTACAGCCACACTTTATGGCAGCCCAAACTCACACAAAAGTGTTTGCAGACCCATAGAGCTAATACCAAAATTGTGCGAATCTGGGCTGAGAGCGGGCTGTGAGGGGTGTGAGATGTGGTGACTTTGCCGGCGTTTTAACACTTCAACTTGCACCCTTCTGTGCTAATAGGATTGACCCCTAATATTGGCTATGAATGTACAACCAAAGCTTTAGTGTTTTATGCAATGATAATAATTTTCATATAAATATTATATAAATATAAAAATAATAAATATACTGTGAAACTGCTCAGACTTGAATAAAGAAAGAAATTCATAACAAATTACAGAAAATCTAAAATTTCCATACATAAAAACTGCAGCGATTGAACGAAATGACAACAGGTCTTGGGAAATAACACATGTAACACATAAAATAAAGTCGTATGGATGAGTGGTAAAAAATCATTGTTATAGTATATACAGTAATGAATAAGTTTCACAGGTGGGAATGCAAGTTATGCAATATAGCCATCTGTTGGTCAGATGGAATATTGCACAGTACATGTTATTTTTATATAGGTGCTGCATCACTCAATATGGTTCAATTACAGTATTAGCATTGCATTTAGATGCCAAATTTGCAAAGAATCACAGCAACCAAAAAACAATTAGATGCCGATGCAAGTCAGCTTTGCAGGCCAATCTGGCATGTTCTCGCACTGTGCAGACTCCACAGCCGAATCTAAGTATCTACGGGCAACTCAGAGAAATACGCAATTCAGACACATTCTTGATGGAAGGGGTGTAACTGGGTGGTAGTGGGGCATTCGTACATCGTCAAAGGTTAGCAAAGACGTATTGATGTAACTGTGGGCTATGCAGAGCTATAGATTCTCCTGTTTTTAGATAGATCTCAAATACACACCGATAAGGAGGATGGCACCAGGTACTTGGATTGGGTCAGTGCGGTTACATAGATGTGTACGGAGGAATATATCCATGCTTTTATCCATACACACAATACAGGTGTAGTTACTGTACAACTGACTTGTGTTCTCTCCGCATCAACCCCTTAGCCTTTAGTTGTCTAGTGCAGCTTCGATAATAAGAATAACTATCTGAATAGTAATAGGATGCATTCTCTTTATTTTATTTTTCATTCTTGTGTGTATATGCTTCCAAGTATGTATGACCTCTTTTTTCAATAAAAATAGTTTGAGTAAAAAAGTATAACTATAGGTATTTTACTGTAAATCTTGTAACTAAATGTGACATTTGGGGATAAGCGAAACATATACAGTATTCAGGAAAATACCTGGTAAGGGTAACCCAATGACCAGACACCAGTGGCATATCTATAATGAAAAACAGGGGGTGTGGTGCACACGGGCTCATGGGTCAAGGGGGAACCCCACATATATTCTAAAAGGGGCACCATCTTTCGGGCGCTATCTGTGTAAAGTTTTGAAAAAGACTATCAATATATGCAAGAGCTTTTGCAAGTTTTGCCATCAGAATTTATGGGGGAGGGCCTACTGCACAGTGATGGGACATGAGCAGAGTAATGTAATAGCAGGATGATAAGGGCGTTATCTGAACAATACACTAGAATGTCAATAACTAAAAACAATCTCAATAAAGTAGGATGAGGCAATGCTTGAACACAATTGACAGCATCGTGCACAGTCTAATAGAAATATATTGATACGATACCAGCAACAATATGAAGATAAGGTGTTTGTACCATGTAGTAATGAAGAGGCTAAAAGCGAAAGCAGACAAGATGGAGAACATTACAAGTGGCGAATGTACACTAATCTGGAAGAATACAAATCAGTAATAACAATGTCACAACCTGAATAGGGTTGGGATGAGCAGTAACAGCCTTGAAGAATGTCTCTGTAAAGGGATGTAGACAGGATGTTGACACAAAAATTTAGGGTTAGGCTTAGTGTTTGTTAGGCTGCAATTATGTAATACATTGTAATTCAATGGTATCACAAGGTGAGGTCAGGTGATATTGAGCCCTGTTTTTTTTATTGTGTCCAGAGAGGTAAGATATAAGACAATAAAGGTGTGCAATCGGTGACAAACTGTGTTTGCTTATTTTATTTGTGTATTACACAAGAATAAACAGAAATTAGGCAATACAACAATGTATATTTTCTTTACAATTTGTCTACAAGTGAGACACACTTTGAACAAATCAACTGTTATTTATTATACTGGAACTCAGCATCAATCAGGATCACCATACTTTGCAGGAACCCTGTAGATTTTTAAAGCTTAGTACAAACAATGTACAGTGCCTTGCAAAAGTATTCACCGCCCCTTGGTTTTTTACCTTTTTAGTTACATTACAACCTGTATTATTTTTCTTTTAAATCTAAATTTTATGTGATGGATCTGCACAAAATAGTCTAATTCGGTGAAGTGATATGAGAAAAATATATATATAAAAAGAATCTGTATAAATAAAATTCTGAAAATTAGCATGTGCATATGTAATCACCCCATTTGCTATGAAGCCCCTTAAAAGTTCTGGTGCAACCAATTACCTTCAGAAGTCACATAATTAGTGAAATGAGGTCCACCTGTGTGAAATCTAAGTGTCACATGATCTGTCAGTATAAACACACCTTTTCTGAAAGGCCCCAGAGGCTTCAACACCACTAAGCAAGAGGCATTACACCATGAAGACCAAGGAGCTCTCCAAACAAGTCAGGGACAAAGTTGTTAAGAAGTACAATTCTGGGTTGGGTTATAAAAAATATCCAAATCTTTGATGATCCCCCGGAGCACCATCAAACCATCATCATCACATGAAAAGAACATGGTACCACAACAAACCTGCCAAGAGAGGTTGCCCACCTGCCCACCAAAACTCACAGACCGGGCAAGGAGGGCATTAATCAGAGAGGCAACACAGAGACCAAAGGTAACCCTGAAGGAGCTGCAGAGTGCCACAGCAGAGACTGGTGTATCTGTGCATGTGACCACAATAAGCCGTACACTCCATAGAGCTGGGTTTTATGGAAGAGTGGCCGGAAAAAAGCCATGACTTAGTGATAAAAATAAGAAGACACGATTTGAGTTTGCCAAAAGGCATGTGGGCGACTACCCAAATGTATGGAAGAAGGTGCACTGGTCAGATGAGACTAAAATTTTACTTTTCGGCCACCAAGGAAAACGCTATGTCTGACGCAAACCCTACATATCCCATCACCCCAAGAACACCATCCCCACAGTGAAACATGGTGGTGGCAACATCATGCTGTAGGGATGTTTATCAGTAGCAGGGACTGGGAAACTGATTTGAGTCAAGGGAAATATGGATGGTGCGAAATACAGGGATATTCTTGAACAAAACCTGTTTCAGTCTGCCTGTGATTTGAGACTGGGACGGAGGTTCACCTTCCAGCAGGGCAATGACCCGAAGCATACTGCTAAAGCAACACTTGAGTGGTTTAAGGGGAAACATTTAAATGTGTTGGAATGGCCTAGTCAAAGGCCAGATCACAATCCAATTGAGATTCTGTGGTCAGACTTGAAGATTGCTGTTCACAAGCGGAAACCATCCAACATGAAGGAGCTGGAGCAGTTTTGCCTTGAGGAATGGGCAAAAATCCCAGGGCCAAAATGTGGCTTATAGAGATTTATCCAAAGTGACTTGCCACTGTAATTGCCGCAAAAGGTGGCTCGACAAAGTACTGATTTTAGGGAGGTGAATAGTTATGCACGCTGAAGTTTTCTGTTATGTTGTCTTAAATGCTGTTTGATTCACAATATAAAAAAAATCACAACTTCACAGTTGTAGGCATGTTCTGTGAATGAAATGATGCACATCTTCAAACAATCCATTTTAATTCCAGGTTGTGAGGCAACAAAACATGAAAAATGCAAAGGGGGTGTGAATAATTTTGCAAGGCACTGTATGTCATACAATATTACCTAATGTTACCCACTAAAATGGTAACGAATAATAACATATCTACCAAATATAAGTAACTAGCCCTTAATTAATTCCTTTCTTGCTATTACCAATGTCTGCCAGCAAGATATATATTATTTAATTAACCAGTTCAGCTCTGTATTCCTCAATGGTACACAAGTCGCTGCCCGGATTACTTGACTTTTAGTAAACTGGTGGCTATCCTATCAGTTTAATATCCTCTCCTCATTCTTTAGGAATAATAGTGACTCCTGAGATTTCCATAGGACTGTGGCCCTGATTCAGAGCCGGACGCTCTGACAGAGCGCTCGCTCTGAATCAGAGCCGTCCCTCTTACTTTTTGGAGCGGCCTCCAGGCCGCTCGCATAGCTGTGGGTGACCAGCTATAGTGAGCGGCCAAAATGATGGTCGCGATGGTCAAGACCATCGCAACCATCGGGCTTGTGACGAGACCCTAAGGTAGGGTCTCATCTGCCGTAAGCCCTGAAGTGCTTTTGGCTCTATCAGAGCCAAAAGCACTCCCACTGGCATCACTTGTGATGTCAGTGGGGCCGGCCCCAGACGGTAGGCGTTCCCATGGGAACGCCTCCGTCTGGGCAGCCACGCCCTCGGCACGCCCCCAAAAGGGGGCGTGCTGTCAATCACCATCGACAGCATGCCCCCTTTGGTATGAGACCCATAACGACGGCTTGGCCAACGTTATTCGGGTCTCACGCATGCGCACGACGGAGCCGCCTCCATCGTGCGCATGCACACTTGGGCAACATCGACCCGCTTGCGAGCCCTCAGCGCTCGCGAGCGGGTCTGAATCAGACCCTGTATCCTTTGCTTTTGGGATTTCTCCTGAGTATTTGTCTAATGAGTAAATATGTAACAACTAGGTAGCAACGAGAGTTAATTGAAACTGTGTCTGCACAACTATAGTCTCTCCTTATTTCTGTCTTTTAATCCTCAATCTCTTTAGCTGAATCCTTTCCTAAGGATAGTCACTCCTGCTATAGTGGAAGCTATTCTTTAAATGTGTTTAACAGGCTGTTGAAGTACTTTCATTAACCTCTCAACTGCTTTATTATATCGTGGTTAAGGATTACAGAGCCTTTCTATGCAATTCAACAGAAGGGGCTGGATAACATCAGTTTACGCCTTCTGATAAATTTTAAGCTCTGTCTCTGTCTACTAACACTTGCTATCCTCTGAAGACGAGTGGTCTAATGCAGGTGATCTAGCAGATAACTCCTTTTTGGACTCACTATTGCTGGATGATGTGGCTAATGGCTATTGACAAGGGTAGTTGTTGAAATCAAACTGGTGATGGCTGCTTATTCTCACTCTGCCTGTCAATAGAGGTCTGGGGTGCTTTAATGGAGAGTGTGGAGATTTCTCCTCTTACCCAAAGGTTGCGCCTCCTGCCTTTTCCTCACAATGCTCAGTCAGGCTCCAGCTACTTGCTGTGGACTCCGCCCAAGCCGCGCCTCCTACTGCCACTGACCTCACCTCCGTCAGCCTGCTTTCAAGGAAGAGTATGCAGGGGAGGCTTACACTTATGGTAGAGCTTATTTCCCCTTCATGCTAGGGACCTGGAGTGACGTGAGTGAGGGCAGAAGTGCACTTCCATGCTCATTAAGGCCACCTAAAGTAGAAAGTTGTCCCCTCGCGGGCTCGCTGCGATCGCCATGTTTCAGGCTCAGTGGCTCGCTACGCTCTCCACAAGGTTATTTTCCCCTCTATGCCCACTTGGATGGTAGGGAATGACGCTGGACACTGGCTGATGATGTCAGAGTTCTCTCCGTGAAGGGGATTTAGATGTAAGGTAATGTCTATATCCCCTTCACGGAGAGGACCCTGAAGTCATCAGCCAGTGTCCAGCATCATTCCCTACCATCCAAGTGGGCATAGAGGGGGATACAACCTTGTGGCGAGCACAGTGAGCCTCCAAGCCCGAAGCGTGGCGAGCGCAGTGAGCCCGAGAGAGGACAACTTTCTTCTTTAGGTGACCTTAATGGGTATGGAACTGCACATCCGCCCTCACTCACATCACTTCCAGGTCCCTAGCATGAAGGGGAAATAAGCTCTACCACTCTCTAACTGACTTAACAGTTCCGATCAGCCACCTGCTGACTGGGAGTCATGTGACCAGAGCCGTAACTAGACTTTTTGGTGCCCTGTGCCAGAAAGAGCATTGGCGCGACCCTCATTTTTCAAAGGGACATAATGCACCCAAAAAGGGGCCATGGCTTCATGGGGAAGGGCCAAGGAAGAGATAGGAGAGGCCAGGAGATGCTGGGGATGAAATAAAAGAAAGCTACAAGCAAGAATGATAATAAACAGAAATTTGACAGGCCCAAACAGCGCCCCCTGCCCTGTGGAGCACTGTGCGATGGCACCGGCTGCAATACCCTAGCTACGGCCCTGCATGGGACCTCCTGCTGACTGGGAGTCTATATTTCCCCCACTGGAGGGGTAGTCCAATAGGGCAATCTCACAGAGGTGGAGCACCATAAATACTATATAAAGATAGATAGAACATTGGCCACATTTTTATACATTGATATTTGTTTAAAAACATCATTTTACACATATATATATATATATATATATATATATATATACACTCATGGGCATCCTCAGCATGTGGTGCACCCAAGTTCTGGGGTACCACATTTATTATTTTATGGCTAGGCTGCAATTAGGGTTAGGCTGCAATTAGTGTTAGGGTTAGGCTGCAATTAGGGTTAGGATGTAATTAGGGTTAAGCTTCAATTAGGGTTAGGCTAAAATTGAAGTGTTGATATTCTGTCTGTGTATATTGTATAAAATACAGAAACAATGATAATGAGTGGTGTAGTTGTGAAACCCTACTAGTGCTGTGGTACACTTACTTGGAGTACCAAACGTAATTATGGTTCTCCTCCTCACAGTGGCTCTCCTTTGCGCTGGCTATGGCATGGGTATGGCATTCACAACCAGCAGGGCCCTCGCTCAAAGTGCTTAGCACAAAGTACCTGATGAAGGGGACATATACGGACAACAGATGTAGTGCAATGAACAAATGTTGGGCACCAGACCATCTCGTGATGAAAGAAAAAAAACTGTATTGTAGGGATGAACGGTCCGGATTCATTAGAATCCGAACCGCTCCGAACAGCGAGGATCCGAGTCCACCCGAACGCTGTTCGGGTGTTCCCGTCTGACTCGGATCCCACTGCGAGGCTGAAAGTCATCTTCCCGTTGTCAGATTCTCCCGAGACTTGGTTCTATATAAGGCGCTGGGACCGGGACTCGGCGCCATTTGTCTTTAAGCGCATGCTGCATGGAGCTCTGCAAATTCGGCTGCATAAACTCCATTGGCTGTGCTGTTAGTGACTGTAGGCAGGGTGGGTGGAAGAGTCAGCAGAGGAGTGCACTACTACAGTGGCTGTAGTAGCCTGTGTCCAGACTCCAGGCTGTGCTGTGCTGTTAAGTGGCTGTGCTGTTAGTGCCTATAGCCAGGGTAGGGGGAAGAGTTATTACAGTGGCTGTAGTAGCCTGTGTCCAGACTCCAGGCTGTGCTGTTAAGTGGCTGTGCTATTAGTGACTGTTGGCAGGGTAGGGAGAAGAGTTATTACAGTGGATGTAGTAGCCTGTGTCCAGACTCCAGGCTGTGCTGTTAAGTGGCTGTTGCCCATCTGTTCCAGTGTAAAAAAAATTGTAAATGTAATATTTAAAAATATATATATATATAATAAAAGGAATTTTTTTTTATATATATTATAATTTTTTTTGTGTGCTATATCCCACTGTGCAGTGTACTGTTACTGTATACAAGCACTGCGACTACTTGGGCATTAGCCGTCTGTGTGTATAAGCACCGTGACTAATTGGGCAGTAGCCCTCCGTGTGTATAAGCACCATGCATAATTTGGCAGAAGCCCTCAGTGTGTGTAAGCACTGTGAATAATTGGGCAGTAGCCCTCAGTGTGTGTAAGCACAATTAATAATTGGGCAGTAGCCCTCAGTGTGTGCAATCACTGTGAATAAATGGGCAGAAGCCCTCAGTGTGTGTGTAAGCACCATGAATAATAGGTCAGTAGCCCACAGTGTGTGTAAGCACTGTGAATAATTGGGCAGAAGCCCTCAGTGTGTGTGTAAGCACTGTGAATAATTGGGAAGTAGCCCTCAGTGTGTGTAAGCACTGTGAATAGTTGGGCAGTAGCCCTGACTGTATGTATGCACTGTAAATAATTGGGCAGTAGCCCTCAGTGTGTGTAAGCACCATGAATAATTGGGCAGTAGCCCTCAGTATGTGTAAGAACTGTGAATAATTGGGCAGTAGTCCTCACTGTATGTAAGCACTGTGAATACTTGGGCAGAAGCCCTCAGTGTGTGTGTAAGCACTGTGAATAATTGGGAAGCAGCCCTCAGTGTGTGTAAGTACTGTGAATAATTGGGCAGTAGCCCTGACTGTATGTAAGCACTGTGTATAATTGGGCAGTAGCCCTCAGTTTGTGTAAGCACTGTGAATAATTGGGCAGAAGCCCTACAGTGTGTGTGTGTAAGCACTGTGATTAATTGGGAAGTAGCGCTCAGTGTGTGTAAGCACTGTGAATAATTGGGCAGTAGTCCTCACTGTGTGTAAGTACTGTGAATAATTGGGCAGAAGCCCTCAGTGTGTGTGTAAGCACTGTGAATAATTGAGCAGTAGCCCTCAGTGTGTGCAAGCACTGTGAATAATTGGGCAGAAGCCCTACAGTGTGTGTGTAAGCACTGCGAATAATTGGGAAGTAGCCCTCAGTGTGTGTAAGCACTGTGAATAATTGGGCAGTAGCCCTCAGTGTGTGTAAGCACTGTGAATAATTGGGCAGAAGCCCTCAGTGTGTGTAAGCACTGTGAATAATTGGGAAGTAGCCCTCAGTGTGTGTAAGCACTGTGAATGATTGGGCAGTAGCCCTCAGTTTGTGTAAGCACTGTGAATAATTGGGCAGAAGCCCTACAGTGTGTGTGTAAGCACTGTGAATAATTGGGAAGTAGCCCTCAGTGTGTGTAAGCACTGTGAATAATTGGGCAGTAGTCAACACTGTGTGTAAGCACTGTCAATAATTGGGCAGAAGCCCTCAGTGTGTGTAAGCACTGTGAATAATTGGGCAGTAGCCCTCAGTGTGTTTAAGCACTGTGAATAATTGGGAAGTAGCCCTCAGTGTGTGTAAGCACTGTGGATAATTGGCCAGTAGCCCTCACTGTATGTAAGCACTGTGAATAATTTGGCAGAATCCCTATAGTGTGTGTGTAAGCACTGTGAATAATTGGGAAGTAGCCCTCACTGTGTTTAAGCACTGTGAATAATTGGGCAGTAGCCCTCAGTGTGTGTAAGCACTGTGAATAATTCGGCAGAATCCCTACAGTGTGTGTAAGCACTGTGAATAATTGGGAAGTAGCCCTCAGTGTGTGTAAGCACTGTGAATAATTGGGCAGAAGCACTGACTGTATGTAAGCACTGTGAATAATTGGGCAGTAGCCCTCAGGGGGTCATTCAGACTCGGTCGTTAGCGCAGATGCGCTCGGACCGGGACGATGGCCCCCACAGAGCATGCGTACATTGGCGCCGGCGCCGTCGTGTGCATGCGTGAGACCCGCTACGACCGACAGTGCCGGTCGTAGCGGGTCTCGATCCAAAGGGGGCGAGCTGTTGATGTTGATTGACAACTCACCCCGTTTGGAAGGCGGGCCGGGGGGGTGGGAATGCCTACCGTTTGGGGGCGGCCCCACTGACATCACTAGTGATATCAGAGGAGAGCTTCCGGCTCAGACAGAGCCGAAAGCTCACCGGGGCTTATGACAAGGGAGACCCTACTCTTGGGTCTCGTCGTAAGCCCCGATGGTCGCGATGGTCTTGACCATCGCGACCATCACCTTAGGCGGTCGTAAGGCTGTGGGTGTTAACCCACAGCCTTACCACCGCAAAGGAGGACGTCTTGAAAATATAAGACGTCCTCGCCAAATTCAGATCGACCGCACGCTCTGTGTGACCGGCTCTGAATGAGGTCCTCAGTTTGTGTAAGCACTGTGAATAATTGGGCAGAAGCCCTACAGTGTGAGTGTAAGCACTGTGAATAATTGGACAGTAGTCCTCACTGTGTGTAAGCACTGTGAATAATTGGGCAGAAGCCCTCAGTGTGTGTGTAAGCACTGTGAATAATTGGGCAGTAGCCCTCAGTGTGTGTAAGCACTGTGAATAATTGGGCAGTAGCCCTCAGTGTGTGTAAGCACACCATGAATAATTGGGCAGTAGCCCTCAGTGTGTGTAAGCACACCATGAATAATTGGGCAGAAGCCCTCAGTGTGTGTGTAAGCACTGTGAATAATTGGGCAGCAGCCCTCAGTGTGTGTAAGCACTGTGAATAATTGGGCAGTAGCCCTCAGTGTGTGTAAGCACTGTGAATAATAGGGCAGTAGCCCTCAGTGTGTGTAAGCACACCATGAATAATTGGGCAGAAGCCCTTAGTGTGTGTAAGCACCTTGAATAATTGGGCAGAAGTCCTCAGTGTGTGTTTAAGCACTGTGAATAATTGTGCAGTACTCCTCAGTGTGTGTAAGCACACCATGAATAATTGGGCAGAAGCCCTTAGTGTGTGTAAGCACCTTGAATAATTGGGCAGAAGTCCTCAGTGTGTGTTTAAGCACTGTGAATAATTGTGCAGTACTTCTCAGTGTGTGTAAGCACACCATGAATAATTGTGCAGTAGCCCTCAGTGTGTGTAAGCACACCATGAATAATTGGGCAGTAGCCCTCAGTGTGTGTAAGCACTGTGGATAATTGGCCAGTAGCCCTCACTGTATGTAAGCACTGTGAATAATTTGGCAGAATCCCTGCAGTGTGTGTGTAAGCACTGTGAATAATTGGGAAGTAGCCCTCAGTGTGTGTAAGCACTGTGAATAATTGGGCAGTAGTCCTCACTGTGTTTAAGCACTGTGAATAAGAGGGCAGAAGCCCTCAGTGTGTGTGTAAGCACTGTGAATAATTGGGCAGTAGCCCTCAGTGTGTGTAAGCACTGTGAATAATTGGGAAGTAGCCCTCAGTGTGTGTAAGCACTGTGAATAATTGGGCAGTAGCCCTCAGTGTATGTAAGCACTGTGAATAATTGGGCAGTAGCCCTCAGTGTGTGTAAGCACTGTGAATAATTCGGCAGAATCCCTACAGTGTGTGTAAGCACTGTGAATAATTGGGCAGTAGTCCTCACTGTGTTTAAGCACTGTGAATAATTGGGCAGAAGCCCTCAGTGTGTGTGTAAGCACTGTGAATAATTGGGCAGTAGCCCTCAGTGTGTGTAAGCACTGTGAATAATTGGGAAGTAGCCCTCAGTGTGTGTAAGCACTGTGAATAATTGGGCAGAAGCACTGACTGTATGTAAGCACTGTGAATAATTGGGCAGTAGCCCTCAGGGGGTCATTCAGACTCGGTCGTTAGCGCAGATGCGCTCGGACCGGGACGATGGCCCCCACAGAGCATGCGTACGATGGCGCCGGCGCCGTCGTGCGCATGCGTGAGACCAGCTACGACCGACAGTGCCGGTCGTAGCGGGTCTCGATCCAAAGGGGGCGAGCTGTTGATGTTGATTGACAGCTCACCCCATTTGGAAGGCGGGCCGGGGGGGTGGGAACGCCTACCGTTTGGGGGCGGCCCCACTGACATCACTAGTGATGTCAGTGGAGAGCTTCCGGCTCAGACAGAGCCGAAAGCTCACCGGGGCTTACGACAAGGGAGACCCTACTCTAGGGTCTCGTCGTAAGCCCCGATGGTCGCGATGGTCTTGACCATCGCGACCATCACCTTAGGCGGTCGTAAGGCTGTGGGTGTTAACCCACAGCCTTACCACCGCAAAGGAGGACGTCTTGAAAATTCAAGACGTCCTCCCCAAATTCAGATCGACCGCACGCTCTGTGTGACTGGCTCTGAATGAGGTCCTCAGTTTGTGTAAGCACTGTGAATAATTGGGCAGAAGCCCTACAGTGTGTGTGTAAGCACTGTGAATAATTGGGCAGTAGTCCTCACTGTGTGTAAGCACTGTGAATAATTTGGCAGAAGCCCTCAGTGTGTGTGTAAGCACTGTGAATAATTGGGCAGTAGCCCTCAGTGTGTGTAAGCACTGTGAATAATTGTGCAGTACTCCTCAGTGTGTGTAAGCACACCATGAATAATTGTGCAGTAGCCCTCAGTGTGTGTAAGCACACCATGAATAATTGGGCAGTAGCCCTCAGTGTGTGTAAGCACTGTGAATAATTGTGCAGTACTCCTCAGTGTGTGTAAGCACACCATGAATAATTGGGCAGAAGCCCTTAGTCTGTGTAAGTACCTTGAATAATTGGGCAGAAGTCCTCAGTGTGTGTTTAAGCACTGTGAATAATTAGGCTAAGGTGGTCTAAATTGACTGTAAATGACTGGAAATTAATGTTATTGAGGTTAATAATACTCTAGGAACAAAAAATAGCCCAAGTAATGTGATTTAAACTTTTTTTGTAAATTTTTGTAAAAAATCCAAATCCAAAGCCAGTCATGGCAGGTTTGGCAAATCCAAATCCAAAGACGGTAAATGAATCAGAGCCAAATCCAGCAAAAATGGTCTGACGCACATCCCTACTTTATTGACACTCCTCCATATCTTCCAGCACAGTAAGCATAACGGTTACAAGCTCTACTTCTCCAACTTTCTCCAGCGCAATACTTGTAGCAGATGGTAAATGCTGTATTTTACAAGCTTAACGGTTACAGAAAATTAGTTACCCTTTCCACTCCAAATGAGCACCTCCAGCACAGTCTTATGCAAATGACACAGTAGTGAAATTTCAGTACATACACGGTGTTGCTGGGCACAGTGGTTCTACAGCATGTCAGTCCAAACAATAGATCATATAGTATGCAGGGAACTCCGTCGTAATTCATTGCACCTCATCTCACTCCTCAGGGAGACTCCTCCCATTACACAGAGATCCTCTCTTCTTCCATCACCACACATACACCTTCTCCAGGCATACAATCGTCCTCTATACACAGGAATACTAGTAAACATCCCAGTATCCAGGGGCCTTTCATCTGCCATGCAGGCTTTTTAACCCTTCTACTGCAGGGCTCTTCTACTTAAGAAAAGGATCACTCAGGACTTCTTCAATGCAACTCCCTTCTAGCCATGCTGCCATCTTGCAATGACCTCCCCCCCCTTCGCTATGGGTCACTTCTCAGGGGCTATCAACCAGGGATCCAGCATTAGACAACACAGACACACTCTCCCTCACAGGTGTTTCTTCACAGGAGATCTCTCATTTTCCACTGTGGCACCAAGCAGCACTCACCCTCAAATCCTCTGCAGGGTCTCTCTCCTTTCTCACTCCACACAGACACTTATTGTCTCCAGCTGCAGCTGCAATCTCCTTAATTCTGCAGCACTCCCTCTAACTCTTCCATGCGGATAGGGATTTATTTATTTTATTATAATTCCCTATCAGTTCCTCCCCCTATTACATATTGTGGCAACTTAAACTTCTTTCAGGGGTTCCTTCTTGTGCAGGGGCTTCCCCTTCTCATGTGGGGGTACTATAAGGGGCCTCTTTCTTACAAGGACTTTGACCTTCCTTTAAAGTGGGGGTGACTACAATAGGCTTCTTGCTTAGTGGGGCTGCCCCTCCTCTCTTTGGTATCACAGGGAGACCTCCCCTCCTGTCTGTTCCATAGGGGTTTACAGCCTGGGACCCCCTTGGTGTAGAGGCTTTCCCCCTTTATATATTGCATCCTCGTGACTAGGGCCATGCACCCCCCCAAAAGCCAAGGTACAGCGTACCATCCTCCAATCCAGTATCCCCAGCGTAAAATGGCCGACCTCTTTCTTCTGGATGCCATGAACCTGCAGATTGCACACCCTAATTATAATTGTTTTAAATATCAGTATTCTTAGTGCTTAAAGTGTGCACCTACATTTTCTTTTTTTTGCATAGTACTATAAGTCTCAACATGGTAGCTCCACTTTTTATGTTTAAAATGAGGGTGTGCACCCAAGCCCACCCCCCCGTTTCTTCTGTTTTTGTGTATGTTAAGTATACTTGAAGGTAAAGACACCTCCACCAACTTGCCCTTGGGTGTTTTTAATTAGTATGGGTTGCATTTGCATTTCAAACTAAACATTGGAATGGGCTCTATTATAGGTCCTAGATACATTGGTGTAATGTGTCAGTATTAGGGATGTTAGGGGCCAACCTGAAGAGGTTCACCATGACGTGGAAGGTGGGCATGCATTTGTGGCCAAACATGCTAAAAAAATGTGTTTATACTCCATGAAAATTGAAGACTTTATTATAATTACTTTGATTATCAGTATTCTTAGTGCGTTCACCTGCATTTTCTTCTTTTATGCTGTTTGTTGTATATGTTTGCTTTTGTTTTTTGTAGTCATTGACAAAATAATAACAAAATGTGTGCTAAAAAAATTTGTTGGTATAATATATATTAGGCAGTAGTTTGACCATATTTATTAGCCAGACTGACGGCCATACTTGATCTCTTTTTTATCATAATTTCTGTGTACTGTGCCAGATTTAGACATTGTGGACTTGGGCCCTCATTCAGAGCCGCTCGTAAGCGGCAGTACGCTCGTAGCTTTCCGATGTTGTGAAACCACGCATGCGCCGGTGTTACACTGCGCATGTGCGTACGGCTGATTGCGATCTTTTTTTTAGTCGTTCGTCGAATAGCGAACAGGAAGTGACATGTCAAATGTGATTGACAGAACAGGCCGTTTTTGGGCATTGACGGGGGTGGAGATGGGAAAAAGCAGGCGTGTCGCGGCATTTTTGGGCGTACATAAATTATCTCATGCGAAGGGCAAATGTGATCGGAACAAGTCATACGTCACTGTCTGATCCACTTTCCGTTCAAACTGCTTGCACAGCTTGTGGTCTGGTATACTCTACCACAATGTCGATGGTCTCGTCCTCCTTCCCGTGCCTCTTCGATGTTTCTTCGATTTATCATTTCTTGCCAGAAAAGCAATCAACTTAGAATTGAAAACAAGCTTGTAATGTGTTTAGCAACTTTTTTTTTTTTCGTAGCACAAAACCGTACGCAGGTGAAATACTCAGCTGCTAATTTCTGGATTAGACAATCAATTAGCGTACCAATTTTTAATTTTATTTTTTGGGGGGGAATTTTTATTTTTGGTTTTGTGTTATTGCAACAATATTGTCATCATGTTTGTGTTTTAGCAACATTTTGTTTTGGCAAAGTGTTCCTTTAAACTCCTAAATGGTTTTTAACCCTTTGGAATCTGAATTAAAATTAATGTTTTTTTTGTTTTTTGTTTTTTTTGGGCCGGGATTACCTAAAAACCATTTTTAGAATAATGTCACAATACAATGGAGCAGATTTTGAAATGTTTTTATTTTTTACACACATTTTTAGTTTTTCATGTGCATTTGCCATTTTTCAGTTCTGGCTAACATCAAAAATGTTGAAATAAAAAATACAAACACAACAATAGTGGCATTTGCCCAAAAGAAAATAACACACATTAAAAACAATTCATAAGAAAGGAGAGGGAAGTTTTGGCCCTTAAGGAATATGGGGCAAGCAGAGAATGATTGTGGGAAAATTAGCCAGTGCTGTCATCGCTTTTTGCCCCGTTTGGCTGGGGTAGGGTGGGAGCCTGACCGGGTCCGGGATGTCCTTTGGCTGGCCTGTCCAGAGGCAGATGTTGGGGCCTCTGGACTAGGCAGAGGGCTAGGCACATTTGGAGGGATGGCTGTTGTTGTGCCAGAGGTGGAGGATCCTGATGTTCCGGCAGGAAGGGAGGGCGGCTCCACCATGTGCTGGCTAACGAGCTGCTCCAGGGCATTGGCAGTTCGGATGTTGGCCCTGGTATTTTCGGCCAGGGCCTGACCAATGGTCACGTTGGCCGCAGCATTTTGCTCCATGGCCTCCGCCACCCATAGCAGACAGGCGTCCATCCTCAGCAGAATCTCTGTGTGGTGATCCGATTTAAAATTGAGATCCGTGAGGAGGGCCACTGCCTGCGAGGGGGATTGCCCTGGACTGGCTTCTGCAGGGTCCCCAGCTGGATCTACTGCTTCCTCCCCTGCAGAGCCAGCAGAAATTCTGCGGCCAAGGCTCCCCTCTGGAGCAGACTAATCCGCCTGTGTCTCTGTGCGAAAAATGAGAAAAGAGTAACATTAGAATCTACATATTGTCATAAACACATTTCAGAGTTGGTAACATAACAACATTTACCTGGGACAACATGAGGAGCCAAAAATTCTGGCATGCCCGTATCCATGTTGGACACGCCAAACACCTCCTCATACTGCACACACCCCTGTGCCAGCTCTTCCAAGTCATTAAGCTCCATTGACACAGGGGTGGGACCCCCACCTGTCCCCCTTGCATGCCTAGCCCTCTCTGCCAGTTTTTGTTTCAGCCGATATTTAAAATCAGTCCATCTGTGGGTGAAAAAGTTTGCATTATTCCTGCAGTATTTGGCCCTTTAACCACTTTTTATTAAAATGTAGTTTTTACGTTACGGCGTTTGACATCCCGGGGTAGACGTTCAAACTCACCCACCCTATTGACAGCACTGGCTATCTCCTTACATTATTTTCCACTTCTGGCTTGCACGCATATTCCGATCTGCCTGTGGCAGGGTGTCAACACTAGGGGTGAGCGGGTTCGGATTTCTGAAATCCGAACCCACCCGAGCCCCCCCGATCCGAGGCCAATCCGAGTCAGGCTCGACTTTTCCCGCCTGACTCGGATCTGAAATCAAGGCAAAACATCATCATCCCGTCTTCCGGATCTCGCGGAAGATCTCCTATATAAGGTACCCGCGTCGGCGCCATTTTCTCACTCGGCTGTGGACAGTGAAGAGGGAGGGTGGGAGTTTGGGCTGGCTGGGCTGTGTAGTGTAGTGTAGTGCAGAGTAGTGTTATGCTGTGCTGTGCTGCGCTGTGCTGCTGTTGTCCATAGGGGCTGTGTCCACTACTTCAAAGTCCATAGGGGCTGGCTGTGTTGTGCTGTGCTGCTGTTGTCCATAGGGGCTGTGTCCACTACTTCAAAGTCCATAGGGGCTGGCTGGACTGTGTGGTGCAGTCAGTTGTCCATAGGGGCTGTGTCCACTCCAAAGTCCTGTGCAGTGTCCCAGTCCTAAAGGGGTGCTGTAGTGTTGTCCAGGGGGTGCTCTGTCCATCAGGGGTGCTCCCCCCAAGTGCTAAAAAAAATGTTTTTTTTCTGTGTTTGTGAATTGTGTGCGCAGTAGCCGCACATGCATCAACAAAGTAGTGCCAAGCGTGCGCCTGTGTCATAAGTAAAGGGCCAGCTGGCTTGACCGTTAAAGGGTGCTGTAACCCCCAAAGTACACTCCAAACCAAATAAAAAAATATTTTCTGTGTTTGTGAATTGTGTGCGCAGTAGCCGCACATGAATCAACAAAGTAGTGCCAAGCGTGCGCCTGTGTCATAAGTAAAGGGCCGGCTGGCTTGACCATTAAAGGGTGCTGTAACCCCCAAAGTACACTCCAAACCAAATAAAAAAATATTGTCTGTGTTTGTGAATTGTGTGCGCAGTAGCCGCACGTGCATCAACAAAGTAGTGCCAAGTGTGCGCCTGTGTCATAAGTAAAGGGCCGGCTGGCTTGACCGTTAAAGGGTGCTGTAACCCCCAAAGTACACTCCAAACAAAATAAAAAAATATTTTCTGTGTTTGTGAATTGTGTGCACAGTAACTGCACGTGCATCAACAAAGTAGTGCCAAGCGTGCGTCTGTGTCATAAGTAAAGGGCCAGCTGGCTTGACCGTTAAAGGGTGCTGTAACCCCCAAAGTACACTCCAAACCAAATAAAAACATATTTTCTGTATTTGTGAATTGTGTGCACAGTAGCCGCACGTGCATCAACAAAGTAGTGCCAAGCGTGCACCTGTGTCATAAGTAAAGGGCCAGCTGGCTTGACCGTTAAAGGGTGCTGTAACCCCCAAAGTACACTCCAAACCAAATAAGAAAATATTTTCTGTGTTTGTGAATTGTGTGCGCAGTAGCCGCACATGCATCAACAAAGCAGCAGCGCCAAGCGTGCGTCTGTGTCCCATAAGTAAAGAGCCGGCTGGCTCATTTCTTAAAGAGTGGTGTAACCCACAAAGTGCACTACTCTCCAGCAAAAATAAAAAAATATTTTCTGTGTTTGTGTGAGCCTTAGCCGCACGTATATATCAAATCGATATAACATAAATGGAGGACCAAACTTTCTCCGATAAAAATAAAATAGAGAAAGATCAAGAACCACTTCCTCCTAGTGCTGAAGCTGCTGCCACTATTCATGACATAGACGATAACATGCAATCAACGTCGTCTGCCAAGGCCGATGCCCAATGTCATAGTAGAGGGCACATACAATCCCAAATGACAAAGTTCAGGAAAATGACCTTGAAAAAAACATTTAAATCATCTGAAGAGAAACGTAAACTTGCCAATATGCCATTTACGACATGGAGTGGCAAGGAATGGCTAAGGTCTTTCCCTATGTTCATGACTAGTGGTTCAGCTTCACATGACGATGGAAGCCCTCCTCCCACTAAAAAAATCAAACGAGTTAAGCTGGCAAAAGCACAGCGAAGAACTGTGCGTTCTAAGAAGATATCACAAATCCCCAAGGAGAGTCCAAGGCCCTGATTCAGAGCCAGACGCTCTGACCAGAGCGCCCGCTCTGAATCAGGGCCCACCTCCATAAATATGGAGCGTCCTCCAGGACGCTCGTATAGCTGTGGGTCACCACCCACAGCTCATACGAGCATGCAGGATGATGGTCGCGATGGTCTTGACCATCACGACCATCGCCAGTGCGACCAGAAGCCTGTGGTCGGGGTTTTCGACCACAAGCCCTGGAGTGATTTTGGCTCTATCAGAGCCAAAATCACTCCCACTCACATCACTAATGACCCACAGCATATACGAGCGTGCAGGGTGATGGTCGCGATGGTTTTGACCATCGCGACCATCACCACTGCGAGCAGAAGCCTGCGGTTGAGTTTCTAGAACCGCAAGGCCAGGAGTGATTTTGGCTCTATCAGAGCCAAAATCACTCCCACTGACATCACTAGTGATGTCAGTGGGGCCGGCTTCTGGGAGGCACGCCCCCAGGGAGGCACGCCCCCGGCACGCCCACCAAAGGGGGCGTGCTGTCAATCAACATTGACACCATGCCCCCTTTGATCAGACACTATGAGCGAAGGAAAGTCCTTCGCTCGTCGCGTCTCGCGCATGCACACGACGGAGCTCCCTCAGTCGTGCGCATGCGCAGTGCATACCATCGACCCACTTGTGAGCGGACAGCCGCTCGCGAGTGGGTCTGAATCAGGCCCCAAGTGTGGTGGTGGTTGCGATGCCTGACCTTCCCAGCACTGGACGGGAAGAGGTGGCTCTTTCCACCATTTGCACGCCCCCTGCAAGTGCTGAAAGGAGCACCACAGTCCACTTGCTGATATGCAAATTGAAGATGTCACTGTTGAAGTACAACAGGATGAGGATACTGGTGTAGCTGGCGCTGAGGAGGAAGTTGGCGAGGAGGATTCTGATGGTGTTGTGATTTGTTTAAATCAGGCTCCGGGGGAGACAGTTGTTGTCCGTGGGATGAAAAAGCCCATCACGGTCATGCCTGGGCAGAAGACCAAACATTCCACCTCTTTGGTCTGGCAATATTTCTATCCAAATCCGGACAACAACTGTCTTGCCATATGTCCCATATGTAAAGGTGGAATAAGTAGGGGTAGGGACGTTAACCACCTAGGAACATCCTCCCTTATACGGCACCTGCAGCACGTTCATAATAAGTTACTGTCAAGTTCAGAAACTTTGGCTAAGACCGTTAGCAGTCCAGGGACACCTAAATCCCATTGTCCTGTTGTATCCAAGCGCCTGCAAACCACACCGTCAACTCCCTACTCGTCAATTTCCTCCTTAGTCAGGATCGGAAGTAGTCCTGCAGGCCATGTCACTGGCATGACTGACTCTCCTATCCGGGATTCCTCCGGAGGATCCTGCATTGCTACGCCTACTGCTGCCGCTGCTGCTGTTGCTGCTGCTGGGAGTCGTTCATCATCCCAGAGAGGAAGTAGGAACACCACTACTTTTACTAAACAATTGACCCTCCAACAGTCCTTAGCGAGGAGGATGAAGTACGACAGCAGTCATCCTGAAGCAAAATGTATAACTGAGGCCTTGACTGCTATGTTGGTGTTAGACGTGCGTCCAGTATCCGCCATTAGTGCAGTGGGATTTAGACAATTGATGGAGGTAGTGTGTCCCCGGTTCCAAATCCCGTCTAGATTCCACTTCACTAGGCAGGCGATACCGAGACTGTACAGAAACGTCAGAAAAAGTGTCCTCAGTGTCCTGAAAAATGCCGTTGTACCCAATGTCCACTTAACCACGGACATGTGGACAAGTGGAACAGGGCAGACTAAGGACTATATGACTGAGACAGCCCACTGGGTAGATGTATCACCTTACGCAGCAACAGCAGCAGCGTCACCAGTAGCAGCATCTCAGAAACGCCAGCTCGTTCCAAGGCAGGCTACGCTGTGTATCACCGGATTCAGTAAGAGGCACACTGCCGACAACCTCTTAGAGAAACTGAGGGAAATCATCGCCCAGTGGCTTACCCCACTTAGACTCTCCTGGGGATTTGTGATATCTGACAACGCCACCAATATTGTGCGGGCATTACATCTGGGCAAATTCCAGCACGTCCCATGTTTTGCTCACACAATAAACTTGGTGGTGCAGAATTTTCTGAAAAGCGACAGTGGCGTTCAGGAGATGCTCTGGGTGGCCCGAAAAATTTCTGGCCACTTTCTCCATTCAGCGACTGCGTGCCGAAGACTGGAGCGCCAGCAAACACTCTTGAACCTGCCCCGCCATCACCTGAAGCAAGAGGTTGTGACGCGGATCGGTGGATGAGGAGGATGAGGACGACATCTTGCCTCCGTAGAGCCAGTTTGTACAGGGACAGATTAATTGCCAGCTTGTTTAGTGGGGGCCCAAACAAACCAATCATTTCAGCCACAGTTGTGTGGCAGACCCTGGCGCTGAAATGATTGCTTTCTTAAAGTGTGCATGTCCTGTTTATACAACATAAGGGTGGGTGGGAGGGCCCAAGGACAATTCCATCTTGCACCTCTTTTTTTTCTTTGCATTATGTACAGTTTGGGGCCTAGTTTTTCAAACTGCCATCCTGTCTGCCACTGCAGTATCACTCCTAGATGGGTCGCGTGTTTGTGCCGCCCACTCGTGTCGCTTAGCATAGTCATCCAGCTACCTCGGTGCAACCTTTTGGACATAAAAACACTATTGTGAGGTGTGAGGTGTTCAGAATAGACTGGAAATGAGTGGAAATTAAGGTTATTGAGGTTAATAATAGCATAGGAGCAGAAAAACCAACACATTCTGTGATTTTAGCTGTTTTTATGCTTTATTTTAAAAAAATACAGATCCAAAACACAAAACCCAGAACCCAAAACACGGAAGGGTGGTTTTGGCAAAACCAATCCAGATCCAAAACACGAAGAAAGATCCAGATCCAAAACCAAAACACAAAACACGAAAAGTGGCCGGTGCACACCCCTAGTACAAATGTGTGTTGACTAGGAGTGTGCACCGGCCACTTTTCCACTCATTTCCAGTCTATTCTGAACACCTCACACCTCACAATAGTGTTTTTATGTCCAAAAGGTTGCACCGAGGTAGCTGGATGACTATGCTAAGCGACACGAGTGGGCGGCACAAACACGTGACCCATCTAGGCGTGATACTGCAGTGGCAGACAGGATGACAGTTTGAAAAACTAGGCCCCAAACTGTACATAATGCAAAGAAAAAAAAGAGGTGCAAGATGGAATTGTCCTTGGGCCCTCCCACCCACCCTTATGTTGTATAAACAGGACATGCACACTTTAACAAACCAATCATTTCAGCGCCAGGGTCTGCCACACAACTGTGGCTGAAATGATTGGTTCGTTTGGGCCCCCACAAAACAAGCTGGCAATTAATGTGTCCCTGCACAAACTGGCTCTACGGAGGCAAGATGTCATCCTCATCCTCCTCATCCACCGATTCCTCAAACTCTTCAGTGTGTACATCCTCATCCTCACAAAGTATTAACTCGTCCCCACTTGAATCCACCACCACAGGTCCCTCTGTACGTTCTGGAGGCTGGTCTCCCTGGAAGAGCTGATAATTCATTTTGATGAACATCATCTTCTCCACATTCTGTGGAAGCAACCTCCTACGCCTTTCGCTGACAAGGTTCCCGGCTGCACTAAACACTCTTTCGGAGTACACACTGGAGGGGGGGCAACTCAGGTAAAATAGAGCCAGTTTGTACAGGGGCCTCCAAATTGCCTCTTTTTCCTGCCAGTACAGGTATGGACTGTCTGACATGCCTACTTGGATGCTGTCACCGATGTAATCCTCCACCATTCTGTCAATGGTGACAGTATCATATGCAGTGACAGTAGACATGTCAGAAATTGTTGCCAGGTCCTTCAGTCCGGACCAGATGTCCAAACTTGGTCCTGCCTGCCCTGCATCACCGCCAGCGGGTTGCTTAGGATACCTAAGTTTTTTCCTGGCAGCCCCAGTTGCGGGAGAAAATGAAGAAGGAGCTGTTGACGTGTCACGTTCCGCTTCAGCTGACAGTGTGTTCACCAGCAGGTCTTTGCACCTCTGCAGGCTTGTGTCGGCCGGAAAGAGAGACACCACATAGGCTTTAAACCTAGGATCGAGCACGGTGGCCAAAATGTAGTGGTCTGATTTCAACAGATTGACCACCCTGGAATCCTGGCAAAGCGAATGAAGGGCTTCATCCACAAGTCCCACATGCCGAGCGGAATCGCTCCGTCTTAGCTCCTCTTTCACTTTCTCCAGCTGCTTCTGCAAAAGCCTGATGAGGGGAATGACCTGACTCAAGCTGGCAGTGTCTGAACTGACTTCACGTGTGGCAAGTTCGAAGGGCTGGTGAACCTTGCACAACACGGAAATCATTCTCCACTGCGCTTGAGTCAGGTGCATACCCCCTCCTTTGCCTATGTCATAGGTGGATGTATAGGCTTGAATGGCCTTTTGCTGCTCCTCCATCCTCTGAAGCATATAGAGGGTTGAGTTCCACCGCGTCACAACCTCTTGCTTCAGGTGATGGTGGGGCAGGTTCAAGAGTGTTTGCTGGCGCTCCAGTCTTCGGCACACAGTCGCTGAATGGAGAAAGGGGCCAAAAAATTTTCGGGCCACCCAAAGCATCTCCTGCACGCCCCTGTCGCTTTTCAGAAAATTCTGCACCACCAAGTTTATTGTGTGAGCAAAACATGGGACGTGCTCGAATTTGCCCAGATGTAATGCCCGCACAATATTGGTGGCATTGTCAGATATCACAAATCCCCAGGAGAGTCTAAGTGGGGTAAGCCACTGGGCGATGATTTCCCTCAGTTTCTCTAAGAGGTTGTCGGCGGTGTGCCTCTTACTGAAACCGGTGATACACAGCGTAGCCTGCCTTGGAACGAGCTGGCGTTTCTGAGATGCTGCGACTGGTGACGCTGCTGCTGTTGCTGCGTAAGGTGATACATCTACTCAGTGGGCTGTCACAGTCATATAGTCCATATAGCCTGTTCCACTTGTCCACATGTCCGTGGTTAAGTGGACATTGGGTACAACGGCATTTTTCAGGACACTGAGGACACTTTTTCTGACGTTTCTGTACAGTCTCGGTATCGCCTGCCTAGTGAAGTGGAATCTAGACGGGATTTGGAACCGGGGACACACTACCTCCAGCAATTGTCTAAATCCCACTGCACTAATGGCGGATACCGGACGCACGTCTAACACCAACATAGCAGTCAAGGCCTCAGTTATACGTTTTGCTTCAGGATGACTGCTGTCGTACCTCATCCTCCTCGCTAAGGACTGTTGGAGGGTCAATTGTTTAGTAAAAGTAGTGGTGTTCCTACTTCCTCTCTGGGATGATGAACGACTCCCAGCAGCAGCAACAGCAGCAGCGGCAGCAGGAGGCATAGCAATGCAGGATCCTCCGGAGGAATCCCGGATAGGAGAGTCAGTCATGCCAGTGACATGGCCTGCAGGACTACTTCCGATCCTGACTAAGGAGGAAATTGACGAGGAGGGAGTTGACGGTGTGGTTTGCAGGTGCTTGGATACAACAGGACAACGGGATATAGGTGTCCCTGGACTGCTTACGGTCTTAGCCAAAGTTTCTGAACTTGACAGTAACTTATTATGAACGCGCTGCAGGTGCCGTATAAGGGAGGATGTTCCTAGGTGGTTAACGTCCCTACCCCTACTTATTCCACCTTTACATAAGGTACATATGGCAAGACAGTTGTTGTCCGGATTTGGATAGAAATATTGCCAGACCAATGAGGTGGAATGTTTGGTCTTCTGCCCAGGCATGACCGTGATGGGCTTTTTCATCCCACGGACAACAACTGTCTCCCCCGGAGCCTGATTTAAACAAACCACATCACCATCAGAATCCTCCTCGCCAACTTCCTCCTCAGCGCCAGCTACACCAGTATCATCATCCTGTTGTACTTCAACAGTGACATCTTCAATTTGCATATCAGCAAGTGGACTGTGGGTGCTCCTTTCAGCACTTGCAGGGGGCGTGCAAATGGTGGAAAGAGCCTCCTCTTCCCGTCCAGTGCTGGGAAGGTCAGGCATCGCAACCACCACCACACTTGGACTCTCCTTGGGGATTTGTGATATCTTCTTAGAAAGCACAGTTCTTCGCTGTGCTTTTGCCAGCTTAACTCGTTTGATTTTTTTAGTCGGAGGAGGGCTTCCATCGTCATGTGAAGCTGAACCACTAGTCATGAACATACTAGGGATCGACCTTAGCCGTTCCTTGCCACTCCGTGTCGTAAATGGCATATTGGCAAGTTTACGTTTCTCTTCAGCTGATTTAAATGTTTTTTTCAAGGTCATTTTCCTGAACTTTGTCATTTGGGATTGTATGTGCCCTCTATTATGACATTGGGCATCGGCCTTGGCAGAGGACGTTGATGGCATGTTATCGTCTATGTCATGACTAGTGGCAGCAGCTTCAGCACTAGGAGGAAGTGGTTCTTGATCTTTCTCTATTTTATTTTTATCGGAGAAAGTTTGGTCCTCCATTTATGTTATATCGATTTGATATATACGTGCGGCTAAACACAGAAAATATTTTTTTATTTTTGCAGGAGAGTAGTGCACTTTGTGGGTTACACCAGCCTTTAAGAAATGAGCCAGCCGGCTCTTTACTTATGGGACACAGGCGCACGCTTGGCGCTGCTCCTTTGTTGATGCACGTGCGGCTACTGCGCACACAATTCACAAACACAGAAAATAATTTTTTTTTTGGTTTGGACTGGAGTGTACTTTGGGGGTTACAGCACCCTTTAACGGTCAAGCCAGCCGGCCCTTTACTTATGACACAGGCGCACGCTTGGCACTACTTTGTTGATGCACGTGCACGGCTACTGCGCACACAATTCACAAACACACAAAAAATATTATTTTTTTTGTTTGAACTGGAGTGTACTTTGGGGGTTACAGCACCCTTTAATGGTCAAGCCAGCTGGCCCTTTACTTATGACACAGGCGCACGCTTGGCACTACTTTGTTGATGCACGTGCGGCTACTGCGCACACAATTCACAAACACAGAAAATATATATTTTTTTGGTTTGGACTGGAGTGTACTTTGGGGGTTACAGCACCCTTTAACGGTCAAGCCAGCCGGCCCTTTACTTATGACACAGGCGCACGCTTGGCACTACTTTGTTGATGCATGTGCGGCTACTGCGCACACAATTCACAAACACAGAAAATATATATTTTTTTGGTTTGGACTGGAGTGTACTTTGGGGGTTACAGCACCCTTTAACGGTCAAGCCAGCCGGCCCTTTACTTATGACACAGGCGCACGCTTGGCACTACTTTGTTGATGCACGTGCGGCTACTGCGCACACAATTCACAAACACAGAAAATTATTATTTTTTTGGTTTGGACTGGAGTGTACTTTGGGGGTTACAGCACCCTTTAACGGTCAAGCCAGCCGGCCCTTTACTTATGACACAGGCGCACGCTTGGCACTACTTTGTTGATGCACGTGCGGCTACTGCGCACACAATTCACAAACACAAAAAATATTATTTTTTTGGTTTGAACTGGAGTGTACTTTGGGGGTTACAGCACCCTTTAACGGTCAAGCCAGCCGGCCCTTTACTTATGACACAGGCGCACGCTTGGCACTACTTTGTTGATGCACGTGCGGCTACTGCGCACACAATTCACAAACACAGAAAATATTTTTTTTTTTGGTTTGGACTGGAGTGTACTTTGGGGGTTACAGCACCCTTTAACGGTCAAGCCAGCTGGCCCTTTACTTATGACACTGGCGCACGCTTGGCACTACTTTGTTGATGCACGTGCGGCTACTGCGCACACAATTCACAAACACAGAAAATAATTTTTTTGGTTTGGACTGGAGTGTACTTTGGGGGTTACAGCACCCTTTAACGGTCAAGCCAGCCGGCCCTTTACTTATGACACAGGCGCACGCTTGGCACTACTTTGTTGATGCACGTGCGGCTACTGCGCACACAATTCACAAACACAGAAAATAATTTTTTTTTTTGTTTGGTCTGGAGTGTACTTTGGGGGTTACAGCACCCTTTAACAGTCAAGCCAGCCGGCCCTTTACTTACGACACAGGCGCACGCTTGGCACTACTTTGTTGATGCACGTGCGGCTACTGCGCACACAATTCACAAACACAGAAAATAATTTTTTTTTTGGTTTGGACTGGAGTGTACTTTGGGGGTTACAGCACCCTTTAACGGTCAAGCCAGCTTGCCCTTTACTTATGACACAGGCGCACGCTTGGCACTACTTTGTTGATGCACGTGCACGGCTACTGCGCACACAATTCACAAACACACAAAATATATTATTTTTTTAGCACTTGGGGGGAGCACCCCTGATGGACAGAGCACCCCCTGGACAACACTACAGCACCCCTTTAGGACTGGGACACTGCACAGGACTTTGGAGTGGACACAGCCCCTATGGAGAACTGACTGCACAACACAGTCCAGCCAGCCCCAATGGACTTTGAAGTAGTGGACACAGCCCCTATTAACAACAGCAGCACAGCACAACACAGCCAGCCCCTATGGACTTTGAAGTAGTGGACAACAGCAACACAGCGCAGCACAGCACAGCACAGCACAACACTACTCTGCACTACACTACACTACACTACACAGCCCAGCCAGCCCTAACTCCCACCCTCCCTCTTCACTGTCCACAGCCGAGTGAGAAAATGGCGCAGACGCAGGTACCTTATATAGGATCCAAAACCAGCGAGACTCGGAAGGCAGGATGATGACGTTTTGCCTCGATTTCAGATCCGAGTCAGGCGGGAAAAGTCGAGCCTGACTCGGATCGGCCTCGGATCAGGGGGGTTCGGGGGGGTTTGGATTTCAGAAATCCGAACCCGCTCACCCCTAGTTTGTACCAAAACCTCCATCTCCTTTCTTGTGAATTGTGGCTGCCTTTTTTTTGTGGTTTCTTTTGTTGGCCTACTCGGCCCAGCAGCCTCTTCCATGGCATCCTCAACACCTTTTTTCAAAAACATTGTTTAAATTTAGATGTCAAACTTTCTCTAAATATGGGTTCTAAATAATCCTTTAATTCAAAAGAGACAAATACTTACCGGGCGCCTCTTGGCCATTGTTTTGCTGGTCTGTAGCCATTTTAAGCACAACAACTTGAACTACAGCAGACCATTTGTGAATTTCCGTGCTGTATTTATACATGCTTCCTTATTATTCGTCCGCATCATTGATTGTGCGCTCCTATGATCCGTCCTTAATTTGAGCGGGAAAATAAAGACTATTCATGGCTTTTTGCGACTCGAGTCAAGGTGGCGGGTGATGATTGCTGGAGGTTTCGTTTGTAGGAGTGGATTGTTGGCGGGATTAGTGGATTGAGGCGGATTGTTGGAGTTGGTTGGAGTTGGTTCTTGTTTTTTGGGGGGGGATTTTCCGTTAGCTTTTTTTTTTGGAGGTTATTTTCTTTGTTGGTTATTTTTTGAGTAAGTATTTTTTACAACTCCTTGAAAAAATAAGGGATCTACAAACCAAATGTTCTTTTTTTTTTAAATTTTTTTACTGTTATTTTGGCTGGGCCCCATTGAAGTTTTTGGACTGTGACTTATTTGTCGAATTTCGGTAAGTTTTTCTTTTTTCATGATTTTCCAATTTTGATGTGTTGGTCTTTGCATATGTTTTGGCCAGTAATGTTTTATTTTTAATTTTATCAATCATGTATTAACACTAAATATAGCGTAATGTTTAGCCAAATATATTTCCTTTGTTTTTCCATAAAAAAACCGAACTATTTAGCGCACTAATGTTTCCTTATTCCCCATGTACAAAAGCGAACTATTTAGCGCACTAATGTTTCCTTATTCCCCATGTAAAAATGCGAACTATTTAGCGCACTAATGTTTCCTTATTCCCCATGTAAAAATGCTAACTATTTAGCGCACTAATGTGTCCTTATTCCCCATGTAAAAATGCGAACTATTTAGCGCACTAATGTGTCCTTATTCCCCATGTAAAAATGCGAACTATTTAGCGCACTAATGTGTCCTTATTCCCCATTTAAAAATATGAACTATTTAGCGCACTAATGTGTCCTTATTCCCCATGTAAAAATGCGAACTATTTAGTGCACTAATGTGTTTTTGAGTATAAATTTGGGCATTCTTGTTTGTCCACTCAATGTAGGGTGCATTTTCCAAATAATGTGTGCTCCCCCTATCTTTTAACGCATTTGCCAAATTTTTCAGATTCCAATCTGTCCCCCAAAAATTCTAACACGAATTTCTAATTTTGAAATGTAGGTTGTTGCACTCATGACAATACCCCGGCATGTAAGCATCTTTGGATTTTGCGGCAAAGATAAGTATATTTTTGATTTAACATTTTCAGCAAACATTAACTACCTGGCTTACCATTTCAGGTTGATGTTGGCCATATTATTTTGGCCATGCTTCCGGAACCCGACCAACCTCAACCTCGTCCCAGGCATAGGCATCGTAGGCGTGCAAGGCCCCAGATATATAGAACATGTGTCACCCTTTTTGGAATGCCCAATGATGAGGTTTTAAGACGATACCGTCTTCCTCCACAAAGCATCATAGACACTCTCTCATTAATAGAGAGTGATCTTGAGCGGCAAATTGTCAGTCCTACAGCAATACCACCACTTACGCAATTAATGGCGGTATTACATTTCTGTGCCTCAGGATCCTTTCAAACCATGGTGGGAATAGTGGCCGGAATCTCCCAATCCTCCTTTTCAAGGATCCTGAGGGCAGTGATGGAGGCCCTTTTCAAGCACCTCCATAATTTTATTAAAATGCCATTGGATATGGGTTCCCTTAGTGTGGCGAAGGACAATTTTTACCAAATAGCTGGCTTCCCACACATCATAGGGGTTGTGGATGGTACTCACATACCACTTCAGCCTCCAGCATGGCTGGAGGCAATTTTAGGAACCGCAAGCACTATCACTCACTGAATGTAATGGTCGTATGTTATGCCTCCCTCCAGATCCTGTCCCTGAATGCCAAATTACCCGGGAGTGCACATGACTCATTCGTCATCCGGCAATCAGGGATTTGGCATAAATTAGACAACCTACAAGCTGGTGATGCGTGGCTTCTGGGTAAGTGGAGACCTTTAGTTGAAACCAATGCAAAGCTTGATACACAGTGATCCTGATTGTTGTATTTGTTTTTTCACAGGAGACAATGGCTACCCTTGCACGCCCTGGCTGCTCACTCCTTATTTGGCTCCCACACCAGGGCCACAAAGTGAGTATAATTCTGCACTTACAGCCACCAGGCAGGTGGTGGAGCGCTGTATCGGCCTTTTAAAAGTGGTGGCGAACTCATGTATTTGCCAGCTATGGTTTCAAAAATTGTGGTCCTGTGTGGGATATTTCACAACATCGCCATAAGGAGTGGTGTCCCAATGCAGCCAGAGGATGCCTTACCTGAGGATGCCCCCCCCCGAGGTTGGTCGGAGGTCATTATGTGGGGGGGGCCATACGCGATGATGTGGTGGCCATATTTTTCAGGTAATTATTGACAAACATTTACTTAATTGTCCCAATGTCTACATGTACGATTGTAATGTGCCTTTTTAATCTTGTTTTTCTGTTTTTTTTCTTGTCTTCCTTTCCAAACCATGTAAAAACGATGCCTACTACCTGATCCACTAAATTGTCTACATGTGGCCACATTGGAACTAACTTGGGGAAAAATAATTTCATCGCCTCATTTCTGGATTCATGTTGTTTTTTGTAGTGTGTTTTCACTGTGTGAATTGCTTGTCACAATTCACTTTCTGTTTGTGTTTGCTGTGTATTAAAGTTTTGTTTTCCGTTAAAAAGACTGTTTATTTACACATTACAAGCACGTGTAACCTGGCTCAAAAAATGCCACCTTTCATAATGCCGAATCCTGTAATGTGTGAAATGGTTAAGTCTTTGAACATGCTTTGTGTCTTAGAAAAAACAACAAAGGTATTTGGGTGAATCAGTAGTTTGTTAAAAATAGGCATAAGCAGGTTTCAGTTTCTATTTACATTACCCACCACAACAAAAACAACAAACTGTTGGTTTTTCAACAAACCTATTGGTATGGTGAGGTGTTTAATGTGGCAGCTTACATACTTTCTAGCGCTTTGTACAATCTAATTTACCTTACTTTAAAGAACATGACCAAATTTTGGACTTATGGAAGGTTAAACAATGTAATATTTTCAGTCAAGAAATGAGACTCAATAACATACAACGTTATTTTATTTTTGAAATCATACAAAACTGAATAACACAAAACTAAAAAATCATCTCCGAAGGAGCGCCGCCATGTGGTCCAGGACCACTAGCATGGCAATGACGTGGCCACGCAAGGCGGCCAAGCCCTCCTGCATACCATGCATCCGCCTCTGGTCCTCTGTTGGTATAAAAAAAGGGATCCTTAATGAAATGACACCTTACATTATAAGTTTAATAAACAAACTAAACAAATAAATCTAGTTGCAAACAAGATCCAGTTTTGCAGCAAAAAACCGAGTACTGGCAAATGCTAAAATGGTATCAAAACTAAATTATAAATGAACACACAAAAAGGCGAGCCAAAAAGGACGAAGTACCCTTGTTAGGGTAAACCAAAAATACACAAGAATGAGTGTTTTGACATGTGTGATATGTATCAGTGGAAAATATCCAAGACATTGTATATCCTTTTAAAAATGTATTATTTAAACAAAAGAAAGGGAAACATACCGGTCATTGGGCTTGATAGTCTTGGAGGCCCTCCATCCTCCTCCTCCTCGGAGGTGGGCCAGTGCTGGTGGGTTGAGGGAGGGGAGATGGCGGAAACGGGTGACGAGGCGGAAAATCGAGGGGGTGGTGGAGGGGAGGGTGAAGAAAAGAGAGGGGTTGGTGGAGGGGAGGATGAAGAAAAGAGACGGGGCGGTGGAGGGGAGGGGGAATTTTGGGGGTGGTGCAAATTGGGAGAGGGAGGGGACTCAGCTATTGGCCGGGCAGGGGTGGAGGGGGAATTGGAGGAAGGTTGGGGAGATGGGCTGGGACTTGTCGTCGGTGTCAGGGGCCGAGCCCGGCGATGAAGTCTGCGGCGAGTCCGGCTTCTGCATTCAGCCCCTAAATGATTATTGAAAAATGATTTTTTTTTGGAGGGGGGGGGTGGAACACAAATTTACAACTTGAAAAAAATAAAAACATTCCAAAAAAGGAAAACAGGGCTATACTGAAAACATGCACACGCAAAAAACAACATGCACATGCAAAAAACAACAAACAACAAACAAGGCTATACTGAAAACATGCACACGCAGGCATGTCAAACAACAACAAACAGGGCTATACTGAAAACATGCACACGCAGGCATGTCAAAAAACAACAAACAGGGCTATACTGGAAACAAACATGCACACGCAGATAGGGCCGCAAGAAACAAACAGGGCTATACTGGAAACAAACATGCACACGCAGATAGGGCCGCAAGAAACAAACAGGGCTATACTGGAAACAAGCACACGCAGATAGGGCCAAAAAATAATCCAAAAAAAAGTAAAACAAAAAGCACTTACTTGCAGCGATCCTTAGCCGAAAACATGCCAGCAAGCGGGGGGTGCGGCACCGCAGATCTGACCACCTGCGCTCTAATTTCCCGATATTACGGCGTGAGCCGAAGGAGCGCAGGTGGTGGCGAACCTCCGCATAGGCCGATCGCTTGGCCCGGTTGGTGATGGGGGGAGGCTGGCTTGTGATCCTCCGGTCCATGACCTCGGTGAGGACCAACAGCTCCCGTGTGGTAAATGAGGAGGCTCTCATGATGGCAATGATTTTTTTCACAACAAACAGTTTTAATAAAGGCCAGAGAAAACTTTTGATTGGCTAATGTACTTTGTAAATTAACAGGAACCATTGTATTGGTTATTGTATGAGTCATGTGTCCTACAGGCTCCAAAATATAATGTGAGTTATGATAGGCTTCATGCAGTGACATGCGTAAGCTAATTTAAATAAAGAAATTAAAATAGGAAAATAGGCCTATCATAAACACAGGAAAGCAATAGGATAATTGGTTACAACATGTATTTTTGATAAAGTAAACCATTGGTGAAACCGTACGTATTCTGCGGGAAAAATGACACACACGGACAAGAATAAAGTTTATTGAAAATGAAAAAAAAACGGATTGCAAACATGTGAAGAGCAATTAAGCTAATTAATATATTGATTGGCATGATACGATTAAAGTATGTATGCAGAATGAACGAGCAGGTAATCGAAATCTGACAGGCCCACTTCCGGTTTGGACTTGTGCGAGCGGTCCCTGCAACCAAATTTGGAGATGGACGGTCGCAATTTTGCTCGTTCGTTAGCTATAGGAGGGGTTGGGAGACTTTGGGGCGGAAGATTAGCTACCAGCGAACTTACGAGCGAGCGCTTGAATTTACATTTTCGAACGAGCGATCAGCCACTTGCGTACGGCTCTGAATCAGGCCCTTGATGCAAACTGGACAGCAAAATAAATGTAACTTACTTGACAAAAACAATTTACTCAAAAAAGGTGACTTTGCATTCCAGATCTTGGTCATTTTAAAAGGTTAGTAGTGCTCCTGGAAACCTCGGGGGCTCTTTCTCTCGCTCTGTCCGCCACTTTATTTCACTTAAAACAGACCATGTCTTTTGTTCATTCACAGGTGACAGGACTTCAAGAGGCATCTAAAAGACAAGTCCCGGGAGCACCACTGTCATGCCATGTGGAACAGTGGTGGGTGTATAAATTCTGGGCATCTGTCACCTCTATAGCGGATTACATTTCTCTGCATTCACATTCAGACAGTCCACAGGATGGGGCGACTTGCTGCTGACAAAGGTCCCCCTGCTGAGCCATGCCAGGAGTTCACTGGCAATACTCCGTCTGATCTAATATAGAAACTATAATAAGTCTAGGGGATAAATTTACTAAAGTGAGAGTTTTTATAAGTGGAGATGTTGCCCATAGCAACCAATCAAATGATTCCTAATTAGGGATGGCATTACAGCCATGAATACTGTATGTTCTTACAATAGGTTAAAAGTAAAAAAAAAAATATGCTGCATGGTGTAATGTTTGTTTCTATCCTATTCTTATACACAGCACAATATTTTCTCAACACCTGACAGTCATATTTGCATGTAGCATATACAGTATATGTAACTGATATAAATAATAATAATGTCGATGTTCTGATGTTTTTTTGTTTTTTTTAATAAGCACAACATATTCTCTACATTTGATGTATATAAAAACTGTACTTGTTACAAATATGGACATCATCTTAGGAAAAATATTATTTGCTAATAAAAATATATAATATTTGCACAAACACAATAACATAATTACTGTAGTTTATAAATTATTGAAAACAAAACCTTCAAAAAACTAAAGGTAAAATAACGCTACCATGTTAGAATTTGAAATACTGGTTCATTAAAGAGTTCATAAACGTTTATATTCATATTTGTTAGTATCATTAGATATGTATTGGTCTAAAGGCGCACATCCACTAGCAGATATTAATGGAGACTGAACGATAACGTCATCATTATCATTCAGTAGTCCATTAATCAAGCACAAATCGTGCACAATAATGTCGGAAACGACCAGTGATGTGCGCTCGTGGCGGGTTGTTTCCGACATGAATCATCGGCTGAACATGATGGTCAATCTGCCGATAACGACAGATTGGTCATGTTCAGGGATGATGGAGGGTGCCTACGTTCAGTGTAGGCGCTGCAGGGGATGGGGAATGACGGTACAATTGCGATGTCGTAATCGCTTTCCGCTATCTATTAGTGGATGTGTGGCTTAAGTGTTACTGAACAGTTTAAGAACTAAATGTAATATCTTGCAAACTTTCGACACTGCGGGGATTTATGCGATTCTCCCTGTATTTTTAAAATGGCCAAGTTGGTTTAGCCTTTAAAATGATGGTCACTTTAATAAAATGGGGAGACTGGCATAAATCCCACCAGCATCGGAAGTTCGCAATTTAATTCTAGGGGTTAAAATTACTAAAGTGAGATGTTGCCCATAGCAACCAATTAGATTCTAGCCAGTATCTTCTAAGGTGCTAGGATGGCAGGATGTTGGCTGACGATGTACCGACGCCAGGATCCCGACCGCCAGCAAAATGGCGATGCCGCTATCCCGAATGAGATCAGGATACTGTTGTTTGTATACTGAATGCTGGAATCCTAAACGTGCGGATGCTGGTAAGTGACACAGTTTCCCCGGGGACGGGAGGGTTAGGTTTAGGCACCACCGTGGGGTGATTAGGGTTAGGCTACAGGGAAGGGGGGTAAAGGTTAGGAACCCCCGGGGTGAGGTTAGGGTTAGGCAACCGACCAGGAGAATTAGCTTTTGGGTGCGCCAAGGTGGGGTAAGGGTTAGGCACCACCGGGGGGGAGGTTAGGGTTAAGCACCACTAAAGGAGGGTTAGGGTTAGGGGGGGAAGAGGGGGAGGGTTAGGGTACTTATCTCCCCTGTTTGGATCTTCAGCGTTCGGGCTTCCAGCGTCAGGATTTGAACCCGAATCTGCACTCATCTGATGAGAAGCAATGTTACCACAATATCATCATCCTGGAATTACACCTCCATGTAGCTGGTGTAAAATATACTTCTAATAAGATGTGTAACTAAATTTACTGTTTTGCACGATCCATCATTGCATGAAATTTCCCTTCCTGTACTTGGCCTAGGTGAGAACACCCCTCTTCCACTTCTCCAGTCTTAGGGAGTCATATGATGCCAGCGGGAATGCATCCACGTTCGCTTTCTGGGCATGTGTAGAGTGATTTCTACAAGACTAGTGACCCGCCTCAGAATCTCTCAGGAGCAATGTCATCTTGCCACAGCCCCCTGTATCACATAACAACCTACACCATATCACCACAGTCCCCCACATCACACCACAACCTCCTGCTCGCACTCCTGTCCCTGTATCTCACCAGTGTCACCACAACCCCCCACTGCTGCTGCCCTGCAGTTGGCTGTGGCCCGGTGACTGTAATGTGCTGGGAAGGGCAGGAGGATCATGGATGAGAGATTTGTATTGCAGCTACCATAAGCATTATCAGTACCATGTCCCCAGGGCTGGGGCACCTGTGCATATTTCCACAGCCTCCATGTACACTCCTCCCCAGCTGCTGAACATGGCAGTGACCAATGTCCTCCACAATGTACTCTGTATGTCCTGGGCTTCCTGTTGAGCTTCCTTACCGAGGTTCCCCTGTCCGAGAACAGTGCTGACTTCCGTGGGAGGTGCCTCCTGATCACCGAGGGTGTATGGCTAAGCGGGGACATCATGCTGGAGAGGGAGCACTTCACGGAGGGGGATTAGTGGCCGGAGTCTGCCTGCAGGTTCAGCGTAGGGAGATGGTAGTGTTTTTACCATTTGATGGTGGTGGTCCAATATAGTGTTCCCACTAAGCTGTTTTAGCAGGGCTCCACATGATGCACAATTTTATAAGGTCAAACTGCACCCTGCCCTTTTAGTGGCACCCTGCTAAAACAGCCTGCCCTGAGTCTTCCCCAACCGCGGGCCACAGTGTCCGGCGGGTGGGTATTCACCGTGCGGGGTGAGCTTGGGGGATGCCCAGCACCTCTGTAAGTGCTGGGCACACCCCCAAGTGTGACAAATTGGGGGGCGTATTGCCTGCTTTCTACTGGGAACACTACAATGTTTGCCAACATCAAATGGAAATCATTCGACGGTGTTCCAATCAGGGGCGTATCTATAATGAGTGCAGGGTGTGCGGGGAACACAGGCCCCTGGGTCCAGGGGGGCCCCGCAATGCACACCCAACACCCATAGTATTACTTACCTCTCTGTAGTCCCACATCGGCATGGTGGTCCGGCGCTGTAAAAACGACTGGAAAATAGCCGCCATGGCCATTTTCCGATCGTATGCGCATGCGCAGTACAGGGAAAATGGCCGCTGTGGCCATTTTCCCGGTGACCTATGCATACTCTAAAGACTCTGAGTGCACGCTAGTGTCCAGAGTCTATAACTCTGGCGCTGGCCACGCACAACTCACGCACTGCTGGCCGCCGGACAGAGAGGAGGGGGCCCATGTTGGAGACTGCACACAGGCCCCGTCCTCTCTAGAAACGCCCCTGGTTCCGATGTTTTTATTTTTATTCCTGATATCTATGTCTCCCCTGGCTCCTTCCTGGTTTTCTGTGCAACAGGGCATATTCATGGGTTTGTTGGAGACTGTATGACTCTCTGGGCCTGATTCAGAGATGGACGTTAATCCAAAGATTAACGTACATCTCTGATGCTGAGGGGTCTGCACCTGCACAGGACCTGTTCTGCGCATGTGCAGAAAGTGAACTGCAATCTCTCTTGCAGACCCCCCCCCCAATGTGGAGCAGGGGCGAGTCTGGTGACTGTTCCCGGGAATGCGGGCATGTTGCCCCCGTTCTCTGGGAGGGACGAGGCCAGGGTCTGTGTCATCATGAAGCCAAAATGATGTAATTGCGTGGTCATTCCCCTGCTCCTCCCCTAATATTTTGTAATATACCAGTCCACGTTCCCTATGCCGTGCCATGCCCCCGCTATGCCAGCCAGTCCCGAAGGGGGCAGCATGATTTGATTCCATTTTCCTTCTGGCAGAGAAAGTTCCTTCTATAAGAACGTACATGACAACATGTAATTTACATTTATCTTCTGAACTTTATAACAGAGCCATTAATTGCTTTAGTTCCTTTAAAAAGTGTGTAATCTATATTTCACACTGCTACAGTATGTCCCCATATGTTTTAGAGTGGGTTCCAACAAGGTACTGCAGCTTCAACTGTCTTACACTAATTGTCAACAACACCTTAGTAGTTCCACGCATCCATCAAACATGCCAATCCCCTGCGATCAAACCTATGAAGAAAAGCTTTGGATTCCCTGTAGCTCTTCATTGTTTTCAATACACTGATTTATTGCTCTTTCATAGTTTTGGTACATTGGTATGTTAAGCCTGCATACTGTATGATTTATAGTAGGGGTGTGCACTGGCCACTTTTCGTGTTTTGTGTTTTGGTTTTTTATCTGGATCTTTCTTCGTGTTTTGGATCTGGATTGGTTTTGCCAAAACCACCCTTCTGTGTTTTGGGTTCTGGGTTTTGTGTTTTGGATCTGTATTTTTTTTTTTAAAAAGCATAAATACAGCTAAAATCACAGAATTTGTGGGTTTTTATGCTCCTATTCAATTATTAACCTCAATAACCTTCATTTCCACTCATTTCCAGTCTATTCTGAACACCTCACACCTTACAATATTGTTTTTATGGCCAAAAGGTTGCACCGAGGTAGCTGCATGACTATGCTAAGCGACACGAGTGGGCGGCACAAACACGTGGCCCATCTAGGAGTGACACTGCAGTGGCAGACAGGATGGCAGTTTGAAAAACTAGGCCCCAAACAGTACATACTGCAAAGAAAAAAAAGAGGTGCAAGATGGAATTGTCCTTGGGCCCTCCCTCCCACCCTTATGGTTGTATAAATAGGACATGCACACTTTAACAAACCAACCATTTCAGCGCCAGGGTCTGCCACATGACTGTGGCTGAAATGATTGGTTCGTTTGGGCCCCCACAAAACAAGCTGGCAATTAATGTGTCCCTTCACAAACTGGCTCTACGGAGGCAAGATGTCGTCCTCATCCTCCTCATCCACCGATTCCTTGGATAAAACAGGAAAAAGGGATTTAGGTGTCCCTGGACTGCTTACGGTCTTAGCCAAAGTTTCTGAACTTGACAGTAACTTTTAATGAACGCGCTGCAGGTGCCGTATAAGGGAGGATGTTCATAGGTAGTTAACGTCCCTACCCCTACTTATTTCACCTTTACATATGGTACATATGGCAAGACAGTTGTTGTCCGGATTTGGATAGAAATATTGCCAGACCAAAGAGGTGGAATGTTTGGTCTTCTGCCCAGGCATTACCGTGATGGGCTTTTTCATCCCACGGACAACAACTGTCCCCCCCGGAAGCCTGATTTAAACAAACCACATCACCATCAGAATCCTCCTCACCAACTTCCTCCTCAGCGCCAGCTACACCAGTATCATCATCCTGTTGTACTTCAACAGTGACATCTTCAATTTGCATATCAGCAAGTGGACTGTGGGTGCTCCTTTCAGCACTTGCAGGGGGGCGTGCAAATGGTGGAAAGAGCCACCTCTTCCCGTCCAGTGCTGGGAAGGTCAGGCATCGCAACCGCCACCACACTTGGACTCTCCTTGGGAATTTGTGATATCTTCTTAGAAAGCACAGTTCTTTGCTGTGCTTTTGCCAGCTTAACTCATTTGATTTTTTTAGCGGGAGGAGGGCTTCCATCGTCATGTGAAGCTGAACCACTAGTCATGAACATAGGGAAAGACCTTAGCCGTTCTTTGCCACTCCGTGTCATAAATGGCATATTGGCAAGTTTACGTTTCTCTTCAGATGATTTAAATGTTTTTTTAAGGTCATTTTCCTGAACTTTGTCATTTGGGATTGTATGTGCCCTCTACTATGACATTGGGCATCGGCCTTGGCAGATGACGTTGATGGCATGTTATCGTCTATGTCATGACTAGTGGCAGCAGCTTCAGCACTAGGAGGAAGTGGTTCTTGATCTTTCCCTATTTTATTTTTATCGGAGAAAGTTTGGTCCTCCATTTATGTTATATTGATATATACGTGCGGCTAAGGCGCACACAAACACAGAAAATAATTTTTTATTTTTGTTGGAGACTAGTGCACTTTGTGGGTTACACCACCCTTTAAGAAATGAGCCAGCCGGCCCTTTACTTATGGCACACAGGCACACGCTTGGCGCTGCTCCTTTGTTGATGCATGTGCAGCCACAGTGCACACAATTCACAAACACAGAAATTTTTTTTTTATTTTGTTTGGAGTGCCCTTTGGGGGTTACAGCACCCTTTAGCGGTCAATCCAGCTGGCCCTTTATTTATGGGACACAGGCGCACGCTTGGCACTACTTTGTTGATGCACGTGCGGCTACTGCGCACACAATTCACAAACACAGAAAATATTTTTTTATTTGGTTTGGAGTGTACTTTGGGGGTTACAGCACCCTTTAACGGTCAAGCCAGCCGGCCCTTTACTTATGACACAGGCGCACGCTTGGCACTACTTTGTTGATGCACGTGTGGCTACTGCGCACACAATTCACAAACACAGAAAATATTTTTTTATTTGGTTTGGAGTGTACTTTGGGGGTTACAGCACCCTTTAACGGTCAAGCCAGCCGGCCCTTTACTTATGACACAGGCGCACGCTTGGCACTACTTTGTTGATGCACGTGCGGCTACTGCGCACACATTTCACAAACACAGAAAATATTTTTTTATTTAGTTTGGAGTGTACTTTGGGGGTTACAGCACCCTTTAACGGTCAAGCCAGCCGGCCCTTTACTTATGACACAGGCGCACGCTTGGCACTACTTTGTTGATGCACGTGCGGCTACTGCGCACACAATTCACAAACACAGAAAATATTTTTTTATTTGGTTTGGAGTGTACTTTGGGGGTTACAGCACCCTTTAACGGTCAAGCCAGCTGGCCCTTTACTTATGACACAGGCGCACGCTTGGCACTACTTTGTTGATGCATGTGCGGCTACTGCGCACACAATTCACAAACACAGAAAATATTTTTTTATTTGGTTTGGAGTGTACTTTGGGGGTTACAGCACCCTTTAACGGTCAAGCCAGCCGGCCCTTTACTTATGACACAGGCGCACGCTTGGCACTACTTTGTTGATGCACGTGCGGCTACTGCGCACACAATTCACAAACACAGAAAATATTTTTTTATTTGGTTTGGAGTGTACTTTGGGGGTTACAGCTCCCTTTAACGGTCAAGCCAGCCGGCCCTTTACTTATGACACAGGCGCACGCTTGGCACTACTTTGTTGATGCACGTGCGGCTACTGCGCACACAATCCACAAACACAGAAAAAATATTATTTTTTTTAGCACTTGGGGGGAGCACCCCTGATGGACAGAGCACCCCCTGGACAACACTACAGCACCCCTTTAGGACTGAGACACTGCACAGGACTTTGGAGTGGACACAGCCCCTATGGACAACTGACTGCACAACACAGTCCAGCCAGCCCCTATGGACTTTGAAGTAGTGGACACAGCCCCTATTAACAACAGCAGCACAACACAGCCAGCCCCTATGGACTTTGAAGTAGTGGACACAGCCCCTATGGACAACAGCAGCGCAGCACAGCACAGCACAACACTACTCTGCACTACACTACACTACATAGCCCAGCCAGCCCTAACTCCCACCCTCCCTCTTCACTGTCCACAGCCAAGTGAGAAAATGGCGCCGACGCAGGTACCTTATATAGGATCCAAAACCCGCGAGACCCGGAAGGCGGGATGATGACGTTTTGCCTCGATTTCAGATCCGAGTCAGGCGGGAAAAGTCGAGCCTGACTCGGATTGGCCTCGGATCGGGGGGGCTCGGGGGGGTTCGGATTTCAGAAATCCGAACCCGCTCACCCCTAATTTATAGTTCACTACAAGAAATTGACAGGTCTGACTCTAGGTTATGTTTGGAAATGTTTTTTCCGTTTTAATAATCAACAAAATCTGCCTAATATTGTCTTTATCTGGTCATGTCAGGAGCAATCGCAGAGGTTTCCTAAAAGCTTACATGGGAAATCCCAGTATTACCAATTATATTATCAACATCTCAGGATATTACTAACAGATTAATATCATTACATTTGATATTGTTTTAAATTAATAAAGTATTTATAATGTGTTCATTTTTATAATAAATATAATATGCGCCTTCACAGTTACTAATATCGGGATGTCATTATTGATGTGCAGTTCTGGGCAATTGGAGAAGTGTGAGCCTAGGGTACAGATGGGCTGAGAAGATAAAGGAGATATACACTAATGGGGAAGTACAGAATTACAAACACAAGGGTAGCTGAGATGTGCACATTGAGGGAGATTCAGCATTGATCGGAATTGCAAAGCTGCAAGCACTCAGCTTTGCAATTCCAACCTTGCTAATATGCAAATGCAGCAGGAGGTGTATGACACCCCCTGCTGCATTTGCGATTCCAGCACTGCGACCAAGGTGGCAAGCTGGGATCAACAACATGACCATCAGTGGTCAATGGTCACGATGGTGGACGGCGCCGGGCCAAGAGCCAGTTGAATAAGCCTGCTAGTTACCTGGGTTGGATTGCCGGGTCACTCGACCCGGCGATCCAACCCTCTGCCCTTTTACACCAGGGAGCTGCCCGGGTTAACCCTTCAAAAACCCGGGTTTTAGCTCCGGTGTAAAAGGGGTATAAGTGTGCCCCTGCATGTTATATTATTCTGATTCTGGTATTACATAGGACATTCTGTATTACTTCTTGGCTAGTACTGTAAGCAGCACAGTTTCACTGTAAGCAGTATAGTTTCCAATAGCTAATCCTTTGCATGTTGGGAGTTATACTTCCTGAGGAGGAGTAGAAATTGGAGATTCTTAATAGCATTTCTTAAGAATATGGATGAATAGAGTTTGCCTTACCCACATATATCAACATTGTTGGACTGAGGAACATGACTGGAAAATCATGAACCCATAAAAAGGACGTATTTATTTATTCATATTTTTTTCCCTGAGCACCTATATGAATTGAGATCACCACTGTTTTTGGAATATATTTTGGAGTATTTCAGGTGAAACTCTAGGTTTCAATTTGTGTTGGTCGCTCTTCTTTCCGCTAGCCGATTATTATTCATTCTGGTTTGTCACAGATGGGAGCATGCCATTGGATCAGTTTTGGCATTTAGCGCCAGGAGTACCTGTGACCTGGCAGGGGAAGTGGAACACTGAGGAGCCAGAGCTAAACCCATCACTGAACCCCTGCCAGTAACCAGTGAATCAGTGGCTGTTGGACCTGTACCTGCGATCATGGTGAGGAAGATGCCATCTGGACCCCGCAGTGAGCTGCCTGGTGAGATGGCCCGTACATGTTGTGTATGCAGGGACGGACAGACCACGGACCAGCGAGTGCCAAAGACCCTGGGAGAGGATGCTGCTGTCTATGAAAGAGAATGTTACCGGGCTGTGAAAAAAGTACTCACCTGCCAAAGTAGAAATGAGTGCCCCCAGTCCATGGAAGAAAATGCCCAGCAAGCACGGAGGACAGTGGTGGTGACATTCTGGGAGAGTTGCGATAAGGAACAGACTTTGGAGGGCTCCTAGACAAAGGATGGCAAGAAGTGCAGAAGGACCTAGGAGGACTCCTGCAGGAGGAGAGGACAGCCGCAGGTACTGGCAAAGGACCTGGAGAAGGCCCTGACCAGATTTTCTGTTTTACATTGCAAAGACTGAATTATCGAGATATCTTGGTGCACTACAAGTACTACAATCACCTGCATGTAATGAACTTTCTGCTTAAAAGCTGTTTTACATTACAAAGACTGTTTTCTTGTAGCTACCCAGGTGCACTACAAGTACAACAATAGCCTGCATGTATTGAACTTTCTGCTTAAAGCTATTTATTGCAAAGACTGTTTTCTTATAACTACATTGATTATCTGTTTTTTCTTAAAGCTAGTACTGTTAACTTTTACAGTAAGTCCATAATAAAATAGCCTTCAATGAACCTTCTTTCAATGTGTAAGTGTAGCACAAAGAAGGATCCCTGTTCCATTCAAGCATTGTTGAAGCAAGAGCCAAGAACTCCCTCAGCTTTGTGTATCTTCTGCTCCGCAAAAAGGGGAACACTAGTCTGCAAAAAGGGGAACACTTACTATTAAGCTTGCCTCTCTGATATCTTTGAACCTGTTCCTTGTAGGTACCCACGTCTGAGTGTAAAGTATGCTAACGCTTGGACTTAGAGCACCACAATTGTTTCTTCCAATCCTCCTATTTATCTGTCCTAGTGACTGGAAGGAAAGATTGTGGCCCTCATACACATTACGCAGAATATCTGTATAGTGGCCGCCTACTCAAAATAGAATCTGTCAGCAGATCAGTCGTCATCATGTACACATTGCATAATGTTTGCGATATCATGACCAGATTTAAAGTGCTGATCAGACCGATTTATCTGAGATATAAATGGAGATTGTAATATTATACAGTCCTCTGTCAGACCATAAAATTCTCAGATAATTTGACAGATAATTGTACAGTGTGTATCCCAAGGCACAATGGACCTGGTTCAGCAAGGATCGCTATTGCAAAGCTGCACGATCGTGCAATAATGTAAATGCAGCAGGAGGTGTATGACACCCCCTGCTGCGTTTGCGATCCCAGTACTGTGACGTAGGTCGCAGGCTGAGATCATCATTGCAACCATCGCGTCCATCGGTGGTCAATGGTCACGATGGTGGACAGCGCCGGGTGGCCGGACAGCTGAGTAAGCCTCAGCTTACTCAGGCTGGCCGGCTTGCAAGCCCAGAAGACTGCGTACATCCACGCAGTCTCTGGGCTGGTCATTCCCATAAAATGGGCAGACACGCCCCGTTTCTGGGAACGCCGGCCGCCCTCGCCCCCGGACTGTCCCTTAAATGCCTCTGCCTCTCAATCAGTGGCAGAGGCTTTTAAGGGCTTGTGTGCGATTGAGCAGGACCCATTCTGCACACTCATGGAATGGGTCCTGCGATAATCGGGAATCTACGTTCAGCAGTGCACTTGCACTTGAATCAAGCCCAGTTACTGGTCTACAGTAAGGTCACAGAATTCACCAAATAGCATCATGAGCTAAATATGCTGATCAAAAAATAAGACAGAGTTGATTTCAATAAACAAAAGTAGAAAAGTAGAACATTTTATTTTTTAAAAATAAAGATTTACTCGGAAAAGGCACTATTTTTCCTGAGTTTGTATGTTATCCCTGCTTTTGTGTCAGTTTTGTCCCACTCTTGAAAAATATATTGATATTGACAAAATACTGAACCATAGTGTATAATATACACTGTATATGTGTCTTTTAGAATGTAAGCTCTTACGAGCAGGGCCCTCTACCCTCTTGTGCTTCTCCCTACTTTAGTTTCATCTACTTCTTACTCACCACTAGGACATCTAACACTTGGGCCCTCATTCAGAGCCGTACGCTCTGAGTAGAGCGCACGCTCTGAATGAGGGCCGCCCTCCATAAAAATGGAGCGTCCTCCTGGACGCTCGTATAGCTGTGGGTCACCACCCACAGCCTATACGAGCGTGCAGTTTGATGGCCGCGATGGTCGTGACCATCGCGACCATCGAAACTGCAAACCGGAGCCTGCGGTTGAGGTTTTCAACCGCAAGCCCAGGAGTGATTTTGGCTCTATCAGAGCCAAAATCACTCCCACTGACATCACTAGTGATGTCAGTGGGCCGGCTTCTGACGGGAGGCGTTCCCGTGGGAATGCCCCCGTCAGGGAGGCATGCCCCCGGCACGCCCACCAAAGCGGGCGTGCTGTCAATCAACATCGACAGCACGCCCCCTTTGATCAGACACAACGAGCGAAGGACTTTTCTTCGCTCGTCGCATCTGGCGCATGCGCTCCACGGAGCTCCCTCCGTCGTGCGCATGCTCAGTGCAGAACATCGACCCACTTGCGAGCGGAAAGCCGCTCGCGAGTGGGTCTGAATCAGGGCCTTGGTTGCTTATGCTCTGTTGCTTATGTGGGTGTTATGGTCGCTAATGTAGACAATATATATTATCCATGTACTCGTCCTCTATTGTATTGTTCTGTAAGTCGCTTGTCAACAATTTGTTTATGTACTTTGTAAGGCGCTGCGGAACACTGGCGCCATATAAATAAATGATAATAATAATAATAATAATAATAATAATAATAAAGGCGAGGAATACATATTGTGATAGGATCACTGGTAAAGTGGTCTGTGGCAGGTACATTTGTCCCAGATTCCTATCTTATGTGTTTTAAATCCCCAGGAGAAAGTCTGCAGTGTAGCAGGCTTGAGTTTCGGCTTTTTAAAAAGCCGGTTTGGGACCTGGGGGTTGTGGGTGAGAGGAGAGGGAGGGCTCCACCCACGGCCACTCCAGGTTTTGGTTCTCACAGCCTGGTAACAGGCTTGTTAGGGTTCCCACCTGAGAGTGGCCAATATAAGCCTAGTATGTTTAGGGCTGAGTGTCTCACCTGGGAGAGCAGGCAGGGAGTTTGCTCAGAGACACTTGGAAAACCTATTTGTGAGTACTGTGCTGTGCCTTGTTGCTGGTGAGGGCATTAGGCCCTGCCAGGTTCTTGTAGTGAGGGAACTACCTGTAAAGTTAGAGCCCAGCCAGGGCTAGGATTTATGTTTATGATTTCTTTATGTTATTTCTGTTTTGCACAATAAAGACTGGCGCCGACCAGCTTGTACTTGAATCCAGTCTGGCGTACTGTTTCCCAGCTGCTGCTGTGTGTAAGGAAGGAGTCCTCTACCCAGGAGAGGAACCCCTAATCTGACTGTGTCACAATATGGTGGAGAATGCGTGCACCCACACACACTGAAGTTGCAACAAGAGGAAAACTTTCCGTTTAAAAATTAAAGGGACAGACAGCCAATTTGTGAGTGTGGAAATAACGCTGTGTCCTTGGAGTCCCATAGAGGAGGCGTCAGCCAATGCTCAGAGAGGCAAGGTTCAACTTCCAACCTACACCCCAGGACAAAATGGAGGACATTATTAAGGTCTTGCTCCAAGCAACAGCAGCTCAGCAGGAATCTACCAGAGCTCAGCAGGAGATGAACAAACTTCAGCAGGAATCTACCTGGGCTCAGCAGGAATCCACCAGGGTGCAACTGTTGGCCTTGGAGACAGCCCAGAGGCAACAACAGGTCGCCATCGAGGAAACCCGCCAGGCCTTAGCGGAAAACAGCCAAGCCTTAGCGGAAAACAGCCAGGCCATAAAAGAGGTGGTACAGCACCTGGTCGCCCGGCCCAGAGATGTTAATACTGGTCCTCCCACCACCACTCACTCCGTACGAGCCAGTCACTTCCTCCAAAAGATGACTTCGGGCGATGATATGGAGGCCTATCTCACCGCATTTGAAAGAACGGCTGAAAGGGAGAGTTGGCCCAAGGAGCAGTGGGCAAGTCTGGTGGCACCTTTTTTGTCTGGGGAGCCACAAGAGGCCTATTTCGACTTGTGCCTGGCTGATGCCAAGGACTATAAAAAACTAAAACATGAGATCCTAACTCGCTTGGGAGTCACCACCTTTGTTCGTGCCTAACAGGTCCACCGCTGGGAGTTCCATAAGGACAAGCCTCCACGTTCACAGATGCATGACCTCGTCCATCTGTCCTCAAAATGGCTACAGCCCGAGACGCTGACGGGACCACAGATCATGGATAGGGTCGCGATGGACCGGTACCTGCGATCATTACCTGTGATTCTGCGCAAGTGGGTGAGCCATGCAGACCCTAAGTCCGCGGACCAGTTGGTCGAGCTGGTGGAGAGGTACGTGGCGGCTGAGGAGCTGATGAGTATGCCTCACCGAGCCCCCATGGTGCACCGGCGAACTCCCACAGACACTGGTAAGACTGTTCCAGGGGAGTAGGGTGCTGAGCGGTGGAATGTACCTAAGACTGAGGGTGTAGAACCTGGAGACAGGCCTGCCAGGCCAGGAAGGTTCTTGCCCCGTAAACGACTAGACATTAATATGACTCAGTGTTTCCAATGTGGTGGCTTCGGCCATATTGCCGCTAATTGTTCACTTACAACTGAACCTATGCAATGTGATACTGCTCATGTCTACCGCAGGGGGTCTTTCTTTGCACAGATAGCCTGTACGGCTGACCGGCAGGCTGAGACTGATAAGCACATGTGTGTACTCACTGTAGATGGCAACCGAGTAGAGGCACTGTTAGACTCTGGTAGCTTGGTGACACTTATAAAAGCTGAGCTGGTGAACCCCTTGCGGCGTGAGGGGAAAACTTGGTGTGACCTGCATACATGGGGATACTCGATATTATGTTACTGCCGAGGTGAACATCGAGACACCATGTGGTTCTGCTATAGTTTCTGTGGGTTTGGTGCATGGTCTGATGTACAATGCAATATTGGGGAGAGACTTTGCTCACTTCTGGAAGTTGTGGGAAAGCCGTTTTGTTCCAGAGGTGAACAACCCCGATCCATTTGAGAAGGTTGTCGATGTAGTGGAGGAGGGAGTTTCTTCTGAGTCAGAGTTATTCCCTTTTTCTACTATGATTGGCGAACTAGAGAATGCGGAGCGTGACGGTGGCCCGCCAACTGATGTGCCTCCCATTGAGGTGGGAAGTGTTGTTGGGCCAGGTGACCGTCTGCCTGATTTAGAGGTCAGAAGAGAGGTCTTTGCCGTGGAGCAGTTGAATGACCCTACTTTGGTAAAAGCCAGGGAGAATGTAAAAGTAGTTGATGGTAAACCCGTAGACCCTGATAGTCCTTTGTCCTATCCCCACATGGCAATGTGTCAGGATTTGTTATATCAGGTGACTAAGAAGGGGGAAGATATTGTGGAACAACTAATAGTTCCCAAAGCCTACAGAAGAACAGTGTTGGATCTGGCCCATGGTCATATAACGGCAGGCCATCTAGGGGTAGAGAAAACCACTGAGCGAATAATGCAGAGGTTTTTCTGGCCCGGGCTTCATAAAGAGGTGTCTGACTTTTGCGCATCCTGCCCTGAGTGTCAGTATCATGCTCCCAGGCCACATTTTAAGGGTCCACTAGTTCCATTGCCTATTATAGAGGTGCCGTTTGAAAGAATAGCGATGGATTTGGTTGGACCCTTAATGAAGTCTGCCAGGGGACACCAGTATATTCTGGTCATAATGGATTACGCTACCAGATACCCGGAAGTGATCCCGTTGCGCAATACGTCAACCAAGACCATTGCCAGAGAGCTAGTTCATGTCTTTAGCAGGCTGGGTATACCTAAGGAGATACTAACTGACCAGGGTACCCCGTTTATGTCAAAAGTCATGAAAGAGTTATGTCGCCTGTTCAAAATTGAACAGTTAAGAACTTTGGTTTATCACCCCCAAACCGATGGGCTGGTCGAGAGGTTTAACAAGACGTTAAAACATGCTTAGGAAAGTGGTCGACAAGGATGGTAGGGATTGGGATTACTTATTGCCGTATTTATTGTTGGCCATAAGAGAAGTTCCCCAGTCCTCCACCGGGTTTTCACCCTTCGACTTGTTGTATGGGAGACACCCAAGGGGGTTACTAGACATTGCCAAAGAGACAAGGGAGGGGCAGTCTAGTCCTTTCAAAACGGTGATTGAGTATGTTTCTCAAATGCAGGAGAGAATTGCTGCGGTAGTGCCGATAGTGAGAGAGCACCTGGAACAGGCTCAACAGGCACAGCAGAGGGTATACAACCGCAATGCTCGGTTACGCAGCTTTGCTCCTGGGGACAGAGTGTTAGTATTGGTTCCCACTGTGGAAAATAAACTTTTGGCTAAATGGCAAGGGCCCTTTGAAATCTTAGAAAGAGTGGGGCAGGTCAATTACAAAGTTTACCAGCCGGGGAAAAGAAAGCCGGAACAGATATACCATATAAATCTGTTAAAGCCCTGGAAAGATAGAACGGTACTGTCGGCCGACCGAGCCCCTCCAGTAAATCCAGGGCCCTTAGTTCCCGAAGTGACAGTGGCAAAAACCCTGTCGGCAATTCAACAACAAGAGGTCAAGGAGTTTCTGATTAGAAATAGGGTGCTGTTCTCTGACGTACCTGGGAAAACCTCGGTCATTAAACATGACATCATCACTGACCCAGGGGTTAAAGTTAATCTAAAGCCCTATAGGTTACCAGAAGCACAAAGAGAATCGGTGTCGAAAGAAATTAAAAATATGCTAGAGTTAGGGTTTATTGAAGAATCACATAGTGAATGGTCAAGTCCCATTGTGTTGATTCCAAAGCCCGACTGGAGTGTGCGTTTCTGCAATTACTTCCGAAAGTTGAACAGTGTTTCAAAATTCGATGCCTACCCGATGCCAAGAGTGGCTGAGCTGATTGAGAGACTAGGGACGGCAAGGTATTTAACCACTCTTGACCTAACCAAAGGGTATTGGCAAGTACCGTTAACCGAGAGCACCAAACAAAAGACAGCTTTTTCAGCGCCAGAGGGCTTGTTTCAGTACAAGATGTTGCCCTTCGGGCTACATGGGGCACCTGCTACCTTCCAAAGAATGATGGACAGGATTCTAAGGCCCCATAGACGGTATGCGGCTGCTTATCTGGATGACGTGGTCATTCATAGTCCTGATTGGCAGTCTCACTTACCCAGGGTACAAGCAGTGTTGGACTCCATCTATAAGGCAGGTTTGACAGCCAACCCAAAAAAGTGTTGTCTAGGCATGGAGGAAGTAAAATATCTGGGGTACACCATTGGCAGAGGCCTGATAAAACCTCAGCTCAAAAAGGTTGATGCCATACAAAACTGGCCACAGCCTCTGAATAAGAAGCAGGTGAGAGCCTTCTTGGGAATTACGGGGTATTACAGGAGGTTTATACCCAACTTTGCCACCATGGCAGTCCCACTGACTGATCTGACCAAAGGCAAACAAAAAGTCATGGTAGAATGGAGTCCTGAGGCAGAAAAAGCTTTTCAGGAGTTGAAAGTAGCGTTGTGTTCCCAACCAGTCCTGATGACTCCTAATTTTGACAGGGAATTCATAGTACAAACCGATGCATCAGAAGTAGGTATAGGAGCAGTCCTGTCCCAGAACAAGGAGGGTGAGGAACACCCTATTTTCTATCTAAGCAGAAAGTTGAATGTACATGAGAGAAACTATGCCACAGTGGAGAAGGAGGCATTGGCCATAAAGTGGGCGTTAGAGGCTCTCAGGTACTAGCTGGTCAGAAGAAAGTTTAAATTGATCACTGACCATGCCCCTCTGAAGTGGATGTCCGAAAATAAGGACAGTAATGCGAGAATTACAAGATGGTTCTTGGCGTTACAAACTTTTAAATTTTCAGTGGAACACAGGCCAGGAAGCCAGCTGGCCAATGCTGACGCATTGTCACGCGTTCTTGTTTGGGGGCTTCAGTTGTTCCGCCCCACAGGTCGAAACAAAGGGGGGGGATATGTGATAGGATCACTGGTAAAATGGTCTGTGGCAGTCACATTTGTCCCAGATTCCTGTCTTATGTGTTTTAAACCCCCAGGAGAAAGTCTGCAGTGTAGCAGGCTTGAGTTTCGGCTTTTTGAAAAGCCGGTTTGGGACCTGGGGGTTGTGGGTGAGAGGAGAGGGAGGGCTCCACCCACGGCCACTCCAGGTTTTGGTTCTCGCAGCCTGGTAACAGGCTTGTTAGGGTTCCCACCTGAGAGTGGCCAATATAACATAAATGACCAGGGAAGGGGTGAATAGGGGGATATAGTTTGAGCACAGGATATAATATATTGGATATAATTAGTCAAAAGAATAATGAAAATCCACAATTATAAATATCAAACCCTAGTATAGATGTCAAGCAAAAGTATTGTAAAGTGTGGAGGTGCTCCCCATGAGAGTATAGATAAACGTAGTATGGGGGAGAAGAAGAAAACTCTCTTGTTGGGGGCACTCGAATGTAAAGGTTATAATAAGAATAATATATAAAAAATAACTTTTATTAGATATATTTTAAAATACCAAAAACAAGTCTGAGCCTGTTACTTATTGGCATTACTGTTGGAATAACAGCTATAAATTATCACAAGCAGAACACGAACATACATAGAACATAAGACAACATATAATACAATACTTATCACAATTATGTGAAGCTAAGTGAAATATTACAAATAGGTCTATAATTCTCTGTCTCATACAATATTGAGACCTATATAAAACATATACTAGTTCAATGACCTCATAATGTCGTCATAGCACAATGGCTAATCAGAATTACGGCAGAAGCATACAAGGAAATCTTCTAGAAAAGAATGTGATAATAACCATACAATATTCAATATAGGTTACGTGAGATATCACAGCACAATAACACTGAACAGTAATCAGAGAAATACAATGATAAGGGGGTCAGATGAAATAATAGCTGACCCTGCAAATATCAAAATGAATTTAAGTAAATCACAGGTTGTAATGAGAGGCAGATCACACGTAGGTCGCCTGTGATGCCACCCAGGTACTTGTAGACAGTAAGGTTATAGGAAAAAGTAAAGCTACTCCTTTATGTGGAGTTTACAAAATAGCAGCTGCTGCATGCCATTGTATAACCATTGAATGGCATGTGAGTGTACTATAAAGGTACTCCCAGGGTAGGGAATAAGTACAATGAGTATCTGCTGTTGGACTGCGTTAAAAAGAAGGTCCTGGTGTAAACATTGCAGGAACCTCTAATAGGCGCACCCCAATGAGAGTACTCATAGAGACAATAGTTATCGTAATGAAATAACACAGCATAGGTTTGCGATCTGTGCTGCTGCCAGTCATATACCAAAGGTAGTGGTGAGTGGTGGGAAACCCAGATCGCATATGCAGTGATAGGAAGAAAGAGTATGAGTGTAGCTGCACTATGGCTAGTACAGGACAAGTGGAGCTCTGTTGCCCTAAAGGTATTGCAGGGTCACAAACTTGTCTCTGTTAAATAAAGCCACTCAGTGCGCTAAAGAAAGTGTAGTATGAAAAGTACCTGAGCGCTCACCTCCAGGGAGCCGGTGTGTAGTATAGAAAATCTGCCACTAGAAGAGCCTGTCAGTATGCTGCCATGACGAATCCCGCCTGTCCACAGCCGGATTCGCGGGTCTGAGACGCGCGTTTCACTGTCGCTTCCTCAGTCAGATGCATGTGGACTGTGATACACAGGTGATCTTTAACCTGCGTTGTGACCAATGGGAGAGCAGGTGCTGTGTGTTGCAGATGCAATACCCTTGTCAATAGGTCCAAGTGTTAACTCCCTCTATTGGTCCACAGCAACAGGAGGGAATGAGTCATAGGAGGGGGGAGTGTTTGGGTTAGATGAAGCTCATAACGATCAGGCTAACAGGCTAAGGTGGAAAACCTGACTAGTAGCTAAAGTTATTTCTGTTTTGCACAATAAAGACTGGCGCCGACCAGCTTGTACTTGAATCCAGTCTGGCGTACTGTTTCCCAGCTGCTGTGTGTGTAAGGAAGGAGTCCTCTACCCAGGAGAGGAACCCCTAATCTGACTGTGTCACAATGTTGTGAGCTCCACTGGTGCAGGGACTGTTGTGAATGACTGCAACATTCTCTGCAAAGTGCTGTATAATGCGTGTGAGTGGTAAAATAAACTATTAATAAAAATATTCAGTAAGGCAGGGGCGTACCTATAATGGGTGCAGGGTGTGTGGGGAACACGGGCGCCTGGGTCCACCCTGGGTCCCGGTGATCTGTTCATACACTATAGACTCTGGGCACACTCTAGTGCCCAGAGTCTATAACTCCGGCGCTGGCCGCGTACAGCTCAGTGCGCTGCCGGCCGCCTGGCAGAGAGGAGGGGGCCCGTGTCGGAGCCTGCACACGGGCCCCCTCCTCTCTAGAAATGCCCCTGCAGTAAGGGTTATTCAAGAACAGTATAAACCTGCAGTTCAAATTAAGTTTGTGATGTTATGTGTCAGATGCACCCATATATGCCCAGGAAGTATATACAGCTTGCATGCCAAAATAGTGGCATCTATGGGGTGTAAAAGTTTGCATGTTCTGATAGAGACTATACAGACTCATGTTTCTCATTTTGTACCCACATGTAATGTTTTGCATGATAAGATTTCTGGTGTGCAGGCAGCTGCAAGTAATAATTATTCTCCTTTAACTATTATTTTTTTACACATCTTCAAATTGTTTTAAATCCTGGCAATTGTGAAACCTGAATATGAATAGAATAGCTTCTATTCCACAGTGGTTTTAATGGAAACCACAACCATATAGAACATGCCGCAGTCATTTCTTATCTGATGGGGATCGATGGTGGATAATGTGTAGGCATCAAAACCGACCTTTAGTAAATGCGAGCATTTTGACATGAGAACTGCCGTCAATTGACAATGGTTTTCAGCGGGTTCTAAATGACACCAAACCTGCCATTAATATACCCCTTTCACACTGCATTCTCAGGTAGCAACCGGGATTTTGTGCACAGGGTCATATAGATTGTAAGCTTGCGAGCAGGGCCCTCTTACCTTTATGTATGTCTTTTACATGTGTCTTTTATGTATGTATGTATGTATGTCTTTTACATGTGTCTTTCATGTATGTATGTATGTATGTATGTCTTTTACATGTGTCTTTTATGTATGTATGTATGTATGTCTTTTACATGTGTCTTTTATGTATGTATGTATGTATGTCTTTTACAACCCAGTAAAATGTTAATGTTGATTCAAATTGTAAAGCGCAATGGAATTTGCTGCACTATATAAGAAACTGTTAATAAATAAATAAATCATGGTGAGACCCCTTTCAAACTGGCGGCCCAACCCGGCTTATTGCTGGCGCTTGGAGATGATCATTTTTTGGCAATTTTTAATTCACCTGAAATCCCTGGAAAATCACAGTTTTTAAAATAAAAAAAAAATCTGGGCACATTCCCCCCTTTGCCAAGTATTTTGCAATTGTTTAGAGGCTCGCTAAAAATACATTTATAGGGGTTGCGTAGGGCATGCTGGCGCTCAGGATCCCGGTGGTCAGAATCCCGACACCGGCATCCCAACAGGGTTAGGATATTGACACCCGCAGGTAAGTGTCATAACCCTACCCCTAAACCTAACTCTCCCTCCATGCGGCCTAATCTTAACCCCCCCCCACAGCCTAAACATAGCATACCTTCCCCCCGAGCCTAAACCTAACCCTCCCCTCATGTAGCCTAATCCTAACCCTCCCCCTAACCCCAATACTTACCATTGGGAGCCCGGCAGTCAGGATGCCAGCACCGGGAATCTGACTGGTGTGGGGATTCCGGGACCGGCATTCTGAGTGCCAGCATCCATATAGCCGGGATATGACCTACATCCCGTTTATAGCTGCACAATACATAAAGTGCATCTACTACAAATCAGATAGAGAAATTCTGAAATGAAACAAATTTCTACTTTGTATTATTTACAAGAGAAACATTGTTTTAGTATCTGCACATACATTGTAATTGCTATGAACTTGAGCTTACCGCAGCAAAAGATGACGCCAATATACCTGAGTGCAATTATACACCGAGAACAGTCTATAGGTCTTTCTGAAATCCCAGGTACCTGCAGCAAGCATACTGTACATACAAGGAGCGAGCACCCAAAATTAAATGTACAGAAAAGATGTATGGGCTCTGTAAGATGAAACTATAGGTAATGATTCGCAGAGCGAAGGTGAAGTTAATAAAACTGAGGTTGTCAGATATTTCGCAGTGCTGAGTGACTGTGCAGATTACAAGGATGACGTCATGTGTATGCAGCAGAGACTCATCATATAAGTGAACATTTTAATTCTCTTATTGACTCTCCTCTAATATCAAAAGTGGCTACATACAAATATCTGACCTACAGTAAGAGTCAAATACAACTGACGTTCACACCCCAGTGAAGCAAAAACAATTTTCAGTGATTGCAATATGTATTTTTAGCAGTAATAAGCAAATTAGTTTACACTTTTAATGCACAGCAACCAGTAGATCATTTTCCTAGATTAGACATATGGAAGTCAAACCACTGTCTGGGAAAGCTACTGGTAGGTATGTAACTGTTATATTAGAATGTATAAGTCATAAAATCCCCACATATGCTGCATAGACATCTGCCCTGTAATCCATTCACCTTTCTCATCTAATAGAGGTTTTCAAACATGTGGTAAAAGCAGTTTTCATCCAGAGAAAAAAGAAATAAGTCAGGTGTCCAAATACTAAACAATTATTTTTATTATATATTATTGTCACATGGGAGGCCACATTTCCCTCACTCAGCCTTTGAATATTCAAAACAGGTCATTTACAAACTAAAAAACTGTAGTTAGTTTTCTGCTCATTTCATTTCCTATAGCTTCACTATTAGTGAGGCACCAGCGAGATGTACTGTCATCTGAGCTGTAATCATTATGAGCTTGTTCCCCAGAGATATACTGACAGCATGCCTTGTCATGTGCGCAGAGAGGAGGGCAGGGTACTTCTAATTACCCTGGCTTGTCTGAGGGGCCTGATTTAATAATTTTTGGAAAAAGGGGGGGCTGGGCTGCACATCTTAATTTAGACACAATAAGAGGTACTACCTTGCTGAGACCTGTAGTTCTACAGCAGAAAAAAGGGGGGAATGCAGAATATCAAAATACATATAATAAACTATCAATTAACTTGGTTTTCTATTAAGGTTTTTAGTATGTTAGGCCAAAGATGTTTTGCCCACCTACCACGTCAAGGTGAACCTTATCAGGTGGGCCCGTAACATCCCTAATACTGATAGATTATATAAATTTATATAGGACTTACCTTTAATAATGCCCATTACATGTGTGTACTTCAATGCACAGGATCCATACTAATTAAAATAACCTGGGGAAGGTAGGAGGAATGCCAGCTCAGGAGAAGGGGGTCTGACCTTCAAGTTTAGTTTACTATATATATTTTGATATTCAGTACTCTTAGTGCTTAGAGTGTGCATCTGCATTCCCCCCCACTTATTAATTTTTGGTCATACTCCCATGATTTAGTCAAGCCTCCCCATCACCTAGACCTGCCATTGCTCTCTATGGTCCTGTGGCCACATCATTGAATCAAGTGCAAAAGCCACCATAGCATTAAAGCTTTAAAAGGCATCTGCTAAGTGCAGGGAGTAGTGTAATGTTATATCTAGAGGCCAGAGGCAGTGATGTCACAAGGGGGGTGCGGGCCGTACCGTGTCACCCTCCAAGGTGGTGACACCAAAAACCGCACACTCCCCCACTGTCACACAACTGTGCTGCCCGCAGGACTGCTGAGAGGTGGGCGGAGCACACTAGTAGCCGCTGCAAGGTCCCGGGCGGGTGGATGGGGACAGAAGTGGGGGTGGCTGGCTGGGAGCAGAAGTTGGGGTGGCTGGCTGGGGACAAAAGAGGGGGTGGCTGGCTGGGGACTGAAGTGAGGTGGCTGGTTGGGTGGGGACAGAAGAGGGGGTGGCTGGCTGGGGACAGAACTGGGGGTGGCTAGCTGGCTAAGGATAGAAGTGGGGGTTGCTGGCTGGCTTGGGACAGAAGTGGGGGTGGCTGGCTGGGGACAGAAGTGGGGGTGGCTGGCTGGCTGGGGACAGAAGAGGGGGTGGCTGGCTGGGGACTGAAGTGAGGTGGCTGGTTGGCTGGGGACAGAAGAGGGGGTGGCAGGCTGGGGACAGAACTGGGGGTGGCTAGCTGGCTAAGGATAGAAGTGGGGGTTGCTGGCTGGGGACAGAAAAGGGGGTGGCTGGTTGGGGACAGAAGAGGGGGTGGCTGGCTGGGGACAGTAGAGGGGGTGGCTGGTTGGGGACAGAACTGGGGGTGGCTGGCTGAGGACAGAAGTGGGGATGGCTGGCTGGGGACAGAACTGGGGGTGCTGGGACAAAAGTGGGGGCTGGCTGGCTAGGGACACAAAAGTGGGGGTGGTTGGCAGTCTGGGAACACAGAACAGAGGGCTGTCTGGCTGTGGACACAAAATGGAGGCAGGCTGCCTGGGGACACAGAAGGGGGGCAGACTGTCTGGCGATAGAGAAGGAGGACCAGGCTGTCTGGGATCACAAAAGGAGGTAGGCTGTCTGAAGACACAAAATGGGAGGCAGCCTCTGTGAAAACACAAAAGGAGGGCAGGCTGTCTAGGAACACAATACAATGGCAGGCTGTCTGGGAACACAGAGGGGGGGCAGTCTATCTGGGGACACAGGAGAGGCAGGCTGTCTGGGGCACAGAAGGGGGGCTGGCTGTCTGGGGACCCAGAAGGGGGGCAGTCTATCTGGGGACACAGGAGGGGCAGGCTGTCTGGGAACACAGAATGAGGGCAGTCTATCTGGGGACACAGGAGGGGCAGTCTATCTGGGGACACAGGAGGGGCAGGCTGTCTGGGGACACAGAAGGGGGTACAGGCTGCCTGGGGACACAGAAGGGGGGAGCAGGCTGGCTGGGGACACAAAAGGTGAGGCTGGTTGGCTGGGGACATGCTATTTTCTGTGGGGAGCAATGTAATTTATCTCTGTGTGGAGCAAGGTTATTTATCTCTGTGGGGGAGCAATGTTATTTATCTCTGTGGGGGAGCAATGTTATTTATCTCTGTGGGGGAGCAATGTTATTTATCTCTGTGTGGAGCAATGCTATTTTTTTCTATTGGGGAGCAATGTGTTTTTTTCCCTGTGTGGGGAATGACTGATGGTGTACCTTGGAAATTTTAACAGGTCTTGCTGTCCCTAATCCTATGGTTATGTTAACGTTATTTATTCATAAGGTAGTCTTTTCATTTGAGACTACGCCCCTTATCGTGAGACCACATTTACTATCTTAAGCTTTTTTTGTGGGGGTGGGGCATATTTTGGATGTTTGCACTGGGAGCTCAAGCCCCTAGAAACGGCCCTGCGACTGTGGCTGCAAGCAGGGGTATGCTCTCCGGGCCAGTCCAATGTCCGGTCTGGACTGATACTGTTGTGTTATGCGGCCATCATAGTTAGTGCCCACTGTATCTCGCCGACGTGGAGCTACAGGTCCCGTAAGATGATATCATCATCTCGTGAGTCCCTCTCACTCTTTGCTCATGCCCGACGGCATTCTGGGAGGAGCACTGCAGTGTGTGTACTGGACTGCGTGACTGGTAATGGGGGGAGAGAGCGTGGAGCTGCGCACCTTGGTCCTGATTTTTTTATTTTTTTGTGATGGGGGGTGTCACCATGAGTTACAGCACCAGGTGACACCAACCCTAGTGACGCATCGGGCCAGAGGGACTCTGAGCAGAACCTTTCAACTGCCCACACACACTTTGCAGTACAAAATTGGATTTAGACCCACCTAGCACCTTGATTTGTGCATCTAGATATCCACGAGGCACAGAGTTTTGCAGAGCAAGTTGTCAGCTTTCCAGAAAAATAGAAGTTTGCACATGATGAGAGGGAAAAGTTTGGAGGAATGAGGACATTTCCAGCAAACTACAGAGTAAACACAGCAATGCATCTAGATTTACAGAGCAGTGTGGAAATGAGACTTTCTCTTGTGGAATGAGATTATTCTTCATCCCATTATATAATGGCATGAAGACACTTTGTAGAGCAGGTCTGAGTTGGTAGTCTTCGGTGATCAGTCAATACATTTAATGGAATCTATTTTGTTCCTTCATGGTGCACTTTGGTTGAGAAGTACATCTCCAGTCCAGACATACTCCAAGCAATGTAATAAAAAGTTTAATACAAACAAATTTGCCATTGGTAATAAAAGCAGACCTCATATTCTCTACATTTTTATTGAAAAAGGGATGGTACTAAACTGAACCGAGGTTATTTGTCAACTCATAGGAAAAAAGGGAAATGGTCATATGTAGGCCAATCTGTTTCTTCAAATGACTCTGGAAGAGAAAAATCAGTAACAGGCATTAGAATGTGCAAGATTTTCAATTCAAGAAAATGTATACAGACAAAACATTGTTTATTGTAGTCAGTGCAGCACCATGGCACGAAAGAGAAAATTGTGTGAAAGTATAAGGAGTTTAAAGTTTACCAAAAAATAAAACTTTGTTATTTTAATAACAATTAAATGATGGGTACAGCAAGCTAATACATGTAGGTGTCATATTCCCAGTTCTATTAAAAATCATGGCTGCTATGAATGAAAATATATAAAAATCCCAAAAGATAAGTATGTTAAAAGAGGAGTGTGGTACTGCACAGACTCCAGTCTTCCTCTTCTCCTTGGAGGCTTCAAGCCCTGTCCCAAGATGGCTGTCATGATCACTACTAAGAATGAGTAGGGGCCATCTTGTCTGTACTGTGTAGAGTGACATGTTGGGAGACAGTAGACATCTTCATAGCTCCTATAGAGAACCTGGTTATAACCTGCCATAAAGCTGTTCCAGCATCCTTCACTGCTACCCACAAACAGTATACACTCACCAGCTGGTGAGCTATATGAAACACCACTACGCTCCATCATCAGTGTGCATGTAACAGTACGCCTGTACCTGCTATCTATCAATAAACAAAAAACACTGGTTAAGTAACTGGGCTGTTTATAGTTTGAGTCATCCGCTGGTGTGTGCTTACACAACTCTGTAATATCAACACCTGCACATATATAATCTCCCACAGGTTATGGGCTCATGCACACAGATGTAAAGTAAACATGCACCCAGACATCCAGGCTCAGATGTAAAAGCTATTAGAGATATCCAGAGCAGCATACAGATGCCATCTTAAGTACATGTGTTATGCAGACTGCATAGGAGTACATAGTGAAGACAGCACAGAGTGTTTCCAGCGCAGTATAGCAGTAGTGAAGCTGATTAAAGTACAGAAGCTGCAAAGTCATGTCTGTAAGAAACCGAAATACAGAAGCTATACCCATAATGGAGTTTATCAAGCTAAAAGGTTCAGAAAACTATATAACCTTGAAGTTTGCTATGGAATGCAATTGAAGCGTGAAAGGTTGTTGAAGCTCACTGTAGAACCAGATGCAGATTCAAGCACAGATTCTATAGAGAGCCATGGGGACCATAGACTTAAGTGTAGAACAACATGTGTACTCTATAATACATGGGAAAGAGTAAGTAAAAAGATGTGGATAGCACTGCAGACAGCATATCAAGATGGAGGTCTCATGAAGAGTATACAGTTTAGACTAGGGGTGTGCACCGGCCACTTTTCGTGTTTTATGTTTTGGTTTTGGATCTGGATCTTTCTTCGTGTTTTGGATCTGGATTGGTTTTGCCAAAACCACCCTTCCGTGTTTTGGGTTCTGGGTTTTGTGTTTTGGATCTGTATTTTTTTTTTAAAAAGCATAAAAAGAGCTAAAATCACAGAATTTGTTGGATTTTCTGCTCCTATGCTATTATTAACCTCAATAACCTTAATTTCCACTCATTTCCAGTCTGTTCTGAACACTGAACACTTCACAATAATGTTTTTATGTCCAAAAGGCTATGCCAAGCGACACGAGTGGGCGGCACAAACACGTTGCCCATCTAGGAGTGGCACTGCAGTGGCAGACAGGATGGCAGTTTGAAAAACTAGGCCCCAAACAGTACATAATGCAAAGAAAAAAAAGAGGTGCAAGATGGAATTGTCCTTGGGCCCTCCCACCCACCCTTATGTTGTATAAACAGGACATGCACACTTTAACAAACCAATCATTTCAGCGCCAGGGTCTGCCACACGACTGTGGCTGAAATGATTGGTTCGTTTGGGCCCCCACAAAACAAGCTGGCAATTAATCTGTCCCTGCACAAACTGGCTTTACAGAGGCAAGATGTCGTCCTAATCCTCCTCATCCACCGATTCCTCACCCTCTTCAGTGTTGTGTACATCCTCATCCTCACAGACTATTAACTCGTCCCCGCTGGAATCCACCACCACAGGTCACTCTGTACGTTCTGGAGGCTGGTCTCCCTGGAAGAGTTGATAATTCATTTTTATGAACCTCATCTTCTCCACATTTTCTGGAAGCAACCTCCTATGCCTTTTGCTGACAAGGTTCCCGGCTGCACTAAACACTCTTTCAGAGTACACACTAGAGGGGGGGCAACTCAGGTAAAATAGAGCCAGTTTGTACAGGGGCCTCCAAATTGCCTCTTTTTCCTGCCAGTACATGTACGGACTGTCTGACATGCCTACTTGGATACTGTCACCGATTTAATCCTTTAACAGACAGACGCACGCTTGTCGCTGCTGCTTTGAGGATGCAGGTGCAGCTACAGCCCACACAATTCACAAAGACAGAAAAAAAAAGAATAATTTTTTTATTGTTTGTGGAGCGCACTTTGAGGGTTACACCACCTTTTAACAGACAGACGCACGCTTGTCGCTGCTGCTTTGAGGATGCAGGTGGAATCTAGATGGGATTTGGAACCAGGGACACACTACCTCCATCAATTGTCTAAATCCCAATGCACTAATGGCGGATACCGGACGCACGTCTAACACCAACATAGCAGTCAAGGCCTCAGTTACACGTTTTGCTTCAGGATGACTACTGTCGTACGTCATCCTCCTCGCTAGGGACTGTTGAAGGGTCAATTGTTTAGTAAAAGTAGTGGTGTTCCTACTTCCTCTCTGGGATGATGAACAACTCCAAGCAGCAGCAACAGCACTAGGAGGAAGTGGTTCATGATCTTTCCCTATTTTATTTTTATCGGAGAAAGTTTGGTCCTCCATTTATGTTGTATTGATATATACGTGCGGATAAGGCGCACACAAACACAGAAAATATTTTTTTATTTTTGTTGGACACTATTGCACTTTGTGGGTTACACCACCCTTTAAGAAATGAGCCAGCCGGCCCTTTACTTATGGGACACATGCGCACGCTTGGCGCTGCTCCTTTGTTGATGCACGTGCAGACACAGTGCACACAATTCACAAACACAGAAAATATTTTTTTATTTTGTTTGGAGTGCCCTTTGGGGGTTACAGCACCCTTTAACGGACAAGCCAGCCGGCCCTTTACTTATGACACAGGCGCACGCTTGGCACTACTTTGTTGATGCACGTGCTGCTACTGCTCACACAATTCACAAACACAAAAAAATATATTTTTTTATTTTGTTTGGAGTGCCCTTTGGGGGTTACAGCACCCTTTAATGGACAAGCCAGCCGGCCCTTTACTTATGGGACACAGGCGCACGCTTGGCGCTGCTCCTTTGTTGATGCACGTGCAGCCACAGTGCACACAATTCACAAACACAGAATATATATATTTTCTTTGTTTGGAGTGTACTTTGGGGGTTACAGCACCCTTTAATGGACAAGCTAGCTGGCCCTTTACTTATGGGACACAGGCGCATGCTTGGCGCTGCTCCTTTGTTGATGCACGTGCAGCCACAGTGCACACAATTCACAAACAGAAAATATATATTTTTTTCGTTTGGAGTGTACTTTGGGGGTTACAGCACCCTTTAATGGACAAGCCAGCTGGCCCTTTACTTATGGGACACAGGCGCATGCTTGGCGCTGCTCCTTTGTTGATGCATGTGCAGCCACAGTGCACACAATTCACAAACACAGAAAATATTTTTTTATTTTGTTTGGAGTGTACTTTGGGGGTTACAGAACCCTTTAACGGACAGGCCAGCTGGCCCTTTACTAATGGGACACAGGCGCACGCTTGGCGCTGCTCCTTTGTTGATGCACGTGCAGACACAGTGCACACAATTCACAAACACAGAAAATATTGTTTTATTTTGTTTGGAGTGCCCTTTGGGGGTTACAGCACCCTTTAGCGGACAAGCCAGCTGGCCCTTTACTTATGGGACACAGGCCCATGCTTGGCGCTGCTCCTTTGTTGATGCACATGCAGCCACAGTGCACACAATTCACAAACACAGAAAATATTTTTTATTTTGTTTGGAGTGCACTTTGGGGGTTACAGCACCCTTTAACGGTCAAGCCAGCTGGACCTTTACTTATGGGACACAGGCGCACGCTTGGCACTACTTTGTTGATGCACATGCGGCTACTGTGCACACAATTCACAAACACAGAAAAAATATTATTTTTTTGCACTTGGGGGGAGCACCCCTGATGGACAGAGCACCCCCTGGACAACACTACAGCACCCCTTTAGGACTGGGACACTGCACAGGACTTTGGAGTGGACACAGCCCCTATGGACAACAGCAGCACAGCGCAGCACAGCACAGCACAACACTACACTGCACTACACTACACTACACGGCCCAGCCAGCCCTAACTCCCACCCTCCCTCTTCACTGTCCACAGCCGAGTGAGAAAATGGCGCCGACGCGGGTACCTTATATAGGATCCTAAACCCGCGAGACCCGGAAGGCGGGATGATGATGTTTTGCCTCGATTTCAGATCCGAGTCAGGCGGGAAAAGTCGAGCCTGACTCGGATCGGCCTCAGATCGGGGGGGCTCGGGGGTTTCGGATTTCAGAAATCCGAACCCGCTCACCCCTAGTTTAGACTTGTATTTTGTAAGACCAGACATAATTTTGTAATCATTTAAATTTTTCCTCCTCATGAGACCTAATACACTGCCACTGCTTCACTGCCACCATACTGCACTAGAAAAACCAACTGCTGTCATCCTAAGCAGTCTGCACTACGCATGTGCTTCAGATGGCATCTGTATGTTGCTCTGGGTATCTTTAATAGCTCCTATATATCTGGGTCTGTGTGTCTGGTACTTTACACCTGTGTGCCTGGGCCCATAACCTGTTGGAAATGATGTGTATGCCGTTGTTGATATTGTAGAGTTATGTAGGTGCACACCAGTGGATGACTTATACTATGATCAGCCCAATTACTTAACCAGTGGCGTTGGTTTATTGATAGATTGCAGGTACAGCCATACTCACTGTTACATGTACACTGGTATTGGAGCGGTGCTTGAGCAGAGCAGGGTTCTATATAGGTCACCAGCCAGTGAGTGTATGCTACAAACAGGTAGTGTTTCAGGGATATGGAACAGATTTTTATGTAGGTAATTAACTGGGTCTCTCATAGGAGCTAAGTAGGAGACTTCTGTCTCCCATCATGTCAACCTACACAGTAAAGACAAGATGGCCCTGCACATGCTCTGTAGTGAGCTTGATGGCCATCTTGGAAAAGGGCATGAAGTCCTCCTGAAGTGACAGAGAATTGAAGTCTGCACAGCAGTACAGTCCTCTTTCAACAGTAGCAAAGCGGGTGTGAAAGACGAGTGTACTACTGAGCAGTTTCGCTCTTCTCCAGGGAGGCTTCATGCCCTGTCCCAAGATGGCCTCCATTATCCCTACAGAGCATTTGCAGTGGCCATCTTGTCTGTACTGAAACAATCGGTAACATCGAGTAACATTGGACCCAAACGCACAATTAAGGCAGATCAGACCTCACTCAGGAATTGCTTACTTCAGCGCATGCTATGAGGCATCAGACGGCATCTGGTATCGCAGTGGCTAATTTTTGCAAGCCCATGCAACGGTGTTAAAATGCACTGGCATGACTGCGTTTGCACGGCAAGCCCCCATCACCACTCACAAATGTTGTGCATCGTGCGTCTGCGTAGCCTCTGCGTATGCAGTTCTGACCACAGTGTCTGGCTCATGCATGCATGCTGCGATTCATACGCATGTGCAGTGCAAATTAATCAGCCGATCACATACATATTAACGACTGCGTTCCTTGCTGAATCAGGCCCTAGGTTTTTAGCATAGTTTGAAGTATATATATATATATATTGTGGTAGGATCATTGGTAAAGTGGTCTGTGGCAGGTACATTTGTCCCAGATTCCTGTCTTATGTGTTTTAAACCTCCAGGAGAAAGTCTGCAGTGTAGCAGGCTTGAGTCTCGGCTTTTTGAAAAGCTGGTTTGGGACCTGGGGGTTGTGGGTGAGAGGAGAGGGAGGGCTCCACCCACGGCCACTCCAGGTTTTGGTTCTCTTAGCCTGGTAACAGGCTTGTTAGGGTTTCCACCTGAGAGTGGCCAATATAAGCCTAGTGTGTTGAGGGCTGATTGTCTCACCTGGGAGAGCAGACAGGGAGTTTGCTCAGAGACACTTGAAAACCTAACTGTGAGTGTTGTGCTGTGCCTTGGTTGCTGGTGAGGGCATAAGGCCCTGCCAGGTTCTGGTAGTGAGGGAACTACCTGTGAAGTTAGTGCCCCGACAGGGCTAGGATTTATGTTTATGTTTTCTTTATGTTATTTCTGACATTGTACAATAAAGTCTGGTGCCGACCAGCTTGTACTTGCATCCAGACTGGTGTGCTGCTTCCCTGCTGCTGTGGGTGTGTGTAAGAAAGGTGTCCTTCTACCCAGGAGAGGGACCCCCTAACCTGACTGTGTCACAATATGGTGGAGAATGCGGGCACCCACACACACTGAACTTGCAGCAAGAGGAAAACTTTCCATTTAAAAATTAAAGGGACAGACACCCAATTTGTGAGTGTGGAAATAACACTGTGTCCTTGGAGTCCCATAGAGGAGGCATCAGCCAATGCACAGAGAGGCAAGGTTCAGCTTCCAATCTACACTCCAGGACAAAATGAAGGAATTTATTAAGGCCTTGCTCCAAGCTACAGCAGCTCAGCAGGAAGCTACCAGGGCTCAGCAGGAGACTAACAAACTTCAGCAGGAATCCGCCAGGCAACAACAGGTCGCCATTGAGGAAACCCACCAGGCCTTAGCGGAAAACAGCCAGGCCATAAGAGAGGTGGTACAGCACCTGGTCGCTCGGCCCAGATATGTTAATACTGGTACTCCCACCACCACTCACTCCGTACGAGCCAGTCACTTCCTCCAAAAGATGACATCGGGCGATGATGTGGAGACCTATCTCGCCGCATTTGAAAGAACGGCCGAAAGGGAGAGTTGGCCCCAGGAACAGTGGGCAAGTCTGGTGGCACCTTTTTTGTCTGGGGAGCCACAAAAAGCATATTTCGACTTATGCCTTGCTGATGGCAAGGACTATAAAATACTAAAACAGGAGATCCTAACTCGCTTGGGAGTCACCACCTTTGTTCGTGCCCAACGGGTCCACCGCTGGGAGTTCCATAGGGACAAGCCTCCACGTTCACAGATGCATGACCTCGTCCATCTGTCCTCAAAATGGCTACAGCCCGAGACGCTGATGGGACCACAGATCGTGGAAAGAGTCGTGATGGACCGGTACCTGCGATCATTACCTGTGACTCTGCGCAAGTGGGTGAGCCATACAGACCCTAAGTCCGCGGACCAGTTGGTCGAGCTGGTGGAGAGGTACGTGGCGGCTGAGGAGCTGATGAGTATGCCCCACCGAGCCCCGATGGTGCACCGGTGAACTCCCACAGACACTGGTAAGACTGTTCCCGGGGAGAAGGGTGCTGGGCGGTGGAATGTACCTAAGACTGAGGGTGTAGAACCTGGAGACAGGCCTGCCAGGCCAGGAAGGTTCTTGCCCCGTAAACGACTAGACATTAATATGACTCAGTGTTTCCAATGTGGTGGCTTCGGCCATATTGCCGCTAATTGTTCACTTACAACTGAACCTATGCAATGTGATACTGCTCATGTCTACCGCAGGGGGTCTTTCTTTGCACAGACAGCCTGTACGGCTGACCGGCAGGCTGAGACAGATAAGCACATGTGTGTACTCACTGTAGGTGGCAACCGAGTAGAGGCACTGTTAGACTCTGGTAGCTTGGTGACACTTATAAAAGCTGAGCTGGTGAACCCCTTGAGGCATACAGGGAAAACTGTTGGTGTGACCTGCATACATGGGGATACTCGATATTATGTTATGGCCGAGGTGAACATCGAGACCCCATGTGGCTCTGCTATAGTTTCTGTGGGTTTGGTGCATGGTCTGGTGTACGATGCAATATTGGGGAGAGACTTTGCTCACTTCTGGAAGTTGTGGGAAAGCCGTTTTGTTCCAGAGGTGAACAACCCCGATCCATTTGAGAAGGTAGTCGATGTAGTGGAGGAGGGAGTTTCTTGGGAGTCAGAGTTATTCCCTTTTTCTACTATGGTTGGCGAACTAGAGAATGCGGAACGTGACGGTGGCCCGCCAACTGATGTGCCTCCCATTGAGGTGGGAAGTGTTGTTGGGCCAGGTGATTGTCTGCCTGATTTAGAGGTCAGAAGAGAGGTCTTTGCCGTGGAGCAGTTGAATGACCCTACTTTGGTAAAAGCCAGGGAGAATGTAAAAGTAGTTGATGGTAAACCCGTAGACCCTGATAGTCCTTTGTCCTATCCCCACATGGCAATGTGTCAGGATTTGTTATATCAGGTGACTAAGAAGGGGGAAGATATTGTGGAACAACTAATAGTTCCCAAAGCCTACAGAAGAACAGTGTTGGATCTGGCCCACGGTCATATAACGGCAGGCCATCTAGGGGTAGAGAAAACCACTGAGCGAATAATGCAGAGGTTTTTCTGGCCCGGGCTTCATAAAGAGGTGTCTGACTTTTGCGCATCCTGCCCTGAGTGTCAGTATCATGCTCCCAGGCCACATTTTAAGGGTCCACTAGTTCCATTGCCTATTATAGAGGTGCCATTTGAAAGAATAGTGATGGATTTGGTTGGACCTTTAATGAAGTCTGCCAGGGGACACCAGTATATTCTGGTCATAATGGATTACGCTACCAGGTACCCGGAAGCGATCCCGTTGCACAATACATCAACCAAGACCATTGCCAGAGAGCTAGTTCATGTCTTTAGCAGGCTGGGTATACCCAAGGAGATACTAACTGACCAGGGTACACCGTTTATGTCAAAAGTCATGAAAGAGTTATGTCGCCTGTTCAAAATTGAACAGTTAAGAACTTCGGTTTATCACCCCCAAACCGATGGGCTGGTCGAGAGGTTTAACAAGACGTTAAAACACATGCTTAGGAAAGTGGTCGACAAGGATGGTAGGGATTGGGATTACTTATTGCCGTATTTATTGTTGGCCATAAGAGAAGTTCCCCAGTCCTCCACCGGGTTTTCACCCTTCGACTTGTTGTATGGGAGACACCCAAGGGGGTTACTAGACATTGCCAAAGAGACATGGGTGGGGCAGTCTAGTCCTTACAAAACCGTGATTGAGTATGTTTCTCAAATGCAGGAGAGAATTGCTGCGTTAGTGCCGATAGTGAGAGAGCACCTGGAACACGCTCAACAGGCACAGCAGAGGGTATACAACCGCAATGCTCGGTTACGCAGCTTTGCTCCTGGGGACAGAGTGTTAGTATTGGTTCCCACTGTGGAAAATAAACTTTTGGCTAAATGGCAAGGGCCCTTTGAAATCTTAGAAAGAGTGGGGCAGGTCAATTACAAAGTTTACCAGCTGGGGAAAAGAAAGCCGGAACAGATATACCATATAAATCTGTTAAAGCCCTGGAAAGATAGAACGGCACTGTCGGCTGTCCGAGCCCCTCCTGTAAATCCAGGGCCCTTAGTTCCCGAAGTGACAGTGGCAAAAACCCTGTCGGCAATTCAACAACAAGAGGTCAAGGAGTTTCTGATCAGAAATAGGGTGCTGTTCTCTGACGTACCTGGGAAAACCTCGGTCATTAAACATGACATAATCACTGACCCAGGGGTTAAAGTTAATCTAAAGCCCTATAGGTTGCCAGAAGCACAAAGAGAATCGGTGTCGAAAGAAATTAAAAATATGCTAGAGTTAGGGGTTATTGAAGAATCACATAGTGAATGGTCAAGTCCCATTGTGTTGATTCCAAAGCCCGACGGGAGTGTGCGTTTCTGCAATGACTTCCGAAAGTTGAACAGTGTTTCAAAATTCGATGCCTACCCGATGCCAAGAGTGGATGAATTGATTGAGAGACTAAGGATGGTAAAGGTATTTAACCACTCTTGACCTAACCAAAGGGTATTGGCAAGTACCGTTAACCGAGAGCGCCAAACAAAAGACAGCTTTTTCAGCGCCAGAGGGCTTGTTTCAGTACAAGATGTTGCCCTTCGGGCTACATGGGGCACCTGCTACCTTCCAAAGAATGATGGACAGGATTCTAAGGCCCCATAGACGGTATGCGGCTGCTTATCTGGATGACATGGTCATTCATAGTCCTGAATGGCAGTCTCACTTACCCAGGGTACAAGCAGTTTTGGACTCCATCTATAAGGCAGGTTTGACAGCCAACCCAAAAAAGTGTTGTCTAGGCATGGAGGAAGTAAAATATCTGGGATACACCATTGGCAGAGGCCTGATAAAGCCTCAGCTCAATAAAGTTGATGCCATACAAAACTGGCCACGGCCTCTGAATAAGAAGCAGGTGAGAGCCTTCATGGGAATTACGGGGTACTACAGGAGGTTTATACCCAACTTTGCCACCATGGCAGTCCCACTGACTGACCTGACCAAAGGCAAACAAAAAGTCATGGTAGAATGGAGTCCTGAGGCGGAGAAAGCTTTTCAGGAGTTGAAAGTAGCGTTGTGTTCCCAGCCAGTCCTGATGACTCCTAATTTTGACAGGGAATTCATAGTAGGTATAGGAGCGGTCCTGTCCCAGAACAAGGAGGGTGAGGAACGCCCTATTTTCTATCTAAGCAGAAAGTTGAATGTACATGAGAGAAACTATGCCACAGTGGAGAAGGAGGCGTTGGCCATAAAGTGGGCGTTAGAGGCTCTCAGGTACTAGTTGGTTGGAAGAAAGTTCAAATTGATCACTGACCATGCCCCTTTGAAGTGGATGTCCGAAAATAAAGACAGTAATGCGAGAATTACGAGATGGTTCTTGGCGTTACAAACTTTTACATTTTCAGTGGAACACAGGCCAGGAAGCCAGCTGGCCAATGCTGACGCGTTGTCACGCGTTCATTGTTTGGGGGCTTCAGTTGTTCCGCCCCACAGGTTGAAACAAAGGGGGGGATATGTGATAGGATCATTGGTAAAGTGGTCTGTGGCAGGTACATTTGTCCCAGATTCCTGTCTTATGTGTTTTAAACCTCCAGGAGAAAGTCTGCAGTGTAGCAGGCTTGAGTCTCGGCTTTTTGAAAAGCCGGTTTGGGACCTGGGGGTTGTGGGTGAGAGGAGAGGGAGGGCTCCACCCACGGCCACTCCAGGTTTTGGTTCTCTTAGCATGGTAACAGGCTTGTTAGGGTTTCCACCTGAGAGTGGCCAATATAAGCCTAGTGTGTTGAGGGCTGATTGTCTCACCTGGGAGAGCAGACAGGGAGTTTGCTCAGAGACACTTGAAAACCTAACTGTGAGTGTTGTGCTGTGCCTTGGTTGCTGGTGAGGGCATTAGGCCCTGCCAGGTTCTGGTAGTGAGGGAACTACCTGTGAAGTTAGTGCCCCGACAGGGCTAGGATTTATGTTTATGTTTTCTTTATGTTATTTCTGACATTGTACAATAAAGACTGGCGCCGACCAGCTTGTACTTGCATCCAGACTGGTGTGCTGCTTCCCTGCTGCTGTGGGTGTGTGTAAGAAAGGTGTCCTTCTACCCAGGAGAGGGACCCCCTAACCTGACTGTGTCACTATATATATATATATATATATATATATATATATATATAAGAGAGAAAGGAATCAATTTAAATATGGGTGCACTCAATCCCTCCTAATAAATAAAATACTTTAAACTTTATTAGATATACTTTAGAATTATTAATCAGGCTAGTCAAGTTACAATAGAAATGCTATTTATTACTTATTTTACCTGTACATCACTGCACTATATCTGTGCTAATTATTGCTCATTTATATTCTATATTCACACATTGTTCCCAAAGTGCCCTAAAATAGGGCCTCATAAAGCGAAATATAAAATATTTTTTATTTAATACAGAGATATAAAGTGATAAGAAAACAAAGAATTTTGTGGAAAAAACAAAGTGTATTTAAAAACAAGGTTGTGTGCTTTCTTTATTTGTGAATATAAAATGTTATTTTAAAGTGTGTGTGTTGTTGTTCATGCAAACTAAATAATTCCACGTAATAGTTACTCAAACCAACAATTATAGATGTTATTCACTGAATCTATTCCTTACAGAGAGCCTAAATGTGTTTTAACTGCTTACTGATATAAATTGTATCTCTTCATCAAATGTAACATATTACTATACAAAATATCTATTGTATCATTAATTGGTTAGACAAGGTTACAAATGTTGCCAAAATGAAAGCTAGTTATTCTTAGCTCAGGAACAGAGGGCCTGATTCAGAGCCGGACGCTATTTGCGCTCGCTCGTTCAGAAAAAGAACGAGCGAACGAAACATGCGCTCGCTATTTTTTATAAAACGCCCCCTGGCCGCTCGCATCCTACATCATCTCCGCTATTTATTAGATTAATCGAGTACTTCGAAAGGCGTATGAACTGCTCGCAGTGCTTGTGGTTGGATTTTCCTACCGCAATCATGCGAGCAGTTCAGGCTAAAAGACAACCAAGTGACGTGGTCGATGACGCTGCTTTGTTAATTATGCACACCCTTAAAATGCCCGTTTTGACCGTTTGGCACGCCTGTGTTCGGTTCTCCACTCCCCGTTTTCAAGCACCCTCCCCTGTTACCACCCACAAACGCCTCATTCTGTCACTCAAATTAGCTGGCATTCGCTATTTTGCGAGCACACAATTTCCGACCGCAATGACTGGTTCGCGCATGCATATTACGACCCATCCGCATGCGCAGTTGTGCGAACATTGCTCGGAGCGAACGAGCAGCCGCTTACGAGCGGCTCTGAATCAGGCCCAGAGATCTAATCTGTTTGTGCAGCAGCTTAAAGCTGCTATGTATTTAAGGATCTATTTCCTGGGTTTATTACCATATTATAAATTATTTAAAGTGATAATTCTAGCTCACTCTCAATCTTCATATTATGTACTAAATATTATGGTTCTGTGTATAGCCATTTGCAGATAAAAAAAATTCCCATTCATACAGCATTTTATACTATCTCAGGGTGGAAAGAATGATTAGTATAGCAGCGTTAATTAGACCCTGCGTATAGTCTGCTTTAAAATGCAGCAGTACTTATCTTGTATTGTGCTTAAACTAACATATGCTGGAGTACAAGTAATGATAATATGCCTATATCTCTGATGCAAGGCCACATATATCTAATATATTAGTGTCAAACAGTCTCCGTGCAGAGCACCTTTGATGCCGGGATCGCCATTACTGAAGTGCCTCCTGCACTTTCTCTGATATCCCTGTGGACTCACACGTTTCACATATTGTTTGCTACTACAATAGATCCTGTTTGTATTTTAGTGACGTCTAACGGATGGCATTTTCTCAGTCTTTACACCACAACATATATATGTATTAAATGTATTCCATTAATAGACCAGCACACGGCAAACGCCAATGCGCATTTCACTTTGTCAGCTTTTTGAAGTTTGTCAGGGCAATGGAGGTCTACATGGTGCCCACCACCTAGGGTGTGGAGTCTCTGATTTTAAATATTGGTTTATGCAAGTTTGCTAAGGATGTCTTCCAATGCCTAAATCTATACTGTTCTGAAGGCACAGGCTGATATGTACCAGCGGGGGGCAGGCAGAGCTCCAACGGAAGAGCAGTAATTTGGAGGACAACTGGCACACTGCACCTGCCCTGACAGTTACTAATTTCCTCCCAGCATATTTTCATATGCCATGGTCTTCAATGTTTGTCTACATTGTAAAAAAAGGCTGCAAATGTACTTAAAGGTCCATTCTTAATCCGGGCAATGCCAGGTATCCCAGGTAGTGTGTAATACTAAGGGGTCTATTTAATAAACAAAAATATGGCTTTTCTACAGGATTTTAGCTGGAGAAAGCCATACATTTGTTTTCTCTCTATTTAGTTACACGAAGAGTGCAGAAAAATCAATGATTGTATATAATGGGGGCTATGTAGGAACGGCACTGTATATATAAAGATTAGAGAAGTGAAGCTTGGTGCTGGGATTTGCTCCTGATGAATTATAGAATTATATATACTGGTTTAGTTCATAACTATCACAACAGTATGACACTCAGTAGGGATATTATACATACATACATATATATACATACATATATTTATGTATTAACTTTTGAACCAATTGTAATTATTATTGTTAAAAGATATATTTCATTCTCTTTTTTTATTGGTGTGGATTACAGTTCTTATACATTTGGTTGTGCACATTTTGACTAGAGTTGAGCTGTACTGTTTTGCTGAAAACCGAACACACCTAAACTTTGGGGTTCTGAGTCAAAGCAAGTCCTGGCTCGGATCACTTTATGGGTCCAGAGTAAAACAGTCTTGGCTCGGGTCTACCCGTAAGTTCAGGTCTTGGCTATAAAACTCGTATTTCGGGCTTTGGATTGCATGTACACAGGTCCAAATTTCATGATTTTAGCTGTTTTTATCAAATAGAAATCCAAACCGAATCAAAACACTTTAGAGTGGTTTTGCCAAAACCATAACATTTGAGGGTAGTTTTGCCAAAACCAAAACACGGTCCGCGCACATCTGTACCAAAAAAAATTATCTTCCATGTTTTAGGATTCATTCCCTTGTAGCTCAGGTGTTGTGAGGTGGGCAAAATCGACTGGAAATGACTGGAAATGAATGTTATTAATGTTAATAATACTATAGGAACAAAAATGCCTAAGTTATATGATTTTTGCTGTTTTTATCAATTTTTAAAGAAAACCAAAACCAAAACCGAAAACACTTGAGGGAGCTTTTACCAAAACCAAAACATGCGCACATCTCTAACTTTGACACCAGAGATTTTAGAAATTTTTTTTACTTAACTGTGATAGCTCTGTGATAGATATAAAAGGGAAAATGAAAGGAGGTAAGGGAGAGTAAAATAATAATAGCTATGGAAGATGGGGGGAAAATAATTCAAATCACCTACAATATACAATGGAAAATGAGGAAGAGGAAGAAGACTGTAGCGTAATATGATAGGAGGAGATAATAGGCAAAGCAAGTATATGTGCGGAAGGTAAAGACTGTTGAAGAAAATATCTCAAGAGGGTTGATCAATTAACATTGTAATATATTTTTATAAAGCAGGGTGACATGGAATTAAAAAAAAGGGACAGTCAAATTAATTTTAATGAAGTCAGTAATGTAGATAGTTTGGCTAGCAAACATGTTACTTGAAAAGAGCAATATAATAGTTATTTGAGAAGTATGTACATCTTACAGTTTTGTATGTTGTATAATCCATTCTGTAAATTCTGTAACTTTTGTGTAGACCCCAGGCTTGTCTGGCTGGGCACAACCTTCTCCCCAACTTGTAATACCAATTAAATACCATGTCTTGTCAACTTCACAGGCCAATGGGCCTCCGGAATCCCCCTGTAAATAGATTAAAATAGAATAAGTATTAAAACTATGGGGGAGATGTATCAAACCTTGGAGAGATAAAGTGAATAGAGATAAAGAGCCAAATGTAAGTAATATGGTGAAAGCTTAGAAAATTTTAGTTTTCTCACACTTTTTAAACTCGCCTAATGTAATAGATTCCGAGAACACGCAACAGGGCAAAGTCGCATATTTTTAGACTCAAAAAAACTCAAAATTTAAACTCTCATCCAGATGTTTTCCCATTTTGAAGATAAAACTCGACTAGTGTAAGAGGTCACTGCTAAACTCTCACATATTCTAAACTCTCATTTTATTACATTTGGCCCGAAGTACCAATAAATCAGCTTATAACTGTCATTTTTCAACCTATAAAATGGCAGTTAGGAACTGATTGGTTGGTACTTTATTTCTCTCCATTTTATGTCTCTCCAAGGATTGATACAACTCCTCCTATATCTGTATATAAATATTTAGGAGAGAAAATAAAGTCTGGAAACCCAATTGTTATTACTGTATATACATTTTCCCATTATCCATTTGCATAGAATACAGTATAGTATTGCATTTCCATGACTCTAAAGGGTTGGATGTGATATGTCGACAGTAACAATGTCAACATTCATCATGTAGATAGTTATAAAATGTTGACATGTTATAATGTCGACATATCGTCCCTGCTGGCCCAGTGGTAACTTACCTGCTCCCAATGGCTGCAACATCTTCAGCTGCATCTTCTGGGCCAGACCTCCGATCCTCTGTCATATTTCTCCCCTATCCCTAATCCATACCCCTCCGTCTAGTGCTAACCCTAACCCCCCTGCAGCCTAGTCCTCCTACCCACAGCATAACCCTGACGTAGAGTTTCTGACAATATCAACATTTCACCTGTCAACATTCTGAGAATTTGGACACATGACCTGTCAACATTTTAACAATGTCGGCATCATAACTGTCAACAGTGTCATTGTCAGGTAAACCTTGACTTTCTAAAAAGTTTTCTCACCTTCAAAGTATTTGTGTGAGTGACATCAGGCAGCATGGTTGCCAGCAATATGTGTGTACAAACATTTTAAGATTTAAGATAAGGTGTGAGATCTGACATACCTATGATGATGATGATAATAATAATAATAATAATAATAATAATAATAATAATAATAATAATAATATCAGACTAGCTGAGGGCTGCATAAGCATGAAGCTATATAAGAGTCCTAAATGTTTGTGATTGGTCTGGATCATGTCATCTGTTGCTAGGTAGCCTTCCCTGTTGCGGGGGGTTTGGCCAGCCAGAGGCTGTGATAGGGACCAGTCAGAGGCCTAAAGGGGCGTACATAACTAGGTAAATATTTAAAGCTGGATTTGAAAGGCGCCCAGCCTCTTTGCCATTTGAAAGCCCCGGCCTCCCTTACCAATATATATGTGTGTTTGTGTTATGTTTGTATTTCACTAATCATTTAAGTTGTGTGGGCGGGAAGGCGCTACTGGACAGCAGCCACAAGGGGTGTAAGTAGTCATTGTGGAGCACTTGCCCCTTTGAAGGACGGCGAGTGTGTCCTACCTATGCGGGTTGGACAATTGGGCGCTTTTCTTTGTGGAGGTGCCCGGAATGTGCCCTAGTAAGGGGCAGTGAATCCTTGGTAGTACAGGTTACGCATATTGAAAGGGGTAGGTGTTTTAGTCGCATCCATTTTATGTTAAGCGTTATTTGACTAGAGCTGGGTCATGGAAGTGCCTTCTTTGCCACCCCTTTTTAGCGAAATAAGATAAGGGATCGCAATTAAAAGACATATTTACTTTGAACCAAAGCTATGGTTGTCTGTGTCTTTATTTTGAGGTTAACTTAGAAGTAAGATGCTGTTAAGGTTTCACAATAAATGTATGGGTGCCTTATTATTATTATTATTATTATTATTATCTATTATTTTCCCTAAAGGTGAGATCCATATAGTGTCTCATCCTTCATCACTTGTGACTGCAGCAATATTCATTTTCCCCAGTTATGTTGGATGCACATCACTAATTTACCTTGCATGAGTCAATCTGGCCTTGCTTGTATCCCGCACACAGAACTTTATTGCTAAGCTTTTCCTTTCTGTAGCTTTTTTCACATTCTTTACTTGACTCTGGAGGTACTTCTGCTTTCTGGAGTACATCTGCAGTACTGCTTGCTAGGTTGTTGGAAAGAAAGTTTACAAGTTATTGTTGGATATACTTCATCTACCTCTAATGCAACTATGAAAAATCTTCCCTAAGTACAGCCTACCACTACCACACCACGCAGTGGAATAAATTGACTGTCTTCGCCTCTGCTCTTCTCAGAGACTATGCATAAATCAAAAGATCCATAGCACCTAATTCATCTGCAGAATACCCCATTTTTGTGAAATTTAGTAATAAATTGTGATAACTTGGGTTGGGGTAAGTGAGAGGTAGGTGGAGCAGTGTCTAAAAAAAGGGTCATAAAAAGGGTCCACAAGCAGCTTTTTCAGGTTTAAATAAAAATAAATGGAGCTTTACTGTCATCATTCAGGAACAAACAACCTAGCCCCACATTCAGTGCATTACCTCATCCTTGAACACTGACTATAATGGGCAGCTAGTCTGCAAATGTAATGTACAGTCTCTCAAAAGTCTCAATCCTGTCAGGTATAGACACCGCCTCCTGGCCTTCACACAAAGTCTCTCTTGTGGTCCTCATTGCCTCTTACAGATATGGACACTGGCCTCCTGGCTTGGCTGCCAAAACTTCACACAAACAGTCTTAGAGATTTGTGGTCCTCCCTGCCTCTTGCAGGTCTGGACACTGGTGGGGGAAGAGCCTGGGAGCAGTCCTGCATCTTCCAGAGTGATAGGCACACCCCCAGAGAGATGAAAATGGGTTCCACAAGGCCATGCACTTTTTTCAATCCTCTTTTTTTAAGGAGTCCTTCTTTTAACTGCACCATGCTAAAAAGTATGTAAGTGCAGACTGCAACCAGCAAGTACTTATGTGTGTAAGGTATGTATTCAGATGTCCATTTAATATTTATTTATGTGTAGATAACAATTGCACTTTATTGCTGGGATACATACCGTAACAAATTTAAGTGGGGTGGACGAGAGGCTGTGATAGGGAAAATGCAATGGTGATTTCATGTATGTTATTATACTGTATGTGACCATTATAGGTTGCAAAAATTACATATTCTTTCACAATATATTAGTTTTTCATGTATCTATGCTCATTGCTAAAATTTAAACTAACCACCTCCCGGCGCTCTGCTTGGTGGGTATTGTATGCAGAGAGATAGGGTTGTGCTGTGCGGCTAAGCTCTTGTGACTCGCAGCACACCCCCAGTTGGCGTGACCCAGTCACCAGTAGGTGTGAGCAAGCCCTTTTTCCACAGAGGGATGCCGAGGCTGTTCTACAGACCCAATCCATCCCTTCATACTCCCTAATATTACAGAATGGTACTAATAATGAGAAATTCAAGGGGGTGCATGCTTTTCATAACTGATTAAAGAAAATTTCCACCAAAAACAAAATAAGTTATTTGGAGTAATGTACAATACATTGCTGGAGCAGTCACCACAATTTAAAGTTGTAGTTTCCATACTTGAGTCCAAGTTCATGCAACGGATAAAGCAGATAAAAATTATTCCTAGTCTACAGTTTAGGGGGAGGTGTTCCATAGACACAGAGTTATTTGTTGTCAAACTGCACCTAGAAAAAAGTTACTCAAATTCATAATACACTAAGGGGTCCATTTATTATCACTTAATTTCTACAAAAGAAGGTGAAATTAAGGATCAGGGCTATTCAATATAAAGGTAATGCCGAAGATATCACTGATATCTTACCAGCTTACCCTGATCTGTCCTGCTGTCCCCATATACTAGCGCTGAAATTATAATATTTTCAAAGCTTGACTGTGGGAGCATTCGCATCTTCAGATGGTATTTGGTCCCGCACCCATGTCCATGTCCAGCTCCTTCCGCCGGACGCCGTGGTTTTGCGAGCCTGCTTGAAGCTCAGTTCATGTAGGTGCATTAGCACTGCTGAGTCAGTATCAACTTTCACTGGATCGCGGAGACAACTTATTTTCGGATCAACTGTCTCCGCACAGGAGCATTACTCTCAACGAGTCAGATAAGTAAGATGTTTCAAACATGTGAAGTGTGAATGTTCTGCCTCCCTAGTAATTTACTGGTTACATTTTGTAATGAGAGAGGACACAAACAGTGTTTTCTATATATAAATACCGGATTGATCTGTGTATCCCCATCCTGTTATCCAACACTTGTTAGGAGTTACAAATGAGTCATGACGTGGTGGAAGGCAGATGGCTTGTTGATAATCTAAAATAATTTAAAAAAATTAATTTATTTTAAGCCTATAAAAATGTATTTGTCACAATGAAGAGTATAGGTGAAACTATTGCAGCCATGTGATGGTTAGAGCATGGGCAGAAAATCAGAAGCTCAGTAGGTACAGATACATTAATGCACAATAATGTAAAGATTCCACAGCTGTAAGTTTTGGCAAACATAGGGGGTGATTCAGCAGTGGACGGAATTGCAAAGCTGCATGCAGGCACATATACAAATGCGACCGAGGAACCAGAAAACACGAAAATGGTTGTTCAGGCAAGTAAGTTAGATCTGTTTGATTTAAACAACTTGTCTGAACAGCAGCTTTCATCCGTTTTCCGGTGTTTGGGAGCAAATGGCTGATTGTCATTTGCTCCCATGCATTACCGAGTTTTCATTCCAACCAACCAACTAGTTGGATGGTTGGAGGAAAGTTGGTCTGGTCTCTGGCGTCACAAGGGGGGTGCTGGGGGTGCGGGCTGCAACCGGGTGTCACCAGCAGAGGGGTGACACCAAAGTGCTGGCACCCCCTCAGTGACAGGAGCCGGGTGCTGCATTACTTGCAGCACTTGGCTCCCAGCACAGTGAGGAAGCCGGCACTTCACACATGCTGGTCCCCGAGGCCAGCCTGCACCTTCAGCACCCCCAGTGTGAAAAAAAAACAGGTGTTCGGGCCAGGCCGCAAGGCCACACCCCCACCCACGTGGCCATACCCACCCACCCGTGAGGCCACGACCCCTAATTTATCGGCGCGCGGACAAGCATGCCGCACTGGGTGCACAGACAGGTAGGGACGCCAATGGGTCTGGTGTATGGCCAGTTTACAAAGAGGCTCCCGATAAGTTCACATCTTGCTACTAATAATAGGGAGTTTTTAGCCTGCCCAGCTATTCTCCTCTTGTGGTTTTTATACATTTATGGTCAGCTCTGCAATTTAATTATAAGAAGTGCTTATCTGCAAAGACTTTATTGGTTACCAACAGGTGCATTTGTCTGGAACATTTGATATATATGATGTTTGGATGAAATTAACTATCTTGGAACAGATTTCAAAGACTTGCTCAAGCTTTTATCAGAAGGGTAGCTACCACTGCCACTTTATTAAGAAACGAAAAAAAATATTTGCATCAATATGAACGATGTAAACCTCTCTTCTACTGTGATTTAAGGATCAGAGGGATAAGAGTGAACCATAAATTTCACATCGAGTTTACCATATGGAATATTGATTCTGTGACTTAAGAGATCCTTTAATAACGATTATACTGTGGCAACATATCGCTGCCATTTATGCAATTGTGTTTTAATTCATTTGGGAAATATTTCTTATTTTTACTGTGTCTTTTGGTGAAATTATTTATGTGTGTAATGTATTAAAGGTTATCAACCATTTTGAACTATTGGAACCATCTGAGAGCTGCTTATTCTGAGCGCTGTCTCTACACTTTTATACACGTTTGACTGCTGATAAACCACAGATATTTATTTTTCAGACAGCTGCTGGTATTTGTAGCAAACCAATTATATTTATCACATTGTTTTATATATTATTTTTTATTACTTTACTGTGTGTTCATCACGGTTATTGTTTCTAATTTTTATGATCATATTTTAGTTAAAAAAAATATATACAGTAAATACATTTAAAAAGAACAACAATTGATCCTTCACCCCAAATATATCCCAGCACCAAAGCTATAGGCTGGGCTGGTTATCAATAAAGCTGGTGACAGTGAATGTTGTTTCCCATGCAAAATCAGTATCCAATCCAGGCTATGCCAGATTTTATCACTTTAAACAAGACCCAAGCATCCACGGCCAGGTGAGTGAGAAGACAAGGGGGGCGCTGTACATTTTTGGTGGCATTATTTCCCGAGAAACCAGCAGAGACTTTGGCTAGTATAATTTTTTACAGAAGGGACTGCTGGTTACAATGTGGCAAGGTACCTCAGGTAACCATGCTATAGAAATTCTACTTACATAATTAGGGGCGTGACACCCATTGGTTACTTTATTTTACTTTTGATGATGATACTGTTACTTCCAAATCTTTACTCAGTAACATCAAGATACACCCATGGACTCATTTAGGGTTAGGATCAAATCCAGCTATAAGATACAAAGCAATAACTTTGCATGCAGGGAAATATGCAAATAATGGGCAGCTGTATTTGAGTACTGCAATGTATAGTTGAGCTGGTTCATGGCCCCATGTCAACTTTAAATCTGCCCGCATATTTTAAATCCACTCTCAGCCCTGCAAAATTGTATCTTCTAGGTGAATTTGTTAATAACTTAAAAATAGCCTCTTAATGATGACACATACCGTGTTTCCCCGATAATAAGATCTACCCTGAATATAAGCCCTACCCTTACTTTTGTAACCCCGTCCAAATTAAGCCCTACCCCGAAAATAAGACCTACCAAAATCCCATTTTGAGCTGGGAACGCTTCAGAGGCCAGCGTTCCCAGTCATGCAGTGTGCGGGTGACGTCATGACGTCACCCGCGCGCTGAGGATCCTGTTTGGCCGCGTCTGCTGGATCATGTTAGATCCAGTCAGCGCGCAAGTGAGAGGGACATCCCGGACGGCGGCGAGTCAGGTAAGTACCGTACTGTACTGGTGGGTGGGGGATCAATTACAGGGGGGGCTTGCACTGCAATAAGGGAGGCTGCATAAGGGACACTGCTACAGGGGGGGCTACAAAGCGGCACTTCTACAAGAGGGCCTGCATAAGGGGCACTGCTGTCAATGTTAATTAAAATAAGACCTACCCCGAAAATAAGCCCTATGCTGTTTTTTTAACAACTAAAAAAAAATAAGACTGTCTTATTATATGGGAAACATGGTATTTGCAGTGACGTTAGAACCATATTAGTGGCCATAAAATATGTTTGCTGCAAAATTGTGGCCTGCTGTAAATAAGTTCACTGTAAAATACTATATATTGGTAAGGGAATGCTAAGCCAAATATTTTTTCTATTAAAATGTAAAAATCCTTAATTTATAATCCAAAATGAAAAGCCAAACCAGATCTTATTTTAGTCCGCAGGATAATGCACAATAATATATTATTCTTTTAAATCACTAAAATAAACAGGATAAACTCATGACAGATGACACAATTTGCTCCTCCTGGAGTTGTGCCATAAAATGATAGTGAAACAAGTTTCTAGCTAATTCAATTTTAGCCAATCACAAACAGTCTCCAACATTAGCAAAGATGCAATTGGCTCGTGGTGAAGGGAAGTCCATTCTTTCATCATCCATTAGTAAAAATTGATTCAGTTTAGCTTGATGCGAGGAAAATAATATAATTGCTCTGCGTTGCATTGATGTCTATTGCCCATTCTTTTCTATTGTCCATTTATTGAAATGGAACTTCTTACACATAGCTCACAACTCAATTGAAATAATTAAATTATAGAAATTAATGGAGAAAAGAAAACAATACTGGATAAACCCTAGATCAAAACAAATTTTAGTAAAATAAAAAAAACCTTGTTTAAATTTCACTGTAATCTGTATTTTAATAAGTGAAGCAAATAAGTACACTTTTTGCACTTACTGCTTTCAATTAATCCTAATCAGCTATCTGTGAAATGCAGGTAAAATCCAAAACAGGTAACAAACAGTGGCTTTGGTGTGGTCCCTACAGATCTGTGCACTTATATACCTATCCACATGCCAAATATACCCTTTCGGCTCACCACAAACATTGCAACTAAGTTGCGCATGCATCTAACGCCATATGGAGTAAAAAGTATAGGTGTTTGAGGACACTTCTGTAAATCCTTACAAGTTCCATCTTTAAAAACACTTACCATTGTACTTGATGGGTGATTTTAGTTTTAGTAGCGCAATGTCACTCCCATTTTCTGCTCCAATATACTCGGGATGAATTATAATTTGTTCAACTTCAAAACCTGTTGTATTTGGAGTTATGTCCGACAGCTTTGTGATGCCACCATAAACATTCCATAATTTAGGTAGGCGCCATCTATGCAAAAAGTACAAAGTATAGTAACGTTTTTATTTATATACAGTATGAAATGTTATATTATTGTATAACCTAACCAGCAGAGTGATTCCAATGTTCCTATAGCTTCTTCTGTTTTTAAATAGTTATATATTTTCGCTCTAAAATTTTAAATGTTTCTTTTTCTCACAGCACAGTTTGGGAAATTTATATTTTAACAGTCTGTGCTAATTTATAATATTTGCTGAAAACTGATGTTACAAATACAAAGCCTCCCTGTAATAAAATGCAGCTTTATGCCCTACAAAGCATAGGTCCTATTCAACATGTTAATTATCGGCGGCAAGGTGACCCCCCGATAATTAAGTATCCAACTCGCAGCAGTGGATACAAAATCACCGGAACAATTCAACATTGCTCCGTTGTGGAGACAGATGAAGATCAGCTGTCTCCGGGATCCTTATGTCTGACTCGGTGGTGCTAGTGCGCGTGTGTGAACTTGGGTAAACGCATGTGCAGGAAGCCCCGATGTCCGGCAGAGAGAGCTGAACAGAGGCGGAGGGATCTGAGCTAGGATCAGGAATCAGGGCCATCTGAAGATGGCAAATGTTCCCGCTGTCAAGCTCTGAAAGTTTAGTATGTTGGGAGCTTGATGAATTTTGTCCACATACAATATGGGGACAGCGGGACATATCAGAAGTGAAAGGTAAGCAGAAGAAAGCTATGATATTTCCTTCATTACCTTTATAGTGAATGGCCCCAATCCTTAATTTTACAAAAGTAGGTGAAAATATTAAATAGGGGATGATGAATAAACTCCTATATAACAAGAGTCCCTCACTGAGATCCCAAGTGTGCTTTGTGCTTTTATCTAGCATTAGTTTTACATACAAGTCATATTGGGTGCTGCCTTCAAATATTTTTTATACCCGTCTCCTATATTTATAAAGGGCCAATATATTGCACTGTATATAGCACGCTGTATATTGAGAGAATCATGATGAAAACAATATACATACAGTCACATGAAACCAAAGTTATGGTAATGGATAGAGAAATAGCCTCCGATCAGAGGTGGAAGAGGCTAAGACAGTAGAGCACTTTAAACATGCCTGGGATAGGCATACGAATATCCTTACAAAGAACTAAGGATTAAATAAGGTTGAGATTACCAATAAAGTAAAAAAAAAGTGAGGGGGGGGGGCAGACCAGATGGGTCAAATGGTGTTTGGCTGCCATCAAATTCTATGTTTTTATGATCTAAGTTACAGATGGACTTGCACACGTACTATCAACCTAATAGGTCTGGAGAATACTTGATACATACTGTAAGGTAGGGAGATAACTCTTGTATCTGTTTGTGGAGAAAGGACCTGATGAGGAGTTTAACAAATGTTGGACAGAATGATAAATAAATAAATAAGTTAAGGGTATGTGCTCCTGTATTGTGTGTATAGGAAAAAATGTGTACTGTATATTTGCCATATGCATATTTCAGTGCATCTGCCCTATATTTGTACATTTGGTTTGATATTAGTCATCATCATCAACATCATCAGTATTTACACTGACATCTTGCATTGGCCGCAGTGGAGTCATCATGCCCTGACTGAAATCACTGCCTACTACAACCCATTTGCGTCTCTCGCCTCTGCATTGCCTGTATTTGCGTGCACACAGTTCCTGAGCATGCGCACTGAGAAAATACATAGTATACTCTACGTCAGCAGCTGTACGTTCAAGTCTGCATCAGGACCAAATTGTGTGTGGTTACTGAGAAGCAGAAGATTTTTGGAAAAAAATATTAAAGCATCCAAGGGCGACTTCTGTATAGTAAAGTTGGAAAGGCAAGACAATTAAAGACAGAGACAGGAAATTAAAATTTGTTGTCAGCATCTGCAGTCACTAAGGAAGCAGAGTGGATCACCGCCTCATAGAAAATCTGTTGATAGTCCTGCATGGATTTAGACTCTGGTGGTACAAAGTTATGGGCAGTGGCGTCACTAGGGGGGTGACACTATCCAAGGGATTGACACCAAAATAACATGCGTGTGTCATCCGTACTGTGTCTGGAGAGATTGGAGGCTACTACCGGAGTGCTGAGCAAACTCCCAGCATGACGAGAACGGGGACATCCATGCCCTCAAAACACCACCCATTAGGGGTGTGGCCTTGCTGTGCATGAGGCCACTCTCCCCTTTCATGCACGCGTCTATGGTGCTCGCAAGGAGTCTCTCAGCGCTGCACTGGATGTCACCATCCATAGTGATGTCACTGGCAGGGGGATCAGTGGGTTTGTGGAACCTGTAAGGGAGGAGTATACTAATCACCTGCTGCCAAATACTGTTATCCAATCCCAGGTGATGTTCTAAATCACTGGTCCACCGGCATTACATAGCTATGGAGCAGTACATTCTCTGTGATGACTCAAATAAATAAAGCATAGCATACACTGAATACTCCATCTAATATCTAACTGTAGCACCCCACTTAAATGTCAGTCCCAGATGTAGTGCATGATTCCTTACCAGGCTGTATTATTTCTTGGTTCTCTTATTACTTTAGTGAGACAAAGAGCTAAGTTCAGGTAAGAATGTTTTTCAAACCACAGTATGAATTTATAAGATAGCAGTTCACACAACTGAACAAAAACACAATTTTCACATTACATGACACTATACAATTTACATTGTGCAGTCAGTAAATTACACTTCGGTACACGGATAGAATTTATTTATCTGGGTCCCAGATCGGTAGGTTCTGCTGCAGTCCTCTGTACTACTGTTTAGAAATGGGTTAATAACACATATATCAACCATAATGCAATGCAAAATATACACCAATACAATAGAATAAGGGCACACTATCACCAATGTGAACAAGAAGGTCAGTAATAACACATTAAGTTATATATTTAGTTTTAAATAAAACAGCTGAGAGGCAACGCTCCTAACTTTCACATTAAACCTGAGAGTTATCACTGCATGCAAGTGATGGTTTATTGTTAAATAGTGTTTGCAAACCAGTGCCCGGGATGATGTTTGAAGATGCTTTTCCTAAACTGAGTGGTAATTAACAGGCTTAGTGAATTTTAGCAATGTTCTCACCCATCTGTAGTCCCCTGTCTGACCCTGGGAGCTGTGCCTAAATGGTGACTATGTTAGAGGAGGCTGTTTTTACTACTCACTGCACCACCCTTGTCTTCCTCCACCTCAAACACCGACTGAGGGAGCCGAGCCTCCGTACACTATTACACCTGGCTGGTCACTGAAGGGAGAAGGCCGGTCTCCGATGCAGCTCTGCCCGGATCCGCCTCCCACTCTCTGCCTCTCAGTCAGCACTGTTCCCTGAGGGGATGCAGCTAGACAGCACTTCACTCCTGAAGTCCTGTCACTCTGGAACTTCGGTCCCCACAGACTATCCACAGCCATGCATTGCCGCCAACAAGTCTCCTCTGACTCTGAGGTAGGAGACATTCAGCGCAGGGCTCCTCACAGTTTGACCGCCTCAGGCGCACCTCCTTCAACGGTCCGTTGCCCGACCTTATATAACCTTCCCCCAGTCCTCATAACAGCAGGGATCCCCCCCCCTTTCATTTTAATGGGAGAGCCTCTGGCTTGTGCTCTTCCCACAGCACCTCACAGTCCAGGCTGCCGGAGGAGTACACTAGTTCTTATTAGAGGGGGGGGGAGGGGGGAGTAGTACTAAGCAATATAATGGCACAGAGATGTGGTGACATACGTTCCATTAAGCATCCACAACGTATGCATTTATACTTAAATATATAAAATACTATTTTTTAACTATTTAACATTGTGTAAATATATGAATTAACATATGATTTACCATACATATATTTTCCTATATAAATACATGAATTTTTTATATATAGCAGGGGGATTATTCAGTCTTGAAATAAAATTTTCCAGTCACCCCTTTCAGCTATACTGGGGTGCCACATAACCACAGCTGGTACTTTGCACAGCAGGTGCTAAGCTGCAATGATATATGATAATTATGTATAGATGTAATACCTTTTGTGAATTCACATATATATGTGGAATTTCATAGCTGACACAAAGCAAAAACAGCAAATTGGCCCAAAATCTTTCTACAATGAAGTTTAAGGATTTACAAACAGCATGTGGCACAATTACATTTGTTTACAAAAGTATGAATAAATTAGGGATGTGCGCCTGACCATTTTTGCTGGATTTGGTTCTAATTCGTTGTGCAGCTTAGGATTTGGATTTGCCAAAATTGCTGTGACTGGCTTTGGATTTGGATTTGGATTTGGATTTTTTACACAAGTTTACAAAAAAGCTAAAATCACATAAATTGGGCTTGTTTTTCTTCCTAGAGTGTTATTAACCTCAATAACATTAATTTCCATTTTGGTTTACAGTACAGTATGGTTAAATTATTGTGTTTTAACCAATTTGTCTGAACAACCATTTTTGGCTATTTTCCAGTGTTTGTGAGCAAATGGACGATTGTAATTTGCTCCCATACATTACCAGGTTTTCATTTCAACCAGCCAGATTGGACAGATATCTGACAGAAAATTGTATAGTGGATGCCCAGCTTTAGGCATTATTTGCTCAGTGACAACAGATTGCCTAAACCTGATCTAGCAGCAGGACTAGTGATTTATAGTAAAATTCATATTTATTCCTAATACAGGAATCATTATAATTGTCAGTGGTACCTAGAGTCTCTAGGTGCCTAGAGGCATTAGTGTGTGGCATAATGTGTAAGGGGCAATACTGTGTGGCATAATTTGAATTGGGGTACTATTATTTGTCCAAACCCCTTCCCTGCGAGAACATGCCCTTCCTGCGCGAACTGTCCCTAATTAAAATATGGGGGGGGGCGCCAATGCTCTGTCAGGCACAGGAACACCAAAATGTCTAGTTATGGCTCTGGCAAATGAATCACAATTTCGTTTCCTCTGCCAGACTCCTAAAGGAAGAAAGAAGAGGAAGAAAGAAAAGGGAGGAACACCTAAAGCAAGAAAACTGGGTATCATGTTTAAAGAGGTGGGTGAGAGTGTCTGTAGAATGTAGTGTGGTGGTATCTGCTAGGGGACACTAGCCAATATCTTGCCTAAGCCACCAAATTGTTATGGCTGGCTCTGCCAGTGTCCATAGACCCCCACTGCGGTACCCCACCCCCTACCACAAGCATGGTAAAGAGGAAGGTCACTGATGTGCAGATTGATTTGAACTTAATAAATACTTTCATTTTGTTTTTGCATCTTGTTATAATTTAATTTTATCTGTTGTAGATTTTTTAGTTATTAATAACACCGTCCAGTAATATATTATATTGTGTATAAATTGTGTACTGTATAAAAAACAGTTACTCCTATCACTGTGGCGCCACACCTCCTGGTGTAAACCAGGCTCATGTAATACTGTTCATTTAAGGAGTAAAGCAAGTGCATTTATTGCCCTTCCAGAGCTGGACACTTTATGCTCGTACAGCCAGCTCTGCATCCTATGCAAAATGCTTCCTTTTTCAGGGTATATTTTGTGTGGTATGCAGTCGGGAAGCCGGCGGCCAAATCCTGACAGCCAGCTTCCCGACTGTCATATCCCGGCAAGGGTCTCAAGACAGGCGTCAATATACCGACGCCCGTCATTAGACTTATGCCGGGAGCCCGATGCCCGGCATCCCGATCGAAGGGACTCCGGGCACCAAGCGCGGATAGCCGCAGGGGGGTGAGTTAGATTTAGTGTTCCCAGGGGAGACTTAGGGTTAGGCACCCCCCCAGGAGGTGTTAGGTTTAGGCTATGGGAAGGGTGGATTAGCGTTAGGCACCTCCGTGGGGACTTAGGGTTAGTCACCCCCACCCGGGGGACTTAGGTTTACGCAGCAGGGAAGGGGGGGTTAGGTTTAGGCACTTAGAGGGGGGATTAGGGTTAGGCACTGGGAGGAAAGGTTAGGGTTAGGCATCCGTAAGGGAGGGTTAGGGTTAGGGGGTAGAAATAGGTTAGTTTATTCTTACCTGGGGACGATCAGGATTTTCCTCTCTGCCGGGATGCCGCTGTCGGAATTCCAATCTGTCCAAACCAATGTGCTCAATTTCTAAAGCCGGATACACACTAGATGATATGTCATCTGATCCAGCAGATTGTATGACATATCGTCCACATCAGCCAGTGTGTACGCGCTATGTCGCTGACGATGTGTACTCCCGCGCATTGGGCCTGATTCAGACCCACTCGCGAGCGGCTGTCCGCTCGCAAGTGGGTCGATGTTATGCACTGAGCATGCGCACGACGGAGGGAGCTCCGTCGTGCGCATGCGCCAGACGCGACGAGCGAAGGAAAGTCCTTCGCTCGTTGTGTCCGATCAAAGGGGGTGTGCTGTCAATGTTGATTGACAGCACGCCCCCTTTGGTGGGCGTGCCGGGGGCGTGCCTCCCTGACGGGGGCGTTCCCACGGGAACGCCTCCCGTCAGAAGCCGGCCCACTGACATCACTAGTGATGTCAGTGGGAGTGATTTTGGCTCTGATAGAGCCAAAATCACTCCGGAGCTTGCGGTTGAAAACCTCAACCGCAGGCTCTGGCTCGCAATTTCGATGGACGCGATGGTCTCGACCATTGCGGCCATCACAAAGCACGCTCGTATAGCCTGTGGGTGGTGACCCACAGCTATACGAGCGTCCAGGAGGACGCTCCATGAAAATGGAGCCCAGCCCTCATTCAGAGCGTGCGCTCTGCTCAGAGCGTACGGCTCTGAATGAGGGCCCTTGTCAGCAACATCGCCTCCTGAATACAGGTCCGACGGGCAATATGGTCAACGGGGGCCACGCTGCCAAATGCAGCATGCCCCAGCTGTTGCACCATCACTCCCGGCATTGGCAAGTGTGTAAGCACTTGCCGATACTGGCACTCCTGCCGGGAGCCGCCACACAACACATCGGCTGGGTACACATCATTGAGTGTGTACCCTGCATAGGAAATTAGTTATATATAAAATAAAAATAGAACTTGCTATATTAATCCATAAAAGATGGCCAGCGAAGGGCATGAAATGAATCACTGATGCTGTAGGAAAGTACTGTACCTGTTACTCTGTATAATAATTATTGGAGTAGCTTTTACATTAGGAAATGTACGCTGGCTTCTATTCCAGTTTACACAGAGACAAAGGCAAGGTCAGATTCTGCTTGGAGATGACCTCCATATGATGTCTTGTGTTTTTCAGGACAGTTCCTCTTATAAATCTTCAGGGTTTCCCAAAACTTTGTCAATGAGGCAGATTTATCTAATATTTTACAATCATTTCTCCATGATATAAAGGAAAATACTGCTACTTTTCTTATTTACACAAAACATATCTATACTGTAGTTTAACTATGTATCAACTTTTGAAAATGTTTGTTACATAAAAAATAATGAACAATCTTGGATAATTGTTAGAACAGGTGGCAGGACTTGGTATCTCAACTAATTAAGAAAGAGAGAGTGTGAAAGAACTCCTCCAACTCTGGTGTCAGATGTACAAAGCCTTGGGGGTAAATTTACTAAGATGGGAGTTCTATTTAAGAAGTGATGTTGCCCATAGCAACCAATCAGATTCTACTTCTCATTTATCTAGCACCTTCTAGAAGATAATACCTGGAATCTGATTGGTTGCTATGGGCAACATAACTTCTTAAATAGAACTCCCATCTTAGTAAATTTACCCCCTGGAGAGAGATAAAGTGGAGAGAGATAAAGAACCAACCAATCAGCTAAAAATTGTCACTTTACAGGCTGTGTTTGAAAAATGACAGTTAGGAGCTGATTGGTTGGTACTTTATCTCTCTCCAAGACTTAATATATCAACAGGGGCAAACACAGGATTTCTAGAGGGGGGTTTCCATATGCTTCATTGTATAGTGTGGCCAACCCAAGGAGGGGGCATGAGCACTTAACAAGCTATAGTCTTGTCTGGTGCACTAATAGTGTGCTCAGTTTCATTCAGTTCCTTATACTGCATGTTGTGGCCGCAGCTCTAGTGAAATCATATTATACAATATACAGTAGCTATTGTGGTCATGATTTCAGCCACTGGTCCCTTCGTTTGCCTATGATCTACCCAGGGCCGCCATCAGCGGGGGACTGCTGGGACTCTATAGTCAGAGAAGGGGGGCCCATCCATTCCGAATGCCCACCATCCTTTCCTCCCGTGCCTACCACCCACTCGCCAGCAATGGGAACCACCGTCACCATGCAATTGCACTGACAGGGGGGGCCGCTGCCTTGTACTGCCATGGCCGCTGTGCAATAATAGTTTTTTCTTTAGCAAGTCTAGCTGCACGCGTGTCATGCCACTGACAGGGAGAAGAGAAGACGCGGCGTGCGAGCAGCGTCCATTCCAGCCTGAAGAGAAGGTAAGTGTCATGTTCTGTGGGGGCTGGCTAGCAGAGACATAAGAGGGGGGCAGGCTGGCAGAGACCTAAGGAGGGGCAGGCTGGCAGAGACATAAGGGGGGAGCTGTCTGGCAGAGACATAAGGGGAGGCTGGTTGGCAGAGACATAAGGGGGGGCTGGCTGGCAGAGACATAAAGGGGGACTGGCTGGCAGAGACATAATGAGGGCTGGAAGGCAGAGACATAAGGGGAGGCTGGCTGGCAGAGACATAAAGAGGGACTGGCTGGCAGAGACATAATGGGGGCTGGAAGGCAGAGATATAAGGGGGGCTGGCTGGCAGAGACATAATGGGGGCTGGAAGGCAATGACATAATGGGGGCTGGAAGGCAGAGATATAAGGGGAGGCTGGCTGGCAGAGACATAAAGGGGGACTGGCTGGCAGAGACATAAAGGGGGGGCAGGCTGGCAGGGACAGAAGGGGGACTGGCTGGCACTGGAGAGATGCTGCGCGGTTGGAGTTGCAGAAACACCAGGGGAGGGGGGCCCTACCTGTTTTGTCAGTCCTGGGACCCACAATTTCTGATGGCAGCCCTGGATCTACCCCTTATTTTATATCCACTCCCCTCTATAATGTTGATGCAGTCAGTTACCAAGGAACTCCCAAATCATACAATAAAATGGCTAAATGTGTTACATAGTGTCTGCTCAAACAGAACATAACTATGCAGGATGTGTTCATTTTATTAGATGCACAGAATGTGCCTTATACTGACACACTTGAATGTGACTCTTCCAGTGACTTGGAACGTACAGCAGATGCAGGACCCCTTTTACTGAGCAGAAAATTAAAACTGATCAACTAATTTCTGAGTAAACAGTGGTGTTGTACTTGCTACTTATCAACAGCAAATGTGTTTTCGTTTAGTTTAACTTCAATTTTAGCAAGTTATTTAACTGCCCCAGTGTATATATAGTACTGAAATGATTTCTCTAGTGTTTGACACTGACCATTAGCGTTTGTTTTAAATAAGAGCAATTGAAGATTACGTAGAAAAAGTTCAGGATCAGGGCAAACCACAGATACAATTTATCTCCATTGAATTTCTTTAAAGAATGTTCTTCACAGGTCAAAAATGTCATATGAAAATAAAGAACTGGGCTGAACATAGAGTGTACATTTTAGATTCATACCTCCAGGCTGAAATCAAAGATGCCAAAAATAACAAACCACAAGGGAAAATCTACACCATTAAAATAACCTTAAAAAGTAAAAAGAAAGGAAGACAAATGGCCACTCCCAGTGCACAGTCTGTTGCAGAATATGCCTCTATTTTCACATATCAATAACAGATTGTGGATCAGAAGTACGTGTAACTTCATAATAGGACTAACAAGAGATTCTAGAAGAGAGCATGCTATCACAATAAAGAGAGACTACACAGTGACAGTTTAAGACCCTGTAGTTGTTGTTATATTGTACTCCAACACCCCTTCTCAATAGCTGAGACATACAGGCCTATTCATCATCCCTAAGGTGCCTGTTACACGTGGAAAAGTTAGTTTTTCAGCCTGTCCAAGTCAGCTATCAGTTTTCTTAACCATATCACCTCTTAACTTTCATGCTGCCCAGGGGTGCAGAGAGCCACGCCAGGGCGGGGTGAAGGGGGCGTGGCTTAATTGAGCAGACTAGGCCACACCCCCTCAGGATTAAAAAAAACATGTAAACAATCATTTTTGTAGCGCCGCTGCACGCTGGGACCAGGGTGCTGTGAGCCCCTCAGCCCAACTCACAGCCAGGGGGGGCACGATTAGTGTGATCGCTCCCCCCCACAGGTATAGGAGATTGCTGCTGCTGCTCAGCGGTCGTGAGCAGCCTCCCCTGGAGCCCAGCACACAGCAGCGTGTTCTGAGCTGTTGTGAAGTAACGCCGGGCTCAAGCCCCCACTGGGCCCCTCCAGCAAACCCGGGCCTGGGTAAATAGTACCCGCCACCCCTTTCAGCGCCCCTGGTGCTGCCACCACATATCTGCCTCTCTAGCTTTGACTATTACCACTCTCTAACCATGACTTTACTAAGCCTTGGATGGAGATAAAGTGAACGGAGATAAAGTCCCAACCAATCAGCTCCTAACTGTCATTTTTCAAACACAGCCTGCGACATAGCAGTTAGGAGCTGATTGGTTGGGACTTCATCTCCATCCAAGGCTTAGTAAATAGACTCCTTAGCCATCTATCCCACTACAATCCATTCTAAATTCTACATAAAAACTGTGCTGCACTAGTTTGCAAATCCCTACACTATCTCCACATATTGTACTCTCCATAATCCATTTCATGTTCATTCTACTTACTATGTTCCCTTGTAAGTGCCTAAGCAGGTAGTTTAAAGTGCAGTCAAATCAGCTCCAGGCAGCTCAGCTCTTAGAGAGTCATTTTATTGGTTTCCTACACCACCTTAGTGACTTGATAGCTGTTATTTTTCCACAGTGGTAATCGGGATATAGTCAGGAAACCGACGGTCTAAATGCCAACCGCTGGCTTCCCGACTGTCAAATCCCGGCAAGGTACTAACGACTGGCATCGAAATCCCGACGTCTGTCATTAGACCTACACCGGGAGACCGACGCCCGGCATACCGAACGAAGGTAAGCCGGGCGCCAGGCACGGACAGCCGTGGGGGGAGGGGTTAGAATTTATGGCTCATGGGGGGACTTAGGGTTAGGCACCCCCACGGGTGGGTTGGGGTTAGGCTAGGGGAAGGGGGGGTTAGGCATCCACGGGGGAGGTTAGGGTTAGTCACCCCCCGGCGGTATATCATACCAATCCCGTGGTAATCTACTTGCTGACTGTTTCTGATACTAATATTTGACATTGCCAAAGTATTGATAATTCTTTGCCTGCCCTGATTTACTGCCCGGACTTACCATTCTTTCAGCATGTCTACATTTGTCATTTTTATATTGGCCTCACCTGCATTTTTTGGTCCTCAGTACTATTTTCTTACTGTCCTCAATAATTTTGGTAGCAGCTCCTATACCAGAATAAACCCTTGTTACTACATGCACAAGACCTATGGGGTAACTGAGTACCAGGGAGCACATTGAACTCTAAGGGAAGGAGGGTTGCTCAATGTGAAGATCAATACTAATCTGGCTGTAGAGGATTATTCTGGGAATTCAGTGATTGGCATCACATTATTAAATATGAATTCTATTGATTTTATGTTATGGCTGGTTAGGTGGAAACAACCCTGGTTATTAAATATGAATACTATTTAATGTCGGTATTTGTTAAGGTAAAGGAATCCTATTTTTTTAACATAAATGCTATTAATTTACTGTTGGCACTGGTTATTGGGAGTCTGACCTTGCATTTAAACTAACGCACTCTTGATTTAATGTTGGTGTTGGCTGGGGGAGGTAAACATACAGTGTTCACTTGTTGCTCGGTTTTCCAAGAGATGAATAGCACCTACTGCATTTGTATAAAGACAGGGCAACAACATTTAAGAAACCATACAACAGCAATGGAGCTTGAGATAGCAACAACAACAAAAGCTGCAAGAACAGGTAGCAGAGGGCAGCACTGCCAGTGTCCATGCAGATTTTTTATTAGATCCCTAAACAAAGAGGTGTACTGTATGGATGAAAGCAGAGAACCAAAAACAAAATAGCGGGAGAGGCGATAAGGATATGCCAGAGGTAAAGACATGAAAGGAACATTTTGATAGGTACTGTAGGAAGTGAACTATGATGGAAATGTGCCAATAGATAAAATGAGCTTGAAGAGGGGAGCTAGAGGTGAGCATACAATGGGGGAGAAGGAATGGATAAGGGACACAGGTGTAGGTATTATGGTGAGATGATGAGATGAGTGTAGAGCTTTTATGAATGCTGTACTTTAATAAGCTGCCAAATAGTAGTTTACATTGTGACATGTGACCTACTGTGTAGTGATACACTCTTTTCAACATAAGTCCATGTAGTGGTACATACCATTACCATCATACTATAGTCAGCATGGCAAATAACATGTAGTCAAGCACTGATATACTTTAAGCGAGACATACTTACAGTTCAACACAGTGGGCTGCTGTTACTATCCATTGGTTGCTAATAATAGATCCACCACAGACGTGCCTATTGCTACTAGGAGATAACTTGAGATGCAAGCTCACTTGCCAAGGCCATTCTCCCATTGAGCTGTTGCTGCCACCTACAATTCTACTTCCTGCATCAACAGGCTGTCCACATCCTGAAAGAGATGGGAAACCCTCTTTTGTGGTTGAATAATGTATTTGTCAGTCCATGATGGCCTTGTAGTTGTTTCATAAGGTAGAAGCATTCACTTGCATGTCTCCACCCACATTCCCTCGCTGCAAGAACACGCCATGGGAAGAGTCACTCTTCCCATGTTCCCATTATATGGCTCCCTCTGGTCATAATAGTGCTAGCTCAGCCTCAGTTTCGAATACACTTTTGTCATAAGGACTTTCCAAACTTTACCCAACAGTATACATAATTGTGTTATTAACAAACAACATACTCATGAGCATATGGGTGGTAATGGACTAGCAATCTTTGCAACTCAATTCATTTTCTGGGGCATATAGCAAGCATGTGTTACCCTATGATGGGGGGCCTGTGTGCAATACCCCACTACCCAAGCAATGCCAGAGTCTTCTTACCGTTTGCATACAGTATTTCTGCCATATTCTTTGGAAATGTAGCACCTGCATTAAAGCTAGCAAAGTCTTTGGCACTGATGCCAGATTCTTTGCTATCTTCTGTGCCAGTGTCACATATCAAAAGAGATCAGCAGAGATTTGGTGCCGGAACCAATCTTGCCATAGGAAGTAAGCAAGCAAAGTCAAAATCAAAGGTGAAAAACACAGGAGCAGATAAATATTGCCAGATGCTGGAGAAGAGAAGCACAACTGAAGCTGAAGCTACAGTATCATTGACAATGAGCCTCACTGTCTATTTATCCTAGCATGATCCAAAGAGAAGTTTGATTGCACAGGAGTGTGTGATCAGCATAAAGTTTGGCTGTACAGCTGCAGCTAAATCTCAGAACCAAGGATTTCGTTTATAAGCAGAGGCTTATTGCAAATAAGCCACCACGTTCTAATGGAATTGGGATGTATGACTGCCGGAGCTCAGCCCGGCGGATCAAATCCTGACGCCACAAGGCCGGCAGATAAAGATCCCGACAAAGGTAAGTAACTACCCTAACTCTCCCCTCTCCCCCCCCCTAACCCTAACCCTCCCTTAGGAGTGCCTAACCCTAACCTCCCCCCCTAGTGCCTAACCCTACCTCCCCCCGGGGGTGCCTGACCCTAACCCCCCCTTTCCCTAGTCTAACCCTCCCAGGGGGGTGCCTGACCCAAAGTCCCCCCCAGGAGACCCTAAACCTAACCCCCCCCCCGCAGCTATCCACTCCCAACTTTCGGCTTACATATGACCTGTATGCTGGCTTCTGGATTTTGGCGAGGGGTTAATGATAGGCGTCAGTCTTTAGACTCCTAGCATTAGTCCCATGCCGGGGTTTCAGTGTCGGGAAGCCAGCGGTCGGCATTTCGACCGTCTGCTTCCTAACTACATCCCCGTTCTAATAACTGTCTAGTTTTTATGGTATTTTTCTGAAGAAAGCGTTATTAACAAAAGCTTATCTTGCATAGCAATAACTGAAGCTGTCCTCTTTCATTCATACCTTCTCATGGAACATACTTTACCTCCAACTGTTCGGGTTTTACACATTCTTAACGAGAACCCTGAAATCCATCCTTTTCCATGCACTATAGCGGTTGGAAGCCCGTTGGATGACATCTTTAAGTGACATTCACACCTTAAGAAAAATAGATACATGGATATAAAGAAGTTGGTGCACAAAGAAATTGTATTGTCCATGTTTATTTAAAAATTCTTACTTATTTTGGGGACACTCTGGTTGAGGTGATCTGAAGGCAAAGAACTGGCATCTAATGTTGTTTGTACATTTCTGCTGACAGTCCTTGTTACTGCTCACATCTTCAACATGCAGATCGGTACCATGAAACTCTGCATCAGGAGTTATCGGCAGTGGGCATACTACAGTGAGAAACATATATTAATAATAATAATAATAATAATAATTTATAAATTGTAAGCAATAAGTTGTATTAATGTTTTTACCTGAAGAACCCATTTGACAGTTTAGGAGAGTAATTCCTGATATAACATTTTCTGTGTACTTTTCTGCAGTCGGTATTCCGCTCTTAGATGTCTTTATATAGCACCGATTTCTACAGGAACAAAATTAGTTAACACTTGTACTCAAGATCACATTTTATGTATAGTACAGGGAAATAGAGACGACAAGAATCTACACTAAACTAAATCTAATCACTATGGTATATATACTGCACAATTTATAAATTAAAATATATGCTGAATGTCAAAAGGTAATTATGGAACTGACACAGGAACTCCCTTAAAGGAAAGTTCTAATGGAAATGGTAACTTGGGCCTATCCATACAAAAAGGGAGTCTGTTCAAACAAGTAGCTTAATAGTAGTTCACACGATTGTGTATATAAGACAAATGCAAATTGCCATAGATGTGCCTTTGCATCTTATGCAAGGATGACCAAAATTGTGGCAACATTTTTCACAAATCAAATTGTGCCAGTAAAATAAATGGTATCACAGAGGTCCAATGTTCCAGCAATGCATTGAATCTTCATGTTGAACCAGCTTATCCATTCCACAGAACAGCATTCCATAGATTTGGGAAGACAGTGGTTAATTCGTCCTTCTGTGTGGGTTGCTTGTGGTTAATTCGTCCTTCTGTGTGGGTTGCTTGGGGTAGAATTGTGGAAATTGCCGGCAATATATTTTACTGAAAAGTTTTGAAGAGTTCTCTCATCTCTAGTTTTTTACTTGATATTGAGGTTACTACTGTTCCTTTGGGTTCAACTGTAAGTGTGACACTGTAAGTGAATAGGCTGTGTGGCTAATTATTGCAACTAACCTCAGTGATGGTTCCTTACTGTCTTTTGTTACAAAGGTGAAGAATAAACAGTTTGGATAGAATGTGCAAATCTTCTGACATGTGTTTGCATCAGGGGCAATAACGCTTCCCAGACTATCCCCAGAAAATTCCTTTGTCAGAAAGAGATCTCTTCGGCAATCTAGAAAATACAATGGAGCAAAAATTAAATTGTTCAATTTCACTCTCCATCCATGCTATGACTTGTTTCCTTGGGTAGCTGATTCCTTTACAATTATCTAACATCCAGAAATATGTATATGCTCTATCCTAAGAGGGCAGCCAAGAGGAACAAGAGGAAACTTGCCCCTTGCTGTTCCTTGTTTTAAAACATTACTGTCAGTACTGAGATACAGATGTCTTCTCATACACTTAGGGGTAAATTTACTAAAGTGAGAGTTTTTAGAAGTGAGATTTAAAAGTGATGTTGCCCATAGCTATTATCTTCTAGAAGTAGAATCTGATTGGTTGCTATGGGCAACATCACTTTTAAATCTCACTTCTAAAAACTCTCACTTTAGTAAATTTACCCCTTAGCGTCTATACGCCATACGGCACATGACTGATGCGCCCAGAGAGGGGTAGCTAACTGTATTTTTCTCTTCTGCATCTTATTCACATCGCAGACTTAGGGCCTGATTCAGACCCGCTCGCGAGCGCATAGCGCTCGCAAGCAGGTCGATGGCAGAGCAGTGCACATGCGCAGCATGCGCACTGCGTGTGCGTGAGCCTCATAGTGAGTGAATTTTCACTTGCTGCGGGACTCACTACAAGACGGGGCGGCTGCCGATTGTGATTGACAGCTCGCCTCGTTTTGTAGGTGTGCAGGGGGGGTGGCTGGATAAACAGAGGCGTTCCTGAAGGAACGCTTGCCATTTGTGGGCGGCCCTACTGACATCACCAGTGATGTCAGTAGTGAACTTCCTGCTCTATTAATTTACTAATGCTCCTTTCCCTCTCTCAGATCACAGATCACATATCACCTGCGCATTAATTTTCAACAGCTAGCCACCTCTCTGCATCAACTACTCTTACCAATTTCTACATTCACTTCTCAAGGGGACAGCTGTGTCACACCTGAACCAGACCCTAGAAATGGCCCTCGATGAAGTGGCTCCAGCTACCCACACTCCATGGAAACTTAGACGTCAACTATGGAATTCTAAATTAACAAGACACCTACAAAAACTCTCACGTAAAGTAGAACGTCAGTGGCATAAATCTCATACTCCAAGTGACTTCCTCACATATAAGACTAAATACCACTCTTATCGTACTGCTCTGGACACTGCCAAACAAACATATTTCCAATCTCTAATTTCTGTCCAAGCCTCTAAATTCAAGTGACTTTTTAATACATTTAAATCACTTCTTACCCCTCCCTCACCCAATCTACCTTCTACTATCAGTGCACAAGATCTTGCTTCCTATTTCAAGGACAAGATTGATAATATCCAAAATTAAATGGAGTGTTCTTCCCCAGCCAGTGACCTGCTCAATTACTTACCTGAACACGCTGGCATATTCTCTTCATTTGACCCCACAAATAAAGATGAAGTATCTACACTTCTCATCCTCCTACTACCTCTCCTCTTGGCCCTATACCCTCACAAATCAGTAAAGATCTGTCTCCTATGCTGATTCTACCCTTAACTAAAACTGTTCAAGCATGCAGTAATTACTCTCATTTTGAAAAAACTACATTCTGACCCTAAATCTCTCGCAAATTTTTTATCTCCCAGCACCTATGCCCCTCCAAGCTACTGGAGAGACTTGCCTACACTCGCCTCACACACTTTCTTAACTTGCACAACTTATTTGATCCACTTCAGTCAGGCTTTCATTCCAAACACTGCACAGAGACAGCTCTGACTAAGGTAGTGATTGATCTGGTCACTACTAAGTCTAAGGGCCATTACTCACTTCTTTTTTATTCTTCTAGATCTCTCTGCTGCCTTTGACATTGTTGACCACTCTCATACAAACACTACAATCCCTAGGTCTTCAGGACACAGCCCTTTCTTGGTTCTCATCCTACTTATCTAATCGCTCTTTCACTGTTTGCTTTTCTGATTCTGCCTCATCTTCACTACCTCTATCAGTCGGATTACAGCAAAGCTCTGTTTTAGGTCCTCTGCTTTTCTCCATATATCCGCCTCTCTTGGCAAACTAATAAGCTGTTTTGGTTTTCAGTATCTGTATGCGGACGATACCCAAATCTACCTTTCCTCCCCAGATTTGTCACAATCTGTGCTGGTCTGTGTCACTGAATGTTTTTCTGCCATTTCATCTTGGATGGCATCTCACCACCTTAAACTTAAAATATCTAAAACAAAATTCATTATATTTCCACCGGCCAACAGTAGTTACCAACCTGATATCTCTATCACTGTTGACAACTTGACAATCAACCCCACCCCACAAGCTCGCTGCCTAGGTGTCATCATTGACTCTGAACTGTCCTTTGTTCGCCACATTCAATCTGTCTCAAAATCATTTTACATACATCTATAAAACATAGCCAAAATTTGATTATGTCTTACACAAGACACTGCAAAAGCTCTAATCCATGCACTCATTATTTCCCGCATTGACTATTGCAATAGCCTCCTTACTGGTCTTCTCAAAAAAGACTATTGCCATTACAATCCATTTTGAATGCAGCTGAGGCTGATCTTCCTCTCCAAATTTTCATTGTCTGCTGCCCCGCTCTGTCAGTCCCTCTATTGGTTACTGGTCTTCTACCGTATTCAATATAAAATACTTTAACTTAAGCATAAAGCTATTAACCAAACCATACCAACATACATCTTTTCACTTATCTCAAAATATCTCCCAACCCGACATCTCCACTCTGCACAAGATCTGCGTCTCTCATCCATACACATTATGTTTCCATGCATGGTTACAGGACTTTTTTCAGGCTACACCCACTCTGTGGAATGCCCTCTAATGCATAATAGTCTCCAAACATTCAAGCGTTCCCTGAATACTCATCTCTTCAGACAAGCTTATCAGATTGCAGACAAGCCCACATAACCTACATAACTTCCCTATATAATTACATCCTTTCTTACTGTCCACAGATAACCTCACACATTTTCTCTTTCTTCACTTTCATATCCTCCTAACCCTAGGCAACATTCCTGTGTGACTGGATCATACAACCCACCAAGAACCTCTGCAATCTGGCTGGACCTATTCGAAACATGTAGCACCTATCCTTGTGTATCATTTCCCTATAGATTGTAAGCTTGCGACTAGGGTCCTCTTACCTTTATATCTGTTACTACCCAGTTTTGTTCTATTAATGTTGTTTCCAATTGTAAAGTGCAACGGAATACGCTGTGCTATATAAGAAACTGTTAATAATACAAATATATATAATAATAATAATAATAATAATAATAATATATATATAATAATAATTTTACTGCTATGGAATAAAATTTGTAAAATGTAAGTGTTCTTCCTTTTGGGTGATCCAATGGGGGAGCATCCATCTGCAAAATGTTTTTTGGGAAAAAACATACAGTGAATGCTGCTTCCAAGTAAGTGCACGATAATTAGGGAATCTCAAGGTGAAGTAATCATCTTGGGGTGTAAGTGTAAGTTCACCAGAATATCACAGAATTCAAAAAACCTATAGAAGCCTTATTTATTAACACCCAAATTAAGGGCACTACAATTGGGGACTGTGAATGTGTACATCCTTTTGCCTTTGGAAGGCAGAAGTTCACTGCATCCTTCCTGTTCGCAAGAGTGTTGAAAAACTGAAACTATACAGTACTACACTATATGATTTAATGTTTTTTTTTGATTTTTACATGTACATAGGAATATCGATTAACTAAAAAGATCAACAACCACCCAGCACTGAAAATAATATCACTAATTTTTATTGTCTTATGTTTCTCAAGTTTGGGTGCTGCTTCTGCTTTAATACATCTCATCATCTCAGTATCTGGTGAACTTCAAAAATTTTAATTATACCTGGAGATGTGAGATGTTAGAGAGCATACTTCAGAAATAATGTGCCTACCTAGATGTTTCCTAAGATTTGTATTTATTTTTGGTTGTGCTACAAATGTGAGAGCTTGGGACACTCCATAGAACCTTCTTCCTTCTAGTATATAACTTCCCATTAATATGCTAAGATTAAACTGTCTGAGTGAATTATTAAATGTCCTAGAGAGATCTCTATTTAATTTAAGACAGACTTTATTGTCACTAAAACCCTTGTCAATAAAACCTTATTTGTTAAGTGTCACCATACAGCCTCCTTTGTCTGCTTCCCGAACAGTAATGAGGTCATTTTCTTATGATGGAGTACTGCTGACTCCTCTGCTTTTCTCAAGTTCATATACAGTATATTGATTTTCCTAAGATCCTCAGTGACTGATAAAATATTTCTCATGGTGATCCTCAGACTTGTGGTCGGTAAAAAACAAAATGGTCATCATTTTTCTTATACATTCGTTCAAATTAATGAATCAATCAAAATGATTGACTTTCTTGCTATGTGCACATTTAAATAATTTAAGACGATTAACCTCTGTGATTGTACGACCTGTACTGGACAATGTGAAAATTCCCAATTGGGTAGTGGTCTGCTCTGCCAATACTTATTTATTTATTAACAGTTAAGGTGGGTACACACCATCAATATATCTGTAGATCAACTGATCTGCAGTTATATCTGCAGACCTGTGCAGAAGGGATTCAATCATAATACTGACCGCTGGGATTCCGGCGCTTGGAATGCCAGAATCCCAACACCTGTCAGAATCCCGGCACTTGCATCCCAACCGCTGGATCCCGAAGGTAAGTAGCGGGGTTAGGGTGAGGGTTAGCATTAGGGATAGGGGTTAGGGTTTAGGCATTAGGGGAATGGTTAGGCACTAAGGCGGGAGGGTTAGGTTTAGGGTGCTAGGAGGGGGTGGTTATGTTTAGGTACTAGGAGGAGAGGTTAGTTTCAGGCACCAGGGAGGGAGGGTTAGGGTAGGTAGAGGGGGAGGGTTTGGATACCGACCGACAAGTGTCAGCATCCTAACCCTGTCAGGATGTCAGCATCGAGATTCTAACCACTGTGATCCCGAGTGCTGACATCACAATTAGGCGGGCATTTACATGCGCCCACCCAGTTGAGCTATCAATCACTGCTAGCCCTTGTAGCAAGTGTATGGGTGGTCGGCTGACCGCCCATACAGATAGCACGATGAACTAATATTGCAGATATATTGGGCATCAGCTGTGCAGCACATCCGACGTGATATGTCTGTGAATGACATCGTTCACAGACATATCACAGGTACACACTGGCCAACGCCTACACAATATATATCGTCCGTTCATTTGAATAGACGATATGTCGGCCAGTGTGTACCCAGGTCAGCATTACTTATATAGCACCAACATATTCTGTTGTGCTTTACAATCCCTTCTTGCCAATGTTTAGTGATGCATATCCTGGGGTCTGGATACAATTTACTCTGCAAAATTTAATAATCAATTATTTTAAAAAAAAATTGAAGAAAAAGACCAAATTCCATTGACGTTCAGAAAAATCATATATATATATGTCCCTGTGGGATAAAAATCTATTTTTTATAATGCAAGAATATCAAAATATAAATTATCTCATCTATTTTTGTGACAATTTCAGAGTCTATCAAAACAATCCCAAATATCTAAAAAGATAAAACAGTGGATTTTTTTCCTATACCAGCCCGAGGATCAGCACTAGAAGTATTCTATCAAATAGTCTTTAGAAGTTTAGGAAGTTCAGTAGAGATGTTGGTTATACTGTATGGACTTGAGCAAAGCATTGGTTATATGAACGTGAGAGATGCATCATGTTGGCTTGTGAACAATCACTTCATTACTATTCGAGAGGCATGCAGGCAAGGTAGATTGGTGACACTTAATAACCTAAAGCTCTCATCTATACAACCTTGTTTGTGAAGTCTTGATAAAAACCTAACCTAAATTAAATAGAGAGTCCACTGGGGAATTCAATAATTCATTGTTTATTCAAGGCACATGAAAGGGAAGTTATACACAGGGAGATTACACACACTTATACAACATCCTAAACACCCTAATATATATATATATATATATATATATATACACTGTATATATACATATATATATATATATGCCATAACATAAATATATAATATAAATACAGATGTTTAAAAACTGGCATATCTCTCTCTCTCCTTAAAATTGTAATTGATTTATATGATGCTACAGGGTAAGGGTCTGATGGAGTGTAGAAGGTAATAGCATAAATTAGTGAAGTCATGAGAGAATTATTTTTACATTTACAACTGTGTGTTCGTTCAGGCTAATCTCTTGAACCACTGGACAGATTTTGATGGGGTTTTCATTATTCTATACTGCATTGGTCGAGGAAGGTTTAGGTGTATGAACTATTAATCTGTGACAAAAGGGAGCTGAGCGGTGACTATTGAAAGAGTCACAGAAAAAAATCTAATCTTACACCAAGCTAAAGTGGAGTAGGTGTCCATGGTGTTGAAACAGCAAAGTAAGAGCCAACCAGAGCTAGTAATGTGTCCTGTTGCTTAGCAGCAGCTTAGAGAGGGGAGCAAGTATGGGCCTCAGCAGGATCAGGTCTGAGGAAGCCAGAGAGTGAGAGACAGCCTCCAACGAACCCATGAAGATGCCCTGATGCAGTCACAGCAGCAGGAATGACCCAGGGAAGGCATAGGTAGCTATCAGGAATTTAATAAAAACAAACAATCATCAGAACACATTGAATAAATTTCATTCAATGCTGGCAAACATCAGACAGCCACCATCAAATGGTAAAAACACTACCATCGGAACACAAACATTGGTGGTTAGTTACCTTCTGATGCTAATGTTCACTCCTATGCTGAACCTGCAGGCGGACTCCAGCCAACACTCCTGCACCATGAAGTGTTCCCTATCCAGCATGATGTCTCTGCTCAGCCACACTCCCACAGTGCACAGGAGGAACTTCCCATAGAAGAAATCATTGTTCTCAGATAGGGGGACCCCAGCAAGGAATCTCAACAGGAAGCCCAAGAAAGACAGGGTACATTGTGCAAAGAAGACATTGCAAATTGTCATGTTTGACAGCTGGGAGGGGGTGTGCGTGGAGGCCATGGAAATATGCACAGGTGCCCCAGCCCGGGGGACATGCTGCAGATAATGCTTACAGTAGCTGCAATACAAATTTCTCATCCATGATCCTCCTGCCCTTCCCAACACATTCCTGTGGCTGGGCCCCAGCCAGCTGCAGGGCAGTAGCAGTGGGGGTTGTGGTGACCCTGGTGAGATTTAGAGGAAAGGAGTGAGAAGCAAGTGGCTGTGGTGAAATATAGGGTGCTGCAGTGAAATGCAGGGGGCAGTAGTGAGAAGACATGGGGTAGGTTGTTATGAGATGCAGGGGGCTGTGGCAAGATGAAATTGCTCACGTGCGAAGCCGGGGCAGGTCGCTAGTATATATATATATATATATATATATATATAAAATAAAGTCCCCTTTAGGGGCCTGTCTGTTTGTTTGGGCTAATCTGCTGAATTACTGGACAGACATTTTAATGGGGTTTTCACCATTATATACACCAAGCTGCTGTCTGTATAGGAGCTGGCCATTGTGATGAAACAGCAAGAGAGCATCTGAAATTGAGCCAATCAGAGATAGCAATGTGCCCTGTTGCTTAGCAACAGCCTAGAGAGGGGAGGGAGTCAGGGACTGAGCAGGATCATGTCTGTGGCAGACAGAGAGTGAGAGGCAGCCTCCAACTAAACTGATGCAGATACAGTAGCCAGGAAGGAGGCAGGGGTGGCATAGCTATTAGGAATTGAATAAATCACCATCAAATGATTTCCATTTGATGGTGGCAAACATTGGACCGCCACCATTAAACGGTAACAACACTACCATCAGAACATAAACATCAATGTTAGTAACCATTGGATTCCAATGTCCACCGCTACGGTGGACTCCGGACATCACCATGAAGTACTCCCTCTCCAGCGTGATGTTCCTGCTCTGCCAGATGCCCTCGGTGAATAGGAGGCACCTCCAATGGAAGTCAGTGCTGTTCTTGGACAAAGGCACCATAGCAAGAAAGCTCAACAGGAAGCCCAGGAAATACAGGGCACATTGTGCAAAGAGGAAATTGATCATCGCCATGTTTGGCAGCGATGGCTTCTCCTTCAGTTTCTCCAGCAAGTGCTTCTGCCGATAAAAAAATTAAACTTTCCCAAAAGACCCACTGGTGATGCAGATGAATCAACACAACCAAGTTTGACATCTAGTTGGGTCTAAAAGAATTGTCTACAAATAATGATACCTCTACCGTTACTCCATCTGATACAGTCTATTTTAAATTTTTTAATGATAGCATCCAAATAGGCATGTCAGACAGTTTGTTTGACTACTGGTAAAAAAAAGAGAATTTGGAGGCCCTTGCACAAACTGGCTTTGCTTTACTTCAGCTTCCCACCCTCCAGTGTGTACTCAGAAACAGCTGGGAACCTTGTCAGCAATTAGCATAGGAGCCTACTTCCTCAAAATGTGGAAAAGATTATGCTCATCAAAATTAACTACAAATTCTATGAGGAAGACCTTCACCGCTAATTACAACCAAAAATTACAGAGGCATCTGTAATGGTGGATTCCAGAAGGGACAAATTAATATTGTGTGAAGATGATGTAGACACTGATGAGGGTGAGGAATCGGATGATGATGGTGACAATATCTTGCCTCTGTAAAGCCAATTGGTGCACATAGAGATCATTGCCAGCAATGTCAGCTGCCCATTGGTAGCTTGTTTTGAGGGGGCCCAAACAAACCAATCGCTCCATAATTGAGTATATTGTTGATGAAGTTGTTGGTGGTGAAGATGGTAAGTGCTTGGATCTAGCAGAGAGAAGAGAGCTAGCTGACGCCTGACTGCTTGTTGTTACTTTTTAGCCAAAGTTTCTGAATTTTTAAAAAACTTTTTTGGTAGATGTGCTGCAGATGACATAACAGGGAGGAGGTTCCTAGATGGTTAAGGTCCCTACCACTACTTACTCTGGCTTTATGAATTGTACAGATAGCTTGACAATTGTTCGGATTTGGGTAAAAATAATTCCACACATAAGAAGTGGATTTTTTTGTCTTATGCCCAGGCATGATAATGGCCTTTTCCTTATCATGGGCAACATCTTTTTCTTCCACTGGTGCCTGATTTACACAAACAACATCCTCATCAACAACATCCTCATTATCAACATCCTTATTAGCATCAGCTACACAAATATCCTCCTCATCCTGGTGCACTTCCACAGAAGCATCCTCAATTTCTATGTCAGCATGTTCACTTGTGCTTACATCATCATAAGAGGCAGAACCACCAGTCATAAATAAAGGCCAAGGCCTTAGCCTTTCCTTGCCACTTTGTGTGGTGAAAGGCATATTGCCAATTTTATTTCTTTCTCCAGCTAACTTTCCCTTAGATGTTTTTTCTTTACCAATGTAAAAGATTGGTTCTTTGATTTTAGATGCCCTGACTAAAGCCCTGTATGCCCTTGGGCATCTGCTTTAGTAGATGATGTAGACAGACTAGTATCATCATGACTGGTGGCACTGGCAGCAGCTCCAGCACTAGTATGTGGTTACTGCTCTCCTCTCAACTGATCGTTCTCCATATCGACAAACACATACAAAGTGGGGTACAGTACACACATGAATTTGTACCAATTTTAAATATTACACTGCGGTATCAATGACTTACAGCGTCACAAGATTTTTTTATGAATATTACACTGTGCTACCACTTACAGTGTCACAATACATGTTCAATATTACACTGCATATCCACTTACAGTGTCACAAGATTTTTATGAATATTACATTGCATTTTCACTTACAGTATCACAATATTTTTTATGAATAATACATTGCGCTACCACTAGTGTCACAATATTTTTTATGAATAATACACTGCGCTACCACTTACAGTGTCACAATATTTTTTATGAATAATACTTTGCGCTACCACCAGTGTCACAATATTTTTTATGAATAATACACTGCGCTACCACTTACAGTGTCACAATATTTTTTATGAATAATACACTGTGCTACCACTACAGTGTCACAATATTTTTTATGAATAATACACTGCGCTACCACTACAGTGTCACAATATTTTTTATGAATAATACACTGCGCTACCACTTGCAGTGTCACAATACGTGTATGAAATACTATAAATATTATAAAGTGCTACCACTTACAGTGTCACGATACATATATGAAAGGGAATATTACACTGTGGTTCAACTTACAGCATCACAATACGTGTATGAATATTACACTGTGGTCTGACCGGCAGCATCACAGTAAAAAAATAATAATAATATAGGGCCTGATTCAGACCCACTCGCGAGCGGCTGTCCGCTCGCAAGTGGGTCGATGGTCTGCACTGAGCATGCGCACGACGGAGGGAGCTCCGTCGTGCGCATGCGCCAGACACGACGAGCGAAGGACTTTCCTTCGCTCGTTGTGTCCGATCAAAGGGGGCGTGCTGTCAATGTTGATTGACAGCACGCCCCCTTTGGTGGGCGTGCCGGGGGCGTGCCTCCCTGACGGGGGCGTTCCCACGGGAACGCCTCCCGTCAGAAGCCGGCCCACTGACATCACTAGTGATGTCAGTGGGAGTGATTTTGGCTCTGATAGAGCCAAAATCACTCCAGAGCTTGCGGTTGAAAACCTCAACCGCAGGCTCCGGCTCGCAATTTCGATGGTCGCGATGGTCACGACCATCGCGGCCATCAAAATACACGCTCGTATAGCCTGTGGGTGGTGACCCACAGCTATACGAGCGTCCAGGAGGACGCTCCATGAAAATGGAGCCCGGCCCTCATGCAGAGCGTGCGCTCTGCTCAGAGCGTACGGCTCTGAATGAGGGCCATAGTACACTAGGGTACAGAACAAAAAAAAAATGTATTATATTATTAATATTATTAACTATTATATTTTTACACTGGGCACCCTTGGAAGGACAGTGCACCCCTAGACCAACAGAGTACCCCTGAAGGACACAGCAGACCCTTTATGGATGGACAGAGCACCCCTAGACCAACAGAGCACCCCTTCAAGACACAGCAACCTCTTGATGGATGGACACAGCACCTAGAGCAGTCCTAGACGACACAGCAGAGCACCCCTGCAAGACACAGAAGCCCCTTGATGGACAGACAGCACCCAGAGCACCCCTAGACCGACACAGCAGAGCACCCCTGCAAGACACAGCAGCCCCTTGATGGATGGACACAGCAACCAGAGCACCCCTAGACCGACACAGCAGAGCACCCCTGCAAGACACGCAGCCCCTTTATGGACGAACACAGCACAGTGACACGTCTCTACAATACACTCTTCACAGCTGTAGTGAAAATGGTGCCGATGACCTTTCTAGATTCCAAACCCGTGAGAATCCGACAGCGGGAGAATTCCGTTTTGCTTAGTTTTGGGATCCTAGTCAGGAGGGAAAACCCGAGCAGGACTCAGTACGGGTGGGTCCGGTTCGCTGAGAATCGGTCCCGCTCATCTCTAGATGTATATATTAATTACACCAGGGAGGACAGTAGGAGGACCTACTAGCGGCGTTCACCATCTACAATCAAGCCGCAAGCTAAGAGCGTGTGCTACATGGAGGCAAGCTGTGGGTGCCAGGGACATAACGGTCAGCTCTGTGTCAGCGGCAAACCCGCTGTCTGTACTTCCCGCATGAGTACCCTGTACACCAACAAACTCCTCCTTAGCCATGGCCACAGGGACTGCTACACATACTGCATTGCACCACAGCCTTATGTAAGCGATAGCCCAAGTACTTACCTCCCCATCCCACTGCCCCTGATAGAGACTGCCAGCCACTGCAGGGCTGACAGTCTGCCCACAACCCCCAATAGCGGGTCTGGTTCCCCACCACATCGAGCACTGTAACACATATTGTTGATCATATTATCATACAACCTGCTGCACCTTTGTTGGAAGCCTGACCATAAGGAATTTCTTACAGTATTGACATAATCGGACATATAGCTCTAAAATGACTTTATATGCATCTTCATTACTGGATCTATATTACCCAGGGTTGCCGATATCCTGGCTGCCCCTTCCGGGACGGAGCAGCCTGGCCAGAATAGGGGGTGTGACCGGACAGGTTTGTGGGTGGAGTGGGGGCATGGCACACAGATTACCGGCAGTTTTATTTATCCCCTCCCTTCCCCTCCTCCCACCCCCCTTTCCCATTGTCTCAAGTGAGTCTGTTTGTCCATAGTTCGACATGTATAATTGTTAATACTGTATATTAATAAAAATATTCTTTTAACCTAATCTAACTCATTACCATTATTCCCACACACACAACTGAGTCACATTAACTACACAAGGTGAGCGCAAGCTAATATTTAATCTTAATATATTAATTACACCCTGTCGTATTTTAGAGCAGGGGTGTAGGTTCATACTGTATGTAAGTAACCAAGAACAAAAAGAATTTAACACGGTATCAAAAGTAATGTAATTTGATGTCACTATGGCTTAACATTTCTTTGTCATCTACACAACATGCTTCCTATTCATTAATAAATATACTACTTGCTTACTATTGTTTCTGAATGCAGTCACCTCCATAGTAACTGCCATTTAAAATACAAGTTGGAAAAACTTTAGCTCTACATTAGGGATTGGTTTTCCCTATCCCTAACTGATTATACTATGCTATTTACTCTTCTTGATATGTAATGACTTTTTTTTTATGTTACTCATCTTACTTATTGCTTTCTACAGAAAAGAGCTTCAACTAAAACTTTTTTGAAAATAAAAATTCAGGATTGCCAACATAAAAGGTAATACTTACCTAGAGAATATTTTCCGCAAAACTTTAATGAGAAGCCAGAAATGACATTGGCCATCTGCCTTATTCTTGTGGGCATCCCTTTGCCGGAGTATTTGAAGTAGCACATGTTTCTAGAGGAACAATGTCAAACAATGGAATCATTAATTACAATATTCAAGAAAACTATTCACTATTAGTTTAAAGGGAAAAAGAAAAAAGATCACTTTGTACATGTTGCCTATCGGTAATGGAGGCCACGGATTTTTGTGCTGAATCATTACTTATAAAATTCAGTTCATCAATTTGCAAGGGATTATTTCCAGGCAAATTGTTAGGTTGAATCTAAATCTGGTTAGGTGACAGACACCATGGGCCTGATTCAGCAAGGAACGCAGTTGCTAATATGCACGCAATCGGTCAATTAATTAGCACTGCGCATGCGTATGCATTGCAGTGTGCGTGCGTGAACTAGTAATTGCGATGGGAACTGTGCTTGCAGAGGCTACGCAGACCCAGAGCAGAGTGATTGACAGGAAGCAACATTTGTGGGCGGTGACGGGGGTGTCGAGCGAACACAGGCGTGCCTAGGCGTTTCAACGCCGTTGCAGGGCGTGTATAAATTATCCACTGCGTGGCCATAAGCAGCCATAAAGCAATGATAGCGTGCATGGCTTTTAGCAATTTCTGAGTAAGGTCAGGGCTTGTGCGAGTGTGCATATAGGTCCGATGTTACCGATGGTTTCGCTATGTTGCCCTAGTATACGGATGTGAGTAAGGGGAAGTGGGCGTCCTTATGTTAGGGATGCTATCGCAATGTGAATGCAAACATTTAAATAGCACCGCTGATATTAGCAACTGCAGTGCGTGCGTATAAGCAGAATAGTGATCCATGCTGAATCAGGCCCCATATACATACAGCAGGCTATATTTGCCATAGCATACTTACCGGACTGGTGCGCTGTGGAATTTCTCCGTAACATAGGTGAAGAACTGGCAGTGTTCATTGATGGTGCAGCGCTCCCTGCATTCTTCCACATTCGTAACTTTTGAAATATTATAGTTTGTGCCTATGAGGTCGAGTTCAGGATAAGTCGTGTCCCTGCAGGCTATAGCAATAGGGGAAAATGTTACATTACATATTTCACAGTTAACATATATTCTAGAATGGGTTTATCATGTGCTGCTGTACAGTGCAGAAGGAGCATGATATCTATCACTAAACCTTAATCTTACATAGATGTGAGGGCTGACACCTTGGTCTTGAGTGTCAAACCTCTAGCAAAATATGAATAAAAATAGATTAATTCTGACAAATAAGCAGCACAACATGCGCATACCTGCGTGTCATTTAAAGCTCACTGTAACTCTGGTCCACTATTAGAACTATGGGGATTCAATAATAGAACCCAGCCCTGACAGTGCTGCAAAGCTTATTGTTGTTACCTTGACAAATGGGAGAAGCTACATTCAAACACTGCTGTGTAAGAGAGAATCACAGGTATGTCCAATGGGATGTAGTCAGCATCCCGGTGTGTGGGATGCCGACGGTCTAAATACCAGCGCCGAAATCCCAACCGCCGGCATCCCTATGGTATCGCGGATTAGGCGAGAATTATGGTTAGGGGTTAGGGTTAGGCACTATGGGGAGGGTTAGGGTTAGGCACTAAGGGGGGAGGAGGTTTAGTGTGTGGGGAGGGGGAGGTTAGGTTTAGGCACTAGGGGGAGGTTAGTCAGGGGAAGGGGTAGAGGTTAGTGTTAGAAATACTTACCTATGGGTGTCGGGAATCTGACTGTCGGGATGCCGCTGCCTGTATTCTGACCAACGGCATCTCGACCGCCAGGATCCCATACCAAACCCCTGTGCAGTCAGCATCCACCTGTAACTGACTCAAAGATGTTTGATTTTCAATGCTCCTGGTTATCAATGCCAGGACAAGAAGTGTGATCCCCCTATGCAGTGCCCCCAGTAGTGCCCCTTATACAGTGCCCCCAGAATTGGTCCACCCTATGCAGTGCCCCCAGTAGTAGTTCCCCTATGTAGTGCCCCCATTAGTTGTCCCCTCTATGCAGTGCCCCCAGTAGTAGTCCCCCCTATGCAGTGCCCCCAGTAGTATTCCCTCCTATAGATTGCCCATAGTAGTGGCCCCCCTATGCACTGCACAAATTATATTTTTTCTAATTATTATATAATTATTCATTTAGTATTTATCCTTGTATGCACCCCCATTTTAAAGTTCATCTTAGAAAGAAAGTAATCAGCCCCCCTTCTATCGCACAGATCATTTGTTTATTTGTCAACCCATCACAAAGAGAAGGATTATAAGTAAAGCTATATTTTTGTCCCAGGCCAGGTTTTTTGGGGGTGGCGGGGCGATGGCATACAGGGGGTTGGGTGCTCTCTCGCGTAGGGCTCTAAAATTTCTAGTTTTCTGATCCTATTCTGGATCCCTGTGTTCATTTTCCTCAGCTCAGCTCTCAGTTCGCCAATGGAGCCCCGTGGAGGGTCTAAACACAGCATTATAGCTGGATAGGTCATCAAAGTTGCCTTCTATCACTCCTTACTTACAAGAACAACTGAATCTGAAGGCAAGTGCTCATGGCACAAAGTGACATTGGCCTCTGGCAGCTTTTGTATGGTCTTGCTGGTGCTTGGTTACTCATCTCTCCTCATTCTACTCTTTTTCACGTACATTTTCATTAACTCCTGCTGAGGTCCTGGTCTTTCCCTTATGTACAGTATATATGTTCACAAGGCTACAGCTCCTAATTGTCTGCATACACTCATCCCTGGAACTAGCAACTTGTTTTAAAATAATGGCATCTTACTGCCAGTGCAGTGGGTCAAACGAGTTCTCTACACCTCCAATATACTATATACTTGCAAAGCTGTTTTTCATAGACTGCTGTACAAGGCCACTACCATGCCTAATGCTTTAGCAGAGTGCTATACACTTCCCATCTGCTCCTGCTTTATAGCAAGGCCTTTGGTGGAGTTTTCTACAATCCTATGCACAAGTTGATTAACAGGGATCCAGGAGATGGGTCTAGAACAGTGTTGGCTAACCTTGACACTCCAGTTGTTGTGGAACTATATATCCCAGCATGCCCTGCCACAGTTTTAGCATGCCCTAATAGCAAAACTGTAGCAGTGCATGCTGGATTATGTAGTTCCATAACAGCTGGAGTGTCAAGGTTAGCAAACACTGGTCTAGAACCTTCCAGCACTCTTGACTTTTGACGGGTTACTCAATGGCTTAGCATGTAATAGCAAATAGTAATTTCATGTCCATTTATAAGAATTGTAATTGATTTTTTTTGCATCATTTTTAATTTGTTTTGATCGTTTGGTAATCATTTATTGTAAATAACCATCTAGGGGCAGAATGTAATAGGATGCGAGTTGTAAAAAAGTGTAGGTCTAGCGCTAAACTCGCATTTGTTTCGAACGTAATAGGCTGGGAGAACATGCAAACTCACATGTTTCTCGCATTTTCACTACTCGCATGGTACAAAGGGCCTGATTCAGAGCCGGACGCTATTTGCGCTCGCTCGTTCAGAAAAAGGGGCCGGATATTTAAATAGAGCGCTCGCTCTTTGCGGTCTGTTGATGCCTCTATGTCTGAACGAGCGAATGAAACATGCGCTCGCTATGCGTTCGGATCTCCACTCCCCGTTTTCAAGCTCCTTCCCCTGTTACCACCCACAAACTCCTCATTCTGTCATTTAAATTAGCAGGCATTCGCTATTTTGCGAGCACACAATTTCCGACCGCAATGACTGGTTCGTGCATGCGTATTACAACCCATACGCATGCGCAGTTGTGCGAACATCACTCTTAGCGAACGAGCGGCGGCTTACGAGCGGCTCTGAATCAGGCCCAAAGTCGCATCCAGGTATACTCCCATGGAAAACATAGAAGTTGCCCAATGTAATAGAGTGCAAGTTTTTAACTCGCACAGAATTACTTAACAAAACTTGCAATATAATAGACCTACTTCTAGTGGGCTAGTGAGTTTAGCTTGAGCAGCAGTGTCTATAGCAGAAGCCTTCACAGATTAGTGAGATCCGTGAAGGCTTCTCTGTGTAAAAATGTAATGTAAGTGTAAAAATGAAGAAAAAAAATGAAGTGGACTGTGTGAGCCAGTGCTGCTTGTGAAAATACGGGGGAAAAAAGTCATAGAGATCTCTTGTATTTTAATCAACCAGCACCAGTCTCTGTGAGCCAGTCCTGGTTGTGGAAATATGGGGTACAAAATGAGTAGAGGTCCCTCGTATTATTATGAGCCATCGTGACAGCTCATATACTGTATGCTGCAGGTTCCAGGCAGAGCTGAGAGGGTTAAAAGGCAAAGACAGCCACAGTAAGGTTTGGTCCAGACTGACTGCTCCCATCTGGGAAGCCTCTGTGAACATGCAACACTCAGCTGCTCATAGTGGTAATTACCAGAGGCTGGTGTCATTTGCTCACACAGGATTGGCTCTGACTTCTGTTATAGGGCAATCAGCCCATTCCTGCCTTGCCGGAGATAGTTTCTTGTGGAAATCATGCCATCTGGTCCCTGGTCCTGTATCTGCTGTTTTGGTATTCCTGGTCCCTGTCCTGGTTCTGCCTTGCATTACCTGTAACTGTTGCAAGTATACCTGGAACATTCATTGTGCTGAAAATCCACCCTGTAAGTCATTGTGCACATATCTCTTGCTGCTCTTATACTCTGCAAAGCACACACTGGTTAATATATTGCTTTTCCATTCTGCATTATATGTTATGCTGCAATTCCATGCTGCCAGCTGCTTGTGTATCTGAGATTAGTGCTATACCATCTTGCAATATATCTGTTGTTTGTGATTGCCACTATTTTAAGTTGTGTTTATATGCAATCATATTCTGTTATTGTCTGCAGTGCACGATGCTCTGTGGTAATTACCCTGCAATATCATTACTTAGAATTGCTGATTTTCATGTTACCTGTTATTAGTGTGCATTCTATCTTGCTTGTGTCCATGGCTGCAGGCTGCTCCGTGGTTAATATTACTTTTGTACTACTACTCCAGTTTTACCTTGTGAACTCCTGCTATTTATATAAGCCCCTGCTGTCCAAAGTTTAAGACCTGGTGGCATCCTAAGTACCGGTGAGTGCATCATATTCTGTGGGAACAATGGGTGGTTCCTATAGGCAGAAGCCCTCCCTAGAGTGACTCTAGGTGACTTATGCAAATACAAGGGAGATTCTTTAAATTATCTAAGGCCTACCCACTGGTGTAGATTTATTATGGATCCTGCCTCACACAATCCGGCTCAGGTGTTAGCCAGTCAGATCCAAGTTTTGTCTCAGGTAATGCAGGATCTGTCTGTGCATATTGGAATACAAATGTCTGTCCTGGCCAGTTGTAGTTGAGCAACAAATGTTTGAAGGACTGCCTCCTCAATACCAAGAATTTGCAGATGTGTTCTCAAAAAACAAAGCAGATATTTTACCTCCTCACAGAGATTATGATTGTGCTATTGAATTGATGCCAGGTACTTGTCTATCGAAAGGAAGACTGTATGCATTGTCCATTCCAGAGACCAAAGCTATGGATGAGTACATAAAGGAGAATCTGAGCAAGGGGTTCATTAGACCCTCTAAATCCCCAGTAGGTGCAGGGATTTTCTTTGTAGAAAAATAGGATGGTAGTCTAAGACCCTGCATTTATTTTAGGGGCCTAAACAAGATCACAGGCAAGAACACTTATCCACTATCTGTGTTACTCAACCAACTTAGAGAAGCGACCATCTTCGCTAAAATTAATCTGCAAGGTGCCTACAATCTCATCCGCATTAAGGAAGGTGATGAGTGGAACACGGCATTTAATACTCAATCTGGACATTATGAGTACTTGGTCATGCCCTTCGGCCTTTCTAATGCACCTGCAGTTTTTCAGGACTTAATCTTTTCTAAGTGAATTTATGGGAGTATTTGTGGTAGTTTATCTGGATGATTTTCTAACTTACTCTCAGAATTTAGAGCAACATAGAAGTCATGTCAAGCAAGTCTGTTGAAACTTTGTAAAAACCAGCTATATGGCAAACAAAAATGCGAATTTAAAGTGAAAGAAGTCTCTTTCCTGGGTTATGTCATCACCCCAAAGAGCTTTTCTATGGATCCGAGTAAACTTCATTCCATTATCAACTGGGTACAGCCCATGAATCTGAAAGCCAACAAAAGGTTTCTAGGCTTTGCAAATTACTATAGGGGGTTCATCTGTTCTTTTCTGTACTGGCTGCTCCAATCACTGCTTTGATGAAAAAGGGAGCAGATACTGCTCTGGTTCTTCTCCATCCAAATCCTGAATTACCTTTCGTGGTTGAGGTAGATGCCTCAGAAGTTAGTGTGGGAGCCATTCTCTCCCAAAAGGATCCTATGGATAATATATTACAACTGTGTGCATTTCTGTCCCAAAAATTTTCTTCTGCAGAGATAAATTATGATGTAGGCAATCGAGAGCTGTTGACTTTAAAATGTGCCCTCGAAGATTGGAGACACTGGCTGGAGGGGGCTAAACAAACCATGACAGTCATCATTGACCACTAGAATCTGCTATACATTGAATCAGTATTTCAAAGACAAAGAAAAAAGTAAAGTCTTTTACTATGGTGCACCATTATGTCATTATAACATTTAGGGGTTACCACAACTGGTGAAGTATTTTAAAATAAAAATCAAAGTTTAGGAGAAAATAGAAAAATGTGCATGAAAAAATGAAATATAGTGTATTTAAAACATTTCTATACATGTACCGCTGGTTGCATTTAAGGAATACAAAGATGTTTTGATGTGATTAAGATGTTTAAATACTGCAGCAGGTTGAGAAATTATTAGATCATTTAGATACAAATCCTATCAATCAGTGATACTGCATTATTATCAATGGATTAACCACTGATGAGCCGAATGGGAATCACAAAGAGCTAGCTAGCTCAGGACATATTAGCGGTGTTACTATAGTATGAACAGACTGCCGCTAAACAAACTAATGTGAACTGTTCACAAATTAACTAAACTGAGACTGCTACTATTGAATTGTTACATTGGGAATCTATTTGTAACGTAAACTGTTACATTATTGTTGCTACATATAAACATTCCCTATCCATATGATTATCAGAGATGAAATAACAATGGACATATACTATTAAACTCATATTAAGTTATACATTGTATCAGTGATATTAAGAGAATAATATCAATCCAATCATACAAGGATATAGTAATAAGCAACCAGCGGTGTATATAAGTTTTAAATACACTATATTTAATTTTTTTCATGCACATTTTTCTATTTTCTCCTGAACTTTGATTTTTATTTTAAAATATTTTGCCAGTTGTGGTAACCCCTGAATGTTATCATTTTAATTGAATATAAAGATTAGCATGTTTTAATTAAGGAATGATTAATGTGGACTGACATAATGGCGCACCGTAGTAAAAGACTCTGGGCCTGATTCAGAGCCGCTCGCAAAAAGCGAGTGCTCGCTCTGAATCAGGACGGCCGCATGTTTTTTTTTGTTCGGCCTCCTGACCATCGCGACCATCAGGCTTGCGACGAGACCCTTGTGGTAGGGTCTCGTCCATCGCAAGCCCCAGTGATCTTCCAGCTCTATTAGAGCCGGAAGCTCACCACTGACATCACTCGTGATGTTAGTGGGGACGCCCCCAAATGACAGGCGTTCCTTCGGGAATGCCTCAGTTTGGCCAGCCACTGCCCCGGCCCGCCTACCAAAAGGGGCGAGCTGTCGATCAACATCGACAGCCACCCCTTTTGGATGCGAGCACCAGAGCGAGTGATTTCTCGCTCGTTCAGGTGCTCGTGCGTGCGCACTGCCCGGCCATCGATCCGCTTGCGCTTTCGAGCGGGTCTGAATCAGGTCCTCTTCTTTCTTTATTTTAAATATATATCCATAGAGTCTGTGGTAGCACATTAGTAATAAGGATTCATTGGAATAAAACATTCCAGTGATATATTACGGATAATATTGTATTATCCATTATAAACAATACTTTCTTACTGTGTCAGTATTATATATTATAATATTAATTAAAAATACTATATTACTAGTGCGGGATCACAAACTCCCTTTTTTTTGTATACATTGAATCAGCTAAGAGATTGAGCTCCAGACAGACACATTGGGCTCTATTCTTTACTCTATTCAATTTTGTCATCACCTATAGGGTCTAAAACTGTCAAAGCAGATACCTTGTCATGCAGCTTCATTCGTTAACATGAGACAGTGTTGTCCAAGATACTGATTATTCCTGCAACATCTATTCATGCTGGCTTAACCCAAGATCTCCACTCAGTTTCAAGCTATGCAAGCACAAGCTTCAGCAGGAACTCCAGAAGGATGTTTGTAAGTACCTGAATGTTTGAGGGGTGCCATTTTGTTAGAATTCCATGACAATGAGGTGTCCGGGCATCCTGGTAATTCAAGGACATTAGAGTTGTTGTCCCATTCAGTCTGGTGGCCCACCATTACTCAGGATGTCAAAGAATTTGTTCAAGTGTATAAAATTTGCACCAAAAATAAAAGTCCTCGAACACTTACTGCTGGACAACTTATGCCATCCTCTTTTTTTTTTATCTCTGGCATCTCCTGGATGCCCTGATCTCCTCCCTGGCCAACTCTCCCTTTATCTGGCCACCTTCCAAAGCACTTTCAGTTACAAGCTATTTTATTTAACACACACATTTCAGCACACTGTCATACCCAAGATTTGAACTTTTCACCTCTTACATCGCAGTAAGACACCTTACACATAGAGCTATTCCTGCTTCAGGACCAACTTTTACAGTGCTCTCCTATATCTAGAGCTGGTGAGCTATACTCCATAATTATTGTTTCATCACAACAGCCATTGGATTCACTCTGTATTTGGCAGTGACACCTGGATAACAGTGGTACAAAGGGAATCGGTACCCTTCATCATCATACAGGACAAATTAGATTACACATGGCCCTTCCCAATTAGGCTACGCTCCTTTTTCGGGAGTATGTCATATGTCCCTATTTTAAAAATAGGGTTTAGGGGGGCGCCAATGCTCATCTTGGCACAGGGCACAAATTGTCTAGGTACGGCTCTGATTTTTGTGGTGGAGGACTTCTTCAGCAAGATGGCTCATTTTGTCCCACTGATCAAGCTTCTTTCTGCCAAAGAACTTGCTTCATTGTTATCAAGCATATCTTTAAGTTGCATGGCTTGCCGGTGGACATCATGTCTGACAGAGTTACAGGGTTTTGGATATCATTTTGTTCAGCATTAGGAATTAGATTGAGTTTGCCATCTGAATACCACCCACAGTCAAATGGACAGACAGAACGAGTAAATCAGTCATTAGAACAATCAGAGATGTTACATTTCTAAGCTTCAAAACGACTGGGTGGACCATTTACCACTGACAGAGTTCGTTTATAACAATGCATGTCATGAGGAAGACTCCTTTCACCACCTCAGTGCTGCTACACCGTGGGACACCAGAGATAGCGGTGGGTAAGGATGGAGTGTTCCCCGAATCCCCATTGACTGCATACTGTGGAAGTCTGCACACACATTGTGTGCATCTGCTCATAGCCGCCATTTTGGATCCTGGCTGAGCACCCTCTCCTCCTGTATCTCTCCCTTCTCCTCCTGTGGCTTCCCTGGGCTACTTACCTGGCTCCCTGGACCTACTAAGCCACAGCTAGTCACTGCTGGCCTCTCCCTCTGCCCCATTCCTTTACTTTGCCTGCTTTTCTCTGGGACACTGCACTCATCCATAGCCTGAGGCAGCAATTACAGCACATAAGTCACTCACTGCTAGGTCCATGATGATTGAACGTGTATACCATATTGGACCGTTAAGACAAGCGAACAATCACAGACCCCAACCGGTTATACTACGGTCTCTCAACTATGTGTATAAAGTTTGTGTACTGGAAGAATACCGCAAATCCAAAAGTTTATTCTATCAAGGTGACAAGCTGTTGCTCTCCCAGGATTTCTCTTACCAGGTGGCCATGAAGAGGAGAGAACTTTCCCCGATTTGCAAATCACTATTTGATGCTGGTTTGCGTTTTGCACTTCTGTACCCTGTAAAGCTACTGTACATGTACAGTATGAAGGAAAACAGTATTTATTTCTTTGACTCTGTGGTCACAGTAACAACCTTTATGGACTCTCTTCCGAAGTCGTCTCCCTCTCTAATGGATTCAGTGGACTGAATGGTTGCAAGTACCATGATTTATATCACAATTAGACTGCATTCATGCTTCTGATTAGGTTTTCTTTCCTGTTCTGGAAATATTTTAATTACCCTTTCTTTCTAATGTTTTGTTTTGTTTACCAAATGGCTCATGGGCCCCGCATTGTACACTTACCCCTATATTTGCCTTGTCTTCTGACCCCTCTCCCTCTCCTTCCCCCCCTTTAACTCTCATCAGATATTTTAATGTTTATAATAGGCCATTTCGGCCTTTGATATGGGTTCTTAAAATAATTAAAAATGTTAGAACTGCATGGTATTGGTTGTTGATCCATATGTTATGTACATTGCTATTGGAGTTGGGATTCCACACGCGTATAGAAGTTTCTTTTTGTTACTTAACTGCAACCCTCCTGCTTGCTGGGACGTGGGGGGTTGTTCTTTTGTTTCTGTTGCTACATATGTTTTATAGATTGGGAATTGGCTGACTCTGCACTTACTGCAGCCTCTCCCTTGTTAATGAAGGGGCATATTAAATTCGTTACATGCAATGTAGAGGGCTTGAATACACCTATAAAACGTCGAAAAGTTTTGCAACACCTCAAGAGGTTTTAACCGGATGTTGCTGTATTACAAGAGACCCACTAGAGGGAAGGAGATCCTAATGTTCTTAGAGATAACTTTATAGGTACATATACAATGGCCTCTTTTACCTCAAAGCAGAGGGGAGTGCTTGTTATTTGTCATAAATCTCTCCAGTATAATATTTTAGATTGTGTGATGAGGATGGGGGATATATCTTTATTAAATTGCATCTGGAAAGGGAGCTTTGCACTATTGCCACACTTTATGCTCCCACGGGCTCCAATAATGTGTTGTTTTCTGATATATATACCCAATTGCAGGACTGGGCTGAAGGCGCTCTAATAAATCCAACATTACATAAAACTAGACACTCTGGCTGGTGGCAGAGCGGCATACCGTCAGCATTGCAGTTGTTAGTGAGCTCTCTTCAGTTAATAGATCCTTAGAGATGCAAACATCCTGTGGCACGGGAATACACATTTTTTCTCACCTACATCACACTTCCACTAGTTTTGATTATTGGCTGTTTTCATCTGGGTTGATCCCCAGGATCCAAGATTCTCTTGTAGAAAATATTGTACTCTCTGATCATGCTCCTACTTGGTTCACTTTGTCCCTTTTCACTCCCAAAGTTTCTACATTTAATTGGAGGTTTCCTACATATTTGTTCACCTCTCCTGATTTTAAATTGTATCTGGAAAGACAGTTTGCGAGGACACATCATAGCATATGTGGCTGACAAACAGAAGCGCTTCAATCAAAAATTTCAAGAGCTAAGTGTAGCATTATCAAAGTCTTATGCGGAAAGGCTTAGAATTTGCACTCCGGATACTTGCCCGGACGTATGCAGACACTAAACTACTTTATGACACCCTATGTACAGAATGTGCACAATGTAATTTAGACTATCAAAAACATTGTTACTTTTGATGGGGCAACAAAGCGGGCAAGCTTTTGGTGAATATAGTTAGATGTCAACGAGCCCCTTCTCATATAGTTAAGATTGTCTCTTCCGAATGTTCTTTAAGTAGCACTTCGGAAATAGTGAACTCCTTCTTAGATTATTATAAAGATCTATATGCAGCACCCTCAGACGACCCGGTTTTAGGAATGAGATTCCATAGAATGGCTGGCTCCACGACTTTAACTGATGAGGAGCGTGAATCCCTAACTGCCACGATTTCTGAACAAGAGATTATGTGTACTATAGGGCAATTAGCGAATGGTAAAACACCAAGTCTGTACAGGCTAAGTGCCAAATACTATAAGCTGTTGTCTCTCAATATAATTCCACATTTGCTGTCCATGTATAATTCGATTTTGGAAGGTAGCGGAACCGCTTAAGCTTTAGATCAGGCCCATATAGTAGTGCTGCCAAAGCTGGGCAAAGATCCCACTTTAGTGCAATCTTACCGCCTGATCTCTTTACTAAGCCAGGATCTTAAAATCCTTTCTACCATAATTTCACAAAATTTCTGCTTCCCAAATTACTTCATGCATCACAGACTGGCTTTGTGAAAGACAGATCCTCAGTACACAATATGCGCCAGTTGATAGCTGTTTTGACCAAATCCTATCACACCACTAATGGAACAACCCTTTTAGTCAGCTGTGATGCCGATAAGGCATTTATTTGAGTATCTTCATCACATCTATTGAGGGTTTTGCATCTTCAGCATTTTGGAGCCTATTCCGTTTTATTCAAATGTGATATAGGTCCCCTATGGCTTTTCTAACTGTTAATGGATTAAATACTGACTCCTTCCAATTATTTTGCGGTACACGACAAGGTTGCCCTCTGTCACCCCTTATTTTTAACACTGCTTTAGATCCTTTGATCAGTCATTTTTATTTGAACACTAATTGGGAGGGAATAAAGATAGATGGCCTTGAGTTGACAGTGTCTGCATATGTTGAGGATTTACTGTTACATTTCACAAATCCTCATGATGCTTTCCCTAGTTTTCTCCAATCACTACAACATTTTCAGATTATATCTGGATTTTTAATAAACAGGGTCAAAGCTGAGGCAATAGCCTTACATGTGGGCGCTGAGGAGCATTGGAATGGTTCCTTCCCCTTCCAGTGGGCTTGTTCTACATTGACATATTTAGGTATCAAGGTCCCAGTCAACCCATCAGATCTGTTTGCGGTCAACTTCCCAAATTTAATACGCCGCATATTGGCAGATTTTCAAGCCTGGAGACACTTAACATTATCTTATCTAGGTAGATGTCAGTTGGTCAAGATTATCTCTTTTCCGAGGATATTATATTCTATTCAAATGTTGTCCTTATTAATATTGGACACTGATCTTAAAGTATTGAATAAGGCAATTAGTAAATTCATTTGGTCAAATAAAAATCTAAGAATGTCTTCCATGCATTAGAATCTATGTATTAGCGTCAAACTATTGTTTTGCAGTAGACTGGCTTAGAGATTCAGAAGAATTTGCTAATAAGGCTTTTTGCTAAGAAAAAGCCTTTTGCCCTGAAATACTGCTTGCCAGCCATTTATATATGAGACCAGCCACATTCCCTTCATACGTTGCTACGAATTTGTTATTAACCTCTACTTGTACTGCTTGGAGATTGTCCCATTCAAGAATGGGTGTGTCAGCCCATAATACAGTTTTCCTTCCATTAAATCATAATAAGACATTTTGTGGGAACCTCACTTCAATGGGGCTAAATTCTTGGAACCTCCAGGAGGTTCATTTGATTTATGAATTACTAGACCAACAGACGCTATAAATATTATCTTATGATCAACTAAGACTGTCCTTTCCAGATATAAATATTCTCTTATTTGTTTATTATCAATTACGTAGCTATATAACTAAGAGTTTGACTATGTTATCAGAAAAAGATAAAGAACATGCACTCGATGGTGTGCTGTGTTGCTCTTCGAAGTTGGGATGTTCAACGTCTTTCCTTTATACACATATTAAGCGCACACTTAACCTAGAAACGACAACCTCTGGTCTAATTAAATTGTGGATGGATTTTCCCAATACACCTTTAGTGAATATTTTTAAAGCTTTTCTACATCTGAATAAGTGTCTTGTGTCAGCATCTTATGCAGAGATGCATTATAAATTGCTACACCGCTCTTACATAACACCCAAGTTGAGATTCCTTATGGGAATTTTACCAGACTCTCACTGTTTCAAATGTCAGCCTCCCGAAGCAGATATCTATCATTGCATGTGGGGATGTGCAGAAATTAACAGATTTTGGTTGCTTATACAGTCGTACATTACTAATGTGTTGGGTACAGCCCCGAATGGGCTATGTGGGATATTTATCCGGCCTCACAAAGATCTAAACCTTTCTCTGAGGTGTGTTTACTGTTAGCCAAGTTTGCAGCAGCAGGAAAAAATTATATTCTTTCACAATGGATATCGTCAGATACAATGACTCGGAATTTGTTGATGCCTCGGGTCTCTCACCTATTTCATATGGATTGGTTGGAGACTAATAAAAAAAAGTAAAGTAGAATCCTTTTTTGATGTTTGGTTGCCATATATACATACTCTCATGACTCCTGTGAAAGATTCACTTCGTAAAGCAGTTGCTTTGACTTCCTGGTACAATCTAGAAATGCTCTCCTTAAGTCATCCTTCCTTCTGAAAATATTGGTTCTCTCAAATGTGACCCTTTGGGCCCCCATTGATTGTTTTTATTTTTTTATTTTATATTGCTATATGTGGTTATTAGATTGTTAATTTTGCGAGTGTGGATTTCCCACTCCAACTGTTGCCTGATTCATCCAAATCTATGTTTGCATATGCTCAATTTGCAATGTTTTATATATATTTTCATATGTCTTACTGTGATATATTTTATATGAAGCAGTTCACCAATAAAATATTTTTAAAAAACACAATGCATGTCATTCATCCACTAAAGTGTCTCTATTTGTTTGCTTCTACAGATATCATTCTAGAGCAATTAATTTTCCTCAGTAATGCCTGGTGCAGTAACTTTCAATGTAAACATGACTTCTCGTCTCAAAGTTATCTGGAAGAAAGTACATTCTGCTCTCAACAAGACTTCATTCCGCTCAAAAGTCTTTGCAGATAAACTTCACATGCCATGTACTTTCTAAAATGGGCAACAAAGTATGGTTGTCCGCCCGGAACATTAAACTTCGACAACCATCACAGAAGTTTGGTCCCAGATACATTGGACCATTCCAAATCATCAAACAAGTGAATACAGTGGCTTTCCGTCTCAAGCTACCCAAATCCCTTAAGATCTTCAACACCTTCCATTGTTCTCTGCTGAAACCAGTGTTGGCTACTGTGAAACTCGCAACTTGTAATGAAATTCGCATTACAAGTTGTGAGTTTTCCCCAAGAAACACTCACACTCACTAGCATTCCTCACACACTCACACCATCCAACTCAGACCCTATTACATTTGCGAGTTGCACAACAAACTTACATCTACAAACTGTGCAAGTAGGTGTGAGTTTGATCTTGCAAAAGAACTTGCACCCTATTACATTTAGCCCTTGGGTACTTCCAGAATGCCATTACAGCCGCTGCATTTCACATAGAAATTCATTGGCTGAACATTTATTGGCTGAGCGGTTCCCACCATTGACTTCAATGATGGGAATGCACTTTAGTAACTTTGCGGTTCCCACCATTGAAATCAATGATGGGAACTGCTTATTGGCTAAGATGCGGAGTCCAATGTTCAGCCAATGCACTTTATCTAAAATGCAGCACCTGGAGCATCATTCAGGAAGTACCATCCTTAGAGATTACGCAAGCTAATTTTTTTTGTTTTAAGAAGACCATGGATGTCTACAGGGAATGAAGAGGACCGGAACCAAGGAGTGGGTGAGTATGCTTTTTTTTTTACAGGTCCCAATTGTGGATTCTAATAGACAAGGGGACAGACTGGCGCTAGGGCCAAGTTAAGTATGTATTGTGAGTGTAGATGAGTTAATGAGTGAGTGATTGAGGTAGTGTATGTATGTGTAATAAAAATATACAATGTGTGTCTTGTAATTTTTTTATATTTCTTTTGCAGGTGAACTTACAGGTACCAGCAGGCCATTAATGTCTAGCATGCTGGCACTTGTGGATCTCCAAGTACCAGCATGCGGTAGAGGCTTGCTGGGACCTTTAGTTCTCCTGTAAAGGACAACATTATTTTAAATATTTTTACACAATCAACTCCGCACCTACCACCTAGGGGTGCGGAGAATAGCTATCAGCCATGGTCTGGGGTACCCTGCAGAGGGGGAACCCCTTTATTGGGGGGTGTCCCCACCTCCCCAGGGATCCCCAACCTGGGCTGATTAGTGTGGGGTGTATAATGCTTTGGCTGGGGGACCCCGTGAAGCGTGTCCCCTGGCTGTGGCATTACACCCCCCCAGTTAGAGTTCAGTGCTGGTAGTGGATAATATGGGGGACCCCTACTCATTTTGTCTCCTATATTTCCACAACCAGGACCAGCTCACAGACCATGGTGCTGGTTGATGGAAATACAAGAGACCCCTACATCTTTTTTCCCCCATATTTTCACAACCAGGACCGGCTCACACCCTGGTGCTGGTTGTGTTGTTGGGGGTGAACCCCACACCATTTTTTTTCTTTATTTTTACGCTTACATTACATTTTTACACACAGAAACCTTTAACGGGTCTCACTGATCTGTGAAGGCTTCTGCTATACACACTGCTGCTCAGGCTAAACTCGCTAGCCTGAATCAGGTCAATTATTTTGCAAATTGTATTTAAGTAATTCTGTGTGAGTTAAAAACTTGCACTCTATTACATTGGGCGATTTGTACGTTTCCATGGAAAAACATCTGGATGCAACTTTGCACCATGCGAGTTGAAAATGCGAGAAACATCCGAGTTTGCATGTTCAATCCAGCCTATTTCATGTGCGAGTTGTAAAAAATGCAAGTTTAGCGGTAAACTCTCACTTTTTTACAACTCGCACCGTATTACATTCTGCCACTGAAGTGCAACTAATTCTCTTTCCTATAAAACTGTATTTACTGTAACTGACTCAAGATTACCTGAGCTTCCACAAGTTATTCTGAAAATGTATGATGCAATTCTGCCTTGTAAACTCATAATAACTGAAATTTAGTCTTGTGACGGTTAAATGGTCGGCAGAACTCAGTGATAGTTTGGTTCAATAGTAACTTTAATCATTGATTTCATTATTATTTTGAAAATGGCTCTCAATAATAATCATTAACGTATGGTAAACAATAAACATACAAGTCAATAAATGAATGGAGTCTAGATAGAGATAAAGTCAACATCAAAGAAATGCACAATATTAATCAATGAAATAACGATGAGTTTGTTCTTTATTCTGTAAATATGTAATAATTTTATTGATCTTCATTGATCAATAAATCATTGATCTTCTGATGGCAAGAGACAGAGGTGATTGTTCAATCTTAATCCTTCTGGATCTCTCAGCAGCATTTGATACTGTGGACCATGGGATTTTAATTGAGCGCATGAAAAATTTCTGTGGCTGGATGGCACAGTCCTTAGCTGGTTCAAATAATTTCTGACTGGCAGGTCACAGAGAGTTTCTTCTGGAGTAAACTCTTCATCACCAGTGCCACTTCCATGCGGTGTCCCACAGGGTTCTATACTATCTCCCATGCTTTTTGCAGTATACATGCTACCATTGGGTGAAATAATCAGACGTCATGGCCTGGTCTACCACTGCTATGCAGATGATACACAACTGTACCTGTCCTTTGCTCCAGGTACAAAGGTGCAGATGGTACAAAACGCAGCTGCCAGGCTATTAACCAACCAGCCATGTTCCAGCCACATAACACCCATTCTCTACTCCCTTCACTGGCTGCCTGTCAGATGGCGAATTGTTTTCAAGATTGGCTTACTAACTTACAAAGCCCTACATGACCATGGCCCAGGGTACCTGAAGCAGCTTCTGATTCCTTACCATCCCTCTTGATTACTGCGATCCATTGACAAAGGACTATTAACAGTACCTAGAATCTCACAGAATTCGTCTAGGGGTTGAGCATTCAGTTTTGTGGCTCCAACCTTTTGGAACTCACTTCCCCACACAGTTCGAGAGGCCTCCACTCTAGAATCCTTCAAATATAGACTCAATACTCACCTATTCACCCAAGCATTTCACTAATGTCCCTTGTTTAAGCTTATTTTGTATTTTGTACTGTAAATGTAAAGCACTCTGAGTCCTTTAGGAGAAAATTGCTATATAAATAAAATAATAATAATAATAATAATAATTATTATTATTATAATTATTATTATTATTATTATTATTATAATTATTAAAGTAATCATTACCAAATGCAATTTTTTTGTTTTACTGAAGACAGTATGTGAAATAAAATGTATCATTTTAGCATACAGTATTACATTTTGCAATATATCATCTTGCTGTCAGAGCCTCAACACTTTGCCTTTATGTACACAGAGGCTGCTGACTAAGGAAACCGCGTTTAAGCAGCAGCGAACTGTACTGAATAATAAATAGTAGAAAAAAAATAATTTCCTTAGGCAAAATAAGTGGTTCCCATCTTATTGTAACACTTAATAAGTGATTCAAGCATGTGAAACCAAGTTTTAAGTAAAGCATGCTGATATATTCAATTTGTGTAGGATGATTACATTTTCTCATATTCTCAACAGAATAGTAATACAAAGTGGTTCTCCTGGCAGATATATGATCTTACCACAACACTTATCCCTCCTTTACCATTTGCTTAGAGATGGATTTTGCACTAGATATTGGAGTTTGTGCAGTTATACACAGAACTAGTAAGCTTAGGGCAGGTAATGAGACCTTTGTATGACTCATTGAAGCTGGCCATACACGCTACAATTATCGGGGCGATCTGCCCGATATCCGCGGATCGCCCTGATAATTGTAGCGTGTGTGCGGGTGACCGAGGGTTAAATATTGCTCGTTCGGCCATGCCGGATTGTCCAGCATGCCAGTCACACATACTGTACATTACACACAAACATACATACACAGTCACACACAAGTCACACATATACACTTACCTTACACCATCTGCACTGCATGTTGTGGATGGGGAGGGGACCTGGCAGGAAGGCACCATGTTGTTAAGCTCCACCCCCCTCGCGGCTTTGGCCACGATTCGCGGGTCAATCAGAAAGGGGCAGAGCCAAATTACACAATTGTAATGGAAATGCATCATACTGGCTCCGCCTCTAGCCGATTGACCAACGAATCACAGCATTTTGCTGCGGGGTGGGCGGGGCTTAATAACGGTGCCTGCTCTTGTGCAGCTGCTGCTGCTGCTGTGTGGGGGCCCGTTAGGTGTGGGGACGACCGCCCCTGTCGCCCCCCCCCCCCCTATAATCCGAGCCTGCCCAGCCGCGGCCAACAGACAGACATTTCCTGTGTTCCTTCCCATGGAAGGAACACGGAAATGTCTCCTCCCCCCAGGGGCGGAGCGCAGATGTCGGGCGAATACACTGTGAGAAATCTAACAGTGTATACCGTGGACATCTGCAGCTGGCAGGCTGCCAGATAAAATGTCTGTCGGTCTGACAGGCATTTTATCTGGCCGTGTATGCCCAGCTTTATTCACACATCTCATCTAGCTAAAGAGGTCAAATTTGAACCTGGAAAAACTGTGTTACCATGTAAAGGGTGCAAAGAGGGGTACTTGCCAGAATCTTCCACGTATCTGCAATATTTCCTAAGATATCATAGGTTAGATGGCGCATCGCGACCAGGTATGGGAGGAACTGTTTCAAAGTGGGGAGTGGGGCTCTGCACATGGGCCACCAGCTCTTAAAAGATCTCTTTTTGCATATAGGGAGGGGGCGACTCACGCATGGCCATAATGGCCGGTCCTGGATACAGGTTGTGTGAAACATGGGGGCCCCCTGGACTGATGGGTCCATGTGCACCGCACACCCTTCATCCATGATATATATGCCACTAGGTGCAGATTCAACATTTCTTGTACATGCAGAATGCTTCAGCGTGTTTGGATGATGATGGATCAAGATAGAAAAACATGAACAATAGTAATGGGAAGTAAATTATTCAAAAGTTTTTGAAATTTTTGTATGAACATTTTTTTTTCTCTTCATTATTTTGGCCCTTATTACTTATTAAGCTCAACTAATAAATACTTTATAACTTTATTTGCACAGCATTTCTGAAAATATTCAAAAATCAAAACGTGTTTGTTTATATTTAGGAAATCATAAAACAAGTTCTTACTATATATTTTCTTTGTGCAGTGTTTTAGGGAATGTCCAGAAATGGCTCCTGGAGATGGCAATTTGGGTAGTGTCAGTGTAGCACTGTTCTTTAGAAAGCAGGCAAATCTGTAGTATTAAAGAGAGAACCAACATTACTTAAATGCAAACACCAGAAATAATATTACTGGACTATACGTTTTCTGCACACTAATGGTTGAATATGAGATGGATGCAGCAGGTCCCGTGTCTGCATCTTTTGCCGCGGTCGCATCTGCGACTATATACTACTGCTGCTACAAAGCCCTTCCCTGGTGTATAGCCGTGCATCTGAATGTGCAAGGATGCTCACTTTGAGTCAGGGGCGATTTAAGAGAGGAGGGGGCCCATGTGCAGCCTCCGTTTGGGCCCATTCCTCACTGGCAGCGAACTGAGGGACTGATTCAGACCCGCTCACAAGCGCTTGAGCGCTTGCAAGCGTGTCGAGCAGAGCACACGCAGCTGCCGCACTGTGTGAGCGCAAGCCCTGGAGTGAAGAGAAATTCTCTCACTCTGTAGCTCACTTCAAAAGGGGTGGCTGTCGATGTTGATCAACAGCTCGCACCGTTTTGTAGGCGTGGTGGGGGGGTGGCTTCACAAATGGAGGCGTTGCCAAGCAAACGCCTGCCGTTTGTGAGCGGCCCCACTGACATCACCAGTGATGTCAGTGGGAGAGCTTCCAGCTCTATTAGAGCCGGAAGCTCTCTGGGGCTTGCGGCCACGAGACCCTACCACAAGGGTCTCATCGCAAGCCCCGATGGTCGCGATGTTCTTGACCATTGCGACCATCAACCTGGCCACTCGCAATAGCTGTGGGTGGTCACCCACAGCTATGCGAGCGGCCTGGAGGCCGCACCAAAAAAAAAAAGCCCTGATTCAGATCGAGCGCTCTTTCAGAGCGTCCGTCTCTGAATCAGGCCCTGAGCGCAGTAGATTCTGGCTTAATGCCAGAATCTACTGCATATGCGTGGATCTCCAGGAAAACCCGCTCGTCACAGCCCAGTACCCCTCATCACAGCACAGTCATACCAACACCTCACAGCACCCCTCATCACAGCCAAGCACCCCTCATCACAGCCCCTTACAGCACGCTCATCACAGCCCAGTACCCCTCATTACAGCCCCTCACAGCACACTCAACACAATACCTCACAGCACAGCTCATCACAGCCCAGCACCCCCCATCACAACCCAGCACCCTCCATCACAGCCCATCACAGCACCCCCATCACAACACCTAATAGCAACCCTCATCACAGCCCAGAGCCCCCATCACAGCACCCCCATCACAGCCCCCCTCATCACAGCCACTCACAGCACCAGCCCATCACCCCTCATCACAGCCCAGCACCCCCATCACAACCCAGTGCCCTCTATCACAGCCCATCACAGCACCCCCATCACAACACCTCATCGCACCTCTCATCACAGCCCAGCACCCCCCATCACAGCCCCTCACAGCCCCCCTCATCACAGCCCCTCACAGCACACTCATCACAACACCTCACAGCACCCCTCATCACAGCTCAGCACCCCCCATCACAGCCCCTCACAGCCCCTCTCATCATAGCCCCTCACAGCACCCCCATCACAACACCTCATAGCACCTCTCATCACAGCCCCTCACAGCACCAGCCCATCACCCCTCATCACAGCCTAGCACCCCCATCACAACCCAGCACCCTCCATCACAGCACCCCCATCACAACACCTCATAGCACCCCTCATCACAGCTCAGCACCCCCATCACAGCCCCTCCCAGCCCCTCATCATAGCCCCTCACAGCACACTCATCACAACAACTCACAGCACACCTCATCACAGCCCAGCACCCTCCATCACAGCCCATCACAGCACCCCCATCACAGCTCAGCACCGCTCATCACAGCCCAGCACCCCTCATCACAGCCCCTCTCATTCCCCTCTACACAGCCCATCTCGTCCCCCTCATCGCAACCCCTCTCATTCTCCTCCATCACAGCCCCTCATCACAGCCCCTTACATCACAGCCCCCTGCATCACAGCCCCCTGAACAGTGGTAGCAGAGGACTGGTGGCGGGGGACTGGTCTGGCTGTGATGGCGCACTCCTGAATGCTGCAGTGCCTACACCGTCAGCTGTGTCACAGTGAAACAGTCTGCATGAGGCCTCTGAGTTTTTTCTCATTTGTATGTTGCTGGCACAGCTGAGCCAGGGTGTCCTCCTCTATGTGGTGCCCTACTCGGCCACGTAACCAGCTTAGAGGTAAAATAAGCCCTGACTGCAAATATGTGACTGGTGTTACCTGCACACAAGTGGATGCCAAGTAACTACAATATTTATGTGACTTGTGAAGAAAACTGTTTACCTCAGAAGAACTCTAGTATGGATACAGCAAGAGGGTGAATACAAATCATATTTGTCTACTCTCCCGGAATGGCCAGGAGGCTCCTGAAATTCAGGTGGCACTTCTGGTCACCCGGAAGAGTTGGTAAGTCTCCCGTAGTCAGCCGCAACATGCAAGCACAAGAAGGCTGATGATGCAATTTGCACTTAATTGCATCATCCTAGTTTTGCCCCCTCTTTACAATACCTATAATCTCGGCACTATATAGCGCAGGGATGACTACATCCCGCACCACCCACCGACGCCGCTGCAAATACAATTACTTATTTTCAGTGTTTTGCTTCTCATTCATTTGAAAAAGTGTTGTAGATAGATATTTATTTATTTTTTTGTCACATTACTAAGTACTTTGTTGCATGCAGTGGCATAAATTCATCCCAGACGCCCGGAGGCAAGTTCTTATTTGGTGCTCCTCACAGCCGCTGACACTGTATAGAGGAGTGAGACAGAGAGTTGTGGGTGAGGGGGGCGCTGCCAGACATGTCACACTGACAAATAAGCTGCTGAGGAGCAGCAACACCAATGAGTAGGGACGGGCTATAGATAGACGGAGGCAGCAGCTGATGGTCTGACACGAAGCTCTCCACTAGTGTATAGCGGCTTCTCAGTTGCCAGGTAGAGGTGCCATGTATTGGGCAGCCGTAACGGAACACTACAGCCCTAAGTGGGGTGAATTTATTGTGGGCAATGGAGGAGGTGCCCCTTCAGTACTGGAGCCCGGCGGCAGGCGACTCCATTGTCTCCCATAGCGCTGCCCCTGGTTGCGTGCGTGCATTTGTGTGTGTGTGTGTAAGTGTGTGTGCATGTGTGTGTGTGTAAGTGTGTGTGCATGTGTGTGTGTGCATGTATGTGTGTTGGTTTGATTTTGTGCCATGTGATATTGCAGTACCTTTCATTTTGTTTTGGCCAGCTTGCTGTTAGGTAAGAGAACATCAAGCATCGTGGGCTGAAGGTACAGGCTAGCTGGCAATATTCAACATCTGGAGCAAAGACGGAACCAAGGTCTCCTCCTTGCAAGTACACATCTTGCTCCATTTCGGGAATACAGTCTTACAAAAGGGAACACATCCAGCATATTTATTAATTATGCATTATTCATATTAGAGATATATAGGGTAAAGAATGCTTTAAGAACAATGTTGACCATTAAATATATATAGTTAAATGTATCTTGTATCTTATTGGAAAGGTATTTTTACATAGAATGAAAACACAAGTAGTTTCTTCTTATATCTTAATGCAATAGGTTTTTACAGCCCTTTATGAAGAAGGAAAATATCACTTATCTATATTACCTCCTCTGACTAAATCTCCCCAGTGCTTATCCTCACAGCTACACAAAGATTTACCTTTGGCCTTTTGTCAGAAATTCAAGGACACACAATTTCTTCACTTTTCAGAACGCAGTAGATTGCTATGTCATATGGCTCCTGTTATTATAATTACTATTATTATACCAAGTTTTATGTAGTGCTAACACATTTACAGTAATACACAAAGCAAGCAAAACATTCAAGATATCATCCTAGAGATTAAAAACACGATTTAATTTGGGGAAAAAAACATCAATAAGACAATAACAAATAAATTAATTATATGATTACAGTTTGTTGATGTACTTTAATTTTTATTTATTTAATTGTACTTATTTATTTTAAAAAAAAAAGGCTTAAATACATCTAAAATCTCCTCGCTGAGAAATGTGGATGTAATTTAATGTAATTTAGCTCATTAATGTCTAATAATTTTGCCACATAGTTTGTCTAGCAGTTTTATTATAAATGATGTACTGTTGGATCAGTATGTATATGTGAGGGAAGGTAAGTCATGCCAATATGAAGTAAACTGAAATGTTACTTACCTCCACAAATCATAGTAAAGAACAAGAAGCAACATACCACGGTGTAATATAAATTCATCCTAAAAATATATATATTTCATAGACTTCATACAACAATGTAAACCAACCACAAACATCATCCTTTTTAATGTAATTATCTACTTGTTATGTTTACTTTAGATTGTCATCAGCTACACTTTTAAATAATATAATAAACATTTTTTTTTCATTTAAAAGCAATAAAGATTAACTTACCTGAATTATTGGTGCTGAATTTTGTCCCGGGACACTAGCAGTTCTCTTTCTGTAGTTTGTGAGGTTTTCATATACTTTTTTTTTTTACTTTACCAATAAGGGGCATGTTTACATTGTATTACAACACTGTGTGAGAGCAATGTTTAACTGAGTATGCTGCAATGCAATGTTTGGTTTTGTAGCAGAACCACCAGCTCAAATGCAGTGGGTATTTCTATTGTACTGTACTGTGTAGCTGATAGGGGATCACATATTAGGTATTCTGGGGGAGAAATGTATCAATCCTTATAAAGAGTGGGGAAGTGGACAAGTGGAGCAGTTGCCCATAGCAACAAACCATATTTTTAACTAGCATTTATCAAGACATTTCTATGAAATGATAGGTAGTAACCATGCCTGCTATGATTTTATTATTACAGGTTGAGTGTCCCATATCCAAATATTCCGAAATACGGAATATTCCGAAATACAGATTTTTTTTTAAGCATGACTGAGATAGCGAAACCTTTGTTCAATGTACACAAACTTTGATTAAGGCACAAAATTATTACAAATATTGTATAAAATTACCTTCAAGTTGTGTGTATAAGGTGTATATGAAACAAATGAATTTCATGCATGTACACAAACTTTCTTTGATGCACAAAATTATTAAAAAATATTGTATAAAATTACCTGCAGGCTCGTTATATATGAAACATAAATGCATTCTGTATATAGATTTGGGTCCCATTCCCAAAATATCTCATTATGGTATGTAAATATTCCAAAATACGGAGAAATCCGATATCCAAAATACCCCAGGTCCCAAGCATTTTGGATATGGGAGACTCAAACGTATAATTATTATATTACGTTGCACCATACAAAGTCAAATAACAGACAGGATTACATGAATATATAGTGATCAGTATAGACAGATACAGACAAGAAACAAATTAACATAGATATGAAATTACGTAATAAAACTTTAGGAGAGAGGGCCCTGTTCGCAAGAGCTTACATTCTTAAGGGAAATGGGAGACCACAAAGAGGTCGTGGGGAGCAGAGCAGTGGAGTGTATAATCTGGACAGTTAGGAGGAGGTGTAGAAGGCTTCAGAGAAAAGGTTCTAGTTTAAAGGCTGGGAGGTTAGTAAAAAATCTGATTTATCCTGGGAGGGCATTCCAAGAGGTTTGGAGCAGCACAAGAGAAATGCTGAAGGAGGGAGTGAGAGGAAGCAATCAGGCAGGAGAATAGGATGTAGTCATTGGCTGAGTGGTGGGTGACAGAGAGTGTGAGTGGAGATGAGTTTTGAGACTTATTGAGGAAGAGTGATTGAGGAATTTGTAAGTGAGTGAGAGGGAGTTTGAAATTGATTTGGTATAGTATAGGCAGCCAATGTGGAGACTGACAAAGGGAAGTTGCAGAGTGACGAAAATGAGGGGGGCAACAGAGTCAAGGATGGATTGAAGAACAATGAGGCAAGGGAGAGGTAGTTAAGAGAGCAGGAGGCTACAGTGATCATGGTTAGGATGAGAAATGGCTGAATCTGGTAAATGTTATGGAGGTGAAAAAGGCAGGATTGCATGAGAGTCTGACTGTAGGACATGAAAAGAGGGTGGAGTCAAGGGTGAAACCCAGACATCAGTCTTGGAAGACCGAATTAAGGGAGACATTATTAAAGGAGAGGGACATAGGTGGCTGAGAGAGGACTTTAGAGAGAGGAAAGAAAATGAGTTCAGTTTTAGAGATGTTATGTTTCAGGGACCATTGTAATATCCAAGATGAGATACCCAACAAACAGTTGAAGATGTAGGATAGGACAGAGGGTGAGAGGTCACGGGTGGAGATGTAAAGTTGGGTGTCATCAGAATATAGGTGGGTTAAGAGGCGATGAGCACTCAGAGGGAAGAGGTATAAACAATAGAATATCTATAATGGGTGCAGGGTGTGTATGGTCCATGTGCTCCCTGAAGCACGTATTGCACCCATGGGAGATTCACCAGTGTCCATGTGGCATCCACCCCATTTTTTATTCCGGTGGCACCACAGCAGATAGCAAAAATTTTAGTATTGTGTGGTGTCTCAGAGGCCATTGAAGTGAAGGTCTTATTTAAGGTATATAGTAGACAAACTATGAGTGCATTAATATAACATCTCTTAATAGGGAATTGGGGTACCATGTGTGGCCAGACAGTCTGTATAAGTTTTGGCATGCAGTCTTTATGTAGCAGGGATGTAAGACTATTCTTCAGCAAAAAGTCAGTCATCTGACACCTGTTTCATGGAGGTAGAAAATGCTGGCACAGGCGTCGTTTCAGAATACCCCATGAATTCTCAGTTGGGTTCAGATCTAGTAACTAAAGAATACCTGACATGTGGATAACATTACTGTCATCCTCTTTAAACCATTGTGCAGCCACACTCAATGCATTTTGCTTTCATCCATTTGGTGAGAACATGGTTAATGATCCATGTGACCATATCACCTTCATCCAGAGCCATGTAGTCCACTGCCTGTCCTCTTTGCACATCTGAATTTGCAAATTTCCATTGCTATTTAAGATGAGTGGTTTATGCACTGCAATCCAAATATGATATCCTGCTCTGTGGACCAAGGTAGTCAAAAGGAGATAGTAATAAGCAGGACTTTCATGTGACATTCAGCCTTCTCCATTTTTTTTTCCATCTCTGCCACAGCCCAGTAAACTGTTGCCCACACTGTTAGCGCAGAGGTAGACCCCAAAGTAAGAAGCAGGTTGCATTTACAATGTACGCAAGTGACAGTCACATAGGTATTATTGTGTAAACATTTGTGATTAATAAAACATCCTTACTGACACAATATATTTACTGTACCATCTTTTGCCATATATTACCAACCTTTTCTCTTACACATAGCTGCATACATGTGCTCTGACCTCAGTTGCTGGATGTTAAAGACTTTTCCTATGTTGTATTATATAATACAGTATTCTGATATCCTCCATATATAGAACACGAATCATCACTTGCATGCATTTATAAATCACCTTATAGCATTATTCATTTCAGCTTTAAAGCATAATTTCTTGCAGAGCATCTGGAGTGGTTTAGTTAATTGTAATGCATCATACTATTATAATTGAAATTATTTGATTTACTGGGACGAAACTGGTAGATACAGTAAAACAATGACAGTAGTATGATTACATCTGTAACAATGTACAGTTCACTAACACTGAGATGCAATACTTTATTCATTCTTCCTTCCTTTTCCATCTTACACAATAATAAATCTTCCTTTGTACCTAACACTAGGTGAAATTGTGGTTATTGGGAAAATGTATTGCTCTGTGGATTATAAGATCTTCTCATCTGGTAAAAGTACCTTTTACAGACACTCCTTGTATTTAATATGATTGTTCATTAAATGTACTGTAACACAGAAACAGATAACCACTTTGGTCTTTTGCTTACACAAAGGAAACTGAGACTCCTATTGTACCCTATAGCTTGTGTCTAGATGTAATGATCTTGGTTCGGGGCCTCTCTCAGCTCAATCCTGTATGTATAAAGGATACACCCTCTAGGTGTAGTAATTAAAGAACTTTCAAGTAAACACACTTAAGGTGCCCACACACATAGCGACATTTTACACGATTTGGCAGATTTCGACGAATCGTGACGACGAATCGGGTAAAAAAAGTACACGATGCCGATGCGCGTCCCCGCTAGTCGTATATCGCATCTTCTGATCAGCCGTGCTGTAGGGCAGATTAACCAACCATGAACACGATGGACGCCGATCGTGAGGGTTTTTTTCCACACGATGAATCGTACGATTCATCACACAATGCGGAATTTGACTGACAGAAGCCTGGACACGCCCCATCGCCATCTTGTGCAGCATCGTGTATGGAGCAAGACAGTCGCACTTTGGGAGCCTGCACACTGAAGTTTTGTTTTGGACAAGTTTTGGTGAGTATTGGTACAGTTTAATACAACCACACTGACCACCAATATGTGCTCCCCACTGCCCACCAATGTGTGCCCCCAGGTAATAAATGCATGACCCAGTCACCGCCCGCTGTATTGAGGCGGGCGGTGGCTGGGTCATGCATTAAGCTCCCCCACTGCCCACCAATGTATGCCCCCAGGTAATAAATGCATGACCCAGCCACCGCCCACCGTATTGAGGCAGGTGGTGGCTGGGTCATGCATTAAGCTCCCCCACTGCACACCAATGTATGCCCCCAGGTAATAAATGCATGACCCAGCCACCGCCCGCCGTATTGAGGCGGGCGGTGGCTGGGTCATGCATTAAGCTCCCCCACTGCCCACCAATGTATGCCCCAAGGTAATAAATGCATGACCCAGCCACCGCCCACCGTATTGAGGCGGGCGGTGGCTGGGTCATGCATTAAGCTCCCCCACTGCCCACCAATGTATGCCCCCAGGTAATAAATGCATGACCCAGCCACCGCCCGCCGTAGCTGGGTCATGCATTAAGCTCCCACTGCCCACCAATGTGTGTAATACCTCAAATAAATAAACACGTTTTTTACAAAAAAAACACCATACATTACATTTAAAAACACACATTATTTAAAGCTGGGGGTCTTCTACATTTCGGTCTCCAGCTGTTGTGGAACTACAGATCCCAGGATGACCTGCCACCCACCTTTGAAACTGTTTTTAGGGCATCCTGGGATCTGTAGTTCTACCACAACGACAGGCCCAAAGGTGGAAAACCCATACTGTCAAACAAAGAAAAACATTATATTACCAAGCAATAAACACATAACATTCCTGTAAAAGAAAACATGATTAGAATACCATAACAAATCTTTAAAAACCCGTAAAAAAGAAAATATTAAAACATTAAAAATGTGAACTATAACAACATTACATTTAACAAAGCTATATACACAAATATTTAAATGTCCTTTTTTTCTTTTTTTCCTTATTCATAGATAATGTCCATGGATTCAGAACGTGAATTCATTACAGGATTCATTGAAATCCTGCACTCGAAAGACTGTCTGTGGAAGATCAGTTCTCGGAAGTACCACAATAAGTCGCAGAAGTTGGCCGCACTCGAGGAACTGTTGGTGTATACAAAAATATACATATCTGATGCAGACCTGAAAACTGTACGGCAAAAGATACAAAATCTCAGGACAGTATACATCAAAGAAAAAAAGACGGTGGATGACTCCAAAAAATCAGGAGCGGCTACAGATTAAATATATACTCCTTCGCTGTGGTACTACCAAATGATGTCATTCATCAGTGAACAAGAGCCTCAAAGGGAATCAATCATCTTGATGTCTGAGCATGAGGGAGATGAGGAGGTTGCAGAAGTCTTGGTAAGTAGTGACACAGTTTAAACCAAAATCCTTAATGTTTTTGTTGTTAAATCCCAAATGTCCAATTTAGTCAGTAGTTCACAGATAGTCCTCCTGCCATGGTACAGCACCTGGTCCATTGAAATAGGTCATGTACTCCTCCCTCACTTCTTTGGCACGTGCGTTGGATGTTGTTGTAGTTGTTGGTGCAGACACAGATGTCAAATGTTCAATGTCCTCCAGGACTGGTCCTCGTTAAGTAGATTTTCTTTGCAGAAAGTTGTGCAGCACACAGCACGCCATCACGACCCAGTCTATCTTCTCCACATGTAGATTGATGGTGGTGTGGAAAATGCGGAAGCGGTTGCTCATTATTCCAAATGCATTTTCCACAATGCGCCGTGCCCGGGATAGATGGTAGTTGTATATCCTTTTCTCTCTGGTCAGGCCCCTGTGTGCAAATGGCTTCATCACATGTTCATGTAGTGCAAAAGCCTCGTCTGCAACGAAAACGTAATTTAGGCCGTTCTTTGTCTCGTCCAGTGAGGGCAGGTTGAGGGTTTTGTTGGCGAGTCTCTGGTAGAAAGCCGTCTTTTTGAAGGACCCACCATCCGAAGCACGCCCATTCTTGCCGACATCCACAAACAGAAATTCGTAGTTGGCATTCACCACTGCCATGAGAACGATGCTGAAGAATCCTTTGTAGTTGTAGTAATATGATCCGGTGTTGGCAGGTGGGTTGATGCGGATGTGTTTCCCATCGATGGCTCCTCCGCAGTTAGGGAAATTCCAACGTTGTTCAAAATCTTTCGCGATGCTGGTCCACTCCTCCACGTTGTTAGGAAACTGTAAAATTAGTAAAAAAGATGTTAAAACATGACTATATTATTTTTTATATCTTTTTTTCCTATATAGACTCCCACCCAAGACCCTGATTTAACATCAACACCGGACCTCAGTCTGCTCGCTGGCGACAGTGATCCGGAGAATAGCACACAAGTGGAAAGTCAAGTTCCACCTGGGCCCTCATCTTCTCAACAACCCCAAAAAAAGAAAAAAAAAAGGCCGAAAGGAGAATTTTACAGAACGAGAGGACCATTTTTTACAAAACGCTGCTGCAGAAACCCCCAGATGCAATTGATGATTTCACAGCTCATGTGAACAGCACATTGAGAAATCTGGATGCAGATATCCAACGAAATTTTTTAAGGTTAAACTACGACCTCTTGAGTCGCTGTATGAGCAAAAATATCTCAAATTCGACATACATCTAACAATATTGGATCAGAACCTCCATGTACAACTGCCTGTACCTTCTAAAATCCTTCCTATAAACCTCTAAGGATGACGCTAATTTGCGTACGCAGTCACACCATAAATAAAGACTTAGACATAGAACCTGTGGTTCCAAAGCACAAGTGATATTCAGGTAAAAGTTCAGACAGTTACACGCAATTGATCAAGACACAATTTAGGCGCAAAAGTAAATCTTACAGACCACAAGTACAGTATACGTACGCAGGCGCTTCTGGACCCAGAGATAGGCTTCAGCAAGAGACCCCTCGTCATTCAGCATTCAGCACAAAGACTCCCAAATAGTGTCCGTGCACCCATACTTATACCCCCCCAGTATAAACAAGACAAAAGGTATGTCTGTTGCTGATGTCATTGGTTCTCAGAGGTGAAGCATCTGTTACAGTGCATCTAACAGGCTGGTTTAAACAGACTTTCCCTGCCTCTAACAGCTAGGGGTCTTCCTCCTCACGCCTTCTTCAGCATCCTAACAGTTGAATCTAAATATACATTTTGGTTGCTTGTAGGTTCTGCGGTTCATAACTCGAGAATGCATAATGCGATCTCCTCACCGATAGCACCGGGAAACCGTGGAAAGAGTATGCATCAGAACAACTCCAAGAATGACGCGTTTATCTTGTATAATTCCTTAGTTAACAAATATCTTTATTTCTTAGCATTTAAACTAACTGAACCTTCTTGAATCATACACTTTAAAGCTTATTGAACCTTATGTATGAATATGAAATGCGTGGGTATTCAGGGTTTGGTATAAAGACATATTTAATGTGTGTATGAAAATGCATTTGTCTCTAACTGAGTGAACATTTTAGCAGTGTGGCATGCTGGATTAGATAGTTCTACATGTCCTGTCAGCAGCCCCCCCCCCCACCTTTCCTGTGTTCAAAGGGAAAATACCTCTGTCTGTCTCTTGTGTGAAAATGCAAAATACAAGAGACATTCTAGCCAGACCACCCGTAGTGAGCAAACACTATGCAGGAAACTTATCTACACAAGCCAGTTGTCACCTGGCCACTTGCTTATCAATACTATAAAGCCATTTCTGGAATATATCCTTTATAATACGTAAAGTAATGAAATAGGCTTTAAGTGAATCACCGTAACATATGATAATGGTCACAGATGCATTCATATGATGCTAATGGTATTATCGCCACATGTACTAAAATGTGAGTTTATCTAAAATGGCGCTTAGGCAGCCATTTCACAAAATGGCGTCTTGCGGCCAGTCGCAAGATGGTGTCGCTGCGATTCAATTTTAAACTGAACTTGTCTCAGCCAATTATTCAGCTTCGACAGTCCACACTTTGATAGCAAACAACATGCGATCACAATCAGCTATTAAAATTTAATTTAGACTTACATTTACATATTATTTAGTGTTATTATGGGATGGCACAAGGTGGTTCTTAATCCATCAATAATGTGTCTCTGAGTGGGGACATAAAACTACTATTATACGCACACCGCGGATCTTGGAAGATCATGTGAAAGGTGTGGGAATGCACCAGTCTTATAAAAGCAGTCTTGAAGGGGAATTGAGACTTTACATTGTCTGAGGTGTTCTATAAATAACATTTCAACAATATCTTCTATGCATGTCTAAATATTACACATTTAAATGATGGTACTTCCTAGCTCAGGGTTGTAATGCAGTTCTGTATCTCCCTCGGTATACATATAATTTCTCACCACCTTCATAGTTTCATTCTTTCGTTTTACTCTGTTTTTACATTTTCCACACTTCAACACAATAGGAACACAACGGACGCATATGCCAATTACTATGATGACAATCAGTATAAGGATCAAGAATTTGCCTATGCTGGCGATCACTTCCTGGACCCATTCCCCTAGACTTGAGAACCATTTCACTGGGTTCAGCCATGACACCCATCCTTCTATCTTTTCCCCTGCTTTAGCCACTGATGCGTTATGGTTTTTACGAAATTCCCACTTTAGCTGCAGAATCTCATCCATCTTCTGGTCTATCACCTCCTTAGGGTAGCTGGTATCATTGGTGACATGTGCAATATTTTACTCCAAATTGGGTGACTAACGTTACGCAATACCCTCCAGTAACAGCAGTTAAATAATTCAACACTAGCCGGTGTTGCACTAGTTCTTTCTTGTACGCTTGCAATTCTCTCCCTGTGTACCTGAATGTGTCATCGTACATCTTGGTGATATTATCTATTAATTTAACAAGTTCCTGGATATATCTAAAACTTAATGTACCCTTAGCAATCCTGGTGGGATCCAGGGTGACTAAAACTTGGAAGCCAGTTGTCTCACTGATTAACTGAGCGGCTTTATGCATATCACCAGGTATCATATTTCTCTTGCCTCTGTGTTCATATTGTGTGTGAAGATAGGGTGATGGTGTGTTTTTATTTATACCCAGCATTTCAACATGTGTAAGGGTCATAACTTTTGGAAGTATTTTTCCCAAATAACATAACAATTACAATGCTAAAATTGGTCAGAAACTCCCCTGATTGGCATTGCACTTCTCCTCCTGACTCCACTCCATCAGCTCCGCCATCAGCTCACATCTCCTTTATCGGTCCCCCATCACAGACACTGAGTATCCCCAAACAGATCATCATGACAAAAACTCTGGAAAGAAAAAGAACTAGGATGACCACAGCAGACCACTCCATTGCTGGAAGCACTGATCTACACATTTCTTTAGCTCAGATATCTCACCGTCACCTTTTTAATCCTTCCGGCACAAGCTCGCAATCGACAGGTCCACGTTATCGGCCTTGTCTCTGCCTTGTATCTCCACCGGTTGGTTAACCTCCCTATAGTGAGTGGAATGGACCCACGTATCTTCCCCGGCCACCCTTTGAGGATGCTGTATCGTCAGATACGGACCTTTCCACCGATCAGTCAAACAACCTGAGCTAAAAAAACATTTTGGATCATAACAAATTCTTCCAGATTTGACATCATGACAGGTTGCATTAGACATGTTAGTTAATAACACTCTCAATTTCGGTTATTCTCATTCATCTTCGTGCGACCCTGCACAGTAACCTCATTATCAATTTTTCACATGAGGCTGCCTGTTTGGACAGTATCTCAAAGGGGGGCAAATAGAGGAAAAGACAGTCTGGGATAATCTTAGTGTTGTTACCTATCATCTTACGCATGTTCTTGAAAACGTCACCTGTAAAATAAGTCCCCCTATCATTTAATAATTCTAGGGATATAGTATCTGTATACAGGTTCCTGCAATTAAATTTTGTTATTAATAGCTACTGCTGTAAATAATGCCTGTGCCACTGGGTTGGATAATATTCCGAGTAGATGACCTTAGCCTGGCATGGCTGCCATTTATCCTTAGCAACCTTGTGTCCTGTGAGTGGGAGACAAAGCACAACAGTTTAATATCATTTAAACATGACCTAAAATACAACAATAAATCATCCACATTTTACATTAGAACAGATACATTGGCAGGTTGAAAAGATTGTAAACAGTCATATAAGGCCTGGGAGAAGATACTGGGGCAGGCTTGCCTACCCTCCCGATTTGGCCGGGAGCCTCCTGATTTTCGGGTGCCGCTCCCGGCCCCCCGGAAAGACAGGCAAGCCTCCCGGCAGCCGGCAACCCTCCCGACCACCCCCAAGAATAAACGAAAAAACCCCGCAGCGGGGGGGGCGGTGACGTGATTCGCGTTGAATCGCGTCATCGTGGCCCCGCCCCCTGGTTCACAATGCCAAAAATAATGGCATTGTGAAGAGGGGGCGGGGCTACGATGATGCGATCACGCAGCTCCACCCCCCGGCTCCGCCCCCAAAGGTGACATCAAGGCCGGGCACGCCCCCCGCTGTTAGCTGACAATCAGCTCCATCCCGGAAGGAGGGAACTGATTGTCGACAAGTATGTACTGGGGTTACCTGTGAACCCATGGGAAACTCGTGTTCCTGTGTGGTGTTTTTCACTTTGCAGTACTTACTTATGTGTCGCACTTGGTGACAGTTAAAACATAATTTTGAACAGGGTGGATGAAAAGATTGTTGTGGGATTTGAGCAAGAGGGAAATGTGGTGGGTATGGGTAAGGATAGGGAGGGTAAGAATATTGTGGGGGATATGAGTATGGGACCTGTGGTTGTGTATGATATGTGGGGTAAGGATGTGTTTGCTGTGGTTTAGGATTAGTGAGGACCTGTAACTGTTCAGGTGCAGGTGTGTGTGTGGGTGCAGGTGTGTCGGTTGGCTGTGATGTTACTGTCATTCCTTCCAGAGCTTGTATACTGACAGCCATTAGTTTCTCGCTCTGGGCTTCTCTCTTTTTGGAGATGTTTTTATCATGTTCTATGGCAGACTCTATGAGGTTATCTATTGTAAGTCCCCTCCAGCCAGGTTGTGAGGTCTGAACCCGAATCTTTAAATCGTCTTTCAGACCGTCCATGAGTACCGTGACCAGGGCCGCAACTAGGGGGGGGCTGGAGGTGCACGTGCACCGGGTGAGCCGCTGTACCTAGTGCCAGTGACCTCCAGCCCGGCGCTGCAGAGAGGCTCCAAGCCGGACGTCCGCTGGTAATATTTATTACCAGCGGGCGCCCGGCTCCTTCTCTGCAGCGACGCGGTGTAGCCGGAGCCGGAGGCTGGAGTTCTCTCCCGAACTCCAGCTTCCGGCTCTCCCCACGGGCACTATGGGGGAGACGTCATGACATCTCCCCCATAGTTCCAAGGAGCAGCCGGCGGACTGGACGCGACGCTGGATGCAGGAGCGGGGTTCAAGGTAAGTATTTTTTTTTTTTAATAAGCTGCACTACAGGGGCATTATTATGGGGGCAGGGGCATTACCACAGGGGCATTACTATGGGGGCATAGGCAATAAGGGGCATTAATAATGGGGCATGAGCACTACCGGGGCATTACTATTGGGGCATGGGCACTACAGGGGCATTACCACAGGGGCATTACTGTGGGGGCATGAGCACTACAGGGGCATTACTGTAAGGGCACTACAGGGATATTACTATGGGGGCATGTGCAATACAGGGGCATTACTATGAGAGCATGGGCACTACAGGGGCATTACTATGAAAGCATGGGCACTACAGGGGCATTAATATGGGAGCATGGGCACTACAGGGGCATTACTGTATGGTGGGCACTACAGGGGCATTACTACATTACTATGGGGGTATTAACATATGGGCATTACTATGGGGGCATTACAATATGGGCACTACTGCAGGGGGAATTACATGGGGGGCGCCAAATTACTGTCTTGCCCCTGGTGACAAAAATCCTAGTTTCGGCCCTGCCGTGACTATCATTCCCCTGTGGTGAGTGCTATCTTTAATATCTTCTATCCCAGTGTACTGGGTGATAGCCTGCAGAGCCCGATCACAGTAATCTTCTGCAGTCTCACTCTCTTTCTGTTTGATTGTGAAGATTTTGTTCCAGTTAACTACTACTGGAAAATATACACCCAATTGAGTTACAATGCGGGAAATGTTACCTTGGTTTACTTGGTCTGTTAAGGGAACGTCACCATCCAATACACAGTCCGTGATAAATTTTGTCACGTCGGTATTGCGTGGTAGACAGGCCCTTAACACCACACGCCAATCTTTATTAGTGGGCTCATGAGAACTACCCAAATTTCACAAAGATCTTTGACATTTGGCTAGTTCCTTTTTGGGATTGGGGAAATCATTTATGATGGAATTTAGTTCTGCTCTTGTCCATGGACAATGCATTACTACTTCCCTCGTGGGCACTACACCGTTTGCATCCGCATTTCCATTCGGAACAGTTATTGTCCGAATGGGATGCAGACCGGCAGCGTTGCTACCTCTGATCTGGTTACCTGGCTGGGGGTTTAATCCGCTGCTGCTACGTATGGTATTAACAACTTCCTCTATGGGTGCAGAGTGTGTTAACACTTCCCTTGCTGTTACCGATGGAGATGGCGGCACCACCCGTGATTGTGGTGATGCAGCATCTATCATTTGTACAGCATGGGAAATGGCAGACATTACAATAGGCTCATCATCCGTATCATGAACATTTTCTTTATAATTGTTTAAGAGAGGGTACAAGTTGCTTGTTACATTTTTATGGGTATTTTTGGTAACTGTACTTACATCTCCATCCACATAGGGTGGGGGAGGTGCGCGTGAACTGCTGGCAATATTCTCCACGACGCTACCTTGCCGCACGTGCGCGCCAATTTGCGGCTCGCCCGTATTGCAACTCAGCGCCGCAGATGTATTTTCTGGCAATACGCTCGCAACGCTGGTTTGCGTCGTTTGCACATTTTTAAGCCAAGCATCCCCTTCATGCTGCCATAGTTTTAAACATTCAAAATACTTAATCTTTTCTTTTCGCACCATACTGATGTGATCCCGGACATTGTCTAACACACTTTTGTCAAAACTACCAATTCTGGGAAACGGTCTAACACTCTTCCTCGTCATATTAAACCATAAATCACAATACCTTATTGCATAAGTACCTTACTTAGTATGCATGATACGACGGGATGATCCGATCGGCGCCTCCATTAGCAGCACGAAATTTCTAGATGCGCCCGCTCATCTACGGACGAAATTTCTAGATGCGCCCGCTCACCTATGGATGAAATTTCTAGATGCGCCCGCTCACCTATTATCTCTCAGCTCACTATCACACCTAGTGCGGCTCAACTACAATGCTCAACTATTATTGAACACTGCAGTCACACTGAGAGCCGGTCCCTAACAAAAATAACAAACCTTACACCTGCTCTGTGTACTGAACGGTAAGCTGCTTACCGAGCGGCTAGGCTAACCCTTGCACCTAGCCCTTAAGGATCATACGATACCCTTAACTGTCCAACACATACTCACTGTTACACACTTTTTCCTGCGCAGAAAAATACACGTTAACCCAGATATTGAAAATAAAAAATACTAAAAAAAATTAAAATGTAAACCTCAATGGCTTTGTTCAAACCCGTGGCAGCACAACCGGAAGTACGTATACGCTATTGTGCGCCCAGCCACATACACATTAATGCGACTACCACACAACCGTATAATGATTTTTTTAACTGCGTACGCAAAAATGCATCTGAGCCACATACTCAATACTGCGGCACCCCTCTAAACGTAAGGTTCTATCAACAGAGGAAACAAAAACTTTTTTTTCCTCTCTTGTCCCTGGATTCTGATTAGCGCTTCTTCTACACAATAAACGGCAGTACGCTCTCAGCAACACTGTGGTAATGAAAGACTAATGCGCCTCCACCCTTTTGCTGAGAAAGAACTGACCGAGTGTTACAGTGTATCAGATAACGTGATAAACCTATGAGCCCCCATTTAACAATATTGGATCAGAACCTCTATGTACCCCTGCCTGTACCTTCTAAAATCCTTCCTATAAACCTCTAAGGATGACGCTAATTTGCGTACGCAGTCACACCATAAATAAACACTTAGACATAGAACCTGTGGTTCCAAAGCACAAGTGATATTCAGGTAAAAGTTCAGACAGTTACACGCAATTGATCAAGACACAATTTAGGCGCAAAAGTAAATCATACAGACCACAAGTACAGTATACGTACGCAGGCGCTTCTGGACCCAGAGATAGGCTTCAGCAAGAGACCCCTCGTCATTCAGCATTCAGCACAAAGACTCCCAAATAGTGTTCGTGCACCCATACTTATACCCCCCCAGTATAAACAAGACAAAAGGTATGTCTGTTGCTGATGTCATTGGTTCTCAGAGGTGAAGCATCTGTTACAGTGCATCTAACAGGCTGGTTTAAACAGACTTTCCCTGCCTCTAACAGCTAGGGGTCTTCCTCCTCACGCCTTCTTCAGCATCCTAACAGTTGAATCTAAAATATACATTTTGGTTGCTTGTAGGTTCTGCGGTTCATAACTCGAGAATGCATAATGCAATCTCCTCACCGATAGCACCGGGAAACTGTGGAAAGAGTATGCATCAGAACAACTCCAAGAATGACGTGTTTATCTTGTATAATTCCTTAGTTAACAAATATCTTTATTTCTTAGCATTTAAACTAACTGAACCTTCTTGAATCATACACTTTAAAGCTTATTGAACCTTATGTATGAATATGAAATGTGTGGGTATTCAGGGTTTGGTATAAAGACATATTTAATGTGTGTATGAAAATGCATTTGTCTCTAACTGAGTGAACATTTTAGCAGTGTGGCATGCTTGGTTAGATAGTTCTACATGTCCTGTCAGCAGCCCCCCCCCACCTTTCCTGTGTTCAAAGGGAAAATACCTCTGTCGGTCTCTTGTGTGAAAATGCAAACTACAAGAGACATTCTAGCCAGACCACCCATAGTGAGCAACACTATGCAGGAAACTTATCTACACAAGCCAGTTGTCACCTGGCCACTTGCTTATCAATACTATAAAGCCATTTCTGGAATATATCCTTTATAATACGTAAAGTAATGAAATAGGCTTTAAGTGAATCACCGTAACATATGATAATGGTCACAGATGCATTCATATGATGCTAATGGTATTATCGCCACATGTACTAAAATGTGAGTTTATCTAAAATGGCGCTTAGGCAGCCATTTCACAAAATGGCGTCTTGCGGCCAGTCGCAAGATGGTGTCGCTGCGATTCAATTTTAAACTGAACTTGTCTCAGCCAATTATTCAGCTTCGACACATTGCAGATCCAATGCTATTTTCCCCTGCCCCAAATAGGTATGTCTGCCCCCCCTGCCCAGTTAGATATTACTCCCCCACCAAGCACCCCAAGCACCAGCACCACCTTGTATAATGCTCTGCTGAATGCAGCAGATGAGTCGCCCCAATATACAGAGATGTAAATTTTTTCTTGATTGTAATATCACCAAATTTTATGAATTCCAATAGGTGCTTGCTGCATGGGATAGGGTGGTGATGACGCCATTTGGACAAGGTCACTACGCACATGGCACAAGTACACATTGCTGGAAGCCGGGGCCACAATGTGTACTTGTGCCATGTGTGCATTGGCCTGTTCAAACTGGCGTCTGACCCACCCTATCACATACAGCCGGCTACCTATTGGGATTCATAAAATTTGGTGATATTTAATTTGGTTGTTTTTTTGTCTTGCTTTTAATGTCACCAAATTATATGAATTCCAATAGGTGCTTGCTGCATGGGATAGGGTGGTGATGACGCCATTTGAACAAGGTCACTACGCACATGGCACAAATACACATTGCTGGAAGCCGGGGCCACAATGTGTACTTGTGCCATGTGTGTATGCCTGTTCAAACAGGCGTCTGACCCACCCTATCACATACAGCCGGCTACCTATTGGGATTCATAAAATTTGGCGATAATGTTCTTTTGTAAAGTTGTAATAAAAAAAGTATTTTGCACACAGTTTAGTGCACACTTTCAGTTGCCTGCAGGTCAGTGCACATTGTACTTAATGAAGGCTATTTTTTTCTTCGTTTTAGAAAAAAAAAATAATAATTCTTTACACAAGAAACCAATGTGTGGTGTTTTTTTTTAACTTACCTTGCAATACTGGTACTGTAGCACTTTTACGATGGCTTTGCAGGTCTCCGGAATGATGACGCCCAAGGACTGAGGTGAGATGAGTGTCCCAAACTTCAGGTCTTCCAGTGACCTTCCTGTAGCTAGGTACCTTAGGGTAGCCACCAGTCTGTCTTCAGCAGGGATTGCCCTCCGCCACCTTGTGTCCTGTCTCTTGATGTGGGGGGTCACCAGATGCAGCAATTCTTGGAAGCTGGCGTCATCCATGCGCAGGTAGTTCCGATAGTCCTCCGGGTTGTTCTGCTTGATCTCTATCAGCAGGGACATGTGAGAGCGGGTAACCCTTTGTAGCAGCCACTCCTTGGTCCAGCATGCTCTCGTCCTTCTTCGCTGGGCCCTCTTCCTAATCTCCCGGACCCCGGCTTCAGCGACCAACACTCTATACCGATAGGGATGCATCAGTACAGAATTCAGGAACAGGATAGAATGCAGGTAGGTAGCACACACTTGCAGGTAGAATAAACTTTGTATAAGGCAAGCCAAATACAAAGAGCACAGTAGCAATGTACAGGATTCAGCAGGAATACACCTAGCCTCATCTAGTAGCAGAGCAGAATGTACACAGAGTTTAGGGTGCCTGCTTTTTTTATACTCCCAAGCTAGACCCTCCCATTGTTATGGCTATTTAAATTTCCCTCCAATAGTCAAGAGCCTGTTTTATTTTTTTTTTCAACTCACGATTTGTTATGGCCAATCTCACGATGCGTACGATCCGATATATCGTCAGATCGTAAGACAGATTGGGTGTCTTTTTTCCAAAATCGTGATCACGACGGCAAGGGAGCTCCCGTGAAAGTTCATGAGGAAATTGGCCATAAAATCGTATCGTGAGCACATCGGTATATGTGTGGGCACCTTTACACTAAAAAAACATGAAGGTGGATTTGATCCAGATGTGAATAAGATATCAGGGGTGAAATTTACTAAGCAGAGGGTTTGATGTTATTAATACCCCCCCCCAGAAACCACTGCAGATTGACTGTGGTTTTAATGTCTTAACTGCTAGCATTTACTAAAGGGCAGTTTTGATGTCTAAAGTAAACATAATTTGGCATCTATCCAGGGGCAAGCACAGGATTTTTAAGGTGGGGGTGGGGGGTTATATATATTGTGGTAAGAGGGGTTATCTCTCACCTGAATTGTCCACATTCTGGTGGAATCAGCTCCCTCCAAGGAGAGGAAAAGAAGACCGGCACATTCTGCAGCTGCAATACAAGTTGGAATTCTGGGTTTTCTGGGCTGCACAGCTCAAACTGGAAATATAGAATTCCGGGTTTTTTAGGTGAGCCAGCAGGAAGTCAGCAGCACAGGAAGGGTTTAAAGCTTTCACACACCTGTTGCTCATTGCTCCTGATGCTGGACAAGTTTGCCAGGCGATATGCCAGGGGTGGTGGTTAGTATTTAGGGTGTCAGGACCTGGAAGGTCCACAGATATTGCAACTGTTGACTGTTAAGCACAAGGAGTGCTGAGACATTTACTTTTATGTTTATTTGCTCACTTTCTGTTATGTCCCTGTGTGTATCAAAGCCTATGCTTACATATGCTAAGGTGCATGTTTGCTGCCATTATTAAACGCCACCACTTTACTAAGTACCTGCCTGTCTGGAATTCTAATTTCTATACTCTGTGTTACTATATATATATATATATATATATATATATACATACACAGTATATATATATATATATATATATATATATACACATACAGGGCCGGCCCAAGCCTAATTTTTTTTTGTAAGCAAATTAAGATTGTGGTGCCCCTTTGTGGAATAAACTATATTATATACATATAAAGTTAAAGCACTATGGGCCTATGTATTAATAATCGTGGCACCCAGCGTCTGGTGATGTCTATGCGTTCCAGGCTTCAGGCTGTAATTGCCTGCAAAGGATTTGCAACAAAGTATTAAAAAGTGAAAGTTAGATTTAGGATTGTTTAGTTTGTCCCATTACTTTTGGCCCCTTAAAAAGTGGGAACCACATATAGAAACCGTTGTAATTCCTACACCGTTCACCTGATTTGGATGTAATTACCCTCAAATTAAACCGGAAAATCTGCAGTTAAAGCACATCTTGTTTGTTTAATTTGAAAGCCATTGTGGTGGTGACTAGAGGCCAAAATATGAAATTTCTGTCAATGTCCCCATATTTATGCACCTGACTGTATATATATATATAGTGTATATACAGTATACATAAATGCACATATATTTTATGCACACACATGCATACATACATACATATATACACACACATGTCACACATACATTACGCTCACATATTTCACACATACAACACACAAACACACACGCTCTCTCTCTTTCTCTTATCTTGTAGCAGCTGCAGGCAGCAGATGGGGACGGAACTGGGCACCATGTAACTAGGCCCTTCCCCCTAGCGGCAAAATGCCGCAATTTGCAGGTCAATCACAACCACTTACAGTGACACGCCTGCTACATGTCTGCTACACTCCCATAATACTCTATATGTCCATGCGTCTTTTTAGCCACCCCCTTATTACCTCCCAGTCACCGAACAGGAACGCCTCTTACACATTTGCTACTGTGCATCCAAATCTGTTGTCCGACTCTGTAGGTGCAAAATTGGGACACATGTAGTGTGACTCTGATGCATACGCAGAAGAAAATACATTGGCCATTTGTGTGAGTATTGGCATAGCGTGTGACTCTGAATCCAGCCCTGTGACTTGTGTGTGTGAGTGTGGTGTGATTGTATGTTTGTGTTTTATCTTTTGGTGTTTTAAATTTCTGTTTGTGTATTTCTGTAAAGTCCGGTCATGTCTGGCACCATAATCCTCCATAGTTCTATCAATTCAACTTGCCTGTCGAAATCAATTCATATATCTGCTGTTTCAGCAAATACACCTGTCTGAGCCTAGTCAATTTTTTGGGCGGGTTCACCAGCAGTTTTATTATGGTTTTACAAGCCACCGCTTGTTAATTCCAGTCTATTCTATTCTTTGCATAGCCTAAAACATCAATGATGCTTCAATATTTAGTCCTGTTTGTTGTTTCTCAGAGGTTTTGTGGTGTTTTCAGTCTTAGTAAATACTGTAGCTGGTTTGCAAAACTGCCACAAAACCAAAACCGCCACTTAGAAAATGTAGCCTTAGGATGTTCTTTTTTTCTCCCATTAGTAATTTTGCCCCAGCAATTATTCCATATAACTGTTTGTTCATCTTTTTTGTGTTTGCTAAAGTGATTTATTAGCTGCAGTAATATTGGGTGCTCCCTTCTAATCACCACTTTATACTGTATATTCTTTATATAATCTTGGGAATTTAGGACCTCATTCAGAGTCGGTCGTAGCGGCCGCACGAACGTAAGGGAAAAGGGGCCGGATATGCAAATGATGCCCTCGCAAGTTGCGTCCTTAAGATTGGATCGTTAGCTGGCCGACCAAGGGGAGGATGCGGCCGTAAGACAAAAAATACGCCCCCTACTCGTACGCATTACACGTCATGTCCGGGCATATAAGGATTAATCGAGACCATCGGGAACCATCGGAACTGGTCGTAGAGCTTAAGGCTGACCATACCCTCTCTTAAGCACTACGATCAGGTCAGTGTAAATACCACCCATGTCACGTGTGCCATGACACTACTTTGTTAATTATGCACTCCCATAAAACGCCGTTCACATAATTAGGCACGCCTGCGTTCGGATCTCCACTCCAAGCACCTTCCCCTGTTACCACCCACAAACGCCTCAATCTGTCACTCAAACTACCGACCTGGCTGTGTTCAAGGAGAGAGAAATTTCTGATCATAGCAGCTAGCAGCTAGTTTGCGCACGCGCATTGCAAACTTTACGCATGCACAGTTTAGCGAACATCGGTGGCGTACGACCGTTCGGCCGCTACGACCGACTCTGAATGAGGTCCTTAGTCTTTATCCCCACCACACTGCATTTAATACAGTGTATTCCTTTTATGAGCAGTTAGGGTTATTTAATGACAACCTTGATGCATCAATTTCTCAGAAAATAACCTCCGTTCCTTCAGACAAGAGTGCATACTTGTTGTAGACTATTGTGCTTACATACTGATTCCATGCTGAGTTCAGCCGATGATCCACTAAATGTAGTTGGAATGAGCCAGCACTTAATATTCCATTTTCAATGTGTATATACAGGCAGCAGGTTAAAGATTTTCTGTTACAGTCAGCTCCTGATAGTTTGGAAACTTTACTGAAGTTAGCTATCAAAATGTATAGACACATTAAAGAGAATTGAGTATGATTCTTACTCCATTACATCCATAGAACCTATGCAGATTGGGGCTTTCTGGTTGTAGGTTGAGGAATAACAGAGACAAAGATCTCTAGGCCTCTTTCTGTACTGTATAAATAAGAGTCTTTATACATTTCCCTGCATTAAGTCTTGAAACATCAGGGCCTATGTGTATAGATGGTAGTACATCTATGTCCATAGGTATCTTACACATAGAACACATTGTTAGTGCCTATCAAGTTAGTTCTTGGGGAATTATCTGTTCATAATCTTGAATGATAATGGCTCAGTAGGAAAGGTTTTTCCAACCTGTTGGCTATTACATGCATTAATAGTGCACAATATGACAATATAATTTGTGCCTTGTAAAAAATCTGGAGATAAGTTGTCTCTGCATCAAGACTTTGGCTGTACCATTAATCTTATGCTATGTGCAAAATTACCTTAGGGGTCTATTTACTAAGCAGTGTTAGGAGACACAGTGAAAAGAGATAAGTCTGTGATAAGGTGCCAGCCAATCAGCTCCCAACTGTCATTTTTCAAACACAGCCTGTGAGAGGACAGTTGGGAGCTGATTGGCTGGCACCTTATCACTTTTTTATCACTTTTCACTTTGTCTCCTAACACTGCTTAGTAAATAGACCCTTAGTCCCAGGCCATGGAAACATATCAAGAGAATTGATCAAAATGGTTCATTGACCATCCACTTCTCAAGTTGGATCTGGAATCTTATATGTGGCAAAAAATGTGGAATTGCACCATTGTATTGAATACCATGGGAGCAGGCTTAACACATTCACTGATTTTGATGATAAAACCCTTGATGGGAAGTTGCATTCTGTTATAAATTTACTATGTGTGGATTTCCTAAAAAGACTGTAAGGACAATCCCTTTTAGAAGTCGGAGTTATTAGTGCAACACACACTTCTCCTGTATATTAACAAAATCACTATTAAGAAAAAATACACACTTCTATTAATCTCAGACCTCTTTGATCAAATTCAGGTAGCCACAATATTTTCTAAAATCAACCTCATAGGGGCTATATAATTTCATCAGTATCAAAGAGGTGATAAATGGAAAACAGAATGTAACACCTGCACTAGGCAATGATGCCCTTTAGTCTATGAAATGCTACAGCTGTCTTTCAAGATAATGTGAATTGAACTTCCATAAAATATTTGTGCAAATTCATAGTGGTTACTTGGATGACATCTTCATCTTTCATTCCTCTCTTGAGCAACACTGTTGTCAGGTTAAAATGATACTGAAACCATAAGGAAATATCAGTTATATGCTATAGCTATACAGTACCTGGGAAATGTGAATTTAAAGTAGATAACATAGTTTGGCCAGATACAAAGTTACATATTTCTTTTGCTTTGTTCCCAATTCAGAACCAGCCCCAAGATGGTTATTCTGGGTTAAATTATTAGTTATTTAGCTAACTTCTCCCCATTTTGCTGTGTGTATGGGTATCACCCAAAATATTGTTCATTTTCTCAGATTCAGCCTTCAAAAATTCCAGAGATGAGTCCTCACAAAGACTGAGAACAGTTTGGGTAACAGTGCACTAATCTTTGAACCAATCTATCTTATTTTAAGAATCTGCGCTCTGAGTGATGGCACCGCTCGCACACCCCATGTTATGGTCCTGGTTGCTAATGGTCTATAAAGCTGTCTGTTATAGTGTTAGCTTGCTAAGACAATGAGCTGTGTATTAGTTGCAGTCAGTTTGTCGCTTAACCCTGCTTGTTTTGGGTTTCTTGCTTACTGCCCACCCTGACAATCAAGGATATAGTTTGAACTTTGTGGGCCCCATAGCATCATTTTGAAGGGGACCTAATACTTCTAGTACTCATCTCTCCACAGTGGTTGTTAATTTTATGTCCCATAGTAATTCCATATTTCATTTTATGCCCCATTGTAGTGCCCTAGATCAGTTTATGATCAATAGTTGTGCCCTACTTCACATTATGCCACTGTGAAGCCTTGGGATTTTGCTTCTGCGGGGGAACACCAACCAAAAAGGGTATAGCTGACAGGTGGAAGTTTGGTAATGTGCAATGCGGTACAATACAGTACACATAACGTGCAATAAGGTACACGGAGGTGTTCGTACTGTGAAAGCAGTGAGTAGCATGCATTGAGAGTCATGCATGTGTTGTCACTGTGGGAATAGTGTGTAGCATGCAAAGAGATACATAGAGTACTGTAGATGCAATAACCCTGAAGTTCAAAACTAGACAGTGAGTGTATCAGAGTACACACATCTACATAGATCATAAATGCAAACAGGTGAAATTGGCACAACCAAATACACTAGCGCAGATTCTAACTATCCCACAGGACTTCACCACGGATATCGCAAGAGTATATAGACTTTACTCAGTGAGGATCCAGGTTACGGCCCAGTGTAGTTGGTTCCCAAGGTGAAAGCAACAGAGTAGTTAGCTGGTATGATAACATGTGGAAACGGATGTGCTACTGGCGTGGAGACTGTATACCATAGTAAAAACAACACTGGAAGCAAACTATACTGAAAAGTATAGTTCTGAAGCAGGAGCATCTATGAAAACACAATTGATACTCAGGCAATGGAGAAATGCACTGAGCAGGCTTTTGTAGTGGTTGGCTGATACGTGATTCCCTGCATGAGCCATCAGTGCTGGAAGTTAGTAGTAACACTTGAGAGAAGTCATCTCTAGCCAGTTCAGGATTTTGTTTGGGAAGGCCGGCAATTAGTGACCTGCTGAGTGTTTGAAAGCAGGTAAGTCATGTTCATGACTGCTGGTAATGAGAGCCACATTGTAGTGCTCCCAATTCACATCAGGTGATAGTGCCACATTTCAAATTATGCCACACAGTGCTGCTGTTCATATCATGTCACAGTGGCCCCAGTTCATATGTCACTGTGCTGTTATCTATTATCATACAATGGGTAACAATTTAATGAAAACAAAATGGAAAATCTCGCATGGGTTGCATGACTAACCATATCAATATAGGTTTCATAATAATAGTGGACATCACATATATCAAAATAAATTACATGCCACTGTCTGACATAACAATAACTTCACAATTGATTAAATTAAATTAACACTATTAATACTATTAACATGGGTGGTATCATTAATGACATCACAATGGGTAATACCACCAGTTACATCTCATTGCACTTGGGGACATCAAAATCATACCTGCAATGATATATCAAAAGAACAGCATCACAACTAGTGACATTGCAATGGGTATGCTGCTAATGCATTAGTCCAATTCTGAATCAGGTCCATTGTGCTTAAGTCATACTGTGAATGACTGAGGGCCTGATTCAGCATGGATCGCAATTACAACAGCATACACAGATAGGCCGACGGTGTGTACTGTGCATACGTAAGCACCACAGTGCGCGTGCGCAGGTTAGCATTGTGATCGCACTGCGATCGCACACGTAGATAGAAAGCGTGAGTGATGGGAGGTCAGCATTCTGGGGTGTAATGGGGGAGTAGTCGGAGAAACACAAGCGTGCCTGTCCGTTTGAACGCCGATACATGTGCTTGCATAAATTACAGGTCAGACCTGCTGTAATTCTGCATGAGGGTCCGATGTTACCAATATATATGCAGGACTGCAAGGTCTTAAGGGGCCTATCCATTAGGCGACCTGAAAACTGTACGACTAGCGTTCAGTCCTTCAGGTCGCCGGGTGCGGTGCCTGCACTGAACGGCATTCACTGAGCGTTGTTCAGTGCAGGAGACACTGTCGGCGTCGGCAAGGACCCAGCGTACACGCGCATCGCTGGTCCTTGCCGGCTATCCATTAGACAACTTTCTGAACGTTCCAACCAAAACCTCCTGGTTTTGGTGGGATCGTTCAAAAAGTCGTCTAATGGATAGGCCCCTTTACGGAGGTGAGAAAGCGGTAGTGGGCATCTCTATGCTGGCTGTGGGGTAGAAGCAGAACTGCGCGCATAATCACAGCTGCGATCGCAATAGCTATCCATGCTTAATCAGGCCCTGAGTCACTTTATATAAAGTCATCCCATTGATTAAGGAAACACCACTTCCTTATTACATCAAAAACAGATCCTAATGTGAACCGTCAATTGCATATTAAAATGAAAAACAGATCCTAATGTGAACCATCATTTGCATATTAAAATGAAAAACAGATCCAAATGTGAACCATCATTTGCATATTAAAATGAAAAACAGATCCTAATGTGAACCATCATTTGCATATTAAAATAAAAAACAGATCCTAATGTGAACCATCATTTGCATATTACAATAAAAAACAGATCCTAATGTGAACCATCATTTGCATATTAAAATAAAAAACAGATCCTAATGTGAACCGTCAATTGCATATTAAAATGAAAAACAGATCCTAATGTGAACCATCATTTGCATATTAAAATAAAAAACAGATCCTAATGTGAACCATCATTTGCATATTAAAATGAAAAACAGATCCTAATGTGAACCATCATTTGCATATTAAAATAAAAAACAGATCCTAATGTGAACCGTCAATTGCATATTAAAATGAAAAACAGATCCTAATGTGAACCATCATTTGCATATTAAAATGAAAAACAGATCCTAATGTGAACCATCATTTGCATATTAAAATAAAAAACAGATCCTAATGTGAACCATCATTTGCATATTAAAATAAAAAACAGATCCTAATGTGAACCATCATTTGCATATTAAAATAAAAAACAGATCCTAATGTGAACCATCATTTGCATATTAAAATAAAAAACAGATCCTAATGTGAACCATCATTTGCATATTAAAATGAAGCTAAAGGTTCAGTTTTATTTGAGCTGCTGGAAGTAAAGCACATTCATTTTCTAAAATCCTTTAGCCAAACCCACATCTTGGTTTTAGTACAGGAATATTAATTTTCTTTTGTAGACTAGCAAAATACAAATGACATGAATAATTTGGTATTGCTGTGCTGAAATACCATTTAGAATAAGGGTTCCCATAGAAAGTCATAGGCATATTTTTCCTGCTGAATGTACAGTAGTAGAAGGTATAGAATATTTATATTTATTTTATTTTTATAGTAAAAGTGTATATACTGTGTCTTTTACCATATAATACACGCACTATACCATGTGTTTTGCATAATACTAGCCCGTACTATAGCCAGAAATTATTAACTACCTGGGCAGAGTTCAACAGCCAAATGATAAGATACAGCATTAGATAAAGGGGTTAGGGGGTGGCTGATACCTTTGGTAGCTTTGTTATTCTTTATTCATACCAGTGGAGAGTACTGCAAGGTAGGTAGTTACCAACCTTTGGTACTATCAATGCAGTTTCAGACTCCTACAGAAAAGTGACATCTGCAATACGTTGCGAGTTGCGATAACTTGCCCTTTCAAAGTAAAGTCTTTACCATAGGGGCTTATTAACACATTCTGGCCCTCATTCAGAGGCGGTCGCCAGGGCGCGATCGATTGCATCATAAAAGAGCGAGAAAATGCATATCAAGCGCAAAATCGCAGCGCACATCATAGGCGAGGAAACTCCCATCACGATGAAAACACACCTCCTGAGTCTCGTAAAGGGGTGAGCGAGGACTACAGTCACAGAAATTTGTCAGTCGCTGGCGCCAAGCTATGTGACCATCGTGGTTTTTTGGCAGAGTCAAGTTTTCACATCTGCACTTTCGATGGTTCTTTTTCGATGCCGATGCAAGCAGCGTGCAATCACTTTGTTTTTTTTTTGTCTATTCTTCTAATGTAAATTTTGCATGTGTTTTCTGATGTTTGGTTTAAGAAATCTGGCTTTGGGCTTTATTAATAATAAAAAAAAAAAGAGCATGCTGGGATGTGCAGTACCACAAACCTAAAAATATATAAAAAAACATCTACAAAAACATGTATTTAGCATTTGAACCAAAAAAAGGGAATTATGATTATTAAATGTATTTTAAATGGTTTTGCAAACAAATGTAATATAAATATCACATACCGAGACCAACCAAATTTAATGTCCTTTTAAAAAGAAAAAAAATCCAATTTTCGCAACCAGTTTGCTAATATACATTGCAATGACAAACACCTGTTACTTTGTTAATTGACTCCAGACATCGGCAGAGGCAGAAACCTTAGCCTGCAGTCGCAGTGCTTGAGATAGACCCTGGGCTAACTCAAGCACTACGAGAAGTAGCATCTTAAAGGCTGCGTTATGGCGTGTGCGATGACCCGCTCAATAATTTATGCACGCTTTTAAATCTCCATTTTTACGACAGACACGCCTGCATTCGCAGCGCCACGCCTCCGTTCACAAGCACCTTCCCCTGTTACCACCCACAAACGGAACTATCTGTCAATCAGAGCTATGACCAAGTAGTGACTGACGACAGAATCCATATAGCTCGCAAGAACTGGCTTGCACACGCGCAATGCAGACTACACGCATGCGCACATGACAAAAAATCGCTTGTTGCGATCGATCGTGCCCTAGCGACTGCCTCTGAATGAGGTCCTCTATCCTTTAGGAACCCTGAAACCACTTAAAAAAGATAAACAATTTCATTCGGAGAAACTGAAAATCACTGTAATTTCAATTTGAAATTTTTGGCATTTACAGACATCACAGCATGGTTGAATTATCCAGAAGGCAACAAAGGCAGCCACCTAGGGCCCTGTGAGCTATAGGATCCCCATCAGCCACCCAAATGACAAAACTTTTTGTTTTACTTATTAAGAGAAAAGCCTGGTATGCAGGAGCAGGGCAAAGGTGCTTGCTGAGAGAGTTCTGATAGGCCTTCATTTCATCAAGGGTTACTGGCATGCCACAAGCCCAACAGTCCGGCTCAAACTAACAGTGTAGTAGGGATGACCATCATTTATCAGTGGTTAACAATCATCCATTGTTAGCCACTAATGATTTTGCAATTGATGGCGAAGATTTGATGGTTCTACGCCATTGATGGGTAAGAAGCCACTGATGTTTTTCTTTCAAGCGCAGGGAAACAGATCTTAGCTTCACCCCCCAATGGTTCTCAATTCCACCCAACACAATCCCGACCCCTTCTGTAATTGGCCCCTTGGCTAGCACTGCCCCCATTCATTCCTGACCCCTTCCCTGATTGACCTATCAGCCACAGCAGGAATGCCCATTGATGGGCGAAGCTTCCTTCACAGCACTCTCTGTACTCTCAGTAAATCACAAGGGTCATAGGCAGGGGTGTAACTAGTCATTTGTTGATCACACAGCAACATTTATAAGGGCCCCATGTACTACCCAATGACAAAAAATACTTGCAATGAAACATGGGAAAGACAAATAAGATGGGCCCCTGCACCTATGGTAGTTACGCCTTTGGTCACAGGAACATGTGCTACGCTCCTCCAATCAGGGCTAAGCACAGTCTTCTCTGAACACTCCTGCTCAGCAGTATGGGATAAAGGCTGAGAGAATACAGACAGACAGTGTGCTGTGCAGGAAGTCTGACACTAATGGTGGGTACACATACAGTATGGCCATATGTGTAAAAATAAAACCATTAGTATAAAATAGTTCAATTGTCACTAGAAAAATTAAGATTAATGGGGTAACTGGGTTATATATGGACTCCAGAGTGGAGTGAGTCTTTCCAAGCCATTGGTATTACCAAGTCTGATGGAAGCAAAGGTTCCTTCCTAAATGGTATGAAGTGGCATGGTGTAAATATCTGGATTAACGGTGGCCTCTTCACTGTAGCCTGTGCAGAGCCGTCCAGAAGTAGGTTGAAAGTGCTGGATGAGGACGGGGTGAGTCTCTCCAAATGTTGGTATTACCAAGTCTGATTCCCTTTTTAAGTGGACTCCTTTTCTCAAGGTTAGTAATAATAATGGCTACCACCTTTTTAAGAGGTGAGATTGTATGGGGGTGGAGCTAACTCTCCTCTCTGTTTGGCAGTTGCTCATCTAGTAATTTTGCTCATTTTACCTCTGGCTGTGTGCTGAGAGCTCCTCCCGTTTTATCAGTTTATTACCAGGGCCGTAACTAGAGGTGTGCGATCAGACAGAGCACAGGGCTCTGTGGATGTTACCGTTGCTCACAAAAGGCCCTTGCTTCTGGCTAGCAGGATGCCTGGAATGGCACCCTGCAGCCAGCATCGCCTTTGGACACTACAGGCAGGTACCCTATGCGTGACATCATGCGCAAAGGGGGTATAGCCACCTCAGGGTGCTCAGATTGTAAGCTTGCGAGCAGGGCCTTCCTACCTATATATCTGTCTCTTATTACCCAGTTTTGTTCTATAAATGTTTCCAATTCTAAAGCACAATGGAATATGCTGCGCTATATAAGAAACTGTTAATAAATAAATGAATATCCCTTGTTATGGCTCTGCTCATTACATACTGCAAGGGCTAGATTTCACAGACTATTGTGTTTACAGATATATTTTAAGGACAAAGGACTCTATTTACTACAATCCGCATTGGTAATGCAGATTGTAGTGTGATATTACCGAGTAAATTCGCATTGCGAATTCAGGCAATATCACAGGTATTTACTAAAAATCCCTTGCAGGACAGAGCTTGTGATAAAGCTCTGTCTCTGCGAATCCCCTCCGCAGCCTTATCACGGTACTTTTTGTTTTACTTATTAAGAGAAAGGCCTAGTTTGCAGGAGCGGGGCAAAGGTGCTTGCTGAGAGAGTTCTGATGGGCCTTCATTTCATCAAGGGTTACTGGCATGCCACAAGCCCATCAGTCTTGCTCAAAATAACAGTGTAGTAGGGATGACCATCATTTATCAGTGGTTAACAATCATCCATTGTTTGCCACTGATGATTTTGCAATTGATGGCGAAGATTTGATGGTTCTACGCCATTGATGGGTAAGAAGCCACTGATGTTTTGCTTTCAAGCGCAGGGAAACAGATCTTAGCTCCACCCCCCAATGGGTCTCAATTCCACCCAACACAATCCCAACCCCTTCTGTAATTGGCCCCTTGGCTAGCACTGCCCCCATTCATTCCTGACCCCTTCCCTGATTTCACAAAAAAATACAGTGACAAGTGCCTGCGCATGCCTGATCGGCCGCCACTGCTACCCCCCGGTGCTAAGCCCCACCCCTGGCACTAAGCCCCACCCCCCATGATCGTGGACCCACCATGACCCCCTCCCTCCCTTAATTGCACTTACCTGCATGATCCGGGCTCTGGTGATGTCCTCCATGACTCCGGTCAGCTGACACTTGGACCTGGTCACCTGATGACCGGGCCGCAGTGCAGTATGGGAGACCAGCTGACTGGAGGGAGGACATCACCGGAGCCCTGAACTCTGGTAAGTTAATTTTTGTTTTACTTTTTTTTTGCAGTGTATCAGCATGTGGTCTGTTTAGACCACACAGCTGATCACTGGGGCCGGCTTCGGGCTCTGTTCTGCCCATTATAGTAGAGCAGGAGTCCGGTAACTGGGGGAGACCCTGGATAACGCCACCTCCATGTGGCGTTATTATCACAGGGCCTCCCCAGGTATTTTTTTCACAATTTATTTTAGTAACTTGCACACAGATTGCATTTCCCATTACAATTATGGGAAATGTGATCTGATTACTAAAAATAAGTGATACTTAGGGGTTGGAGTAGAATTTTATGAATTCTACTCCAACTGCCCTGTAATAACTTTAGGTGAAACTAAAATAATGTGAAAAGGGTGTGAAAACACCCTTTTTCACTTTATTTTAGCAAAAATAATGATAATAAATAGAGCCCAAAGTATCTCTGAACTGTGTTTTTTAGAAGAAAAAAAAAATTTCTCTGTGTTTCAGTTGTTCTATCCACACAGTCCCTCATCTGTTTATTTCAATAAAATATGGCAGAAAAGGGGAATGCTTCAAAAGCCTAAGCTAGTAAAGCCACTATTTACTATACTAAGTGTCAAGCAAAGTTGCGCATCTTGTAATATGGTGGAACCTGTGCAACGGCCGTCTAATGACGACTCATCTGATGAAACAGAACCCACTTAGCTTCAGATATTGGTCTCTAACAGAAATTGTGCCTTGATGACCTGACACCCAGATCCAGGTGAGCCAACTTTTTAATTCAGTTACAGCTGGTTTAGTATGGACTCCTTCTCCATTTCAGGATGCTAATGTTTCCCCTCACAATAATGTATCTCCGACCTCTGCTTCATCCCAATCCTTGGGTCATCAGGCTTATTATCAGAAACCGCCTGGCTGGCTTTCATTCAAAAAAGTTTTGCTTCCATTCGGCATCTACTGATAGGTTATGTGAAGCATCCACTTCATCTACCCATAAATGGCCTTCCTAGGTTAGAGTCTGGGTCAGATATTGCTCGGGATGAGTTGGAATTTGGAGAACTCAGATTGTGATTACTAATTTCCACTGAACCTGAAATCACAGGAGTTTCTCTCCTTAAACGTAAGAGAAAACAAATAACACAGGGGCTGATTCAGACTTGGGGGCAAAGCAAAAAAAAAGCAAGTAAATTTGCACCTGGCCAAACCATGTTGCAATGCAAGGGGTGCAAATACATTTATTATTTTTGCATGCAGGGTAATACTGGCTGCTTTTCAATATAGCTTACAAATGCTGAACACTGCATTTAGATATTAGTTTGAACGTTCCCCTCCCAAATCTGAAGCTAGGTACTCAGTTTAAGATGATCTATCCAATCTAAGAAGAGAATCAGCAGTATAAAACTGCAAATAACCCGGCGCTTGGTTGAAATCCAATTGATAGTCACAAAAATTCAGTGCCAGCTGCAAGTAATGCGGGTTTGGTCAGAACCACAGAGACCGCGGTCTCCACAGAAAAAACAAAGGAACAAATATTACTGTGACGATTCAATCAGATACTTTGTGTTGTGGAACCTCGGTCTCATATTGTTACACAAGTAACTTTTCTTTCAAGAATTTCCAGCCAGCTCAATTACACCTGATCTAGGGTTTTGAGACATTATTAATCATTCACATGCATGTGGTATAATACTATTTGAATTGTTTTTGTTTTATGTGCATTGATGTATTTCATTTATTAAATATTCATTTTATTATGTCCCAAAGCCTCCTGTTTACTAACAGACAGCAAACCTGATATAGATCATCAGAATATTAATATTTTTATTCACAGTGCTTAGCACAGTAATATTTGTTCCTTTGTTTTATTTGTCCATTCTGGCTAGAAAACTGACATTAAGACAAATTGGTTAAATAGAATGGATTTAACCAATTTGTCTGTCTGGGAAGGAGACACTGAGGGATAAATTTACTAAAGTGTGGGTTTTTAGAAGTGGGGATATGACCTACAAAAAAATCTTCTGGATGACAGTCTCGTTCCTCACCTCGGATCAGCTGTGGTGGGGTCATCTCCTTCTCTTTTGAGAGAGGTGGATGGCCACTACTGCAGATCATTGGGTGAGGGGATCATCACTTGGGGTTACATTCTTTACCTGATGGGGTCTCTTCCCAAGTGTTTCTTTGTCACCACACTTCCAACAGATCTCACAAGAAAACTTCTTCTTCAGAGATCCACTCTGTACTTATTTCTTGCAGAAGTAATTGCACCAGGTCTGAAGGGACAGCAAAGTCTGGGGTTGAATTTTCATATAAAAGTAACAATATTCAAGATGGAGTCTCTATGCTCAGTAATAAATTACATGAAAAAAGGAGATTTTCTAGTATTGTTAGATATAACGAATACTTATCTCCACATCATTGCCTACCTTGGTTTGTTCTCGGTGATCAACATTTTCAGTTCTGAGCACTTCCATTTGACTCACAACACAAGTTATGGTAGTAATGGCTGGACAACTCAGAGCTCAGGGCATCACAATTATTCTGTATCTAGACAAGTAAAGATAAAACCAAAAACAGTTCTTCGATCTCATTTGCAAATCATAGTGGAGACTGTAATTCCATGGTTGGATGCTGTATATATCAAATTCAAATTTGGTGCCTACGCAGTGCTTAAACATTTTAGGTCTTATTTTCAACACTGTCTTGTTCAGTGTTCTGCTTACAGAGGAAAATATTCATACACTCATGGAGACATACCAGCCATCTGTTGTCTGTTAATCAAGTCTCAGATTTCTTCTCCATGAAGTTACTAGGTGGAATGGTATCCTATTTCAAGACAGTGCCATATGCCCAGATACACTCCAGGGTTCTTCAAATAAACCTTTTAGCAAGGTGGCAGAGATCGAATCCATGTCTACACAGAAGTAGGGCAACTTACCAGCCACTTCTTTGGTGATTAAAACTTAAAAACCTTGCCATGGGGCACCTCCTGTCAGTTACCAAGGGTTTTTGTGACAACAGATGCCTGTTTACTGAGTTGAGGGATGGTGACTCTACCTCTCCAATTGCAGAGACTATGGTCACTAATGGAATCATGTCTCCCTTTAAACTTTTTAGAACTTCGAGCAGTGTTAATGGCTCCCTAGCAGGTTTACAGGCTTTAGAATGGGCAACATACCTGCTCAGTTGGGGTCAGGAAGTCTAACACACCCCCATTTCCAGAAACGCAGGACAACCACACACTTACTCCGCTCCCTAATAGCCACAGCATATCAATCAGCATGCAAGGATGCAGGACCTATTCTGAACATTTGCAGAATGGGTCCTGCACATGCGCAGACCCCCAACAATCAGAGATGTACACAAATCATTGGGAGACTGAGGGTAATGGGGCCTGGTTGAGACACATGGTGGGGCAATGATACTATGAGACACAGAGTGGAAGGCTGAGAGACACAGATTGGTAGGCTGAAAGACACAGATTGGGAGGCTGAGAGACACAGAGTGAGGAGGAATCTGAGATACACAAGGTGATAGGGGTGAAGAAACAAAAAGTGGGGGAAGGCTGAGAGACTCATAGTTGTGGGGGGTAGTTTGAGGGACACAAAGAGGAGACTGAGTGACACAGGAGAGGGGGTTGAGGCTGAATGATACAGGCAGCAGGAGGCTGGAGTGATGGGGCAGGAGGCTGGAGACTCAAGGGGACAGAAAATTTAAGACACCAGGGGAAAGTAGGCAGGAGTCATGGGGTACTGGAGGCTGGAGACAGGGTACAGGAGGCTGGAGTGATGGGGCAGGAAGCTGGAGTGATGAGGCAGTAGCCTGAAGTGATGGGCAGGAGGCTGGAGTGATGAGGCAGAAGGCTGTAAAGACAGTGACAATGCAGGAGTGACAATGCAGGAGGATTGAGTGATGGGGCAGGAGGCAGAAAGCTGGAAAGACAGGGGACAGGAGGGTGTAAAGACAGAGGGCATATACTGTAGTTGGCAGGAGGTGAAAGGGGGCGCAAGTCTGGTTGAACCTCTGTTGTATGATGATGACATTGGTTATATTCCTACACAAACAGGCATCTTCTGGACTATGTGATCTCTATCCCGCCGCAGAACTACACAAGGACACAAACTATACTTAGCACACATCCATAATGTTTAGCAAGACTGAAAAACCATCGGTACAATCGAGTACCATTGCAGCCTCATGCACACTTGCACAAGCCCTGACCTTACTCAGAAATTGCTAACTTCCATGCACGCTATGAGACCTCAGGCTGCATAGGCCATCACAGTGGATAATTTATGCACGAAACTGCATCTGAACGCACTGGGACACCTACTTTCCCAAACCACCCCCCCCCCCCATCACCTTCCCCAAATGGAATTTTCTGTCAGTCACTCTGCGATGGGTCTACATATTCACTGCGATCACAGTCCCCATTGCAGTGGCTGGTTTGCGCATGCTCACTGCGATGCATGCGCAGTACGCAACAGTCGGCTAATTGCATGTGTATTAGCAACCGCGTTCCTTGCTGAATCAGGCCCACTGTCTGCTCAGGGAGGATGTTTCTTCAGAGGTTCCCCATTGCAAATAAAGCACCGTATAGGTAAGGTGTATTGTGATTGGAATATAGAGAAATGCTCCCAGAGTGATGGGAAATGTGTGGCACTTATATGAAAAATAAAATGTTTTACTAGAAATACATTTTTATACATTTAATTTTCGGTCATTGGGCCACTTGTTGGGTGTCTTTGGTGTGAGGGTCTGGTATTAAGACAATACCAGTGGTTTTCCAGTTCCGGAATACGGCTTAGAATTGAATAATACATGTCCTGAAGTTTTAACATTTTGAACTTGTTCATGGTAAGATCGCAATTTTCCGGGCTATTCAATTTGGGCCTCAGCTGCATTTGCATTCACAGCTGAGGTCAAAACAAGAGCCATTAATATAAACAATAAATGTTCAAGCTTAAAAGACTACATTCTATAGCAGGTTTAATGTTTTCATTTCAAACAGTGTGTTGTCTGTATTTGACATTCAAATTCAAAGAATGAGTTTTGTTGTTTGTATGAAATTGTTAAATGTAGCTTGTAGCCATGTTTGCATATGTTCAAACCTCAAATTTATTTCAGAATGTATAGTCTATCTAAAGTTCAGGCATTTATTGCAAATTTTCTAACATTATTGCAACTTTTCCAGTTAATTCAATGAACTATTTCAAGAACTACAAAGTAAACATTCAAGCATCATATCATGCAAAAGGTTGGGAACATTTCTATATGGGCTACTATAGGTCCATCTGACAGCACCTTAGAGAGGGTGACTGGGTGGAGAATTTGATTAACCTGTTTTATATGAACTATGCATTAACACAGCAAACAACAAAATCGGGTCTAGAATAAGCTGTCTGCGGGTTCTGTAAGGTCCAGTAAAACCATGCTGCTAGCAATGTTCCAGTTGCTGGTATCTACTCCTAAAGCTAGTTTATCGATTTTGGTTTAAAAATCTCTGATAATGGTATTCGTAAAAAACTAGATGCAGCTTAAATTTTCACATTGAACAACTTCTGGTAGAATTCAGTAAGTTATCGTTATACTGTCAGCATATATTAGTGTCACTGCCACCTGTAAATTAACTCCCTTGAGGTCTGAGGGTTCATAATGATAAATAGATATAATTAAAATCATCCCACTCAGTAGAACACATTACTGATAGTCAAAAAAGCTATTGTACATTGTCAAATGACTGATATTATTCCAAGCGATGCTACTGTTTCCTATGTTATAACCAGTATAAGCCCCTTGTGCATATGAGTGTAAAAAGGAAAAAGCATTTTTACATTTGTATAATTTACAATTAATAGTCACAGACCCCTTTTAACTAGATCCCTATTCTGTATATAATGGATAATTTGTTATTGATGTTGCTGCCGCTCATCTCCCACATGGTCACTTTGACCACCGTCATCGGACATTTATGGCTACTAGCTTACCCCTTCCATGGGTCCGATATATATTCCGATATATATTCTTCCTTCCCACCCTTTTTTTCCCTTTGCCCGGGGTTACTCTTTATCTTGCATAAAACTCTCCATTATACTAATGTCTTTATATTGATTTCATCTCTTATAACTATTAATGGTTCTTAAGGTAATTTCTCTGAATACTAGAGGCCTTAATAATCCCTGTAAGAGATCTAATTTGTTCCTCTCACTTAAACAGATGGGGGGTGATATAGTGTGTTTGCAGGAGACTCATTTTTCAGGTGCTTATCACCCTGAACTTAAATCTAAGCGTTTTATAAATGTGTACCATGCGTGTGATCCTCAATATAAGAAGAAAGGTGTTTGTATACTTTTTGCTAGTCACCTTACATTTATTCCTTCTAAAGTTGTTTGTGACCCAGAGGGGAGATTTTTAATCCTTGTGGATCTTCTTAATAAAGTTACCTACACTCTAATAAATATTTATGCTCCTAATCAGAAGCAATCGTGTTTCTTCCAGACTTTGAATGAACACATTTCTTTACATCGCCAAGGAAATGTGATTTTAGCGGGAGATTTTAATACTATTATAATTGTCATCTGGATAGGTCCAAACCTCTTCCCAAGTCCCTTCAGAAAATATATTTAGCATGCTCTGAAACTTTAGTCGCACTTCTTACACATCAACCTTTATTTGATTCATGGAGAATCAGGGAACCCACAGCTAGAGATTACACCTCATACACCCCATTACATGATGTTTACACTAGATTAGATATGGTTATTCTTAGTACTGAATTGGCTCAGACTATATTAGATGTTTCTATTATACCACAAACTTGGTCTGATCATGATCCAATGACGGTTTATATTATAGGACCTCAGACTAGTTGTGGTTCTTGACATTGGTGTTTGAATAATAGGATTCTTCTTAAACCCTGTACTAAAGCTCTTTAGTTAATGAATTACAGCAGTACTTTTATACTAATACCACTCCAAACATCTCCCCGATGTTGTAATGGGCAGTGATTCGTGGTCTTTTAATTAGTGCTTCTGCTCATTCTAAAAAATTTAGAACTAAAAAAATACGTGACCTCACAGAACAGATATGAGTTTTAGATAGTAAACATAAATCTTCGGGTCTAGTGTCGAAGCTGAATAATTGGCTGAGACAAGTTCAGTTTAATATTTTAATCGCGGCGATGCCATCTTGCAAATGGCCGCAAGATGCCATCTTGAAAATGAGATCGCAAGACGCCATTTTGCGAATGGCCGCCTAAGCCTAAGCCATTTTAGATAAACTCACATTTTAGTACATGTGGCGATAATACTAATAGCACCATGCGATTGCATTTATCATCATTTCCCATACGCACATTAATACACACATTGCGCTGTTAACTAGTCGCATATTAGCGAATGCATAGGACTTTGTAGGAAACCGCTGTTTTATTAGCTTTATGCGCACGCATCTGCCCCAAGTTAACTAGCGTCCTTATTTCAAACCCTGAGTACCCACACATTACATATTCACACATAAGGTTCAATAAGCTCTAAAGTATATGATTTAAGTTGGTTCAGTTAGTTTAAATGCTGAGAAATAAAGATATTTGATAACTAAGGTATTATACATGCTAAACAAGTCATGTTTGGAGTTGTACTGATGCGTATCCTTTTTACAGTATTCCGGTGTTATCGGTGGGGAGATCGCATCATGCATTCCCGAGTTATGGATCGCAGAGCCTACAAGCAACATAATGTATATTTTAGAAACAACTGTTAGGATGCTACGAGAGGCGTGAAGAGGAAGACCCCCAGCTGTTAGAGGCAGGGAGAGTCTGTTTGAACCAGCCTGTTAAATGTGCTGTAACAGATGCTTCACCCCTGAGAACCAATGATATCAGCAACAGACTTCCCTATTGTCCTGTATATTCTGGGAGGGTATAAATATGAGTGCATGAACGCTGGTTCTGGGTCTTCATGCTGAATGCTGAATGACGAGGGGTCTCTTGCTGATGCCTATCTCTGGGTCCGGAAGCACCTGCATACGTATACTGTACTTGCGGTCTGTATAATTTCCTTTTGTGCCTAAATTGTGTCTTGATCAATTGCGTGTAACTGTCTGAACTTTTACCTGAATATCACTTTGTGCTTTGGAACCACAGATTCCATGTCTAAGTCTTTATTTATGGTATGACTGCGTACGCAAATTAGCGTCATCCTTATAAGGTATAGGCAGGACATTAGAAGGTATAGGCAGGACACTAGAAGGTATAGGAAGGTGTGTATAGAGGTTCTGATCCAGTATCGTTACTAGAGAGGATCTATCTAGATTACAAACTGTGCATGGAGAATTTAATCTTCTGACAGATAGGGCTGAACATGCATTAAAATGGCTTAACCAGTCATATTATGAAAAAGGGGATAAAGCAGATAGATTACTTGCCTCTAAATTGAAGTCGAAGATTTCTCAAAATAATGTTCTCTCGATTAAATCCACAACAGGTAGCATACTTCTCAACCTTAAGCATATTACAGAGGAATTTCTTTCTTTCTACTCAAATTTATATAATTAATCTCAAAACTATTCTTCATTATCAGTGTCCTCAAATCAGGATTTTCTTATGAAATGTAATCTCCTCGACTATCTCCAGAAGCTTCAAAGAATCTTAGTGATGTTATTACTGAGGACGAGATATCTCAGGCCATTAAATCTATGAAATCTAACAAAGCTCCGGGTTCAGATCGATTTACAGCAGCTTATTACAAAACATTTTCAAATATTCTTATCCCTCACCTATCAACATTATTTAATAGTGTTTAAAATGGTGCGCCTTTCTCCCCACAAGCTCTGGAAGCTCGAATTATAGTTATTCATAAAGAAGGGAAAGATCCTACTAATTGTGCCAAATATAGACCAATATCATTATTAAATTCTGATATCAAGCTTTATTCAAACATTATATCAACGCGTTTAAACTCTATTTTGCCTCAATTAAATTATAATGACCAAGTAGGTTTCATTCCAGGGCAACAAGCCCGAGATAATACTAGTTTAGTTCATATTATTAACTCCAGAAAATTTCCTGCAATCTTGCTTTCTTTAGACGCTGAGAAGGCTTTTGACAGGATTAGTTGGCCATTTATGTTTGAAACACTCTGTCAATTTGGCTTTGAGGGTTCATTTCTCAAAGGTGTTATGGCTTTATAATCTTCCCCCTCTGCTAGAGTAGCAGTAAATGGAGTTGTTTCACACCCCTTCTTTATTACTAATGGTACACGTCAGGGGTATTCCTTTATCACTCCTGATTTTTGCCTTAATTATAGAACCATTAGCTGCTAGTATTTGTCAACCTTTAACAATTAAAGAAATTCAGATTGATGTTTGCTGATTATGTTCTACTTACCCTGTCCTCTTCCCAGGAGTCACTTTCTAAATTGTTTGATAGCCTTACTTATTTTGGCTCTATGTCTGGATATAAAATCAACTATTCAAAAACAAAGGCTCCTCCCTTTTATATTCCTAATTCCCAATTAGATGCTCTTAAATCTATTTATAGCTTTACTTGGAAAATTTACAAAATAAAATGTTTAGGAATTGTTATCACTCGTACTTTTGATTTACTTAATAATACTATCCTAGAAACCTATCCTCTATAAAGGCGGACCTATTCATTTTTAATTTTATTTCCTGGTTTGGTAGATTAATAGCTATCAAAATGAATCTCTTACCATGTCTTCTCTATTTATTGCAAACACTACCAATTAGTGTACCGAATAGTGTTCTTTCTCAAATACACAAGTGGTTCATACAGTTTGTTTGGAAGAAAAAGATTCCAAGGGAGACATCCAATGGTGGTTGAGGATTCCCAGATATTAAAATATATTATTTATCTGCACACCTCAGTCAGGCTGTAGTATGGTTTGCTCCGACTACCTCTCAGAAATGGGTGTAACTAGAAACTGCTGCTTGCAAGCTTGTTTCCCCTCCCTCTATATTAAGGGTTCCCTCAAAACACCGTTCATTGTTAGTCTCATTTCACCCCATAGTTAACTTCACTTGGGATCAGTGTACATGTAAATTTAAACTTCTCTCTATTCATTCTTCATTGATCCCTCTATGGGACAATCCATTATTTCTCCCAGGAATTACTAAGACTTTGTCTACACATTGGTTTACTAGCGGTATTAGGGTTGTGGTGGATGTTATTAAAGATGGCACTTGTATGAGTCTGGGTGATCTACAGAACACAATCAATTTTCAAGATGTAAATGTTTTCAATTATCTTCAACTAAAACAGTTTGTTGCATCACTAATCTGTTCAGTCCAAACAAACCAGTTTGAACAACTCTGTTTGAATAATTCTCTCATGAAAGATACGATTTCATCTCTATATATTTTACTTTTACATACTATAGAACCCTCCATTCCCAAATATGAGTTACAATGGGAAAGTGATCTTGGGGTTCGCCCAGAAGAGGACTCTTGGTCCATAATTAAGGAAAGAATTTCCAAATAATCTATATCTACTTTAGTTAAGTAAAATACTTATAACATTTCCATTCCATTGGTGTATGGTACCTGCTATTTTAAATAGAATATTTAGTTCAACATATTTGCTCTGTTGGAGGGGTTGTGGGGATACTGGGACCTTTATCCATATCTGGTGGACATGCCCAAAGATAGTGTTTTTTTGGGATACAGTGGCGGCCCTAATAAGTAAATTAATTAATTCTACAATTACTAGAGAATAAATTAGTATCTCAGATACAGAATGCAGCCCATTGCCTTATAGCTCTTACTGGAAACATCTTGACCCTGCCCCCCCTCCAGGCTGTTACAAGCAAGATTTGGCATTTAGCTGCAATGGAAAAGATAATGGCCTATCTTCATAATAAATCGCTTAGATTTATCCAAGTTTGGAGTCCTTGGTTTGCCTTAAATCAGTCCTGCACTGACAACAATATGTCGAAGAATATTGTGGATCTTTTGTATTAATTTCTGAATATTGTCTATCATATATATTAATGTAAATTTCTTCTAAAATCTAACTTTTTTTTTCATCCCAGGAAAGTTCTCCTTTCCCTTCTTTCTTCCCCTCCTTTAAAAATTAAAGTTATTTAACAATTTTGATATCTTTCAAAATATGATTATATTTTTTATTTAGTATTTTTCATATTTTCAATGTTTATTTTTGTTCCTGCTATACAGTAAATTAGATTTTTTTTTGTATTATACTTTTTGTTTTTGGTCAATAGATTTATTTCTCATTGTATTATTTAGCATTAAATCAACATATTATCATCACCTTAATTTTCTAGTCTATGAAGCCTAGTTCTTTATTCTTAGGTTATATACTGTATGCTACAGGTCATTTTCAAATAGGAAACCTTGGAATTATTAAATTACAACATTATTAAATGGCAATCATGGATTGCTCATTGTCCTTTTTTGTATAAGAATCATTCAAGAATCAATTTCTTAACGCGTCAATACTGTATCAGAAATCATGCTTTACACTTGTATAGCCATGTTTAGTTAAATCAATGTCACCTTCTCATTTCATGATGAGAATAAAAAAAAATCTCATTAAAAAAATGTATACACAACTGACAAACCAGATATCCCAAAAAAACATTTTTTTATTTTGACTCACTTCATCTTGAAATGTATCTGTAACCACATGATGTATTATTTATTAACATTGTAAAAATGTTTAATATTTGTATTTGTTTTTAACTACAGTACATATTTGATTTGTGATTAATCAAATTCTGTTGGCTACCTCTACATTTGGTCTAATACAGACATTAGCTTTATTATGAAATATAATTTAACAGCTTCGTAGCTTAAACATCTACACAAAAATGCTCCCTGCTCTCCTACGTTCTTTAAATATATTATTTACTTGGTAGGTCAAAATAAAGCATAAACGGTCAACTTGTTCACTGCAAACCTTAGCTGGCCTTGTATTCTGTATTCACATGAAACAATATATTTCCAATGACATTTGAAGTCCGTAAGTCTGTAGTAAATGTCATCCACATGTGACATGTGCATGAAGGATGTAACCATCATGATGGATATACCCATCCACTTACTTGTCCCTTAGACGTAGTACTCTGTCTCACTCTCATAGGAAATATTTTTTGGGGACATGAATTACTATAAATTGGCTCCAAAGAGCCATCTTCTCTCTGCTACACTGGTCACACATTGGGCCTGATTCAGAGACGGATATAATGCAAATGCAACTGCATGTACTCACAGATCACAGTTGCTAAAGCATGCTAATGCCATCCAAAGCATAACCGAGCATAGGGCCGCCCACTGCTGCCTTCTCATATCCGTACGACGGCGTGCATCAGCATAAACATTGGTAACATCCATGTACATCGGGTAGTCACACTGCATGTAAGTCAAGTCTGACCAGCCACAAACACTGCAGCTCTCCTGACACGCAGAAAGCTCTCATGCTGCACAGGAGGTCGCAATGACTAATTTATGCACGCCCTGTGTTTAGACGGTCAGACACACCTGCATTTTTCTAAACCCCCCCCCCGTTACCACCCCCTAAGCTGACAACCTGTCACTCACTTTGAGAGTGGGTCTTCTGTGCGTGCGTGATCGTGCATGCAAGCAATTGCTCAATCTACGTAAAAATCACAATTGTGTCAGTCTCTGAATCAGGCCCATTACTCCATTAAGTAAATGTATGCTGAGGAGGACATTGTTAGAAATATGCACAGCATCATAAGACAGACAATCAATTGTAAATCAGGAATTGTAGAAAGGTGTACATTGAACCATGCCACAGTATATAGAAGTTGCTACTATATGTTGTGGCTTGCACTTGTGATCTCTCCTTGCTGGCTATATGATTGGTGCCTATGCACTGACCTGTCCTTGATTACATCTTTGGCTTTGAGCGCCACTTTTCTATGCTTAATCCTCAATCTTAAATGTAATTTCAAGTAAAATCAAATTGTCCACAGTCTCAGCTCACAGGAATGTTGTGATAGTGTAGTTAAAAAAGGGGGCAGCTTTGTATCTGCGGCAAACAGATTTTTATGTTTACATACATGAGAGTACAGTGAACATGAGGAAAATGCACTTTACGGCTAGCAGGAGGGAGGTCATTTATATAAGTTAAGACAAAATATGGTTAGCTCCAGTCTAAAGTCTACTAAAGAGTTAAGCTGGTTACACATGTCCTGATACTGCCACTCAAACGTAGAGCCAAGCAACAACCACTGATAATGTTAAACTGTACACGATCTGGCCACGCAGCAATACAAGGAATGCTTCCCTGGGGCATTCTACCCTCACGGAACATTGTTTATTTCAAAAGAAAACAATAGGGGTCTAAGGGTGGTACTGCCATATGATGACCATACATGTGGCTGACAGTGATTATTTTTCAACTGTGTTTAACAACATGCCTGATAATGATCCTATAGTATTACTACAATAAAGTATTGTTGTTGCTATGGGGCCAACATTAGCCATTATCACAGAGAAAGAGACAATGCCCCATACAGTAAATCTATTTACTGATGCTGTCATACAACTTAGATAGCTAAGATCTAGTTAGTATGTATCCTCTACCCCTATCCTTTCAGTTTCTACTGATGTTGTACATAATTTACATCTAAACATAGTCTTTTTTTTAAAACAAGGTATAGTATTTATTTTATCTCTTATATATTTATATATTCTTTATGTAATTAGTGGTTTGTGCTTATTATCATGATTGTCCATCCACACAAACGTCAATTGTTTCTATTTCATCATTTACTATACTGAGAGATATGTAGGCGTGCTAGTTTCATACGGTAAATGTGTGTATAGGAAACATACAAGTAAATGTGTCTACAGTTAAGTACATACAGTATCAGTGTTCCACCAAAGTGACTCCATACGGGGCTACGGTACATGGAAATGTATATTACTATGCAGAAGTGCATTGACCAAAAGTGCTTTTAGTGCAGAGGCCAAAGGATGGACAATCTTTCTTAGAACCTGCATTTTATTTACATTCACCACTCAGATAATGCATAGAAATGTATGGCAGTAAATGACACTACTAAAGCATACCTTTAGCCCGATGTTTTGACAGCTGTAGTGCTCTTGGCTGACAGTAAAAGCATGGTTCCCAATTCACTTATATGTATCACTAAATCATTTCTGGGCTGGCAAAATAATGGTTTACTTAACACCCATAATCTGCATGTGTGACGCTTTCTATCCAAAACATATTCATTCTAATAGACCGGCATATTTATAAGAACAACCCAGCTATTTGTTGAAGGAATAAAAACACCAAACGTATGTGGGTAGCATGGCAAACTGTAAGACATGTCCTAAAAAATATTATACTGCAATTCCTCTCTATCAGCAAGCATACACAATAGGCTATTTACAATTAATTACAATTATAGAAATATTTATAGTTCATACAATTAGGCTGTAAGGTCACAAGGTTTGGGAAGTGTGTTATCTGTTCTGCAGCTCAATCCATATGCCGTCTTGTGGGCGAAGAATGAGTTCTCCCAGCAAGCGGAGGTCTTCGCGCTTCTGACATGCCTTTACAGTAAAACTCCTCAGGATGGCAGCTAAAACCACCTTTTCTTCCATCAGAGCAAAGCGTTGGCCTATATATTGCAGAACATAAAGAGAAGACTACTGTTAGTAACGTAACGATCAGCAAAAACTATTGTTATAAAGAAATAACAAAAGTAATATCAAATTTATACAATTAACAACTTTACCTATATATAGGAAAAGCAATTATTTATTTTGGTGTGTTGGTCACCGTCAGAGTGTTTTTTTGTGTTACCAACAATTCTCTAACTCACCAATGCAGTTCCTGAGACCAGCAGAGAAAGGTATATATGCGTAGGGGTTCCGGCCACTTGCGTTCTCGGGAAGAAACCGTTCAGGCCTGAATTCTTCAGGTTCGGGAAAATATTCTGGATCACGGTGCAGGGCATAGGGCACAATCACCACATTCACATCTTTCGGTATCTTAAAGCCTCCTACAGAATTAGACACATGCCAACAGGCAGTATATCATTATTTTTAGCAGAAAAACTATATAATATAATATAGTTATATTTCTTGCATTTATTGCAGTTTTCTGACTTGTCAAGTTTAATTTTAGTCTAATATAATTAAGCTTGTTCACCACTCTTAGGGATAAATTTACTAAGGAGCGTGTTGTGAAAACCAATGATCATCGGTCGCCTTAATCGATAGTTTTCAAACAGCAATAGAAATAAATGCTAAAACAGGCTTGCTTAGCATTTATTTATATTGCCATTATAAATCCATCGGTTAAAGCCACTTTGACAACCCACTCCTTAGTACATCTGCCCCTTTGTATTACATTGTCTGCATTTTCATGCATTGAGACTCAAAATTTGCATCTTTCTTCTTTCTTTTGCGCATGTGCACTGAGATGCAATTTGGCCTTACGATTTACGACTCACATGCTGACCGCAAGGAAGGTGCATATGTGCCTGTCATGAGGTGGATCACTTGCAGGTGCTCAACAGGTGCTCGACCCCTGGTGCAAAATGCAAATTGATGAAGATGGCGATCAGTGGCAATTTCTGAATGGCTGAGTGCGACTTGATCCCTAGCACTGACGCTAATACTATTGTAGTGTGACTGCTGCAATCTACAGTATTCACATTATTACACCGATATGTGCAATAGGCTGCAAGAAGAGAGCAGATTCCCATTTGATCTTTTAAAGGGAAGGTATCTGATGCTTGTATTGATTTTAACTTAATTTGTACATTCATTCTGAATTTGCTGGTTTTAATTGTGTTTACATGGTAAATGTGACGTTATTATTTAACCATTTAACTGGCTAATAGTTTCTCCAAAATTGACAATTTTGTTTATTATCAAATTATGTAAATAATAGCTATTTAAAACCAATTCAGTATAATTGTATTAAATTTTATGGTTAAATAGCACTTATTAACATAGGGGGTCATTCACACCCGTTCACGAGCAAAGGACGCTCGCAAACGGGTCGATGTTCCCCCACTGCGCATACGCACGACGGAGGGAGCTCCGTCGTGCGCATGCGCGAGACCCGGACTGCGACAGCCAAGCTGTCGCTCCGGGTCTCGCACCAAAGGGGGCGTGCTGTCGATGTTGATTGACAGCACGCCCCCTTTGGTGGGCGTGCCGGGGGCGTGCCTGCCAGACGGAGGCATTCCCATGGGAACGCCTACCGTCTGGAGTCGGCCCCACTGACATCACTAGTGATGTCAGTGGGAGTGATTTTGGCTCTGATAGAGCCAAAATTACTCCTGGGCTTGCGGCAGCGAGACCCTACCGCAGGGTCTCCGTCGCAAGCCCGATGGTCAAGACCATCGCGACCATCATCATGGACGCTCGCATATGCTGTGGGTGGTCACCCACAGCTATGCGAGCGTCCAAGAGGACGCTCCATTTTCAGGGAGGAGGTCCCTGATTCAGAGCGAGCGCTCGGGTCAGAGCGTTCAGCTCTGAATCAGGCCCATAGTTTGATTTTTTAAAAATCAACAGTTTCGAAAAAAAAAGTTTAATATTTAAACTAAAAACTCTTTTTTAACTATTAAAAACAAAAAATATTTCCACTTCCAGAGCAGCCAGCAGCTGGGGACAATCCTATGGATCCTAAGGATCGCCCATCACTGCTGGCTGGGATGGGGAGAGAACAGGGGGAGTAGGGGCTACTGCAGTGCAGATAGCCCAGGTTGGTGGGGGGCGATCCTATTAGGAATGCCTCTTACTGCCTTCCCACTTGCAGTGCCTGTGGCTGGGGGTGAGAAGGGAAGCTGCAGTGTCCCTGAACCCGGGCTGCATGAAGAGTGTCTTCCAGCTGTCACACCTTTCTGTACCCCAGCCATGGTAAGAATTTGCTGCAGCAAGCAAAGTGCTGGCCAGGTGACCTGAGGCCGGCAGCTGCCGGAAGATTACCTTCCAGCAGCCGCCACAGACATATCCGACATGGCCACATCAGATGCCACCATGTTGGAGAAAGCCCAGGACAACCAGCTAGGCAACTGGTTAATAATAACTGTCCAGTCATAGATGGACTATATTGTGTATGAAATGAGTACAGTAGCTTTAACATTTACCAAGCGCATATACTACTATTCTCTCCTGTAGTATATTAGGTGCATATACTGCTGCTCTCTCCATTGCTGGGCTACAGGAATCTTGCATTACGGTCAGCTCTGCAAGCTAATCATGCACCTATTTTGGGTAGCATGTTATGATTGTGATTTTTTTGGTGTTGCATGTTATGTGATCTCTATATGAGCCTCATTATATTATCTAGATGACAATTTATATAATTCCACTTTGGTTTCTTACTAATGGTGCAATCTTCTGTAATGGTTCTTGCAAAGAATGGGACTGAAGGGAAGATTCGAAGGCCTTCTTTAATAACTGCTTCAAGATACCGCAGCTTCTTCAAATCATCCATTGTCACGGGCCGGTCAGTCTGACCTAATATGGAAAAAATATATATTTTAAGATGTAAATGTGTATTTTTTGGCAAATCAATGTTTGAAATACCTTTCCTTACATTACTTAAATTTTATATTGTACAGCTTTAATGTCGAAGATGCCTATTTATCAAATTGACCCCAAAAACCAGATTTACTATAGTCCTATACACCCCTCGTTGCAACAAGGCTGATTTATGTAAAAAAAAAAAAAGCTTCCTGGGCAGCTGAGCGATACTCAGTCCTATGGGAATACTGACCAGCAGGGGTAAGCATCGTCAGGCAGGCAGTTATATTCTGAGCATGCTTGATCTGGCATCACTGGGTCACATATTTGCTGCGCTGGAAGCCAAGACTCAGACTTCCAGTAAATATTAAATAACAAGAAAAATAAATAGAATAATTTAAATGTAAAAAAGCTTCTCACTGATGTCTTCCTGAGATATCCATAGTGATCGAAAGACCTTGTTAAATTGCAGATTACTATCTTCCTCACTATGGCAGGAGAGTGATACTGGACAACTGCCCTTGATAAATAGCGAAAACCCGTAATTCTGGTGTTAGGGTTTATCAGAGTTTAATAAATAGACCTCTAAGTCCTTATAATGTCAAATACAGTATAATAACCAATGTCTTCATAATTGCGAGGTAATACATTTCTGAAAGAGTTGAACAGGAAAAAGGTTCTGAAACTAATTGCAATCAATCAGAGGTTTACTTTCATACTTCAAAACACTTCTAGAAAAGTGTCAGAATGCCATTTTCTTTGGACCAATATACTATTTATCTGAATCCTTTGAGTGGCTGTCTTTTTTTTTAATTCTCTGTTACCATCTTGATATCTATAACGACCACTTCATTTTAGCAGCCATCTTGGATATATGGCAATAGATACATAACTGGGCATGCTGTTTGCATGAAAGCTATACAAATTATTGTCTTATCAGTTATTATTTTCTTGGCAGTCTCATGAGTTTGCTCACCAGTGTTATGGCGGAGAACCATACTGTAGCTTTGCGGTGGATTCCCGAATATGTATGTCATTCAAATTGAGTTGAATATATACTTTCAGGCAGAAGCAAAGAGGCTTATATTGTTGCATTACTCACTTTTAAATGGACTTTATTGTGATGCTGTGTATGCCTCAAAAAAGACTGTTATTTGACTGATAGGTGACAAGTTACCAAAGAGAAGGTATGATTCCGCACACGATTTCAATTAGATTAATTAATGAATGATAACTAACATATTTACATATTAGAAATAAATATACCACTTGGTTGGTGGTACTCCCAAGGATATGTGGTATACAATGAACTCTAGCGGGGTGCAAAGAAGCAACAGATAAAACTCTTATTTTGAGGCAGCCTTAGCTAATAAATGACCAAAGTATAGAGTAAAACCTGCCAAAGACAAATAGCCCATGTGGAAATATTTAATCTATGAATAATAGTGTGGTTTTTTTATTCCCCTAAATTACCCATTTATACAGATATATGTATTGTACATGGATATTTCATACCTGCTTTGTGTTTAGATTATTTATGGTAATACATATTATTTACTGATTATTTATTCTCAGACAGGTTTTTTTTTGTAGTATCTGCACATTGTGTTATTGTTTCCTCTATACAATTGAGTTTTCCTCTAGCGATACAGGTGACTACACTGTATCTAAAGGCAGCAATCTGTGCACACACTATTGACAAAAAAATTGTCAATAGTATTTACATATTTGTCATTTATACATGTATTCATATAATACATTTAGAATTTTTAATTCTAGGTATAAATATTATTTTATTTATTTGCACCTTAGTGACTCTTTTGACAGTGCCAGCGAACCCCCCTTTTTCTGTATAGAGTAAAGTCTAACTAAATATTTTATAATTTATGAGCTAAAGGATTGGGTGCACTAACAAGAAAGAGAGAATATCCTCTTGATGGGTAAGCAGCTCACACAGCAGGATCTGCACCTGCTAAAAATGGAAACAATACAAAAGGACAGGTGTAGCGCTAGTAGCAATCAAGTGACCACAATGAGTGTAATGATATTTATTAAAACTGGCTAGGGGCAGACTGATGCCTAGTAGTACGCCGGGGTCCGTTCCAGACGGGGACCGGGCGTATCACACTGATGCGGCTGATATCACCAAGGTGCCAGATGACGTGTAGATGATCCACGTGGCTATGGGGAAACTCTCGCTGGTTGTGCAATCTGCAATCTCCGTGTGGCTTTATCCTTTCTAGCAGAGCCGCATGCAGCGCGCTCCATCTGCTGGAGCTCCACAATGTAACAAGCTTTCACAGCAGTGGACACAACGTATCCGTGTGCAAATGATAGTCTCCTTGATGCGTTTCTCTGGGGTTGTGGTATTCCCAGTTTCCTCAGAAGGCAAATGGTCTCCATTGTGCTTAGAGTGAGTTTATATAACCCTCATTAATTAACAGATTAGACTCAGTTGTGATCAGATGGCTCTCTTACATTACTGAAGACAGGAGTATGAAAATGTAACCCTTATTATATTCAATAAATGGCTTGCTAGTGCATCTCATTAAAAACATGTTTGATACATATACATGAATAAAATACAATGGAATAAAATGAAAATTTGAATATAGATAAACCATATGGGATTAGCATAAACTATATAAATGATATCATAATAAATATTACAATATCAAAAAATAAATAAACAATACAGATGATTATATATGAACTGAAAATAATCAACTTATATCTTTTCATATTGAGAAATAATTGGGTTAAAAAGCCTAAACCGGACACCAATCTATCTAAAGCTTAAAGCTTTATCAATTACCTACTATACTGAACGAAAGTATATTTAAATATGAATAAAAAGTGTTCAGAAATTAAGCTTTATTGTTTCATTTAACCCATCGGGAAAGAGTATGCAAAACATGAATCCAATAGGATTCTCTAATGCGCAATTTCTTGAACCTATCACCACCGCGCAACGAGATGGAGATTTGTTCTATGATGGTAGCTCTCAAAACTTCTGGATTAGCTCCATGGATTTGTGCAAAGTGGCGCGATACACTATATTTAATGAGGCGATTGACAATATTATGTTGATGTTCTAAAAATCTAAGATTGAATTTGCGGGTGGTACGTCCCACGTATTGGATTTTACAGGGGCAGGATAACACATGTATATGACAAAATCGGACTCACAATTAACAAAGGAACTAATTCTGAAGATTTCCCCAGATTTATCTGAACAAAAATTATCCTTCCAATTTGTTATGTGTTTTCATGTGATACATCTTCCATGATTGCATCTATAACAGTCTACAGGTTTTGTAATCCAAGTGAGAGTATTAGATTTATTTTTATTCATCATGTGGGACGTACCACCGCAAATTCAAACTTAGATTTTTAGAACATCAACATAATATCGTCAATCGCCTCATTAAACATAGTGTATTGCGCCACTTTGCACAAATCCATGGAGCTAATAAAGAAGTTTTGAGAGCAACCATCAGAGAACAAATCTCCATCTCGTTGCGCGGTGGTGATAGGTTCAAGAAATTGCGCATTAGAGAATCCTGTTGGATTCATTTTTGCATACACTCTTTCCCGATGGGTTAAATGAAACAATAGAGCTTGATTTCTGAACACTTTTTATTTATTTTTAAATATACTTTCGTTCAGTATAGTAGGTAATTGATAAAGCTTTAAGCTTTAGATAGATTGGTGTCCGGTTAAGGCTTTTTAACACAATTATTTCTCCATATGAAAAGATATAAATTTATTATTTTCAGTTCATATATAGGGCCTGATTCAGACCCACTCGCAAGCAGCTGTCCGCTCGCAAGTGGGTCGATGGTGTGCACTGCGCATGCGCATGACGACGGGAGCTCCGTCGTGCGCATGCGCCAGACGCGACGAGCGAAGGATTTTCCTTCGCTCGTTGTGTCTGATCAAAGGGGGCATGCTGTCGATGTTGATTGACAGCACGCCCCCTTTGGTGGGCGTGCCGGGGGCGTGCCTCCCAGACGGGGGCGTTCCCAAGGGAACGCCTACCGTCAGAAGCCGGCCCACTGACATCACTAGTGATGTCAGTGGGAGTGATTTTGGCTCTGATAGAGCCAAAATCACTCCGGGCCTTGCGGTTGAGAAACTCAACCGCAGGCTCCGGCTCGCAGTGGCGATGGTCACGATGGTCAAGACCATCGCGGCCATCATCCTGCACGCTCGTATAGGCTGTGGGTGGTGACCCACAGCTATACGAGCATCCAGGAGGACGCTCCATAATTATGGAGGACGGCCCTCATTCAGAGCGTGCGCTCTGCTCAGAGCGTCCAGCTCTGAATGAGGGCCATAATCATCTGTGTTGTTTATTTATTTTTTGATATTGTAATATTTATTATGATATGATTTATATAGTTTATGCTAATCCCATATGATTTATCTACATTCATATTTTCATTTTATTCCATTTTATTTTATTCATGTATATTTATCCTACATGTTTTTAATGAGATGCACTAGCAAGCCATTTATTGAATATAATAAGGGTTACATTTTCATACTCCTGTCTTCAGTAATTTAAGAGAGCCATCTGATCACAACTGAGTCTAATCTGTTAATTAATGAGGGTTAGATAAACTCACTCTAAGCACAATGGAGACCATTTGCCTTCTGAGGAAACTGGGAATACCACAACCCCAGAGAAACGCGTCAAGGAGACTATCGTATGCACACGGATACGTTGTGTCCACTACTAAGTTTATTTCAGAATGTACTACAAGAAGTCGTCCTAAATGGATATACTGGAAAATGTATCCCAAATAAGTCTGAGGTACAATAGGCAAAATATATTGATCCCTAAATATGCAATTCTAATTAAAAAATGTAGAAGTTAGGGATATTATGCTGACTCTGAGTCCACCAATAATTAATTGACATGCTACCGTATAATTCCACATAAAAATCTCTCAGGTATCATCCATAATTGAGATCTGTGTATAAATTGATACAAGTAGATTACAAGTATACAACAATAAAGTGTCATCAAATCTTATAGATAATTGAACGTAAAGATATACCCTGCATTGAATACACAGAAGGTGCTGCTCAATAGATATGATACCCACCACATAAAATAAATAAATAAAGACCAAAATACAACTAAAAAGTGCTCCTTCACTGGGATGTTAGTCTATACCTGTAATGTAAACCCTAATGGGATACGGTCAACATCCCGGCAGAGGGGAATACCGGCACTTAGAATACCGGCACCGACATACTGACACCTGTCTGAATCCCCTCGCCAGCATCCTAAAGGTAAGAAGTGGGGTTGGGGGGAAGGTTAGCATTATGGTTAGGCACTATGGCGAGGGTTAGGGTTAGGCACTAAGGGGTAAGGGTTAGGTTTAGGATGCGGGGAGGGGAGTTTAGGTTTAGGCTCCGAGAAGGGAGGGGTAGGGAGAGGGGGAGGGTTAGGACATCTACCGACAGGTGTCGGTATTCTAATCCTGTTGGAATGCCAGCTTCGGGATTTTGAACCCCGAGATCCAGAGCGCCAGCATTCCATACCCAACCACCACCAATATTGTGGAAAATAAAAAGTATTTTCACAGATAAGACCACAATATTTGTGATCCTTCTTCCTATATATGGCTTTCACTCATCCATTTGATTATCCGAATATCCTGTAGTGCTGTCTACACTCCCACGTGTGGAGCTCCGGATGGCTATGAATAGCCCCGCAGATCCGCAAAGTTGCAAATTATTGCCTTGACGGCCTCAGATATATGCACTTTGCAAAAAAAATTGCGATTGCAGCCACTTTGACTCAGGCCCTTAAGCTACTACCAAATTTCTCCAGGACACAACCACTGCCTAGGAAATGACAACATGATCATTGAAACATCTGGCATACTTTCGCCCGACGTTGCGATTATCATGTTGTCATATAAGGCCTGAGTCAAAGCTACTGCAGTTGCAATTTATTTTGCACTGTGCATGCATTTAAGGCCATTGAGGCAATAATTTGCAACTTTTGGGGATCTGTGGGGCTATTCATAGTCATCTGGATATCCATATATGAGAGAGTAGACAGAATTGCAGGATATTCGGAGGATCATACAGATGGGTGTAAGCCAAATACGGGAAGAAGTATCACAAATATTGTGTACTTATCTGTGAAAATAGTTTGGCAGCTCAAAACCAGCTTTTGACCCAAGTAGTCTTGATTTGCGTAATGATGCATAGGCTTATGGAGCAAACAGGGCAAACTTTAGGTGAAACAGAGGGGGGGGAGTCTGGCAGCTGGAACACAATCACATTGATGTATGGCAGAGGGGGGAGTCTGGCAGCTGGAACACAATCACATTGATGTATGCAAGCCATATTTGCCTGAGTATATTTTTTGGAAACAGATAAATGAGTGGATATGGGGCATTTTAAGGGCTTTCCATTCTGTGCATGGCCATTCTCCTCCTCAAAAGGGCTTGAGTTGTGCACTAGCTTAGAATTAGTCTAAAAACAATCTCATTCTATACTTTTAATGAAAGAAACTACTTCCCATATACAGTGTATTGGGTAAAAAAAACAATGAACTGTAAGTAATAACACAGATTAGGACCTCTGAATTGGCACCCACAGTTACCACCCCAGTGGTCCCAGTATAATAGATAAGAAAATAACTTACTTTTTTTTAATAAAACAATGAATAAAGATGTAGGGTAGTTATTTAATCAATTACACTTTATTTGAAAAGATTATGTTTTGTTTTTGTCCTTTTGTTTGTCCGTTATACAGGGGCCACTATCACAGAAATATAAACTTCTATTTAAATGAAAGACTGGTACCACAAAGCGGGTAGACAGTTTGATGGTGATGTGATATTTACAGTGCAGTTACTAAAGATTTTTTTTGTTGTTCTTGTTATGGCAGAATTAATTTGAGACCATGATGTGCGCTGGGTCGGACCAAGGTGAATTGCGGTACATATCAGGCACGTTCTGTAAATGGGATCCGGAGTTTTACTAAATTATATAATCCCCAAGCAAAAACTCAATATAAGGCTAACTGTGAAGGTATAGTAACGTCCATTACCTGCAAGTTTCTGTCAATCGATATGGTCTTAGACTCAAGCCCATTGTAAGCTGTCTCTTTAATGACAACCTCATGCTAAGCAGTAATGAGCAGCAACGTCTTCTGGTTACTTTATGAAACTGAGACAGGGCTTACCAAAAGTGTCATCCAGCTCTTTATGAACCTTCTTCTGAACTTCTGGGTGGGAACCCAATAAAAACAAGGACCAGTTTAGAGCAGCAGCTGTCGTATCATGGCCCTAAATATTGAAAGTTATTAGTAATATAAAATAACAAAATTTAGATTTTTCCATATCTTATGTACAGCATGTAATTTATTAATACATTATTTTTGTGATCATTATTAATGTTGTTGTTTGCCTAATTTATTATGATGGAATATCTTGAAAAATTGGATTCAATTTCAATTGTTTGGTTTACAGTATATTCATTAAAAAGTCAACTTAAAATTCTATGGACTTCCTAATAAACATAACTCTGACATCGTATTTGCTATAAAGCAGGCTGCAGTATGTAACCATGATCCACGCTTCCTTTGTGATTCATTATCCCAAAAATCATTGATTATCTTACATATGTGCTTACAGTACAGATTATTTATTTACAACCTATTTGTAAGGTCAAACCACCCCATTGTATTCATCCCAATCTCTACCCATAATACATTTACTTTAGGAAACATCTAGTACTTTTATAGGCGTTTTCTTTAATTCTCTAAATTACAAGAAGTGTATGTCTTGTTTTTATGAGCCTATTTATGAGCTGCCTTCTATTATTTACTTTACTTTAATTCATGCTAATTAGTCATCCCATCAATCTCTGAATAAAATACCTATTGTTGTGCCTTTAGGTTCACCAATCGCCAGATAATTAGCATATTACTTGTGGCAGCTCAACTCAGCGCACTGTTCTTTCTCACGTCCCTCTGTCTACTCTGAATGCATTTACCATACAAAATAGTGGTAGAGCGCAGAAGTGATTGGAAAATTAGAAAGAATCTGCTGCAAGTTATAACAAGCAAAAATAATGCTCATTGCTCTAGTTAATACATATATATATTAATAATAAATATATATATTTATATATATATTTTTTAAATGTCCTCGATCTCGCCTGCTATACTTACCCTGTGCCAGCAGGGTTCTCCTCTTCTGGTCTGTCTGTTGCTACGATGGGAGCTGCTTGGGGGGGGGGGCTTCTACTGTGCATGATGTAGTCAGGACAGGTCATAGTGCATTATTATATAGATTTTATAACAGGTACTTGCATATGCATGTCAAAAGGTATAGAAGGACATGTCAACATGAAAATGGAGAGAATAGATCACAGGTTCTCAAACTCAGTCCTCATGACCCCAAACAGTGCATGTTTTCCAGGTCTCCTCACAGAATCACAAGTGAAATAATTAGCTCCACTTGTGGATCTTTTAAAATGTGTCAGTGAGTAATGAATACACCTGTGCACCTGCTGGGTGACCTGTTAAATGTGACCTGTGTGAGGTCCTGAGGGCGGAGATTGAGAACCACTGGAATAGACAACTGAATTATAAGAAATGTACTATCTTGGGGAATAAGCATTCAAAGACAGATGTCAGTCGATGGTCTGTTTAGTATCTGCAGCTATAGAATGAATATGGGGTAGATGGGGAAGATCAAGGGAACATGTGGAAAAGAATCAATAAGCGGCGTGGAGGGTAGTGAAATACTGGAAAAGGACCTCATTCAGAGTTGGTCGTTGCGGCCGCACGGTCGTACGCCACCTGCGCATGCGTAAAGTTCGCAATGCGTGTACGTAAACTAGCCGCTACGATCAGAAATTTCTCTCTCCTTCAACACAGCCAGGTCGGTAGTTTGAGTGACAGATTGAGGCATTTGAGGGTGGTAACAGGGGAAGGTGCTTGAAAACAGGGGAGTGGAGATCCGAACGCAGGCGTGCCTAATTATGCGAACAGCGTTTTATGGGAGTGCATAATTAACAAAGTAGTGTCATGGCACACATGACATGGGTGGTTTTTATACTGACATGATCATAGAGCTTAAGATAGGGTATGGTCAACCTTAAGCTCTACGACCAGTTCCGATGGTTCCCGATGGTCTCGATTAATCCTTATATGGCCAGAGATGACGTGTAATGCGTACGAGAAAGGGGCGTATTTTTTGTCTTCCGGGCGCTTCCTCCCCTTGGTCGGGCAGCTAACGATCTGAACTTAGGGACGCAACATGCGAGTGCATCATTTGCATATCCGACCCCTTTTCCCGTACGACTGTGCGGCCGCAACGACCGACTCTGAATGAGGTCCTAAGTCACAAGTCTAAGCCATAAAAAAGGGCTTTATGAAGTTGAATTATCAGAAAACCTAGTGCCTAGGAGTGGAGTGCTAGTGAGAGAGTGCAAAGGTTTTGACAGTATTATATCTATTTACTGTAATGTTTTGAAGGCTGGTGATATGTTCCACTTTAGAGATAAACCATATGTGGTTCTGTATTTCTTGTCATGAAGGAGGTTTAGGTTTTTTAAAGTTACAGGTCAGTTGATATTCTGCTGCACAGAATGTGTGCAGGATAAGTGTATTGGTAGGTTTGCTGACCTGCCTAACCTGGGCACCTAATAGTATATTAACGGGAGAGGCGTTAACCAACTGTTCAGATATGTCTATAATACAATTTTTGAGAATGTGACAATCTGCAGGCTTGCCCCCAAAATGTGAAAGAAGGCGCCTATTCGGCCGCACTGCCAGCAGCACAGGTTGGTGGTGTTAGGACCAATTTTGTGGAGAAGTTTAGGAACTAAATACAATCTGGTGAATACCTAACAGGAGTGTTCTTTAATTGCCAGACTTATTGAGCATTTTGATATATGGGCACAGATCACAGATTCCCAGCCCCATTCATACGTGTTCAGTAGAGAGGAGGTTCTGAAGCAGAGATCATGTGGGTTAGAAAAGACATGGATCCTTTGTCATCTGGGTGATAAGTATAGAGTCTTTCAATTAGCATTGGATGTCTATCAAGCACTTTGGCAAGTGAGGAATGAACAAAATGGCAAACTTGAAGACATGGGTAGGAGTTTTTTGTGAGGTATATGATGTTTTTCCTGTATTTTCGTAAACAAGGAGAAAAATCACCTAGTATCAGGCATTAGCGTGTGATACAGAACCTCCTCACCCCCAGTAGTTGTCATATGAGCACTCTGCCCTGGAGGAAACAGAGAGCGATTCATTGTTATATATATTTTCTCCTAATAATAATTTTATTTACTTTTACATGTTTGTGTTTTTTGTTTATGACAACTTGCAGCAGATTTCACCACTATCAGTCTCTCCTTAATGGTGCATGTATTCACCTTCAATTTGGAAGTCCATAGTGTTAGGGGGCAACAATTAAACATGATTATCATGACCAACACCAGTGTGATTAATAAGCATAATTCTTCCCTGAATAATCTGTTCTTTAAAGACAGCTCCATCCTGACATAATGTCCTTGTACAGTACCTCAAACATGAATGTGTCCACTTCTTCACGGATATCCATGTGGCTCAGTGTGTTGCCGGCATCATCTGTTGCTTTTAGCAGCATATCTAAGAAGGCACTTCTTTTTTTAGGCTTCTTGGATTCTGCATTACTGTCATCCTGTTCCGCTTCTGCTTTGTTTTTCTTCAGTTCCTGCGCTCTTTCTAGAACAGTCTATGGGTACATAAAGATATAACAGCAGTTCAACAACCTGAGGACCATGTACTGATTACAGACAGACCACAATTAGACCTCGCTGGCTCCCTGACTTTCATGTCACCTGTGACATAACTCATCATTTTGTAGACTGTGGTTCAATTTAGTTTTGCAGCTGAGACTGCCTGTTTTGTAACTGTTCATCCTTGTGAAGATGGAGCTTTTCCAACAGGCAAAGGGGGACATTGATATTGCCTGATGCCATTTGTGGCAAGTGGCTTATAATATCAATACTTTCTCATAGTTGTGTATGCTAGCAATGGAGAGAGTGCAGAGTGATAAAAATTATTATTATTATTATTATTATTATTATTACTCTTTATTTTTACAGTCCCACACAGTTTCCTCAGTGCTTTACAGGCAATATACAGGTAACAGTGAAATGAATCACTATATACAGTACAGACAGGCATGAGTCGGTGAGTCACGGGGAGTGGAAGGCACTACAGCACTCAATGAGACTATACCCAATGAAGGGCGCGAACACAGAGTCAGAGTCGCTGAAGGAAACAGGGAGCAGTGGAGGCAAGGATAGTGCAGGGGATGAACAAGAGAATGGAGGACCCTGCCCATGAGAGCTTACATGCTAAAGAAAGAGCTTACATGCTAAAATTCACAAGATCTGTCCGCCGGAGTTGCATGCTTAAAACTCTAAGAGAGAAGGCAAGCTATAGATTATCTCTGAAAATCAAAAGAGTGCAAATAAAATATGGTGGTTAATCACAGCTGTTCCATTCCAAAGAAAGCAAACTATGGAGGTCCTATAAAAATTTCAGACAAATACAATTGATGCCAGTCTTTGTCTAAAAGAAAATGCTTATTGCTGTTATTATTGAATACAGTGTGGCGCAGTCAGGTGTTATGACCTATCCTGAAAACCTGCCATTGGCTTTCATACACATAGGCTTGAGGTCTGCATATTGAATTCTGATCCTGTTAACAGTCAAAACTGGCAGCATGGTATTGATTATCCAATTATCCAAACTATGTAGTACCTCTCTCCTTCACTATTTGGAATTTGGTAAATAGGGGTCAGATCGTAGTCCTCATTGATAATAATGGGGACTGCGATCTGCAGTGATAATTAGCACTTTGCCGGAGATTTCTGTGAATTTTCCTGCATTGTGCCATTAGTACATAAGAACAATACATAAAATTAAGCAGAGACTGCAACTTCTGCATAATTTTATGTAATAAAACAGCTTGATACTGTGTATAGACCCCTTACTCCTTTAGAAGGTTTTGTCTTTTACATGGTAACTGTGTTATATTAATAACACTGTCCAGACATAGACCGACAATATTGAGTGTGAATTGTTTACTGCAGTTTTCGAATTTTATAATAATTCTGTCATGTCCCATCTCCAGGAGCAAGCCAGAAGCACATTCTACTCTGCTCCCCAGGAAGAAGGCATTTGAATATGGGCTACTATCCTAGCAGAGCTGCATACATCTCACAATACGGCCAGCTCTGCAAGGTATGTAAGCAATATGTGCCTTATTTGTGTATACAGTTCCTGACTTCTTAATTATATCTGTAGCATTGACAATGCAGCAAGTAACTACAAAATATGTTACATTATAGATGTAAATTAAAATTGAATAAATAACATATGTAACAGTGAACAAACTATATTAACTATGTAAAAGCATGTATAATGAAGAGCAGAGTTAACCAAGCATAGATCACCATAACTCCAATATATAATATAAGTAGAAAAGTGCCCTTTAGTTGTATTTGTGCCTACAAATAATAAACACCATGATGTCAGTCACTAACCTACTAACCTCGTCAGTAAATGAATGGAGGATTTTGAGGTTTTTAGCATGGTTCTTTCCAGCTCTCAGACGAGAATACACAAAGTCCGGCCACAACCAAGGCATCTTCTGGCGACGATGTATCATATCACTCATTCTAAATGAAACACAATTAAATGATTTCTGATTGTCTTTATTTTTTTAAACACCAGAACAAATTACCTTGAATTCATTCTTGAGTTTTACATTTTGGCCAAAGTGGCTGAGATCCAGCCGTTAGGCTAAGGATTACTTCTGGAAACACTGGGACTTGGTCCGTGTTGCTGGGAAATGACTGGCTATCTTCCTACAGCACCTCTGACCATGATTCTTCACTCTCTAGTCTAGCATGATCACTTTGGGGGGATGCCTAAATCTTAGGGGCTGATTAAGAAATAAACACTTTTTCAAAAGGTGATGCAGATTACCGATTAAATTTGACCTTTGCATATTTAGATCTGGTCCGGCAAAGTCGGTTGCAATGCACCAAAAACCGCAGCATGATTGACATGCTGCTGGCATTTGGGACCAGCGACTGGGAGAATTCCAGAAAATGGGGGGACTGGCGGTCCTGTTTACTGGGTGTACCAAAGCAAGTTCACTGGCAATGGGAGAATGATTTTGCTGGACATCTTTGCCTCAAAACTATATAAGGCAGGTAAAATAAGTATTGAACACATCAACATTTTTTTCAGTAAATATATTTGTAATGGGGCTATTGTAATGACATTTTCACCAAATGTCAGCAACAACCCATGCAATCCACACATGCAAATAAATCAAACCATAGATGTCCATAAATTAAGTTATGTGTAATAATGTGAAATGACACAGGGAAAAAATATTGAACACATGAAGAAATGGAGGTGCAAAAAGGCATGGAAAGCCAAGACACCAGCTGAAATCTATCAGTAATTAGAAAGCAATCCTGCCCCTTGTCAGTGCAAATTAATATAAGATGGTTCAGTCCCAACTGATGGCCTTTAAAAAGGTGTCTCATTACCAAGGTGTCACACATTAAACATCTCATGATGGGCAAAAGCAAAGAGCTCTCTCAAGACCATCGCAACCTTATTGTTGCAAAACATACTGATGGCATTGGTTACAGAAGGATCCCTAAACTTCTGAATTTTCCAGTGAGCACTGTTGGGGCCATAGGGCCTGATTCAGACCCATTCGTTAAGTTGCGAACACACACTATGGGCGATTATCGCATATATATGTGCATGCGTATGCATTAAAGTACGCATGCACGAACCAGTCACTGCGGCCGGGAATCGTGCGCTCGTAGTACACAGACTGGATGCTAATTTGAGTGACAGATAGCGCCGTTTGTGGGTGGCATCTCATGGCGAGACCGATGGTGCATCTCAATATACACAACGGCAGATTAGCATCACAGCCAGTGGGCGCCTCTGTAGGAAGCTCATTGGCTGCGGCTTTAGCTCAAGGACCTCGCAAATTTAAGCATACTACACGCGCGCCAAGAAAAGAAATCGGCTTCTATGCATGCGCGGGATCAGGTCTCCGCACAGATCGTTAGTGACTATGGTTTTAACCATCTGTTGATTGAACCACACTTTCTGTGAAATGGGGGGTTCCAGCAGGTTAATGGGCAGAGACCATGGGTACGCATGGAACGTTTCTGTCTCGTGAGAGTGTCATGGGAGCAACGTGGGCGTGTAAGCAGACTTCCTTGCTCGATCGTAGTGTGCAGATTTCTTTCAGCCAGATCTTCTCCACCAAGCATGGGTCTGGGGTAATATGGGGTACACATTAGATGATGTATGTACGCGGCTGACGCATGATGTGATGAACGACATATCGTCTAGTGTGTACCCAGCTTTAGTCCCAATACTAATGATGACATCTGCAGATGTAAGACCAGTGGGCGGAATAAACTTCCACATGCAGTCACATGGAATTTTAGTATACATAGCCGGATTCTGGAATTAGCATACACAAGTAAGCAGGCTGCCACACCTGTATGGAAAAGCAGCCGCAGGTGTCTGACTCAGTGCCAGGCCCATAGTGTTAAATCATGTGCCCGGCCAATCAACTTTACTCTGTGTCTGGCTGTTTCTACTTCTCACATTAAATGTTACATTTAAATAATAACTATTATTAATAATAATAATAATATTAAGTTTAGTGTTTTTAAAATACATACTCATAAATAGCTTTGACATATTCAGAATCGCTGTTGCTCTGTGCTTGAATTTTCCTACCCATGGCCGTCTCTAAAGAATAGAAAAATGTAAAAATGTGTTTTGGTAAATTGGAGTCTGTTAAACATATAAAAGTTAAACTATAAAACATTTTTATATAGTTTGTAACATTTTTTTATGCTTTTTTGTATTGAAAACATCATTATTGAAGATTTATGACAAATTCACTCCTCTGAGGTTAACAATCTGGATATGAAAGTATTAAAAACATAATCTGTGTATGTTGTCCCAGAGAGTAGGGGGTCTTCCACTTCCCGATATGAGGCTATATTATTTGGCTGCTCTGATGGTGCATCTCTGGAACTGGGTTGTTGAACCTGACCATGGGGATGCACACTGAGCTTTACTTCACCAGGCTGGTAGTCCCCTTAATTCACTTCAGTTTCTGATGGCTACATCCTCCCTAAAGTCCTGTCCACCTATTTTGGTGCAGGCTCGCAAAGTCTGGCAGTGATCGGCTAAGCTTTTGGATGATTCTGCTATTGATCCTAACTCTCCACCCCCCTTTTTTTTTACTCCTTGTTCTTTTGTGGGTGGATCCCTCTGGTTGTCTCATGGAGTGGGAGCTATAGGTCAATTGTATCAGGATGGTGTGCTCTGTTCCTCTTCTCAGATTAGGACTGACTTTGATATTCCGAACAGAACGTTTTATAGATGTTTGCAGCTCCACCATGCTCTTTTTTGCTCAGTGCGGGGTACAGTCCAGTATATCTGAAATGCCTGTTCATACTTTCCCCTGTGAAAACCAACTGTAAGTGAGCTGCAGTGGGAATATGCTGTTCATCGCAACCTGCTCAATTGATTTATCTTATGAAGCTCAGTTTTTCACACAATCCTCCATAGACTGATCAGAGATACAGACTCCAATGATACTAATGAATAAATCTTATTATTTTGTCTGTAATCTGCATTTCCTGCTCTGAATGTTTTCATGACAATATCACACAAATTCATTGGGTAAATTTACTAAGGGTAGATATTTATTTCCATGTTAATTTGTTGTGATTTTGAGGTGAATTGGTAGTGATTTTGACAATCAGGTATTTACTAAAGGCAAAACCGACTCAAAATCCTCTCAAAATACCCAGAAATTTTACTTCACACACAAATAAAACTTCAAATAAACCATCAGAACTTCTCCATAACCATCAGTAGAGAAAGCTTATTTACTAACAGTCCATTTGAAAATCGACCAAAAATCGAACCAAACCAATTTCAATAGAACCATTAGAAACAGCTCTATTTGATTTTAAATCATACAGAATTGTCTGAAAGCTCACTATGATGGAATAAAAAACATGGGAGAGAAGCATTGGGGGCACTTTGGCTGTATTAAACTCCCCATCGACTGATGAGTGCTTCCTCCTAACAGTGCAGGTCAAACCATCAACCATAATCATGAAATAACGATGCAGAGACTTATATAAGGGGAAAGGAAGGTCAGCTTTATTTATTTTTAAACTAATTAAATATATAACTGTACTAACTAATAGAAGAAGAAAGAAAAATAGACAAAGTATGGTGGCGCAGAAAGAACGTCTCCACAATGCAAGATTACCAACTGCATACTCACACCAATCTTCTAAATGGGAGGCAAACTGCCAGTCTATTACCACACCCAAGGTATCCACCTCCCACCCCAATGACATGACATGGGGCCCACCTGGACCGGTGGTGCCGCTGACCCCAGTAGGGTACAATCAGCCTAAGCCATGTATTGGAAGGGAGAGCACCTCAAGCTCCAAAGACAGATGGTGACTGCTACTGTTCTTTCCCTCCACGAGAAATCCTATAGGCTAACCACACCTAACCCCACCCCACAACACTACCTTACTAAACAATTAACCCCTTCTTGTCCGGAGGCAGATACTCACAGGCTCGGGTGTTTAATTAGCTCCATGCATATGAAATACACTCCGACCTACAAATCAGGTATTTAAAGGCATAACAATGACTTTTTAAAAATCGTGGATCTGCAAATTAGCACTGGGATGAAGGTGTTTGTGGGTAATACAGTGCATGTGGCATGTTTTGGCCTATAGGAATGCTTTTGTATAATTTTGTGTCTATTTTGGGTGGATTTTGGGTTCTATTGAGGGTGAATAGAACGCATTTTGAAACTTCAAATAGAACTGCAAATAGAACTTCAAATAGAAACCAATGCACTATCGAAATCAGAATGGAACTTAAAATTGACTGTTAGTAAATCATCTATTTTGAATACACTGTAGTTGATTTTGTGGGGATGTTGGTTCTAGTTTGGTGGATATTAATTGGAGCCAAAATTGACTTTTAGTAAATTTACCTCCACATCCAGACAAAGGTCAAACAAAACACAATTTCAAAATATGCTGTTTTCACTTTATAGATGAGTTGAGCCATTTGGCTACATCCACAATGACAGTTTTTCAGAGCATAAAAAAGCTAAAACAACATTTTTCACACCCTTACTCACTTCATCTTACTCCCTCACAGCTGGTAAATGTCAGTGAACATTTAGTTATAGATTTGTATAAAAACGATATTTCGAAACTTTAAAGGGTGAAGTACAAATGAATCATGAACTGTTGTGAATTCTGTATCACACCAATATCGGAAGGACATTGCCATAGAGTTTATCTTACTGACCACAGCCTGCACCACAGTTAGAAAGCCAGTGCCATAGAATTTATGTTACTGGTCTCTACCGCGTGCACACTGTTCCTCCAGCCCTCCCTGACCTTTGCCAACATGCACATTCCTGGAAAGGGCCTTGACCATAAAAAATCGGAAGTGGACCATTAACCAGTAAATGCAGCTAACGGTGTATTTGTGTAAAATACAGTGTGTTTCTTTATTTCTTACAGTTTCAAAATGATGTCTAACTTGTTATCAGCGCACAAGTGCTTTAATTCTGACTTACCACATATTATATCCAAGGCGCAAAGCGTTACATCCATAAAGCAGTTAAAGGAGCCTTTGCCAGCCCAATCCTTGAGCTTGTCCACCAATATATATGATTGCTCATTCATGACTTCCAGGAATTCAGTAAGAATAGCAAAATGGAATGTTGGCGTAATCATCTTCCTTCTAGTACGCCACTTCTCTCCAGTGCTGGAAGAGGAAAATGTATCAATAAACTTATGTCAATAAACAAATATAAATCAGAACTGTGAATATGATAACTTACTGAATTTGCTTTCAGAGTGTTACATTTAACAACTAGTGGAAGAATAGTAACTTGTACAAGGATGGACTGGCCCACAGGGGTACAAGGAAAATCCCCATGGGGCCCACTGCCGAGGGCTCGTCCCCTCTTCTAGGGGTCAGGCTCTAGACTAACTCAAATTATACATTGTTACTCTATTATTAGAGGATCAGTTACCTGGTGGAGCAGGAGCACAAATGAACATGGGTGCTTGGTTCGCTTCTATAGAAACTACTCCAAGATTCACCCTCCTGCCAAGTAGATTAGGTTGTCACAACACATACATGTTCTCTTCTCTTGTTGGCTGTGGGTTTTAACATAATGAACACAGTTCCTGCCAGTGACTGGAATGGCATTGCAGCTCTTAATTCATTCATTGGCCTACAATTAAGGGGTCTATTTACTAAGCCTTGGATGGAGATGAAGTGAACTGAGATAAGGTCCCAACTAATCAGCTCCTGTAATTTTTCAAACACAGCCTGTGACATGGCAGTTAGGAGCTGATTGGTTGGGACTTAATCTCTGATCACTTTATCTCCATCCAAGCAGTGGCGGCTCCAGAGGTGGGGCTGCAGTGCAGTCCAAGAATCAAATAGGGGAGCCACACCAACTGCTAGTGAGTCCTGGCTGGTGATGTTTGGCAGCATTTGGAAGAGCAGTTGGTGTGGCTCCCCTATTTTAATTTTGGACTGCACTGCAGCCCCACCCAGGGCTGCCATCAGAAATCGTGGGGCCTGGTACTGACAAAGAAAGCTGGGCCCTGGGGGATGGCGCAGAGGTGGGTAGAGGTATGTATAATATGGGAGGAGCTACACAGGGGGGTTGGATGTCAATTGTGCATAACCCAGTTTAAAAATTCTGAAAGTTTGGGGTGGGGAAGGCAGGATGGGCATGGGGGGCACAGGGCTGGGAATGCTGGACTAGGGGTGCACAAGGCAGGGAAGGCTGGACCTTAATTGGGGGGCACAGGGCAGGGAAAGCTGGCTGTACTAGGGGGGGGAGGCTAGGTACACTAGGGGGGAGGCACAGGGAAGGGAAGGCTGGACTGGGGAGGGGGATAGGACAGGGAAGGCTTGCTGCACTAGGTGGAGGGGCACAGAGGAGGGAGTCCTACCATGTTTGTTCAAAGGGCCCGGGAGACAGCAGTGCAGATATATGAATCTACAGCCGGGGAGACACAGCACCGCTGGCGGTATTTGAAATATGACACTGCCGCAAGCCAATCACAGCCAGCGGACCAGCAGCCAATCAGGAGCGGCCGCAATGGCTGCTTCTGATTGACTGCCGGTCTGCGAGCTGTAATGTCTTGCGGCCGGAGCCATATTTCAAATATTGCTGGCGGTGCTGTGTCTCCCCGACTGTCGATTCATATATTCTGCACTGTAGTCTCCAGGGCCCGGGACTCCGGGCCTGGCAGTCCCCCCCTGACAGCAGCCCTGGCCCCACCTTTGGAGCTGCCACTGTATCCAAGGCTTACTAAATAGACCCCACAGTCATCTCAGTGGTAAGAGCTTAGACATTTGAGTTTTAGATACTGGCCAGACAGTACCATGGTCCCCTATCACATGTACAGTGCATTAATGAGGTGAATATAACTATATATAGACAGGATCATCATCATGTGCTTAATTATTATACATATGTTACATTATACTGCACTCCCAGGACTGTGGTGTATTCACGAAATGCATTGCTGTTATCAATCTGGTATAGTATCATGCATGCACCATCAGCATCAGACCAGTTTCCTCATGAGGGGGGTGAGGGCCACACCCGGGTGTCACCCTCGGAGGGAATGACACTATAATGCCCGCTTCTCTGCAATGACAGGAACTGGGTGCTGCAGTGTGACATTTTCCAGCAGCACCCGGCACCTGTCATAGAAGAGGAGCCGACAGTGCAGACTGCCCAGTCTCCAGGGGCAGCCCAGCATCTTCAGTGATGCTGGGCTGCCCCCAGAGTGCTGTTATCAGGATCCCCCGTGAGTCAACGCCAACTTTATTTAGGCAACACCCCTTTTGGCTCAGGCGCACCAGGGGTATCCAGAGTGCGCAGCAGGTGTCACCAGATCCGGTGACACCTCTGTATCAGACCATGCACTCTCTAATGGTTAGCCAAGCCTCTGTTAAGCATGGGCTTGTAACACTGCATTCTCCTGGTGGGCCCTTCATGCCCCAGTCCCACACTGAACCTGTATCTACTGTACATTGTAAGCTTGTGAGCAGGGCCTTCCTACCTATATATCTGTCTGTTATTATACAGTTTTGTTCTATTAATGTTCCAATTGTAAAGCACAACGGAATATGCTGCGCTATATAAGAAACTGTTAATAAATAAATAAAAATAAATGTCAAGCAATACTTTGTTTTTTAATGGTGCAGTTTGCAATGTAACCACTAGATGTCCTCAGAGGAGTGCCACTATCCTGTTTAGCACAATGATTTTGTCACCAAGGGGTTTATTACAAAATATCAAAAAATCTGAAAAGTTGTCTAAAAATATATTTGCAGCATATCACTTTGAAATTATTATGTAATTTATGTATTTTATAATGTCGGGACAGACCAAGCGTTAATGGTGAGTTATGGCGAAGGCTTTGCACATGATTGGAGACATCTTTCCTAATTGTAAAAGATGTCTTTAACAGTAAAGCATATGCACCATTTTTGCGCATGCGCAGTGTGGACGCGTGACTCACTTTTTATGCCGTCACACGCAGATCTACACAGTGCATTATGGGAGAAGACATAAAGAGACCATTCTCTTCCCTGCTTTTCTCCCTGACTGCCGGCTCGAAAGTGCACATAGCGCCATCTTCACAAAGCAAAACTATTATTTCTCCTTTAAATTGCCCGAACCCCATTGTAAGCTATAAGGCAGGCACTTCCACACAATGCAAAGAGTAACAGTGAATATCTGACTGTTTCTCTGCTGTTTCTGCTTTTTATAATTAGTAAGAACCTTTTTCTCCTGCTAAAAAACATGAGAAAAAGTTTTAGCGCGTGTATAAATAAAGCTCTAAGGACCTCATTCAGAGGTAAATGCTAATACCGCCCACTTGCAATTTTTTTGTGGAGTTGCAGATGGGGAAATATGGAAATATGGCCACTTTCAATGCCTGTGGACAGTGCTAATCTGCCAGTGGTTTTGAACTCTCCACCATCGGTGCACCATCGTGTCCAACCTCCACACTTGCACCAACCTATGGCTGGCGTGGTTTCCTTCTCAACACTGGCTAAACATGGCCTCTGAGGCTGCGGCTCTGCGTTTGGGAATGCAGTCGCATTTACTCACACGCCTGTGACACTCCTATAACTCACCCAGCATTTTTTTGCGCACACTTTAGGCTACCTCCCAGACACAATCCAGGAACACCCATGGTTTTGCCTCGCCAGGTCTAATGCCAGCGCCTCTGTATACAATAGCGGACACAGTAGCAAATAATCTCTCAACTGTGCAAACATCGCCATTACGTCCACCCCTGAATCAGGCTAATGTCATTCAAAAATCATAAAGATTGCAGATCCACAATACTTCTTTTAGTGTGTAAGAGAGCCTACTTTTCCACTAGGCTCAATTTGTGGTGTACTATATCTATATGTACATATATGTGTACTATATGTATATGTATATATGTAGAGCTAGGAATATATATATACTTCATGGTCACATCCCGTCATTGTGCACAATAACCAGAATGCTAATTGCCTATTTTCTGGTCAGTCAGCAGCTACTCATACAAGCCAGTACAAGCCATACAGAGTTGCTGTTCTGTCTGATCATATCTGCTATGATCAGATTTGTACTGTATGTAAAGAACTATCGTTTTAGTATAAAATACATTATAGTGTTACGCCTACTTGCATTAAAAAACATATATGTATGTATATGAGTGGCCATTAGCCAGGTTAGGTGAAGCCCTTTTGAAGGTATGAGGGCCACCCAATGTGGGTCCTGAAGTGTATCAGACTGTTTATCACTTATCTAAATGATGGAGTGGTAATAAGGATTTGGGGACGTTTACATAATGAGGTATTATAGGAGGTTACTATGAGAAGGTATGGACAGCTCCCATTTTATTAACCTAAAACGTTTTATTGTCCATACTGTATTTGAGTATAACTCATCCTCCCACCATCCATATTAGCAGAATTAGTGGGGATAGGTTCTTGTAATGTGTTTTACTTTATTTGATACCTATAAGAAAATATGGGGTAGATTTCATGACTACAGGTTATTTCTGTGTCCTACTTGGTTGGCGGTGTGTGCTTCGCTCCCTCTAAGTCCCTATCCATGCTATGTTGACGGGGGATATGTGCTGCTTGCAAAGGTGCCGCTCTTTTCAAGTCATTTATGTAAGTGTAAAAGGTGTAGAGTCTGATGCACGACCACGGAAAACCTATATTTAGGTCTTGAATTATGGGAGCTATACATGAAGGGAAACAAATAGATACAATTACTCTCATCAGTATTATACAAGGACAATATATATTTACAGTACCTTGTTAAAAGTCCCAAACCAAGCCAAGGATGAAGGAATTTATAGGCAAATGATTTGTCCATGTGCTTTGAAGTGCTCAGTATAGGCTAGAGAAGAGAAAACACATACAGATGAGCAGTACAGTCATGTTTCTCCACCTCTTACCTGTCTCTTTCCTATGTTAGACAAAAAAAGATTCATTTTCTGTGAATAACTGTGTAACACCTGCAACAAACTATTTTACTAAACATATTGCATTGCTTTATAAACTCCCTAATTAAATAAAGATAAACATAAAGATAGGAAAAGACACCATACAATAAGCTGTTCTTTTTATATAATTTAGTGTGTCTTACAAAACCACTGTATATAGTATCGCTCATAGACTCCTCCTTACAGAACAGCATGGATATGTAGAGCCAGGAACCCTTGCTGGGCAGGTTGTAATCACCTATGTGAGTTTATCCCCACAACCATTGCAGGCAGCATTTGGGACACTAAAAATATATATATATATATATATATATATATATATATCAGACTTGCCTACCTTTAGGCTGTCCCTTCCGGGAGGGGACAGCCTGGACCACGCTCTTTACACATCAGGTGTGCAGAGCCCATAATACAGACACTGTACTGCGGGGGGCGGGGCTTCGATGACGCGTTTTAACGCGAATCGTGTCATCTGATCCCCCGGGCTGCATACTATGTGGCCGCCAACGGGGGGGTGCGGGATGGCTGCGGCTGGTTCCGGGAGACTTGCCTGCCTTCCCGGGAGGTCGGGAGCGGCACCCGATTTTCGGGAGGCTCCCGACCAAATCGGGAGGGTAGGCAAGTATGATATATATATATATATATATATATAATATATATATAGCAGGCTGAACCCCGGCACTCACCAGTCCTTAGGATAATGAACTTGCTCTGGTGCCCTCCAACAGGGTGATAATTCCCCATAAGTAGTCCAATGAATCCAAAAAGCGGCACTCAGAGACTGAGGAATAGCAAAAAAAGGACCCCCTCCGGGGTAACTTTATTCGGTCATGGTCGACGTTTCGGGGAGCTTGTCCCCTTTCTCAAGACAACAATAAAGTGAACAAGACAAACACCAAATATAAATATGCAAAACACTCACCGATACCTCTAATCAGGTGTGCAGAGCTCCATCCACCACCAGAAACACGCGTCACCACCCGGAAGAGCAGAATAGCACCAACCGGATATGACGTCGCGCCTCCCGGCGTCTGGAGCTATGACAACCAGAACACCATGTTAACATTGCTAAATAACAAAGCGTGGAGCTTGCGGCCAAAAAACATTATGTACATTTAAACAAATGACATACATATACCTGACTTATAAGTGACAATAGGATTTGAGACAGTGAGCGGCCAACATGACCGGTCACAGAACATATAATGCATATTGCAATAATACATTTAAAGTAATATGCACCAATATCATATAAAAATTGTATAAATAAAGCAACATATAAAAAAAGAACATGAAACATATAGCAATAATCAATATTTCATGAACAGCACATAAAGAAATGAATCAATAATAAATATATGAAATCTTTTTAAATGCAAAGCATAATCAATGGTGAAAAAAATATTAAAGTGAATATAGATTAATTTATATATAAAAATCATTAATCACTGGCTCTAACCACATTGCCAATACTGACATCTAGTGGCGACATACCACATTGTATCAAAAAACAAAGCCACAAGTATTGGCTAAAACCATGCCAACTAGAAAAACAGTACTCGTAGGGGATATACAAGAATAACAGTATAATTATGCATAACACATTTCTCATGCAATAAGACAAAATAAATGTAAAACTCCAAATATCCATCTGAATATGAACAAACCCAAGTCCCTATCAAACAATAGTAAAGAAACAAAAACGTAAGGTTAGTATTTTTTTAAGTATCGTAATAAATGGAACATTTCATTACAAAAAATTAATAAGACCCAAGTTCTCATTAAGACCTCTAGGGGATAAGGTATCAAGGCGATAAATCCACTGGGATTCCAATTGTAAAAGTCGTCTACCTCTATCACCCCCTCTTACAGAAAGTGGAACAAAATCAGTGATCTTATAGCGTAATGTGGCCAAATTGTGTCTTAGCAGGCTAAAATGTCGTGCGACCGACTGCTCACTAGAGCCTGTAGTTAATGCCGATCTAATAGCCGATCGATGTTGAGCCATGCGGATTTTAAAGGTACATTCCGTTTTGCCTATGTAATAAAGCCCGCAAGGACAAATTATGACATAGACAACAAAGCTTGAATTGCAAGAAAGAGGCCAAGCAATTTTGAACTGTTTGCCCGAATGTGGATGTTTAATGGAATCTCCTACTAACAAATAGGAACAGGTCGTGCACCCCAAACAACGGAAACACCCATTTTTACGACTTAAAAAATGTTTGGTTTTAACTTTAGAGAACCCTGTAATATCCGTTTTCACAACCATGTCTCTAATGTTTTTGCTTCTAGTATAACATGGCATCAGCCGTGCCTTAGAAAGGCATTTTAACTCGGGGTCAGTGCTAACTATAGGCCACAATTTTTTTGCCTCCTTACGGGTGTAATTGCTGCTGGTATTATATTCATTGACCCACGGAATGACAAATTTATCATTTTTCTTTTTAGTAGTAGATTTTAACAAAGATAACCTATTTTTAGCCATCGCCTTATCTTTGGACTTCAACAGAATGTCACGGGGGTACCCGCGTGCCAAAAATTTATTAAACATAACATCAAGTTGTTTCAATGTTTTATCATTATTACTATTACATTTGACCACTCTCAAAAACTGAGAGTATGGTAAGCCATAAACAGATGACTTTGGATGAAAACTGTCAAAATGTAAAAGCGTATTACGGTCAGTGGGCTTGGTATATAACGCTGTTTGAATCATACCCTCATTGACCGTAATAAGAATATCAAGGAAACAGATTTTTTGTTTGTCAGTCGTGATTGATAGTTTAATGGGATTAGTTGATAAATTCTGTCTTGAAATAACCTCCAACAAAATAACTAGATGTCAGTATTGGCAATGTGGTTAGAGCCAGTGATTAATGATTTTTATATATAAATTAATCTATATTCACTTTAATATTTTTTTCACCATTGATTATGCTTTGCATTTAAAAAGATTTCATATATTTATTATTGATTCATTTCTTTATGTGCTGTTCATGAAATATTGATTATTGCTATATGTTTCATGTTCTTTTTTATATGTTGCTTTATTTATACAATTTTTATATGATATTGGTGCATATTACTTTAAATGTATTATTGCAATATGCATTATTTGTTCTGTGACCGGTCATGTTGGCCGCTCACAGTCTCAAATCCTATTGTCACTTATAAGTCAGGTATATGTATGTCATTTGTTTAAATGTACATAATGTTTTTTGGCCGCAAGCTCCATGCTTTGTTATTTAGCAATGTTAACATGGTGTTCTGGTTGTCATAGCTCCAGACGCCGGGAGGCGCGACGTCATATCCGGTTGGTGCTATTCTGCTCTTCCGGGTGGTGACGCGTGTTTCTGGCGGTGGATGGAGCTCTGCACACCTGATTAGAGGTATTGGTGAGAGTTTTGCATATTTATATTTGGTGTTTGTCTTGTTCACTTTATTGTTGTCTTGAGAAAGGGGACAAGCTCCCCGAAACGTCGACCATGACCGAATAAAGTTACCCCGGAGGGGGTCCTTTTTTTGCTATTCCTAAGTCTCTGAGTGCCGCTTTTTGGATTCATTGGACTATATATATATATATATATATATATATTATATACATATATATATATAAAATATATATTAATTGTAAATCATCATAGGTATAGCCTCAAAAAGAAAATAAAGACAGTAATAAATCTAAATATAAATTCTGAGGCTGTGTATTCCTGGACTTAAGTGTTTTATTTTACTTCTCTGAGGCAGGTTACAATGTTAGGAGGAGGGTACTTCTCTTGCTGAGCAGGGTACAGTTTGAGTGACAGATCTGTATACTTGCTGTACAGAAATGCATTGGAATAAGTTGGAAAATTCATACACAGGGATGAGACAGGTGATGTCAAAACAAAGTAAATTACAGCAGTTTCAGTTTTTTTATGTGCATTAGAGCCTCTTATTTATTTATTTATCTATCATTTATTTATATAGCACAAGCATATTATTTAGCACTTTGCAATTTGGAACACAGTAATAATACAAGACTGGGTTTAATAGACAGATTGAGACCTATTTATCAAAGTGGCAGGCTTCTATAATAACACATAAACAACAGTTACTGCATGAGTAACACATTTCTAAGTAACTACCCTGTTTATTTAGGTCAGGGGTGGGGAACCTTTTTTCTGCCGAGAGCCATTTTGATATATAACGTTATTCGCGGCCTGGGGCAGGCCACGCCCCCTCCATGTGATGTCACACAGGGGCAGGCCCACAATCATCGGTGATTACAGCAATACTCTGGGAGCTGTAAGGGCAGCGGTGTGACCGTCTGACCAGTGGCGTAACTATAAATTTTGCTCCCCCCTGCCAATATTTTTTCTGTTACCCCGCCCCCCATATATCCCCCCAATTTGGCCCCCAGTGCAAAAGTAAAAAATTTGCTCCCACCCCCCCTAGACAGTTTACAGTATACAGTAGTGCCCTTATACAGTGCACCCAGAAGTGGTCCCCCTATGCAGTGCCCCAGGTAGTCATCCCCCTATGCAGTGCCCCTTATATAATGCCCTCAGTAGTAGACCCCCTTAAATAGTGACCCCAGTACTAACCCCCCAGCAGTGCCCCCAGTAGTAGTAGTCCTCCCCCAGCAATGCCCCCAGTAGTAGTGGTCCCACCAGTGCAGTGCCCCCAGCAGTGGTCCCACCAGTGCCTCCAGTAGTAGTCCCCACCAGCATTGCCCCCAGTAGTAGTCCCCCCACCAGCAATGTCCCCAGTAGTAGTTCCACCCCTGCAATGCCCCCAGTAGTAGTCCTCCCTCCCAGCAATGCCCCAGTAGTAGTCCTCCCAGCAATACCCCCAGTAGTAGTAAACAACCCCCCCAGCAATGCCCCCAGTAGTAGTCCCCCCTCCCAGCAATGCCCCCAGTAGTAGTAGTAGTAGTAAACCCCCCAGCAATGCCCCCAGTAGTAGTAGTAGTAGCAAACAACCCCCCGCAGCAATGCCCCCAGTAGTAGTAGTAGTAAACAACCCCCCCAGCAATGCCCCCAGTAGTAGTAGTAGTAAACAACCCCCCCCAGCAATGCCCCCAGTAGTAGTAGTAGTAAACAACCCCCCCCAGCAATGCCCCCAGTAGTAGTAGTAGCAGTAGTAGTAAACAACCCCCCCAGCAATGCCCCCAGTAGCAGTCCCCCCTCCCAGAAATGCCCCCAGTAGTAGTAAACAACCCCCCCCCCACGCCAGACAGACAGACACACAAAATCCACTTACATTGATCAACGCTCCGGCATCGGCTCTTCCCTCCGGCGTCCTCCCGGGCAGGCCCACTCTGCATGATGGGAGAGACGTCATGACATCTCTCCCATCATCACCCACTGCGGGAGCCGGAAGAGCCCGGCTCCGGCAGAGGGCGCAAGACAAGCAGCCGATGAGAATCTGTCTGACTCATCGGCAGCTGCCGGCGGCTGTGTGTTTTTTATACTAGTGTAGTGCGGACGGCACTTATGTGCGGTCCGCACTACCGCCCTGCCTGCGTGACTAACATATGCTAGAGGTCCAGTAGGACCTCTAGCAACTGTCTCCTCCTAGGCGGCGGCCATTTTTGGAGGGACGTTTTCTGCAGATTCCATGCGGACGGCTAGTCCGCATGGAATCTTTGGCCACCTCGTCCCACAAGCCCCCGCGCCCCCAAGCCACCGCGGGATCTGCGGGGGCTGTAGTTACGCCACTGCATCTGATGCATCCTAAGGACAATCCAGGCAGCAGTGCTGCACAGATTTTGGCTACAGGGTGCTATTCTAGGCATCCTACTATCCAGATGAGGCTAACAGATAAAAGCTCTGAGGGCCAGACCAAATGATTCCGGGAGCCTTATATGGCCCCCGGGCCTGAGGTTCCTCATCCGTGATTTAGGTTGTAACTCAGGAAAAAATGTAATGGACTGACACTAATCCTCTCAGTACCACAGGACAGGTGTAATTACATCTCTCTCACTGACTGTTCACTACAGTGAGCAGCAGAATTCGGAACAAACTTCACCCTCTCCTACTACTGCTTATTTTTCTTTATTATATTTTGCCAACCAACAAACAGAATCAGTCATTTACTTGGCATATCCATTATATAACTGATACCAATTACTTATATTGAATTGCAGCCTAGTAATCTAGGTATTTTACTGATAATTTATCTGGATGCATTGTGTATTTCTCATTTGTTATTTAAATTGTATTTAGTATTATATTTTGCTGCCTAGGACCATGATTGGATTACCCTTGTGTTCCATTCACTTCACGATCCTATACTTTTCCCATTGTTCATCACTTATCACATCTTACTCATGTTTCATCTTGTTAGTTCCTTTTACCTTCTGACCTCTAACCTATGATATAATAAAAGTTAAGTTTAATTCTATATACTGTTAAGACCTGACCAATTGTGCCCCCACAATAGAGTACTTATTCTGGGGGAGCGATGCCAGTTATTTCTCAATGTTGACTCTTTCAAAGTGAAAAACTCTCTGGCCAGGGAAGATAACATGCATACCGGCGTTAAAATCTGTCGGGATGCATGCGAATAGGGGCGGGAGTAAATCAGATAGAATGTGACACCATGCCAGCAGGTTTTGGGTACTGAGAAAAGTGCGGTGGTGGTATTGATGGTGAAGGAGGCTGGGTGACTGAGGAAAGTGTGGTGGTGGTATTTATGGTGAGGGAGGCTGGGTGACTGAGGAAAGTGTGGTGGTGGTGGTGGTGGTATTGATGGTGAGGGAGGCTGGGTGACTGAGAAAAGTGTGGTAGTGGTATTGATGGTGAGGGAGGCTGGGTGACTGAGGAAAGTGTGGTGGTGGTATTGATGGTGAGGGAGGCTGGGTAACTGAGGAAAGTGTGGTGTTGGTATTGATGGTGAGAGAGGCTGGGTGACTGAGGAAAGTGTGGTGGTGGTATTGATGGTGAGGGAGGCTGGGTGACTGAGGAAAGTGTGGTGGTGGTGGTATTGATGGTGAGGGAGGCTGGGTGACTGAGGAAAGTGTGGTGGTGGTGGTATTGATGGTGAGGGAGGCTGGATGACTGAGGAAAGTGTGGTGGCAGTGGTAGTGGCATTGATGGTGAGGGAGGCTAGGTGACTGAGGAAAGTGTGGTGTTGGTATTGATGGTGAGGAAGGCTGGGTGACTAATGAAAATGATGGTGGTATTGATGGTGAGGGAGGCTGGGTGACTGAGGAAAGTCTGGTGGTGGTGGTGGTGGTGGTGGTATTGATGGTGAGGGAGGCTGGGTGACTAAGGAAAGTGTGGTGGTGGTATTGAAGGTGAGGGAGGCTTGGTGAATGAGGAAAGGGTGGTGGTGGTGGTATTGATGGTGAGGGAGGCTGGGTGACTGAGGAAAGTGTGGTGGTGGTATTGAAGGTGAGGGAGGCTGGGTGACTGAGGAAAGCGTGGTGGTGTTATTGTTCAGCACTTATCACATCTTACTCATGTTTCATCTTGTTAGTTCCTTTTACCTTCTGACCTCTAACCTATGATATAATAAAAGTTAAGTTTCATTCTATATACTATTAAGACCTGACCAATTGTGCCCCCACAATAGAGTACTTATTCTGGGGGAGCGATGCCAGTTATTTCTCAATCTTGACTCTTTCAAAGTGAAAAACTCTCTGGCCAGGGAAGATAACATGCATACCGGCGTTAAAATCTGTCGGTATGCATGCGAATAGGGGCGGGAGTAAATCAGATAGAATGTGACACCATGCCAGCAGGTTTTGGGGACTGAGGAAAGTGTGGTGGTGGTATTGATGGTGAGGGAGGCTGGGTGACTGAGGAAAGTGTGGTGTTGGTATTGATGGTGAGGGAGGCTGGGTGACTGAGGAAAGTGTGGTGGTGGTATTGATGGTGAGGGAGGCTGGGTGACTGAGGAAAGTGTGGTGGTGGTGGTGGTATTGATGGTGAGGGAGGCTGGGTGACTGAGGAAAGTGTGGTGGTGGTGGTGGTATTGATGGTGAGGGAGGCTGGATGACTGAGGAAAGTGTGGTGGCGGTGGTAGTGGCATTGATGGTGAGGGAGGCTAGGTGACTGAGGAAAGTGTGGTGTTGGTATTGATGGTGAGGAAGGCTGGGTGACTAATGAAAATGATGGTGGTATTGATGGTGAGGGAGGCTGGGTGACTGAGGAAAGTCTGGTGGTGGTGGTGGTGGTGGTATTGATGGTGAGGGAGGCTGGGTGACTAAGGAAAGTGTGGTGGTGGTATTGAAGGTGAGGGAGGCTTGGTGAATGAGGAAAGGGTGGTGGTGGTGGTATTGATGGTGAGGGAGGCTGGGTGACTGAGGAAAGTGTGGTGGTGGTATTGAAGGTGAGGGAGGCTGGGTGACTGAGGAAAGCGTGGTGGTGTTATTGATGGTGAGGGAGGCTGGGTGACTGAGGAAAGTGTGGTGGTGGTATTGATGGTGAAGGAGGCTGGGTGACTGAGGAAAATGGTGGTGGTACTGATGGTGAGGGAGGCTTGGTGACTGAGGAAAGTGTGGTGGTGGTGGTGGTGGTATTGATGGTGAGGGAGGCTGGGTGACTAAGGAAAGTGTGGTGGTGGTATTGATGGTGAGGAAGGCTGGGTGACTGAGGAAAGTGTGGTGGTGGTGATGGTATTGATGGTGAGGGAGGCCGGGTGACTGAGGAAAATGGTGGTGGTATTGATGGTGAGGGAGGCTGGGTGACTGAGGAAAGTGTAGTGGTGGTATTGTCGGTGAGGGAGGCAAGGTGACTGAGGAAAGTGTGGTGGTGATATTGAAGGTGAGGGAGGCTGGGTGACTGAGGAAAGTGTGGTGGAGGTATTGATGGTGAAGGAGGCTGGGTGACTGAGGAAAGTGTGGTGGTGGTGGTGGTGGAATTGATGGTGAGGGAGGCTGGGTGACTGAGGAAAGTGTGGTGGTGGAGGTATTGATGGTGAGGGAGGCTGGGTGACTGAGGAAAATGGTGGTGGTATTGATAGTGAGGGAGGCTGGGTGACTGATGAAAGTCTGGTGGTGGTGGTGGTGGTATTGATGGTGAGGGAGGCTGGGTGACTGAGGAAAGTGTGGTGGTGGTATTGATGGTGAGGGAGGCTGGGTGACTGAGGAAAGTGTGGTGGTGGTTGTGGTGGTGGTATTGGTGGTGAGGGAGGCTGGGTGACTGAGGAAAGTGTGGTGGTGGTATTGAAGGTGAGGGAGGCTGGGTGACTGAGGAAAGCGTGGTGGTGGTATTGATGCTGAGGGAGGCTGGGTGACTGAGGAAAGTGTGGTGGTGGTATTGATGGTGAAGGAGGCTGGGTGACTGAGGAAAATGGTGGTGGTACTGATGGTGAGGGAGGCTTGGTGACTGAGGAAAGTGTGGTGGTGGTGGTGGTGGTATTGACGGTGAGGGAGGCTGGGTGACTGAGGAAAGTGTGGTGGTGGTGATGGTATTGATGGTGAGGGAGGCTGGGTGACTGAGGAAAGTGTGGTGGTGGAATTCATGGTGAGGGAGGCTGGGTGACAGAGGAAAGTGTGGTAGTGGTATTGATGGTGAGGGAGGCTGGATGACTGAGGAAAGTGTGGTGGCGGTGGTGGTGGTATTGATGGTGAGGGAGGCTAGGTGACTGAGGAAAGTGTGGTGTTGGTATTGATGGTGAGGGAGTCTGGGTGACTGAGGAAAATGGTGGTGGTATTGATGGTGAGGGAGGCTGGGTGACTGAGGAAAGTGTGGGGGTGGTATTTATGTTGAGGGAGGCTGGGTGACTGAGGAAAGTGTAGTGGTGGTATTGATGGTGAGGGAGGCTAGGTGACTGAGGAAAGTGTGGTGGTGGTATTGATGGTGAGGAAGGCTGGGTGACTGAGGAAAGTGTGGTGGTGGTGGTGGTATTGATGGTGAGGGAGGCTGGGTGACTGAGGAAAGTGTGGTGGTGGCATTGATGGTGAGGGAGGCTGGGTGACTGAGGAAAGTGTGGTGGTGGTGGTGGTGGTGGTATTGATGGTGAGGGAGGCTGGGTGACTGAGGAAAGTGTGGTAGTGGTATTGATGGTGAGGGAGGCTGGGTGACTGAGGAAAGTGTGGTGGTGGTATTGATCTTGAGGGACGCTGGGTGACTGAAGAAAGTGTGGTGGTGGTAATGATGGTGAGGGAGGCTAGGTGACTGAGAAAAGTGTGGTGGTGGTATTGATGGTGAGGGAGGCTGGGTGACTGAGGAAAGTTTGGTGGTGGTATTGACAGTGAGGGAGGCTGGGTGACTGAGGAAATTGTGGTGGTGGTATTGATGGTGAGGGAGGCAGGGTGACTGAGGAAAGTATGGTGGTGGTATTGATGGTGAGGGAGGCTGGGTGACTGAGGAAAGTGTGGTGGTGGTATTGATGGTGAAGGAGGCTGGGTGACTGAGGAAAGTGTGGTGGTGGTATTGATGGTGATGGAGGCTGGGTGACTGAGGAAAGTATGGTGGTGGTATTGATGGTGAGGGAGGCTGGGTGACTGAGGAAAGTGTGGTGGCGGTGGTAGTGGCATTGATGGTGAGGGAGGCTAGGTGACTGAGGAAAGTGTGGTGTTGGTATTGATGGTGAGGAAGGCTGGGTGACTAATGAACATGATGGTGGTATTGATGGTGAGGGAGGCTGGGTGACTGAGGAAAGTCTGGTGGTGGTGGTGGTGGTATTGATGGTGAGGGAGGCTGGGTGACTGAGGAAAGTGTGGTGGTGGTATTGAAGGTGAGGGAGGCTTGGTGAATGAGGAAAGGGTGGTGGTGGTATTGATGGTGAGGGAGGCTGGGTGACTGAGGAAAGTGTGGTGGTGGTATTGAAGGTGAGGGAGGCTGGGTGACTGAGGAAAGCGTGGTGGTGTTATTGTTCAGCACTTATCACATCTTACTCATGTTTCATCTTGTTAGTTCCTTTTACCTTCTGACCTCTAACCTATGATATAATAAAAGTTAAGTTTCATTCTATATACTATTAAGACCTGACCAATTGTGCCCCCACAATAGAGTACTTATTCTGGTGGAGCGATGCCAGTTATTTCTCAATGTTGACTCTTTCAAAGTGAAAAACTCTCTGGCCAGGGAAGATAACATGCATACCGGCGTTAAAATCTGTCGGGATGCATGCGAATAGGGGCGGGAGTAAATCAGATAGAATGTGACACCATGCCAGCAGGTTTTGGGGACTGAGGAAAGTGTGGTGGTGGTATTGATGGTGAGGGAGGCTGGGTGACTGAGGAAAGTGTGGTGTTGGTATTGATGGTGAGGGAGGCTGGGTGACTGAGGAAAGTGTGGTGGTGGTATTGATGGTGAGGGAGGCTGGGTGACTGAGGAAAGTGTGGTGGTGGTGGTGGTATTGATGGTGAGGGAGGCTGGGTGACTGAGGAAAGTGTGGAGGTGGTGGTGGTATTGATGGTGAGGGAGGCTGGATGACTGAGGAAAGTGTGGTGGCGGTGGTAGTGGCATTGATGGTGAGGGAGGCTAGGTGACTGAGGAAAGTGTGGTGTTGGTATTGATGGTGAGGAAGGCTGGGTGACTAATGAAAATGATGGTGGTATTGATGGTGAGGGAGGCTGGGTGACTGAGGAAAGTCTGGTGGTGGTGGTGGTGGTGGTGGTGGTATTGATGGTGAGGGAGGCTGGGTGACTAAGGAAAGTGTGGTGGTGGTATTGAAGGTGAGGGAGGCTTGGTGAATGAGGAAAGGGTGGTGGTGGTGGTATTGATGGTGAGGGAGGCTGGGTGACTGAGGAAAGTGTGGTGGTGGTATTGAAGGTGAGGGAGGCTGGGTGACATAGGAAAGCGTGGTGGTGTTATTGATGGTGAGGGAGGCTGGGTGACTGAGGAAAGTGTGGTGGTGGTATTGATGGTGAGGAAGGCTGGGTGACTGAGGAAAGTGTGGTGGTGGTGATGGTATTGATGGTGAGGGAGGCCGGGTGACTGAGGAAAATGGTGGTGGTATTGATGGTGAGGGAGGTTGGGTGACTGAGGAAAGTGTAGTGGTGGTATTGTCGGTGAGGGAGGCAAGGTGACTGAGGAAAGTGTGGTGGTGATATTGAAGGTGAGGGAGGCTGGGTGACTGAGGAAAGTGTGGTGGAGGTATTGATGGTGAGGGAGGCTGGGTGACTGAGGAAAGTGTGGTGGTGGTGGTGGTGGTATTGATGGTGAGGGAGGCTGGGTGACTGAGGAAAGTGTGGTGGTGGAGGTATTGATGGTGAGGGAGGCTGGGTGACTGAGGAAAATGGTGGTGGTATTGATAGTGAGGGAGGCTGGGTGACTGATGAAAGTCTGGTGGTGGTGGTGGTGGTATTGATGGTGAGGGATGCTGGGTGACTGAGGAAAGTGTGGTGGTGGAGGTATTGATGGTGAGGGAGGCTGGGTGACTGAGGAAAGTGTGTTGTTGGTATTGATGGTGAGGGAGGCTGGGTGACTGAGGAAAATGGTGGTGGTATTGATAGTGAGGGAGGCTGGGTGACTGATGAAAGTCTGGTGGTGGTGGTGGTGGTGGTATTGATGGTGAGGGAGGCTGGGTGACTAAGGAAAGTGTGGTGGTGGTATTGAAGGTGAGGGAGGCTGGGTGACTGAGGAAAGTGTGGTGGTGGTTGTGGTGGTGGTATTGGTGGTGAGGGAGGCTGGGTGACTGAGGAAAGTGTGGTGGTGGTATTGAAGGTGAGGGAGGCTGGGTGACTGAGGAAAGCGTGGTGGTGGTATTGATGCTGAGGGAGGCTGGGTGACTGAGGAAAGTGTGGTGGTGGTATAGATGGTGAAGGAGGCTGGGTGACTGAGGAAAATGCTGGTGGTACTGATGGTGAGGGAGGCTTGGTGACTGAGGAAAGTGTGGTGGTGGTGGTGGTGGTATTGACGGTGAGGGAGGCTGGGTGACTGAGGAAAGTGTGGTGGTGGTGATGGTATTGATGGTGAGGGAGGCTGGGTGACTGAGGAAAGTGTGGTGGTGGTATTCATGGTGAGGGAGGCTGGGTGAAAGAGGAAAGTGTGGTAGTGGTATTGATGGTGAGGGAGGCTGGATGACTGAGGAAAGTGTGGTGGCGGTGGTGGTGGTATTGATGGTGAGGGAGGCTAGGTGACTGAGGAAAGTGTGGTGTTGGTATTGATGGTGAGGGAGTCTGGGTGACTGAGGAAAATGGTGGTGGTATTGATGGTGAGGGAGGCTGGGTGACTGAGGAAAGTGTGGGGGTGGTATTTATGTTGAGGGAGGCTGGGTGACTGAGGAAAGTGTAGTGGTGGTATTGATGGTGAGGGAGGCTAGGTGACTGAGGAAAGTGTGGTGGTGGTATTGATGGTGAGGAAGGCTGGGTGACTGAGGAAAGTGTGGTGGTGGTGGTGGTGGTATTGATGGTGAGGGAGCCTGGGTGACTGAGGAAAGTGTGGTGGTGGCATTGATGGTGAGGGAGGCTGGGTGACTGAGGAAAGTGTGGTAGTGGTATTGATGGTGAGGGAGGCTGGGTGACTGAGGAAAGTGTGGTGGTGGTATTGATCTTGAGGGACGCTGGGTGACTGAGGAAAGTGTGGTGGTGGTATTGATGGTGAGGGAGGCTAGGTGACTGAGAAAAGTGTGGTGGTGGTATTGATGGTGAGGGAGGCTGGGTGACTGAGGAAAGTTTGGTGGTGGTATTGACAGTGAGGGAGGCTGGGTGACTGAGGAAATTGTGGTGGTGGTATTGATGGTGAGGGAGGAAGGGTGACTGAGGAAAGTATGGTGGTGGTATTGATGGTGAGGGAGGCTGGGTGACTGAGGAAAGTGTGGTGGTGGTATTGATGGTGAAGGAGGCTGGGTGACTGAGGAAAGTGTGGTGGTGGTATTGATGGTGATGGAGGCTGGGTGACTGAGGAAAGTATGGTGGTGGTATTGATGGTGAGGGAGGCTGGGTGACTGAGGAAAGTGTGCTGTGGTGGTGGTATTGATAGTGAGGGAGGCTGGATGACTGAGGAAAGTGTGGTGGTGGTGGTGGAGGTATTGATGGTGAGGGAGGCTGGGTGACTAAGGAAAGTGTGGTGGTGGTATTGAAGGTGGGGGAGGCTTGGTGACTGAGGAAAGTGTGGTGGAGGTATTGATGGTGAGGGAGGCTGGATGACTGAGGAAAGTGTGGTGGCGGCGGTGGTGGTATTGATGGTGAGGGAGGCTAGGTGACTGAGGAAAATGGTCGTGGTATTGATGGAGAGGGAGGCTGGGTGACGGAGGAAATTGTAGTGGTGGTATTGATGGTGAGGGAGGCTTGGTGACTGAGGAAAGTGTGGTGGTGGTATTGAAGGTGAGGGAGGCTGGGTGACTGAGGAAAGTGTGGTGGAGGTATTGATGGTGAGGGAGGCTGGGTGACTGAGGAAAGTGTGGTGATGGTATTGATGGTGAGGGAGGCTAGGTGACTGAGGAAAGTATGGTGGTGGTATTGATGGTGAGGAAGGCTGGGAGACTGAGGAAAGTGTGGAGGTGGTGGTGGTGGTATTGATGGTGAGGGAGGCTGGGTGACTGAGGAAAGTGTGGTGGTGGTATTGATGGTGAGGGAGGCTGGGTGACTGAGGAAAGTGTGGTGGTGGTATTGATGGTGATGGAGGCTGGGTTACTGAGGAAAGTATGGTGGTGGTATTGATGGTGAGGGAGGCTGGGTGACTGAGGAAAGTGTGCTGTGGTGGTGATATTGATAGTGAGGGAGGCTTGGTGACTGAGGAAAGAGTGGTGGTGGTTTTGATGGTGAGGGAGGCTGGGTGACTGAGTAGAGTGTGGTGGTGGTGGTATTGATGGTGAGGGAGGCTGGATGACTGAGAAAAGTGTGGTGGTGGTGGAGGTATTGATGGTGAGGGAGGCTGGGTGACTAAGGAAAGTGTGGTGGTGGTATTGAAGGTGGGGGAGGCTTGGTGACTAAGGAAAGTGTGGTGGTGGTGGTGGTGGTGGTGGTATTGATGGTGAGGAAGGCTGGGTGACTGAGGAAAGTGTAGTGGTGGTATTGATGGTGAGGGAGGCTAGGTGACTGAGGAAAGTGTGGTGGTGGTATTGATGGTGAGGAAGGCTGGGTGACTGAGGAAAGTGTGGTGGTGGTGGTGGTATTGATGGTGAGGGAGGCTGGGTGACTGAGGAAAGTGTGGTGGTGGCATTGATGGTGAGGGAGGCTGGGTGACTGAGGAAAGTGTGGTGGTGGTGGTGGTGCTATTGATGGTGAGGGAGGCTGGGTGACTGTGGAAAGTGTGGTAGTGGTATTGATGGTGAGGGAGGCTGGGTGACTGAGGAAAGTGTGGTGGTGGTATTGATCATGAGGGAGGCTAGGTGACTGAGAAAAGTGTGGTAGTGGTATTGATGGTGAGGGAGGCTGGGTGACTGAGAAAAGTTTGGTGGTGGTATTGACAGTGAGGGTATTGATGGTGATGGAGGCTGGGTGACTGAGGAAAGTACGGTGGTGGTATTGATGGTGAGGGAGGCTGGGTGACTGAGGAAAGTGTGCTGTGGTGGTGGTATTGATAGTGAGGGAGGCTGGATGACTGAGGAAAGTGTGGTGGTGGTGGTGGAGGTATTGATGGTGAGGGAGGCTGGGTGACTAAGGAAAGTGTGGTGGTGGTATTGAAGGTGGGGGAGGCTTGGTGACTGAGGAAAGTGTGGTGGTGGTATTGATGGTGAGGGAGGCTGGATGACTGAGGAAAGTGTGGTGGCGGCGGTGGTGGTATTGATGGTGAGGGAGGCTAGGTGACTGAGCAAAGTGTGGTGTTGGTATTGATGGTGAGGGAGGCTGGGTGACTGAGGAAAATGGTCGTGGTATTGATGGAGAGGGAAGCTGGGTGACTGAGGAAAGTGTAGTGGTGGTATTGATGGTGAGGGAGGCTAGGTGACTGAGGAAAGTGTGGTGGTGGTATTGAAGGTGAGGGAGGCTGGGTGACTGAGGAAAGTGTGGTGGAGTTAATGATGGTGAGGGAGGCTGGGTGACTGAGGAAAGTGTGGTGATGGTATTTATGGTGAGGGAGGCTAGGTGACTGAGGAAAGTGTGGTGGTGGTATTGATGGTGAGGAAGGCTGGGAGACTGAGGAAAGTGTGGTGGTGGTGGTGGTGGTGGTATTGATGGTGAGGGAGGCTGGGTGACTGAGGAAAGTGTGGTGGTGGTATTGATGGTGAGGGAGGCTGGGTGACTGAGGAAAGTGTGGTGGTGGTATTGATGGTGATGGAGGCTGGGTGACTGAGGAAAGTATGGTGGTGGTATTGATGGTGAGGGAGGCTGGGTGACTGAGGAAAGTGTGCTGTGGTGGTGGTATTGATAGTGAGGGAGGCTTGGTGACTGAGGAAAGAGTGGTGGTGGTATTGATGGTGAGGGAGGCTGGGTGACTGAGTAGAGTGTGTTGGTGGTAGTATTGATGGTGAGGGAGGCTGGATGACTGAGGAAAGTGTGGTGGTGGTGGTGGTGGAGGTAATGATGGTGAGGGAGGCTGGGTGACTAAGGAAAGTGTGGTGGTGGTATTGAAGGTGGGGGAGGCTTGGTGACTAAGGAAAGTGTGGTGGTGGTGGTGGTGGTGGTGGTGGTGGTGGTGGTATTGATGTTGAGGAAGGCTGGGTGACTGAGGAAAGTGTGGTAGTGGTATTGATGGTGAGGGAGGCTTGGTGACTGAGGAAAGTGTGGTAGTGGTATTGATGGTGAGGGAGGCTGGGTGACTGAGGAAAGTGTGGTGGTGGTATTGATGGTGAGGGAGGCTGGGTGACTGAGGAAAGTGTGGTTGTGGTATTGATGGTGAGGGAGGTTAGGTGACTGAGGAAAGTGTGGTGGTGGTATTGATGGTGAGGGAGGCTGGGTGACTGAGGAAAGTGTGCTGTGGTGGTGGTATTGATAGTGAGGGAGGCTGGATGACTGAGGAAAGTGTGGTGGTGGTGGTGGAGGTATTGATGGTGAGGGAGGCTGGGTGACTAAGGAAAGTGTGGTGGTGGTATTGAAGGTGGGGGAGGCTTGGTGACTGAGGAAAGTGTGGTGGTGGTATTGATGGTGAGGGAGGCTGGATGACTGAGGAACGTGTGGTGGCGGCGGTCGTGGTATTGATGGTGAGGGAGGCTAGGTGACTGAGGAAAGTGTGGTGTTGGTATTGATGGTGAGGGAGGCTGGGTGACTGAGGAAAATGGTCGTGGTATTGATGGAGAGGGAGGCTGGGTGACTGAGGAAAGTGTAGTGGTGGTATTGATGGTGAGGGAGGCTAGGTGACTGAGGAAAGTGTGGTGGTGGTATTGAAGGTGAGGGAGGCTGGGTGACTGAGGAAAGTGTGGTGGAGGTATTGATGGTGAGGGAGGCTGGGTGACTGAGGAAAGTGTGGTGATGGTATTGATGGTGAGGGAGGCTAAGTGACTGAGGAAAGTGTGGTGGTGGTGGTATTGATGGTGAGGAAGGCTGGGAGACTGAGGAAAGTGTGGTGGTGGTGGTGGTGGTGGTGGTATTGATGGTGAGGGAGGCTGGGTGACTGAGGAAAGTGTGGTGGTGGTATTGATGGTGAGGAAGGCTGGGTGACTGAGGAAAGTGTGGTGGTGGTATTGATGGTGATGGAGGCTGGGTGACTGAGGAAAGTATGGTGGTGGTATTGATGGTGAGGGAGGCTGGGTGACTGAGGAAAGTGTGCTGTGGTGGTGGTATTGATAGTGAGGGAGGCTTGGTGACTGAGGAAAGAGTGGTGGTGGTATTGATGGTGAGGGAGGCTGGGTGACTGAGTAGAGTGTGGTGGTGGTGGTATTGATGGTGAGGGAAGCTGGATGACTGAGGAAAGTGTGGTGGTGGTGGTGGTGGAGGTATTGATGGTGAGGGAGGCTGGGTGACTAAAGAAAGTGTGGTGGTGGTATTGAAGGTGGGGGAGGCTTGGTGACTAAGGAAAGTGTGGTGGTGGTGGTGGTGGTATTGATGGTGAGGAAGGCTGGGTGACTGAGGAAAGTGCGGTGGTGGTATTGATGGTGAGGAAGGCTGGGTGACTGAGGAAAGTGTGGTGGTGGTATTGATGGTGAGGGAGGCTGGGTGACTGAGGAAAGTGTGGTGGTGGTATTGATGGTGAAGGAGGCTGGGTGACTGAGGAAAATGGTGGTGGTACTGATGGTGAGGGAGGCTTGGTGACTGAGGAAAGTGTGGTGGTGGTGGTGGTATTGACGGTGAGGGAGGCTGGGTGACTAAGGAAAGTGTGGTGGTGGTATTGATGGTGAGGGAGGCTAGGTGACTGAGAAAAGTGTGGTGGTGGTATTGATGGTGAGGGAGGCTGGGTGACTGAGGAAAGTTTGGTGGTGGTATTGACAGTGAGGGAGGCTGGGTGACTGAGAAAATTGTGGTGGTGGTATTGATGGTGAGGGAGGCAGGGTGACTGAGGAAAGTATGGTGGTGGTATTGATGGTGAGGGAGGCTGGGTGACTGAGGAAAGTGTGGTGGTGGTATTGATGGTGAAGGAGGCTGGGTGACTGAGGAAAGTGTGGTGGTGGTATTGATGGTGATGGAGGCTGGGTGACTGAGGATAGTATGGTGGTGGTATTGATGGTGAGGGAGGCTGGGTGACTGAGGAAAGTTTGCTGTGGTGGTGGTATTGATAGTAAGGGAGGCTGGATGACTGAGGAAAGTGTGGTGGTGGTGGTGGAGGTATTGATGGTGAGGGAGGCTGGGTGACTAAGGAAAGTGTGGTGGTGGTATTGAAGGTTGGGGAGGCTTGGTGACTGAGGAGAGTGTGGTGGTGGTATTGATGGTGAGGGAGGCTGGATGACTGAGGAAAGTGTGGTGGCGGTGGTGGTATTGATGGTGAGGGAGGCTAGGTGACTGAGGAAAGTGTGGTGTTGGTATTGATGGTAAGGGAGGCTGGGTGACTGAGGAAAATGGTCGTGGTATTGATGGAGAGGGAGGCTGGGTGACTGAGGAAAGTGTAGTGGTGGTATTGATGGTGAGGGAGGCTAGGTGACTGAGGAAAGTGTGGTGGTGGTATTGAAGGTGAGGGAGGCTGGGTGACTGAGGAAAGTGTGGTGGAGGTATTGATGGTGAGGGAGGCTGGGTGACTGAGGAAAGTGTGGTGATGGTATTGATGGTGAGGGAGGCTAGGTGACTGAGGAAAGTGTGGTGGTGGTATTGATGGTGAGGAAGGCTGGGAGACTGAGGAAAGTGTGGTGGTGGTGGTGGTGGTGGTGGTATTGATGGTGAGGGAGGCTGGGTGACTGAGGAAAGTGTGGTGGTGGTATTGATGGTGAGGGAGGCTGGGTGACTGAGGAAAGTGTGGTGGTGGTATTGATGGTGATGGAGGCTGGGTGACTGAGGAAAGTATGGTGGTGGTATTGATGGTGAGGGAGGCTGGGTGACTGAGGAAAGTGTGCTGTGGTGGTGGTATTGATAGTGAGGGAGGCTTGGTGACTGAGGAAAGAGTGGTGGTGGTATTGATGGTGAGGGAGGCTGGGTGACTGAGTAGAGTGTGGTGGTGGTGGTATTCATGGTGAGGGAGGCTGGATGACTGAGGAAAGTGTGGTGGTGGTGGTGGTGGTGGAGGTATTGATGGTGAGGGAGGCTGGGTGACTAAGGAAAGTGTGGTGGTCGTATTGAAGTTGGGGGAGGCTTGGTGACTAAGGAAAGTGTGGTGGTGGTGGTGGTGGTATTGATGGTGAGGAAGGCTGGGTGACTGAGGAAAGTGCGGTGGTGGTATTGATGGTGAGGAAGGCTGGGTGACTGAGGAAAGTGTGGTAGTGGTATTGATGGTGAGGGAGGCTGGGTGACTGAGGAAAGTTTGGTTGTGGCATTGATGGTGAGGGAGGTTAGGTGACTGAGGAAAGTGTGGTGGTGGTATTGATGGTGAGGAAGGCTGGGTGACTGAGGAAAGTGTGGTGGTGGTGGTGGTGGTGGTGGTATTGATGGTGAGGGAGGCTGGGTGACTGAGAAAAGTGTGGTGGTGGTATTGATGGTGAGGGAGGCTGGGTGACTGAGGAAAGTGAGGTGGTGGTGGTGGTATTGATGGTGAGGGAGGCTGGGTGACTGAGGAAAGTGTGGTTGTGGTATTGATGTGAGGGAGGCTGGGTGACTGAGGAAAGCGTGGTGGTGGTATTGATCTTGAGGGACGCTGGGTGACTGAGGAAAGTGTGGAGGTGGTATTGATGGTGAGGGAGGCTGGGTGACTGAGGAAAGTTTGGTGGTGGTATTGTCAGTGAGGGAGGCTGGGTGACTGAGGAAAGTGTGGTGGTGGTGGTATTGGCATTGATGGTGAGGGAGGCTAGGTGACTGAGGAAAGTGTGGTGTTGGTATTCATGGTGAGGAAGGCTGGGTGACTAATGAAAATGGTGGTGGTATTGATGGTGAGGGAGGCTGGATGACTGAGGAAAGTGTGGTGGCGGTGGTAGTGGCATTGATGGTGAGGGAGGCTAGGTGACTGAGGAAAGTGTGGTGTTGGTATTGACGGTGAGGAAGGCTGGGTGACTAATGAAAATGGTGGTGGTATTGATGGTGAGGGAGGCTGGGTGACTGAGGAAAGTCTGGTGGTGGTGGTGGTGGTGGTGGTGGTGGTGGTATTGATGGTGAGGGAGGCTGGGTGACTAAGGAAAGTGTGGTGGTGGTATTGAAGGTGAGGGAGGCTTGGTGAATGAGGAAAGTGTGGTGGTGGTGGTATTGATGGTGAGGGAGGCTGGGTGACTGAGGAAAGTGTGGTGTTGGTATTGACGGTGAGGAAGGCTGGGTGACTAATGAAAATGGTGGTGGTATTGATGGTGAGGGAGGCTGGGTGACTGAGGAAAGTCTGGTGGTGGTGGTGGTGGTGGTGGTGGTATTGATGGTGAGGGAGGCTGGGTGACTAAGGAAAGTGTGGTGGTGGTATTGAAGGTGAGGGAGGCTTGGTGAATGAGGAAAGTGTGGTGGTGGTGGTGGTGGTATTGATGGTGAGGGAGGCTGGGTGACTGAGGAAAGTGTGGTGGTGGTATTGAAGGTGAGGGAGGCTGGGAGACTGAGGAAAATGGTGGTGGTACTGATGGTGAGGGAGGCTTGGTGACTGAGGAAAGTGTGGTGGTGGTGGTGGTATTGACGGTGAGGGAGGCTGGGTGACTAAGGAAAGTGTGGTGGTGGTATTGATGGTGAGGAAGGCTGGGTGACTGAGGAAAGTGTGGTGGTGGTGATGGTATTGATGGTGAGGGAGGCCGGGTGACTGAGGAAAATGGTGGTGGTATTGATGGTGAGGGAGGCTGGGTGACTGAGGAAAGTGTAGTGGTGGTATTGATGGTGAGGGAGGCTAGGTGACTGAGGAAAGTGTGGTGGTGGTATTGAAGGTGAGGGAGGCTGGGTGACTGAGGAAAGTGTGGTGGAGATATTGATGGTGAGGGAGGCTGGGTGACTGAGGAAAGTGTGGTGATGGTATTGATGGTGAGGGAGGCTAGGTGACTGAGGAAAGTGTGGTGGTGGTATTGATGGTGAGGAAGGCTGGGAGACTGAGGAAAGTGTGGTGGTGGTGGTGGTGGTGGTGGTATTGATGGTGAGGGAGGCTGGGTGACTGAGGAAAGTGTGGTGGTGGAGGTATTGATGGTGAGGGAGGCTGGGTGACTGAGGAAAGTGTGGTGTTGGTATTGATGGAGAGGGAGGCTGGGTGACTGGGGAAAGTGTGGTGGTGGTGGTATTGAAGGTGAGGGAGGCTTGGTGACTGATGAAAGTCTGGTGGTGGTGGTGGTGGTATTGATGGTGAGGGTGGCTGGGTGACTAAGGAAAGTGTGGTGGTGGTATTGAAGGTGAGGGAGGCTTGGTGACTGAGGAAAGTGTGGTGGTGGTTGTGGTGGTGGTACTGGTGGTGAGGGAGGCTGGGTGACTGAGGAAAGTGTGGTGGTGGTATTGAAGGTGATGGAGGCTGGCTGACTGAGGAAAGCGTGGTGGTGGTATTGATGCTGAGGGAGGCTGGGTGACTGAGGAAAGTGTGGTGGTGGTATTGATGGTGAAGTAGGCTGGGTGACTGAGGAAAATGGTGGTGATACTGATGGTGAGGGAGGCTTGGTGACTGAGGAAAGTGTGGTGGTGGTGGTGGTATTGACGGTGAGGGAGGCTGGGTGACTGAGGAAAGTGTGGTGGTGGTGATGGTATTGATGGTGAGGGAGGCTGGGTGACTGAGGAAAGTGTGGTGGTGGTATTCATGGTGAGGGAGGCTGGGTGACTGAGGAAAGTGTGGTAGTGGTATTGATGGTGAGGGAGGCTGGAAGACTGAGGAAAGTGTGGTGGCAGTGGTGGTGGTATTGATGGTGAGGGAGGCTAGGTGACTGAGGAAAGTGTGGTGTTGGTATTGATGGTGAGGGAGTCTGGGTGACTGAAGAAAATGGTGGTGGTATTGATGGTGAGGGAGGCTGGGTGACTGAGGAAATTGTGGGGGTGGTATTTATGTTGATGGAGGCTGGGTGACTGAGGAAAGTGTAGTGGTGGTATTGATGGTGAGGGAGGCTAGGTGACTGAGGAAAGTGTGGTGGTGGTATTGATGGTGAGGAAGGCTGGGTGACTGAGGAAAGTATGGTGGTGGTGGTGGTATTGATGGTGAGGGAGGCTGGGTGACTGAGGAAAGTGTGGTGGTGGCATTGATGGTGAGGGAGGCTGGGTGACAGAGGAAAGTGTGGTGGTGGTGGTGGTGGTATTGATGGTGAGGGAGGCTGGGTGACTGAGGAAAGTGTGGTAGTGGTATTGATGGTGAGGGAGGCTGGGTGACTGTGGAAAGTGTGGTGGTGGTATTGATCTTGAGGGACGCTGGGTGACTGAGGAAAGTGTGGTGGTGGTGGTATTGATGGTGAGGGAGGCTAGGTGACTGAGAAAAGTGTGGTGGTGGTATTGATGGTGAGGGAGGCTGGGTGACTGAGGAAAGTTTGGTGGTGGTATTGACAGTGAGGGAGGCTGGGTGACTGAGGAAATTGTGGAGGTGGTATTGATGGTGAGGGAGGCAGGGTGACTGAGGAAAGTATGGTGGTGGTATTGATAGTGAGGGAGGCTGGGTGACTTTGGAAAGTGTGGTGGTGGTATTGATGGTGAAGGAGGCTGGGTGACTGAGGAAAGTGTGGTGGTGGTATTGATGGTGATGGAGGCTGGGTGACTGAGGAAAGTATGGTGGTGGTATTGATGGTGAGGGAGGCTGGGTGACTGAGGAAAGTGTGCTGTGGTGGTGGTATTGATAGTGAGGGAGGCTGGATGACTGAGGAAAGTGTGGTGGTGGTGGTGGAGGTATTGATGGTGAGGGAGGCTGGGTGACTAAGGAAAGTGTGGTGGTGGTATTGAAGGTGGGGGAGGCTGGATGACTGAGGAAAGTGTGGTGGCGGCGGTGGTGGTATTGATGGTGAGGGAGGCTAGGTGACTGAGGAAAGTGTGGTGTTGGTATTGATGGTGAGGGAGGCTGGGTGACTGAGGAAAATGGTCGTGGTATTGATGGAGGGGGAGGCTGGGAGACAGAGGAAAGTGTAGTGGTGGTATTGATGGTGAGGGAGGCTAGGTGACTGAGGAAAGTGTTGTGGTGGCATTGAAGGTGAGGGAGGCTGGGTGACTGAGGAAAGTGTGGTGGAGGTATTGATGGTGAGGGAGGCTGGGTGACTGAGGAAAGTGTGGTGATGGTATTGCTGGTGAGGGAGGCTGGGAGACTGAGGAAAGTGTGGTGGTGGTGGTGGTGGTGGTGGTGGTGGTATTGATGGTGAGGGAGGCTGGGTGACTGATGAAAGTGTGGTGGTGGTATTGATGGTGAGGGAGGCTGGGTGACTGAGGAAAGTGTGGTGGTGGTGGTATTGATGGTGATGGAGGCTGGGTGACTGAGGAAAGTGTGGTGGTGGTATTGATGGTGAGGAAGGCTGGGTGACTGAGGAAAGTGTGGTGGTGGTGGTGGTATTGATGGTGAGGGAGGCTGGGTGACTGAGGAAAGTGTGGTGGTGGAGGTATTGATGGTGAGGGAGGCTGGGTGACTGAGGAAAGTGTGGTGTTGGTATTGATGGTGAGGGAGGCTGGGTGACTGAGGAAAGTGTGGTGGTATTGATAGTGAGGGAGGCTGGGTGACTGATGAAAGTCTGGTGGTGGTGGTGGTGGTGGTGGTATTGATGGTGAGGGAGGCTGGGTGACTAAGGAAAGTGTGGTGGTGGTATTGAAGGTGAGAGAGGCTTGGTGACTGAGGAAAGTGTGGTGGTGGTTGTGGTGGTGGTATTGGTGGTGAGGGAGGCTGGGTGACTGAGGAAAGTGTGGTGGTGGTATTGAAGTTGAGGGAGGCTGGGTGACTGAGGAAAGCGTGGTAGTGGTATTGATGGTGAGGGAGGCTGGATGACTGAGGAAAGTGTGGTGGCGGTGGTGGTGGTATTGATGGTGAGGGAGGCTAGGTGACTGAGGAAAGTGTGGTGTTGGTATTGATGGTGAGGGAGTCTGGGTGACTGAGGAAAATGGTGGTGGTATTGATGGTGAGGGAGGCTGGGTGACTGAGGAAAGTGTGGGGGTGGTATTTATGTTGAGGGAGGCTGGGTGACTGAGGAAAGTGTGGTGGTGGTATTGATGGTGAGGAAGGCTGGGTGACTGAGGAAAGTGTGGTGGTGGTGGTGGTATTGATGGTGAGGGAGGCTGGGTGACAGAGGAAAGTGTGGTGGTGGCATTGATGGTGAGGGAGGCTGGGTGACTGAGGAAAGTGTGGTGGTGGTGGTGGTGGTGGTATTGATGGTGAGGGAGGCTGGGTGACTGAGGAAAGTGTGGTAGTGGTATTGATGGTGAGGGAGGCTGGGTGACTGAGGAAAGTGTGGTGGTGGTATTGATCTTGAGGGACGCTGGGTGACTGAGGAAAGTGTGGTGGTGGTATTGATGGTGAGGGAGGCTAGGTGACTGAGAAAAGTGTGGTGGTGGTATTGATGGTGAGGGAGGCTGGGTGACTGAGGAAAGTTTGGTGGTGGTATTGACAGTGAGGGAGGCTGGGTGACTGAGGAAATTGTGGTGGTGGTATTGATGGTGAGGGAGGCAGGGTGACTGAGGAAAGTATGGTGGTGGTATTGATAGTGAGGGAGGCTGGGTGACTGAGGAAAGTGTGGTGGTGGTATTGATGGTGAAGGAGGCTGGGTGACTGAGGAAAGTGTGGTGGTGGTATTGATGGTGATGGAGGCTGGGTGACTGAGGAAAGTATGGTGGTGGTATTGATGGTGAGGGAGGCTGGGTGACTGAGGAAAGTGTGCTGTGGTGGTGGTATTGATAGTGAGGGAGGCTGGATGACTGAGGAAAGTGTGGTGGTGGTGGTGGAGGTACTGATGGTGAGGGAGGCTGGGTGACTAAGGAAAGTGTGGTGGTGGTATTGAAGGTGGGGGAGGCTGGATGACTGAGGAAAGTGTGGTGGCGGCGGTGGTGGTATTGAAGGTGAGGGAGGCTAGGTGACTGAGGAAAGTGTGGTGTTGGTATTGATGGTGAGGGAGGCTGGGTGACAGAGGAAAATGGTCAAGGTATTGATGGAGGGGGAGGCTGGGTGACTGAGGAAAGTGTAGTGGTGGTATTGATGGTGAGGGAGGCTAGGTGACTGAGGAAAGTGTGGTGGTGGTATTGAAGGTGAGGGAGGCTGGGTGACTGAGGAAAGTGTGGTGGAGGTATTGATGGTGAGGGAGGCTGGGTGACTGAGGAAAGTGTGGTGATGGTATTGATGGTGAGGGAGGCTAGGTGACTGAGGAAAGTGTGGTGGTGGTATTGATGGTGAGGAAGGCTGGGAGACTGAGGAAAGTGTGGTGGTGGTGGTGGTGGTGGTGGTATTGATGGTGAGGGAGGCTGGGTGACTGATGAAAGTGTGGTGGTGGTATTGATGGTGAGGGAGGCTGGGTGACTGAGGAAAGTGTGGTGGTGGTATTGATGGTGATGGAGGCTGGGTGACTGAGGAAAGTATGGTGGTGGTATTGATGGTGAGGGAGGCTGGGTGACTGAGGAAAGTGTGCTGTGGTGGTGGTCTTGAAAGTGAGGGAGGCTTGGTGACTGAGGAAAGAGTGGTGGTGGTATTGATGGTGAGGGAGGCTGGGTGACTGAGTAGAGTGTGGTGGTGGTGGTATTGATGGTGAGGGAGGCTGGATGACTGAGGAAAGTGTGGTGGTGGTGGTGGAGGTATTGATGGTGAGGGAGGCTGGGTGACTAAGGAAAGTGTGGTGGTGGTATTGAAGGTGGGGGAGGCTTGGTGACTAAGGAAAGTGTGGTGGTGGTGGTGGTGGTGGTGGTATTGATGGTGAGGAAGGCTGGGTGACTGAGGAAAGTGTAGTGGTGGTATTGATGGTGAGGGAGGCTAGGTGACTGAGGAAAGTGTGGTGGTGGTGGTATTGATGGTGAGGAAGGCTGGGTGACTGAGGAAAGTGTGGTGGTGGTGGTGGTATTGATGGTGAGGGAGGCTGGGTGACTGAGGAAAGTGTGGTGGTGGCATTGATGGTGAGGGAGGCTGGGTGACTGAGGAAAGTGTGATGGTGGTGGAGGTGGTATTGATGGTGAGGGAGGCTGGGTGACTGAGGAAAGTTTGATAGTGGTATTGATGGTGAGGGAGGCTGGATGACTGAGGAAAGTGTGGTGGTGGTATTGATCTTGAGGGACGCTGGGTGACTGAGGAAAGTGTGGTGGTGGTATTGATGGTGAGGGAGGCTACGTGACTGAGAAAAGTGTGGTGGTGGTATTGATGGTGAGGGAGGCTGGGTGACTGAGGAAAGTTTGGTGGTGGTATTGACAGTGAGGGAGGCTGGGTGACTGAGGAAATTGTGGTGGTGGTGGTGGTATAGATGGTGAGGGAGGCAGGGTGACTGAGGAAAGTATGGTGGTGGTATTGATGGTGAGGGAGGCTGGGTGACTGAGGAAAGTGTGGTGGTGGTATTGATGGTGAAGGAGGCTAGGTGACTGAGGAAAGTGTGGTTGTGGTATTGAAGGTGAGGGAGGCTGGGTGACTGAGGAAAGTGTTCTGTGGTGGTGGTATTGATAGTGAGGGAGGCTGGATGACTGAGGAAAGTGTGGTGATGGTGGTGGAGGTATTGATGGTGAGGGAGGCTTGGTGACTAAGGACAGTGTGGTGGTGGTATTGAAGGTGGGGGAGGCTTGGTGACTGAGGAAAGTGTGGTGGTGGTATTGATGGTGAGGGAGGCTGGATGACTGAGGAAAGTGTGGAGGCGGCGGTGGTGGTATTGATGGTGAGGGAGGCAAGGTGACTGAGGAAAGTGTGGTGTTGGTATTGATGGTGAGGGAGGCTGGGTGACTGAGGAAAATGGTCGTGGTATTGATGGAGAGGGAGGCTGGGTGACTGAGGAAAGTGTAGTGGTGGTATTGATGGTGAGGGAGGCTAGGTGACTGAGGAAAGTGTGGTGGTGGTATTGAAGGTGAGGGAGGCTGGGTTACTGAGGAAAGTGTGGTGGAGGTATTGATGGTGAGGGAGGCTGGGTGACTGAGGAAAGTGTGGTGATGGTATTGATGGTGAGGGAGGCTAGGTGACTGAGGAAAGTTTGGTGGTGGTATTGATGGTGAGGAAGGCTGGGAGACTGAGCAAAGTGTGGTGGTGGAGGTGGTGGTATTGATGGTGAGGGAGGCTGGGTGACTGAGGAAAGTGTGGTGGTTTTGATGTTGATGGAGGCTGGGTGACTGAGGAAAGTATGGTGGTGGTATTGATGGTGAGGGAGGCTGGGTGACTGAGGAAAGTGTGCTGTGGTGGTGGTATTGATAGTGAGGGAGGCTTGGTGACTGAGGAAAGAGTGGTGGTGGTATTGATGGTGAGGGAGGCTGGGTGACTGAGTAGAGTGTGGTGGTGGTGTTGGTATTGATGGTGAGGGAGGCTGGATGACTGAGGAAAGTGTGGTGGTGGTGGTGTTGGAGGTATTGATGGTGAGGGAGGCTGGGTGACTAATGAAAGTGTGGTGGTGGTGGTATTGAAGGTGGGGGAGGCTTGGTGACTAAGGAAAGTGTGGTGGTGGTGGTGGTGGTGGTATTGATGGTGAGGAAGGCAGGGTGACTGAGGAAAGTGCGGTGGTGGTATTGATGGTGAGGAAGGCTGGGTGACTGAGGAAAGTGTGGTGGTGGTGATGGTATTGATGGTGAGGGAGGCTGGGTGACTGAGGAAAGTGTGGTAGTGGTATTGATGGTGAGGGAGGCTGGGTGACTGAGGAAAGTGTGGTGGTGGTATTGATGGTGAGGGAGGCTGGGTGACTGAGGAAAGTGTGGTGGTGGTATTGATGGTGAGGGAGGTTAGGTGACTGAGGAAAGTGTGGTGGTGGTATTGATGGTGAGGAAGGCTGGGTGACTGAGGAAAGTGTGGTGGTGGTGGTGGTGGTGGTGGTGGTATTGATGGTGAGGGAGGCTGGGTGACTGAGAAAAGTGTGGTGGTGGCATTGATGGTGAGGGAGGCTGGGTGACTGAGGAAAGTGAGGTGGTGGTGGTGGTGGTGGTATTGATGGTGAGGGAGGCTGGGTGACTGAGGAAAGTGTGGTAGTGGTATTGATGGTGAGGGAGGCTGGGTGACTAAGGAAAGTGTGGCGGTGGTATTGATCTTGAGGGACGCTGCGTGACTGAGGAAAGTGTGGTGGTGGTATTGATGGTGAGGGAGGCTGGGTGACTGAGGAAAGTTTGGTGGTGGTATTGTCAGTGAGGGAGGCTGGGTGACTGAGGAAAGTGTGGTGGTGGTGGTATTGATGGTGAGGGAGGCTGGGTGACTGAGGAAAGTGTGGTTATGGTATTGATGGTGAGGGAGGCTGGGTGACTGAGGAAAGTGTGGTGGTGGTATTGATGGTGAGGGAGGCTGGGTGACTGAGGAAAGTGTGGTGGTGGTATTGATGGTGATGGAGGCTGGGTGACTGAGGAAAGTATGGTGGGGTATTGATGGTGAGGGAGGCTGGGTGACTGAGGAAAGTGTGCTGTGGTGGTGGTATTGATAGTGAGGGAGGCTGGGTGACTGAGGAAAGTGTGGTGGTGGTATTGATAGTGAGGGAGGCAGAGTGACTGAGGAGATTTTGGTGGTGGTATTGATGGTGAGGGAGGCTGGATGACTGAGGAAAGTGTGGTGGTGGTGGTGGTGGAGGTATTGATGGTGAGGGAGGTTGGGTGACTAAGGAAAGTGTGGTGGTGGTATTGAAGGTGGGGGAGGCTTGGTGACTGAGGAAAGTGTGGTGGTTGTGGTGGTGGTGGTATTGATGGTGAGGAAGGCTGGGTGACTGAGGAAAGTGTGGTGGTGGTATTGAAGGTGAGGGAGGCTGGGTGACTGAGGAAAGTGTGGTGGTGGTATTGATGGTGAGGGAGGCTGGGTGACTGAGTAGAGTGTGGTGGTGGTGGTATTGATGGTGAGGGAGGCTGGATGACTGAGGAAAGTGTGGTGGTGGTGGTGGTGGAGGTATTGATGGTGAGGGAGGCTGGGTGACTAAGGAAAGTGTGGTGGTGGTATTGATGGTGAGGGAGGCTGGATGACTGAGGAAAGTGTGGAGGCGGCGGTGGTGGTATTGATGGTGAGGGAGGCAAGGTGACTGAGGAAAGTGTGGTGTTGGTATTGATGGTGAGGGAGGCTGGGTGACTGAGGAAAATGGTCGTGGTATTGATGGAGAGGGAGGCTGGGTGACTGAGGAAAGTGTAGTGGTGGTATTGATGGTGAGGGAGGCTAGGTGACTGAGGAAAGTGTGGTGGTGGTATTGAAGGTGAGGGAGGCTGGGTTACTGAGGAAAGTGTGGTGGAGGTATTGATGGTGAGGGAGGCTGGGTGACTGAGGAAAGTGTGGTGATGGTATTGATGGTGAGGGAGGCAGGGTGACTGAGGAAAGTTTGGTGGTGGTATTGATGGTGAGGAAGGCTGGGAGACTAAGCAAAGTGTGGTGGTGGAGGTGGTGGTATTGATGGTGAGGGAGGCTGGGTGACTGAGGAAAGTGTGGTGGTGGTATTGATGGTGAGGGAGGCTGGGTGACTGAGGAAAGTGTGGTGGTTTTGATGTTGATGGAGGCTGGGTGACTGAGGAAAGTATGGTGGTGGTATTGATGGTGAGGGAGGCTGGGTGACTGAGGAAAGTGTGCTGTGGTGGTGGTATTGATAGTGAGGGAGGCTTGGTGACTGAGGAAAGAGTGGTGGTGGTATTGATGGTGAGGGAGGCTGGGTGACTGAGTAGAGTGTGGTGGTGGTGGTGGTGGTGGTATTGATGGTGAGGGAGGCTGGATGACTGAGGAAAGTGTGGTGGTGGTGGTGTTGGAGGTATTGATGGTGAGGGAGGCTGGGTGACTAATGAAAGTGTGGTGATGGTGGTATTGAAGGTGGGGGAGGCTTGGTGACTAAGGAAAGTGTGGTGGTGGTGGTGGTGGTATTGATGGTGAGGAAGGCAGGGTGACTGAGGAAAGTGCGGTGGTGGTATTGATGGTGAGGAAGGATGGGTGACTGAGGAAAGTGTGGTGGTGGTGATGGTATTGATGGTGAGGGAGGCTGGGTGACTGAGGAAAGTGTGGTAGTGGTATTGATGGTGAGGGAGGCTGGGTGACTGAGGAAAGTGTGGTGGTGGTATTGATGGTGAGGAAGGCTGGGTGACTGAGGAAAGTGTGGTGGTGGTGGTGGTGGTGGTATTGATGGTGAGGGAGGCTGGGTGACTGAGAAAAGTGTGGTGGTGGCATTGATGGTGAGGGAGGCTGGGTGACTGAGGAAAGTGAGGTGGTGGTGGTGGTGGTATTGATGGTGAGGGAGGCTGGGTGACTGAGGAAAGTGTGGTAGTGGTATTGATGGTGAGGGAGGCTGGGTGACTAAGGAAAGTGTGGCGGTGGTATTGATCTTGAGGGACGCTGCGTGACTGAGGAAAGTGTGGTGGTGGTATTGATGGTGAGGGAGGCTGGGTGACTGAGGAAAGTTTGGTGGTGGTATTGTCAGTGAGGGAGGCTGGGTGACTGAGGAAAGTGTGGTGGTGGTGGTATTGATGGTGAGGGAGGCTGGGTGACTGAGGAAAGTGTGGTTATGGTATTGATGGTGAGGGAGGCTGGGTGACTGAGGAAAGTGTGGTGGTGGTATTGATGGTGAGGGAGGCTGGGTGACTGAGGAAAGTGTGGTGGTGGTATTGATGGTGATGGAGGCTGGGTGACTGAGGAAAGTATGGTGGGGTATTGATGGTGAGGGAGGCTGGGTGACTGAGGAAAGTGTGCTGTGGTGGTGGTATTGATAGTGAGGGAGGCTGGGTGACTGAGGAAAGTGTGGTGGTGGTATTGATAGTGAGGGAGGCGGAGTGACTGAGGAGATTTTGGTGGTGGTATTGATGGTGAGGGAGGCTGGATGACTGAGGAAAGTGTGGTGGTGGTGGTGGTGGAGGTATTGATGGTGAGGGAGGTTGGGTGACTAAGGAAAGTGTGGTGGTGGTATTGAAGGTGGGGGAGGCTTGGTGACTGAGGAAAGTGTGGTGGTGGTGGTGGTGGTGGTATTGATGGTGAGGAAGGCTGGGTGACTGAGGAAAGTGTGGTGGTGGTATTGAAGGTGAGGGAGGCTGGGTGACTGAGGAAAGTGTGGTGGTGGTATTGATGGTGAGGGAGGCTGGGTGACTGAGGAAAGTGTGGTAGTGGTATTGATGGTGAGGGAGGTTGGATGACTGAGGAACGTGTGGTGGCAGTGATGGTGGTATTGATGGTGAGGGAGGCTAGGTGACTGAGGAAAATGGTGGTTGTACTGATGGTGAGGGAGGCTGGGTGACGGAGGAAAGTGTGGTGGTGGTGGTATTGATGGTGAGGGAGGCTGGATGACTGAGGAAAGTGTGGTGGTGGTATTGATGGTGAGGAAGGCTGGGTGACTGAGGTAAGTGTGGTGGTGTTGGTGATGGTATTGATGGTGACTGAGGAAAGTGTGGTAGTGGTATTGATGGTGAGGTAGGCTGGGTGACTGAGGAAAGTGTGGTGGTGGTATTGATGGTGAGGGAGGCTGGATGACTGAGGAAAGTGTGGTGGCGGTGGCGCTGGTATTGATGGTGAGGGAGGCTAGGTGACTGAGGAAAGTGTGGTGTTGGTATTGATGGTGAGGGAGCCTGGGTGACTGAGGAAAGTGTGGTGGTGGTGGTATTGTTGGTGATGGAGGCTGGGTGACTGAGGAAAGTGTGGTGGTGGGATTGATGGTGAGGGAGGCTAGGTGACTGAGGAAAGTGTGGTGGTGGTATTGATGGTGAGGAAGGCTGGGTGACTGAGGAAAGTGTGGTGGTGGTAGTATTGATGGTGAGGGAGGCTTGGTGACTGAGGAAAGTGTGGTGGTGGTATTGATGGTTAGGGAGGCTGGGTGACTGACGAAAGTGTGGTGGTGGTGGTGGTGGTGGTGGTGGTATTGATGGTGAGGGAGGTTGGGGGACTCAGGAAAGTGTGGTGTGGTAGTGGTATTGATGGTGAGGGAGGCTGGTTGACTGAGGAAAGTGTGGTGGTGGTAATGATGGTCAGGGAGGCTGGGTGATTGAGGAAAGTTTGGTGGTGGTATTGATAGTGAGGGAGGCTGGGTGACTGAGGAAAGTGTGGTGGTGGTATTGATGGTGAGGGTGGCTGGGTGACTGAGGAAAGTGTGGTGGTGGTATTGATGGTGAGGGAGGCTGGGTGACTGTGGAAAGTGTGGTGTGGTGGTGGTATTGATGGTGAGGGAGGCTGGGTGACTGAGGAATGTGTGGTGGTGGTGGTGGTATTGATGGTGAGGGAGGCTGGGTGACTGAGGAAAGTGTGGTGGTGGTGGTATTGATCTTGAGGGAGGCTGGGTGACTGAGGAAAATGTGGTGGTGGTATTGATGGTGATGGAGGCTGGGTGACTGAGGAAAGTATGGTGGTGTTATTGATGGTGAGGGAGGCTGGGTGACTGAGGAAAGTGTGCTGTGGTGGTGGTATTGATAGTGAGGGAGGCTTGGTGACTGAGGAAAGTGTGGTGGTGGTATTGATGGTGAGGGAGGCTGGGTGACTGAGTAGAGTGTGGTGGTGGTGGTATTGATGGTGAGGGAGGCTGGATGACTGAGGAAAGTGTGGTGGTGGTGGTGGTGGAGGTATTGATGGTGAGGGAGGCTGGGTGACTAAGGAAAGTGTGGTGGTGGTATTGAAGGTGGAGGAGGCTTGGTGACTAAGGAAAGTGTGGTGGTGGTGGTGGTGGTATTGATGGTGAGGAAGGCTGGGTGACTGAGGAAAGTGCGGTGGTGGTATTGATGGTGAGGAAGGCTGGGTGACTGAGGAAAGTGTGGTGGTGGTGGAGATGGTATTGATGGTGAGGGAGGCTGGGTGACTGAGGAAAGTGTGGTAGTGGTATTGATGGTGAGGGAGGCTGGGTGACTGAGGAAAGTGTGGTGGTGGTATTGATGGTGAGGGAGGCTGGGTGACTGAGGAAAGTGTGGTGGTGGTATTGATGGTGAGGGAGGTTAGGTGACTGAGGAAATTGTGGTGGTGGTATTGATGGTGAGGAAGGCTGGGTGACTGAGGAAATTGTGGTGGTGGTGGTGGTGGTGGTGGTATTGATGGTGAGGGAGGCTGAGTGACTGAGAAAAGTGTGGTGGTGGCACTGATGGTGAGGGAGGCTGGGTGACTGAGGAAAGTGAGGTGCTGGTGGTGGTGGTGGTATTGATGGTGAGGGAGGCTGGGTGACTGAGGAAAGTGTGGTAGTGGTTTTGATGGTGAGGGAGGCTGGGTGACTGAGGAAAGTGTGGTGGTGGTATTGATCTTGAGGGAGGCTGGGTGACTGAGGAAAGTGTGGTGGTGGTATTGATGGTTAGGGAGGCTGGGTGACTGAGGAAAGTGTGGTGGTGGTGGTGGTGGTGGTGATATTGATGGTGAGGGAGGTTGGGGGACTCAGGAAAGTGTGGTGTGGTGGTGGTATTGATGGTAAGGGAGGCTGGGTGACTGAGGAAAGTGTGGTGCTGGTATTGATGGTGAGGGAGGCTGGGTGACTGAGGAAAGTGTGGTGGTGGTATTGATAGTGAGGGTGGCTGGGTGACTGAGGAAAGTGTGGTGGTGGTGGTATTGATGGTGAGGGAGGCTGGGTGACTGAGGAAAGTGTGGTGGTGGTGGTATTGATGGTGAGGGAGGCTGGGTGACTGAGGAAAGTGTGGTGGTGGTATTGATCTTGAGGGAGGCTGGGTGACTGAGGAAAATGTGGTTGGGGTATTGATGGTGAGGGAGGCTGGATGACTGAGAAAAGTTTGGAGGCGGTATTGATAGTGAGGGAGGCTGGGTGACTGAGGAAAGTGTGGTGGTGGTGGTATTGATGGTGAGGGAGGCTGGGTGCTTGAGGAGAGTGTGGTGGTGGTATTGATGGTGCGGGAGGCTGGGTGACTGAGGAAAGTGTGGTGGTAGTATTGATGGTGCAGGAGGCTGCGTGACTGAGGAAAATGGGGGTGGTACTGATGGTGAGGGAGGCTGTGTGACTGAGGAAAGTGTGGTGGTGTTGGTGGTATTGATGGTGAGGGAGGTTAGGTGACTGAGGAAAGTGTGGTGGTGGTATTGATGGTGAGGGAGGCTGGGTGACTGAGGAAAGTGTGCTGTGGTGGTGGTATTGATAGTGAGGGAGGCTTGGTGACTGAGGAAAGTGTGGTGGTGGTATTGATGGTGAGGGAGGCTGGGTGACTGAGTAGAGTGTGGTGGTGGTGGTATTGATGGTGAGGGAGGCTGGATGACTGAGGAAAGTGTGGTGGTGGTGGTGGTGGAGGTATTGATGGTGAGGGAGGCTGGGTGACTAAGGAAAGTGTGGTGGTGGTATTGAAGGTGGGGGAGGCTTGGTGACTAAGGAAAGTGTGGTGGTGGTGGTGGTGGTATTGATGGTGAGGAAGGCTGGGTGACTGAGGAAAGTGCGGTGGTGGTATTGATGGTGAGGAAGGCTGGGTGACTGAGGAAAGTGTGGTGGTGGTGGAGATGGTATTGATGGTGAGGGAGGCTGGGTGACTGAGGAAAGTGTGGTAGTGGTATTGATGGTGAGGGAGGCTGGGTGACTGAGGAAAGTGTGGTGGTAGTATTGATGGTGAGGGAGGCTGGGTGACTGAGGAAAGTGTGGTGGTGGTATTGATGGTGAGGGAGGTTAGGTGACTGAGGAAATTGTGGTGGTGGTATTGATGGTGAGGAAGGCTGGGTGACTGAGGAAATTGTGGTGGTGGTGGTGGTGGTATTGATGGTGAGGGAGGCTGAGTGACTGAGAAAAGTGTGGTGGTGGCATTGATGGTGAGGGAGGCTGGGTGACTGAGGAAAGTGAGGTGCTGGTGGTGGTGGTGGTATTGATGGTGAGGGAGGCTGGGTGACTGAGGAAAGTGTGGTAGTGGTATTGATGGTGAGGGAGGCTGGGTGACTGAGGAAAGTGTGGTGGTGGTATTGATCTTGAGGGAGGCTGGGTGACTGAGGAAAGTGTGGTGGTGGTATTGATGGTTAGGGAGGCTGGGTGACTGAGGAAAGTGTGGTGGTGGTGGTGGTGATGATATTGATGGTGAGGGAGGTTGGGGGACTCAGGAAAATTGTGGTGTGGTGGTGGTATTGATGGTGAGGGAGGCTGGGTGACTGAGGAAAGTGTGGTGCTGGTATTGATGGTGAGGGAGGCTGGGTGACTGAGGAAAGTGTGGTGGTGGTATTGACGGTGAGGGAGGCTAGGTGACTGAGGAAAGTGTGGTGTTGGTATTGATGGTGAGGGAGCCTGGGTGACTGAGGAAAGTGTGGTGGTGGTGGTGGTATTGATGGTGAGGGAAGCTGGGTGACTGAGGAAAGTGTGGTGGTGGTATTGATGGTGAGGGAGGCTAGGTGACTGAGGAAAGTGTGGTGGTGGTATTGATGGTGAGGAAGGCTGGGTGACTGAGGAAAGTTTGGAGGTGGTGGAGGTATTGATGGTGAGGGAGGCTGGGTGACTGAGGAAAGTGTGGTGGTGGCATTGATGGTGAGGGAGGCTGGGTGACTGAGGAAAGTGTGGTGGTGGTGGTGGTGGTATTGATGGTGAGGGAGGCTGGGTGACTGAGGAAAGTGTGGTAGTGGTATTGATGGTGAGGGAGGCTGGGTGACTGAGGAAAGTGTGGTGGTGGTATTGATCTTGAGGGACGCTGGGTGACTGAGGAAAGTGTGGTGGTGGTATTGATGGTGAGGGCTGCTAGGTGACTGAGAAAAGTGTGGTGGTGGTATTGATGGTGAGGGAGGCTGGGTGACTGAGGAAAGTTTGGTGGTGGTATTGACAGTGAGGGAGGCTGGGTGACTGAGGAAAGTATGGTGGTGGTATTGATGGTGAGGGAGGCTGGGTGAATGAGGAAAGTGTGCTGTGGTGGTGGTATTGATAGTGAGGGAGGCAGGATGACTGAGGAAAGTGTGGTGGTGGTGGTGGAGGTATTGATGGTGAGGGAGGCTGGATGACTAAGGAAAGTGTGGTGGTGGTATTGAAGGTGGTGGAGGCTTGGTGACTGAGGAAAGTGTGGTGGTGGTATTGATGGTGAGGGAGGCTGGATGACTGAGGAAAGTGTGGTGGCGGCAGTGGTGGTATTGATGGTGAGGGAGGCTAGGTGACTGAGGAAAGTGTGGTGTTGGTATTGATGGTGAGGGAGGCTGGGTGACTGAGGAAAATGGTCGTGGTATTGATGGTGAGGGAGGCTGGGTGACTGAGGAAAGTGTAGTGGTGGTATTGATGGTGAGGGAGGCTAGGTGACTGAGGAAAGTGTGGTGGTGGTATTAAAGGTGAGGGAGGCTGGGTGACTGAGGAAAGTGTGGTGGAGGTATTGATGGTGAGGGAGGCTGGGTGACTGAGGAAAGTGTGGTGATGGTATTGATGGTGAGGGAGGCTAGGTGACTGAGGAAAGTGTGGTGGTGGTATTGATGGTGAGGAAGGCTGGGAGACTGAGGAAAGTGTGGTGGTGGTGGTGGTGGTATTGATGGTGAGGGAGGCTGGGTGACTGAGGAAAGTGTGGTGGTGGTATTGATGGTGAGGGAGGCTGGGTGACTGAGGAAAGTGTGGTGGTGGTATTGATGGTGATGGAGGCTGGGTGACTGAGGAAAGTATGGTGGTGTTATTGATGGTGAGGGAGGCTGGGTGACTGAGGAAAGTGTGCTGTGGTGGTGGTATTGATAGTGAGGGAGGCTTGGTGACTGAGGAAAGTGTGGTGGTGGTATTGATGGTGAGGGAGGCTGGGTGACTGAGTAGAGTGTGGTGGTGGTGGTATTGATGGTGAGGGAGGCTGGATGACTGAGGAAAGTGTGGTGGTGGTGGTGGTGGTGGAGGTATTGATGGTGAGGGAGGCTGGGTGACTAAGGAAAGTGTGGTGGTGGTATTGAAGGTGGAGGAGGCTTGGTGACTAAGGAAAGTGTGGTGGTGGTGGTGGTGGTATTGATGGTGAGGAAGGCTGGGTGACTGAGGAAAGTGCGGTGGTGGTATTGATGGTGAGGAAGGCTGGGTGACTGAGGAAAGTGTGGTGGTGGTGGAGATGGTATTGATGGTGAGGGAGGCTGGGTGACTGAGGAAAGTGTGGTAGTGGTATTGATGGTGAGGGAGGCTGGGTGACTGAGGAAAGTGTGGTGGTGGTATTGATGGTGAGGGAGGCTGGGTGACTGAGGAAAGTGTGGTGGTGGTATTGATGGTGAGGGAGGTTAGGTGACTGAGGAAATTGTGGTGGTGGTATTGATGGTGAGGAAGGCTGGGTGACTGAGGAAATTGTGGTGGTGGTGGTGGTGGTGGTATTGATGGTGAGGGAGGCTGAGTGACTGAGAAAAGTGTGGTGGTGGCACTGATGGTGAGGGAGGCTGGGTGACTGAGGAAAGTGAGGTGCTGGTGGTGGTGGTGGTATTGATGGTGAGGGAGGCTGGGTGACTGAGGAAAGTGTGGTAGTGGTTTTGATGGTGAGGGAGGCTGGGTGACTGAGGAAAGTGTGGTGGTGGTATTGATCTTGAGGGAGGCTGGGTGACTGAGGAAAGTGTGGTGGTGGTATTGATGGTTAGGGAGGCTGGGTGACTGAGGAAAGTGTGGTGGTGGTGGTGGTGGTGGTGATATTGATGGTGAGGGAGGTTGGGGGACTCAGGAAAGTGTGGTGTGGTGGTGGTATTGATGGTAAGGGAGGCTGGGTGACTGAGGAAAGTGTGGTGCTGGTATTGATGGTGAGGGAGGCTGGGTGACTGAGGAAAGTGTGGTGGTGGTATTGATAGTGAGGGTGGCTGGGTGACTGAGGAAAGTGTGGTGGTGGTGGTGGTATTGATGGTGAGGGAGGCTGGGTGACTGAGGAAAGTGTGGTGGTGGTGGTATTGATGGTGAGGGAGGCTGGGTGACTGAGGAAAGTGTGGTGGTGGTATTGATCTTGAGGGAGGCTGGGTGACTGAGGAAAATGTGGTTGGGGTATTGATGGTGAGGGAGGCTGGATGACTGAGAAAAGTTTGGAGGCGGTATTGATAGTGAGGGAGGCTGGGTGACTGAGGAAAGTGTGGTGGTGGTGGTATTGATGGTGAGGGAGGCTGGGTGCTTGAGGAGAGTGTGGTGGTGGTATTGATGGTGCGGGAGGCTGGGTGACTGAGGAAAGTGTGGTGGTAGTATTGATGGTGCAGGAGGCTGGGTGACTGAGGAAAATGGGGGTGGTACTGATGGTGAGGGAGGCTGTGTGACTGAGGAAAGTGTGGTGGTGTTGGTGGTATTGATGGTGAGGGAGGTTAGGTGACTGAGGAAAGTGTGGTGGTGGTATTGATGGTGAGGGAGGCTGGGTGACTGAGGAAAGTGTGCTGTGGTGGTGGTATTGATAGTGAGGGAGGCTTGGTGACTGAGGAAAGTGTGGTGGTGGTATTGATGGTGAGGGAGGCTGGGTGACTGAGTAGAGTGTGGTGGTGGTGGTATTGATGGTGAGGGAGGCTGGATGACTGAGGAAAGTGTGGTGGTGGTGGTGGTGGAGGTATTGATGGTGAGGGAGGCTGGGTGACTAAGGAAAGTGTGGTGGTGGTATTGAAGGTGGGGGAGGCTTGGTGACTAAGGAAAGTGTGGTGGTGGTGGTGGTGGTATTGATGGTGAGGAAGGCTGGGTGACTGAGGAAAGTGCGGTGGTGGTATTGATGGTGAGGAAGGCTGGGTGACTGAGGAAAGTGTGGTGGTGGTGGAGATGGTATTGATGGTGAGGGAGGCTGGGTGACTGAGGAAAGTGTGGTAGTGGTATTGATGGTGAGGGAGGCTGGGTGACTGAGGAAAGTGTGGTGGTAGTATTGATGGTGAGGGAGGCTGGGTGACTGAGGAAAGTGTGGTGGTGGTATTGATGGTGAGGGAGGTTAGGTGACTGAGGAAATTGTGGTGGTGGTATTGATGGTGAGGAAGGCTGGGTGACTGAGGAAATTGTGGTGGTGGTGGTGGTGGTATTGATGGTGAGGGAGGCTGAGTGACTGAGAAAAGTGTGGTGGTGGCATTGATGGTGAGGGAGGCTGGGTGACTGAGGAAAGTGAGGTGCTGGTGGTGGTGGTGGTATTGATGGTGAGGGAGGCTGGGTGACTGAGGAAAGTGTGGTAGTGGTATTGATGGTGAGGGAGGCTGGGTGACTGAGGAAAGTGTGGTGGTGGTATTGATCTTGAGGGAGGCTGGGTGACTGAGGAAAGTGTGGTGGTGGTATTGATGGTTAGGGAGGCTGGGTGACTGAGGAAAGTGTGGTGGTGGTGGTGGTGATGATATTGATGGTGAGGGAGGTTGGGGGACTCAGGAAAGTGTGGTGTGGTGGTGGTATTGATGGTGAGGGAGGCTGGGTGACTGAGGAAAGTGTGGTGCTGGTATTGATGGTGAGGGAGGCTGGGTGACTGAGGAAAGTGTGGTGGTGGTATTGATAGTGAGGGTGGCTGGGTGACTGAGGAAAGTGTGGTGGTGGTGGTATTGATGGTGAGGGAGGCTGGGTGACTGAGGAATGTGTGGTGGTGGTGGTATTGATGGTGAGGGAGGCTGGGTGACTGAGGAAAGTGTGGTGGTGGTATTGATCTTGAGGGAGGCTGGGTGACTGAGGAAAATGTGGTGGTGGTATTGATGGTGAGGGAGGCTGGATGACTGAGAAAAGTTTGGAGGCGGTATTGATAGTGAGGGAGGCTGGGTGACTGAGGAAAGTGTGGTGGTGGTGGTATTGATGGTGAGGGAGGCTGGGTGCTTGAGGAGAGTGTGGTGGTGGTATTGATGGTGCGGGAGGCTGGGTGACTGACGAAAGTGTGGTGGTAGTATTGATGGTGCAGGAGGCTGGGTGACTGAGGAAAATGGGGGTGGTAATGATGGTGAGGGAGGCTGTGTGACTGAGGAAAGTGTGGTGGTGGTGGTGGTATTGATGGTGAGGGAGGTTAGGTGACTGAGGAAAGTGTGGTGGTGGTATTGATGGTGAGGAAGGCTGGGTGACTGAGGAAATTGTGGTGGTGGTGGTGGTGGTATTGATGGTGAGGGAGGCTGAGTGACTGAGAAAAGTGTGGTGGTGGCATTGATGGTGAGGGAGGCTGGGTGACTGAGGAAAGTGAGGTGGTGGTGGTGGTGGTGGTGGTGGTGGTATTGATGGTGAGGGAGGCTGGGTGACTGAGGAAAGTGTGGTAGTGGTATTGATGGTGAGGGAGGCTGGGTGACTGAGGAAAGTGTGGTGGTGGTATTGATCTTGAGGGACGCTGGGTGACTGAGGAAAGTGTGGTGGTGGTATTGATGGTGAGGGAGGCTGGGTGACTGAGGAAAGTTTGGTGGTGGTATTGACAGTGAGGCAGGCTGGGTGACTGAGGAAAGTGTGGTGGTGGTATTGATGGTTAGGGAGGCTGGGTGACTGAGGAAAGTGTGGTGGTGGTGGTGGTGGTGGTGGTGGTATTGATGGTGAGGGAGGTTGGGGGACTCAGGAAAGTGTGGTGTGGTGGTGGTATTGATGGTGAGGGAGGCTGGTTGACTGAGGAAAGTGTGGTGGTGGTATTGATGGTCAGGGAGGCTGGGTGATTGAGGAAAGTTTGGTGGTGGTATTGATAGTGAGGGAGGCTGGGTGACTGAGGAAAGTGTGGTGGTGGTATTGATGGTGAGGGAGGCTGGGTGACTGAGGAAAGTGTGGTGCTGGTATTGATGGTGAGGGAGGCTGGGTGACTGAGGAAAGTGTGGTGGTGGTATTGATAGTGAGGGTGGCTGGGTGACTGAGGAAAGTGTGGTGGTGGTATTGATGGTGAGGGAGGCTGGGTGACTGTGGAAAGTGTGGTGTGGTGGTGGTATTGATGATGAGGGAGGCTGGGTGACTGAGGAATGTGTGGTGGTGGTGGTATTGATGGTGAGGGAGGCTGGGTGACTGAGGAAAGTGTGGTGGTGGTGGTATTGATCTTGAGGGAGGCTGGGTGACTGAGGAAAATGTGGTGGTGGTATTGATGGTGAGGGAGGCTGGATGACTGAGAAAAGTTTGGAGGCGGTATTGATAGTGAGGGAGGCTGGGTGACTGAGGAAAGTGTGGTGGTGGTGGTATTGATGGTGAGGGAGGCTGGGTGCTTGAGGAGAGTGTGGTGGTGGTATTGATGGTGCGGGAGGCTGGGTGACTGAGGAAAGTGTGGTGGTAGTATTGATGGTGCAGGAGGCTGGGTGACTGAGGAAAATGGGGGTGGTACTGATGGTGAGGGAGGCTGTGTGACTGAGGAAAGTGTGGTGGTGGTGGTGGTGGTATTGATGGTGAGGGAGGTTAGGTGACTGAGGAAAGTGTGGTGGTGGTATTGATGGTGAGGAAGGCTGGGTGACTGAGGAAATTGTGGTGGTGGTGGTGGTGGTATTGATGGTGAGGGAGGCTGAGTGACTGAGAAAAGTGTGGTGGTGGCATTGATGGTGAGGGAGGCTGGGTGACTGAGGAAAGTGAGGTGGTGGTGGTGGTGGTGGTATTGATGGTGAGGGAGGCTGGGTGACTGAGGAAAGTGTGGTAGTGGTATTGATGGTGAGGGAGGCTGGGTGACTGAGGAAAGTGTGGTGGTAGTATTGATCTTGAGGGACGCTGGGTGACTGAGGAAAGTGTGGTGGTGGTATTGATGGTGAGGGAGGCTGGGTGACTGAGGAAAGTTTGGTGGTGGTATTGACAGTGAGGGAGGCTGGGTGACTGAGGAAAGTGTGGTGGTGGTATTGATGGTTAGGGAGGCTGGGTGACTGAGGAAAGTGTGGTGGTGGTGGTGGTGGTATTGATGGTGAGGGAGGTTGGGGGACTCAGGAAAGTGTGGTGTGGTGGTGGTATTGATGGTGAGGGAGGCTGGTTGACTGAGGAAAGTGTGGTGGTGGTATTGATGGTCAGGGAGGCTGGGTGATTGAGGAAAGTTTGGTGGTGGTATTGATAGTGAGGGAGGCTGGGTGACTGAGGAAAGTGTGGTGGTGGTATTGATGGTGAGGGAGGCTGGGTGACTGAGGAAAGTGTGGTGCTGGTATTGATGGTGAGGGAGGCTGGGTGACTGAGGAAAGTGTGGTGGTGGTATTGATAGTGAGGGTGGCTGGGTGACTGAGGAAAGTGTGGTGGTGGTGGTATTGATGGTGAGGGAGGCTGGATGACTGAGGAAAGTGTGGTGGTGGAATTGATGGTGAGGAAGGCTGGGTGACTGAGGAAAGTGTGGTGGTGGTGATGGTATTGATGGTGAGGGAGGCTGGGTGACTGAGGAAAGTGTGGTAGTGGTATTGATGGTGAGGGAGGCTGGGTGACTGAGGAAAGTGTGGTGGTGGTATTGATGGTGAGGGAGGCTAGGTGACTGAGGAAAGTGTGGTGTTGGTATTGATGGTGAGGGAGCCTGGGTGACTGAGGAAAGTGTGGTGGTGGTGGTATTGATGGTGAGGGAAGCTGGGTGACTGAGGAAAGTGTGGTGGTGGTGGTGGTATTGATGGTGAGGGAGGCTAGGTGACTGAGGAAAGTGTGCTGGTGGTATTGATGGTGAGGAAGGCTGGGTGAGTGAGGAAAGTTTGGAGGTGGTATTTATAGTGAGGGAGGCTGGGTGACTGAGGATAGTGTGGTGGTGGTATTGATGGTGAGGGAGGCTGGGTGACTGAGTAGAGTGTGGTGGTGGTGGTATTGATGGTGAGGGAGGCTGGATGACTGAGGAAAGTGTGGTGGTGGTGGTGGTGGAGGTATTGATGGTGAGGGAGGCTGGGTGACTAAGGAAAGTGTGGTGGTGGTATTGAAGGTGGAGGAGGCTTGGTGACTAAGGAAAGTGTGGTGGTGGTGGTGGTGGTATTGATGGTGAGGAAGGCTGGGTGACTGAGGAAAGTGCGGTGGTGGTATTGATGGTGAGGAAGGCTGGGTGACTGAGGAAAGTGTGGTGGTGGTGGAGATGGTATTGATGGTGAGGGAGGCTGGGTGACTGAGGAAAGTGTGGTAGTGGTATTGATGGTGAGGGAGGCTGGGTGACTGAGGAAAGTGTGGTGGTGGTATTGATGGTGAGGGAGGCTGGGTGACTGAGGAAAGTGTGGTGGTGGTATTGATGGTGAGGGAGGTTAGGTGACTGAGGAAATTGTGGTGGTGGTATTGATGGTGAGGAAGGCTGGGTGACTGAGGAAATTGTGGTGGTGGTGGTGGTGGTGGTGGTATTGATGGTGAGGGAGGCTGAGTGACTGAGAAAAGTGTGGTGGTGGCACTGATGGTGAGGGAGGCTGGGTGACTGAGGAAAGTGAGGTGCTGGTGGTGGTGGTGGTATTGATGGTGAGGGAGGCTGGGTGACTGAGGAAAGTGTGGTAGTGGTTTTGATGGTGAGGGAGGCTGGGTGACTGAGGAAAGTGTGGTGGTGGTATTGATCTTGAGGGAGGCTGGGTGACTGAGGAAAGTGTGGTGGTGGTATTGATGGTTAGGGAGGCTGGGTGACTGAGGAAAGTGTGGTGGTGGTGGTGGTGGTGGTGGTGATATTGATGGTGAGGGAGGTTGGGGGACTCAGGAAAGTGTGGTGTGGTGGTGGTATTGATGGTAAGGGAGGCTGGGTGACTGAGGAAAGTGTGGTGCTGGTATTGATGGTGAGGGAGGCTGGGTGACTGAGGAAAGTGTGGTGGTGGTATTGATAGTGAGGGTGGCTGGGTGACTGAGGAAAGTGTGGTGGTGGTGGTATTGATGGTGAGGGAGGCTGGGTGACTGAGGAAAGTGTGGTGGTGGTGGTATTGATGGTGAGGGAGGCTGGGTGACTGAGGAAAGTGTGGTGGTGGTATTGATCTTGAGGGAGGCTGGGTGACTGAGGAAAATGTGGTTGGGGTATTGATGGTGAGGGAGGCTGGATGACTGAGAAAAGTTTGGAGGCGGTATTGATAGTGAGGGAGGCTGGGTGACTGAGGAAAGTGTGGTGGTGGTGGTATTGATGGTGAGGGAGGCTGGGTGCTTGAGGAGAGTGTGGTGGTGGTATTGATGGTGCGGGAGGCTGGGTGACTGAGGAAAGTGTGGTGGTAGTATTGATGGTGCAGGAGGCTGGGTGACTGAGGAAAATGGGGGTGGTACTGATGGTGAGGGAGGCTGTGTGACTGAGGAAAGTGTGGTGGTGTTGGTGGTATTGATGGTGAGGGAGGTTAGGTGACTGAGGAAAGTGTGGTGGTGGTATTGATGGTGAGGGAGGCTGGGTGACTGAGGAAAGTGTGCTGTGGTGGTGGTATTGATAGTGAGGGAGGCTTGGTGACTGAGGAAAGTGTGGTGGTGGTATTGATGGTGAGGGAGGCTGGGTGACTGAGTAGAGTGTGGTGGTGGTGGTATTGATGGTGAGGGAGGCTGGATGACTGAGGAAAGTGTGGTGGTGGTGGTGGTGGAGGTATTGATGGTGAGGGAGGCTGGGTGACTAAGGAAAGTGTGGTGGTGGTATTGAAGGTGGGGGAGGCTTGGTGACTAAGGAAAGTGTGGTGGTGGTGGTGGTGGTATTGATGGTGAGGAAGGCTGGGTGACTGAGGAAAGTGCGGTGGTGGTATTGATGGTGAGGAAGGCTGGGTGACTGAGGAAAGTGTGGTGGTGGTGGAGATGGTATTGATGGTGAGGGAGGCTGGGTGACTGAGGAAAGTGTGGTAGTGGTATTGATGGTGAGGGAGGCTGGGTGACTGAGGAAAGTGTGGTGGTAGTATTGATGGTGAGGGAGGCTGGGTGACTGAGGAAAGTGTGGTGGTGGTATTGATGGTGAGGGAGGTTAGGTGACTGAGGAAATTGTGGTGGTGGTATTGATGGTGAGGAAGGCTGGGTGACTGAGGAAATTGTGGTGGTGGTGGTGGTGGTATTGATGGTGAGGGAGGCTGAGTGACTGAGAAAAGTGTGGTGGTGGCATTGATGGTGAGGGAGGCTGGGTGACTGAGGAAAGTGAGGTGCTGGTGGTGGTGGTGGTATTGATGGTGAGGGAGGCTGGGTGACTGAGGAAAGTGTGGTAGTGGTATTGATGGTGAGGGAGGCTGGTTGACTGAGGAAAGTGTGGTGGTGGTATTGATCTTGAGGGAGGCTGGGTGACTGAGGAAAGTGTGGTGGTGGTATTGATGGTTAGGGAGGCTGGGTGACTGAGGAAAGTGTGGTGGTGGTGGTGGTGATGATATTGATGGTGAGGGAGGTTGGGGGACTCAGGAAAGTGTGGTGTGGTGGTGGTATTGATGGTGAGGGAGGCTGGGTGACTGAGGAAAGTGTGGTGCTGGTATTGATGGTGAGGGAGGCTGGGTGACTGAGGAAAGTGTGGTGGTGGTATTGATAGTGAGGGTGGCTGGGTGACTGAGGAAAGTGTGGTGGTGGTGGTATTGATGGTGAGGGAGGCTGGGTGACTGAGGAATGTGTGGTGGTGGTGGTATTGATGGTGAGGGAGGCTGGGTGACTGAGGAAAGTGTGGTGGTGGTATTGATCTTGAGGGAGGCTGGGTGACTGAGGAAAATGTGGTGGTGGTATTGATGGTGAGGGAGGCTGGATGACTGAGAAAAGTTTGGAGGCGGTATTGATAGTGAGGGAGGCTGGGTGACTGAGGAAAGTGTGGTGGTGGTGGTATTGATGGTGAGGGAGGCTGGGTGCTTGAGGAGAGTGTGGTGGTGGTATTGATGGTGCGGGAGGCTGGGTGACTGACGAAAGTGTGGTGGTAGTATTGATGGTGCAGGAGGCTGGGTGACTGAGGAAAATGGGGGTGGTAATGATGGTGAGGGAGGCTGTGTGACTGAGGAAAGTGTGGTGGTGGTGGTGGTATTGATGGTGAGGGAGGTTAGGTGACTGAGGAAAGTGTGGTGGTGGTATTGATGGTGAGGAAGGCTGGGTGACTGAGGAAATTGTGGTGGTGGTGGTGGTGGTATTGATGGTGAGGGAGGCTGAGTGACTGAGAAAAGTGTGGTGGTGGCATTGATGGTGAGGGAGGCTGGGTGACTGAGGAAAGTGAGGTGGTGGTGGTGGTGGTGGTGGTGGTATTGATGGTGAGGGAGGCTGGGTGACTGAGGAAAGTGTGGTAGTGGTATTGATGGTGAGGGAGGCTGGGTGACTGAGGAAAGTGTGGTGGTGGTATTGATCTTGAGGGACGCTGGGTGACTGAGGAAAGTGTGGTGGTGGTATTGATGGTGAGGGAGGCTGGGTGACTGAGGAAAGTTTGGTGGTGGTATTGACAGTGAGGCAGGCTGGGTGACTGAGGAAAGTGTGGTGGTGGTATTGATGGTTAGGGAGGCTGGGTGACTGAGGAAAGTGTGGTGGTGGTGGTGGTGGTGGTGGTGGTGGTATTGATGGTGAGGGAGGTTGGGGGACTCAGGAAAGTGTGGTGTGGTGGTGGTATTGATGGTGAGGGAGGCTGGTTGACTGAGGAAAGTGTGGTGGTGGTATTGATGGTCAGGGAGGCTGGGTGATTGAGGAAAGTTTGGTGGTGGTATTGATAGTGAGGGAGGCTGGGTGACTGAGGAAAGTGTGGTGGTGGTATTGATGGTGAGGGAGGCTGGGTGACTGAGGAAAGTGTGATGCTGGTATTGATGGTGAGGGAGGCTGGGTGACTGAGGAAAGTGTGGTGGTGGTATTGATAGTGAGGGTGGCTGGGTGACTGAGGAAAGTGTGGTGGTGGTATTGATGGTGAGGGAGGCTGGGTGACTGTGGAAAGTGTGGTGTGGTGGTGGTATTGATGATGAGGGAGGCTGGGTGACTGAGGAATGTGTGGTGGTGGTGGTATTGATGGTGAGGGAGGCTGGGTGACTGAGAAAAGTGTGGTGGTGGTGGTATTGATCTTGAGGGAGGCTGGGTGACTGAGGAAAATGTGGTGGTGGTATTGATGGTGAGGGAGGCTGGATGACTGAGAAAAGTTTGGAGGCGGTATTGATAGTGAGGGAGGCTGGGTGACTGAGGAAAGTGTGGTGGTGGTGGTATTGATGGTGAGGGAGGCTGGGTGCTTGAGGAGAGTGTGGTGGTGGTATTGATGGTGCGGGAGGCTGGGTGACTGAGGAAAGTGTGGTGGTAGTATTGATGGTGCAGGAGGCTGGGTGACTGAGTAAAATGGGGGTGGTACTGATGGTGAGGGAGGCTGTGTGACTGAGGAAAGTGTGGTGGTGGTGGTGGTGGTATTGATGGTGAGGGAGGTTAGGTGACTGAGGAAAGTGTGGTGGTGGTATTGATGGTGAGGAAGGCTGGGTGACTGAGGAAATTGTGGTGGTGGTGGTGGTGGTATTGATGGTGAGGGAGGCTGAGTGACTGAGAAAAGTGTGGTGGTGGCATTGATGGTGAGGGAGGCTGGGTGACTGAGGAAAGTGAGGTGGTGGTGGTGGTGGTGGTATTGATGGTGAGGGAGGCTGGGTGACTGAGGAAAGTGTGGTAGTGGTATTGATGGTGAGGGAGGCTGGGTGACTGAGGAAAGTGTGGTGGTAGTATTGATCTTGAGGGACGCTGGGTGACTGAGGAAAGTGTGGTGGTGGTATTGATGGTGAGGGAGGCTGGGTGACTGAGGAAAGTTTGGTGGTGGTATTGACAGTGAGGGAGGCTGGGTGACTGAGGAAAGTGTGGTGGTGGTATTGATGGTTAGGGAGGCTGGGTGACTGAGGAAAGTGTGGTGGTGGTGGTGGTGGTATTGATGGTGAGGGAGGTTGGGGGACTCAGGAAAGTGTGGTGTGGTGGTGGTATTGATGGTGAGGGAGGCTGGTTGACTGAGGAAAGTGTGGTGGTGGTATTGATGGTCAGGGAGGCTGGGTGATTGAGGAAAGTTTGGTGGTGGTATTGATAGTGAGGGAGGCTGGGTGACTGAGGAAAGTGTGGTGGTGGTATTGATGGTGAGGGAGGCTGGGTGACTGAGGAAAGTGTGGTGCTGGTATTGATGGTGAGGGAGGCTGGGTGACTGAGGAAAGTGTGGTGGTGGTATTGATAGTGAGGGTGGCTGGGTGACTGAGGAAAGTGTGGTGGTGGTGGTATTGATGGTGAGGGAGGCTGGATGACTGAGGAAAGTGTGGTGGTGGAATTGATGGTGAGGAAGGCTGGGTGACTGAGGAAAGTGTGGTGGTGGTGATGGTATTGATGGTGAGGGAGGCTGGGTGACTGAGGAAAGTGTGGTAGTGGTATTGATGGTGAGGGAGGCTGGGTGACTGAGGAAAGTGTGGTGGTGGTATTGATGGTGAGGGAGGCTAGGTGACTGAGGAAAGTGTGGTGTTGGTATTGATGGTGAGGGAGCCTGGGTGACTGAGGAAAGTGTGGTGGTGGTGGTATTGATGGTGAGGGAAGCTGGGTGACTGAGGAAAGTGTGGTGGTGGTGGTGGTATTGATGGTGAGGGAGGCTAGGTGACTGAGGAAAGTGTGGTGGTGGTATTGATGGTGAGGAAGGCTGGGTGAGTGAGGAAAGTTTGGAGGTGGTATTTATAGTGAGGGAGGCTGGGTGACTGAGGATAGTGTGGTGGTGGTATTGATGGTGAGGGAGGCTGGGTGCTTGAGGAGAGTGTGGTGGTGGTATTGATGGTGCGGGAGACTGGGTGACTCTGGGAGGAGGAAAATTACAAGATCTGTTTTGGAAATACTGAACTTTACTTAGCATTCTGACATCCATGTGGGGACTGCAGAGACACTTGGGCCCACTAATTGTAGGGTTATTACAGTTACTGGATGTTATTATATACTGTACATCACTGACAGATGTTGTGCTCAAATTATGTGTACACACTAAATACATTTATGTCAATGTTACATAAGTGCAGCAATCTGGAGTTTTGGTTACCCTGATTCAGCATATATGAATGTACTGTACGTGCTTAGAGCCATGTATTTGCAGATAAAAGAAAACCTTAGCACTTTATATTACGTTTTACTGTTTTGTAGGAACTCCATCACTGGGTATAAAGTCCACTAATGAATGAAATGATTTACCCTCCCCCATGCTCAATATTCCAGCAAGAATCAATCCAAACAATACACATACGGAAGCAATTAGTTATTTTTAATATGGTTCATATTACTGATATGAGTAATGAGTATGGTACAGATAGGCCATGTTTTATTTTACTAATGGTTGCGGTACTAGGACTTGGTGTGTGTGACAAAGTCCACCTACAGTTTCATATACAAATCCACAACTGTGCAGCTTCTGCACAAATGGTACGGGCTGATGGCACAGACTTCTTCCAATTATTATTCCACAGAGCACATAAATAAATAGTGTTAAAATTAGGGGTGAGCGGGTTCGGATTTCTGAAATCCGAACCCCCCCGAGCCCCCCCGATCCGAGTCCGATCCGAGTCAGGCTCGACTTTTCCCGCCTGACTCGGATCTGAAATCGAGGCAAAACGTCATCATCCCGCCTTCCGAGTCTCGCGGGTTTTGGATCCTATATAAGGTACCCGCGTCGGCGCCATTTTCTCACTCGGCTGTGGACAGTGAAGAGGGAGGGTGGGAGTTAGGGCTGTGTAGTGTAGTGTAGTGTAGTGCTGCTGTTGTCCACTACTTCAAAGTCCATAGGGGCTGGCTGTGTTGTGCTGTGCTGCTGTTGTTAATAGGGGCTGTGTCCACTACTTCAAAGTCCATAGGGGCTGGCTGGACTGTGTTGTGCAGTCAGTTCTCCATAGGGGCTGTGTCCACTCCAAAGTCCTGTGCAGTGTCCCAGTCCTAAAGGAGTGCTGTAGTGTTGTCCAGGGGGTGCTCTGTCCATCAGGGGTGCTCCCTCCAAGTGCTAAAAAAATAATATATTTTCTGTGTTTGTGAATTGTGTGCGCAGTAGCCGCACGTGCATCAACAAAGTAGTGCCAAGCGTGCGCCTGTGTCATAAGTAAAGGGCCGGCTGGCTTGACCGTTAAAGGGTGCTGTAACCCCCGAAAGTACACTCCAGTCCAAACCAAAAAAAAATTATTTTCTGTGTTTGTGAATTGTGTGCGCAGTAGCCGCACGTGCATCAACAAAGTAGTGCCAAGCGTGCGCCTGTGTCATAAGTAAAGGGCCGGCTGGCTTGACCGTTAAAGGGTGCTGTAACCCCCAAAGTACACTCCAGTCCAAACCAAAAAAAAAATTATTTTCTGTGTTTGTGAATTGTGTGCGCAGTAGCCGCACGTGCATCAACAAAGTAGTGTCAAGCGTGCGCCTGTGTCATAAGTAAAGGGCCGGCTGGCTTGACCGTTAAAGGGTGCTGTAACCCCCGAAAGTACACTCCAGTCCAAACCAAAAAAAAATTATTTTCTGTGTTTGTGAATTGTGTGCGCAGTAGCCGCACGTGCATCAACAAAGTAGTGCCAAGCGTGCGCCTGTGTCATAAGTAAAGGGCCGGCTGGTTTGACCATTAAAGGGTGCTGTAACCCCCGAAAGTACACTCCAGTCCAAACCAAAAAAAAATTATTTTCTGTGTTTGTGAATTGTGTGCGCAGTAGCCGCACGTGCATCAACAAAGTAGTGCCAAGCGTGCGCCTGTGTCATAAGTAAAGGGCCGGCTGGCTTGACCGTTAAAGGGTGCTGTAACCCCCAAAGTACACTCCAGTCCAAACCAAAAAAAAATTATTTTCTGTGTTTGTGAATTGTGTGCGCAGTAGCCGCACGTGCATCAACAAAGTAGTGCCAAGCGTGCGCCTGTGTCATAAGTAAAGGGCCGGCTGGTTTGACCGTTAAAGGGTGCTGTAACCCCCGAAAGTACACTCCAGTCCAAACCAAAAAAAAATTATTTTCTGTGTTTGTGAATTGTGTGCGCAGTAGCCGCACGTGCATCAACAAAGTAGTGCCAAGCGTGCGCCTGTGTCATAAGTAAAGGGCCGGCTGGCTTGACCGTTAAAGGGTGCTGTAACCCCCAAAGTACACTCCAGTCCAAACCAAAAAAAAAATTATTTTCTGTGTTTGTGAATTGTGTGCGCAGTAGCCGCACGTGCATCAACAAAGTAGTGCCAAGCGTGCGCCTGTGTCATAAGTAAAGGGCCGGCTGGCTTGACCGTTAAAGGGTGCTGTAACCCCCGAAAGTACACTCCAGTCCAAACCAAAAAAAAATTATTTTCTGTGTTTGTGAATTGTGTGCGCAGTAGCCGCACGTGCATCAACAAAGTAGTGCCAAGCGTGCGCCTGTGTCATAAGTAAAGGGCCGGCTGGCTTGACCGTTAAGGGTGCTGTAACCCCCGAAAGTACACTCCAGTCCAAACCAAAAAAAAAATTATTTTCTGTGTTTGTGAATTGTGTGCGCAGTAGCCGCACGTGCATCAACAAAGTAGTGCCAAGCGTGCGCCTGTGTCATAAGTAAAGGGCCGGCTGGCTTGACCGTTAAGGGTGCTGTAACCCCCAAAAGTACACTCCAGTCCAAACCAAAAAAAAAATTATTTTCTGTGTTTGTGAATTGTGTGCGCAGTAGCCGCACGTGCATCAACAAAGTAGTGCCAAGCGTGCACCTGTGTCATAAGTAAAGGGCCGGCTGGCTTGACCGTTAAGGGTGCTGTAACCCCCGAAAGTACACTCCAGTCCAAACCAAAAAAAAAATTATTTTCTGTGTTTGTGAATTGTGTGCGCAGTAGCCGCACGTGCATCAACAAAGTAGTGCCAAGCGTGCGCCTGTGTCATAAGTAAAGGGCCGGCTGGCTTGACCGTTAAAGGGTGCTGTAACCCCCAAAGTACACTCCAGTCCAAACCAAAAAAAAAAATATTTTCTGTGTTTGTGAATTGTGTGCGCAGTAGCCGCACGTGCATCAACAAAGTAGTGCCAAGCGTGCGCCTGTGTCATAAGTAAAGGGCCGGCTGGCTTGACCGTTAAAGGGTGCTGTAACCCCCGAAAGTACACTCCAGTCCAAACCAAAAAAAAATAATTTTCTGTGTTTGTGAATTGTGTGCGCAGTAGCCGCACGTGCATCAACAAAGTAGTGCCAAGCGTGCGCCTGTGTCATAAGTAAAGGGCCGGCTGGCTTGACCGTTAAAGGGTGCTGTAACCCCCGAAAGTACACTCCAGTCCAAACCAAAAAAAAATAATTTTCTGTGTTTGTGAATTGTGTGCGCAGTAGCCGCACGTGCATCAACAAAGTAGTGCCAAGCGTGCGCCTGTGTCATAAGTAAAGGGCCGGCTGGCTTGACCGTTAAAGGGTGCTGTAACCCCCAAAGTACACTCCAGTCCAAACCAAAAAAAAAAATATTTTCTGTGTTTGTGAATTGTGTGCGCAGTAGCCGCACGTGCATCAACAAAGTAGTGCCAAGCGTGCGCCTGTGTCATAAGTAAAGGGCCGGCTGGCTTGACCGTTAAAGGGTGCTGTAACCCCCGAAAGTACACTCCAGTCCAAACCAAAAAAAAATTATTTTCTGTGTTTGTGAATTGTGTGCGCAGTAGCCGCACGTGCATCAACAAAGTAGTGCCAAGCGTGCGCCTGTGTCATAAGTAAAGGGCCGGCTGGCTTGACCGTTAAAGGGTGCTGTAACCCCCAAAGTACACTCCAGTCCAAACCAAAAAAAAAATTATTTTCTGTGTTTGTGAATTGTGTGCGCAGTAGCCGCACGTGCATCAACAAAGTAGTGCCAAGCGTGCGCCTGTGTCATAAGTAAAGGGCAAAATGGCTTGACCATTAAAGGGTGCTGTAACCCCCGAAAGTACACTCCAGTCCAAACCAAAAAAAAATTATTTTCTGTGTTTGTGAATTGTGTGCGCAGTAGCCGCACGTGCATCAACAAAGTAGTGCCAAGCGTGCGCCTGTGTCATAAGTAAAGGGCCGGCTGGCTTGACCGTTAAAGGGTGCTGTAACCCCCGAAAGTACACTCCAGTCCAAACCAAAAAAAAATTATTTTCTGTGTTTGTGAATTGTGTGCGCAGTAGCCGCACGTGCATCAACAAAGTAGTGCCAAGCGTGCGCCTGTGTCATAAGTAAAGGGCCGGCTGGCTTGACCGTTAAAGGGTGCTGTAACCCCCGAAAGTACACTCCAGTCCAAACCAAAAAAAAATTATTTTCTGTGTTTGTGAATTGTGTGCGCAGTAGCCGCACGTGCATCAACAAAGTAGTGCCAAGCGTGCGCCTGTGTCATAAGTAAAGGGCCGGCTGGCTTGACCGTTAAGGGTGCTGTAACCCCCGAAAGTACACTCCAGTCCAAACCAAAAAAAAATTATTTTCTGTGTTTGTGAATTGTGTGCGCAGTAGCCGCACGTGCATCAACAAAGTAGTGCCAAGAGTGCGCCTGTGTCATAAGTAAAGGGCCGGCTGGCTTGACCGTTAAAGGGTGCTGTAACCCACAAAGTACACTCCAGTCCAAACCAAAAAAAAAATTATTTTCTGTGTTTAGCCGCACGTATATATCAAATCGATATAACATAAATGGAGGACCAAACTTTCTCAGATAAAAATAAAATAGAGAAAGATCAAGAACCACTTCCTCCTAGTGCTGAAGCTGCTGTCACTAGTCATGACATAGACGATAACATGCCATCAACGTCGTCTGCCAAGGCCGATGCCCAATGTCATAGTAGAGGGCACATACAATCCCAAATGGCAAAGTTCAGGAAAATGACCTTGAAAAAGACATTTAAATCAGCTGAAGAGAAACGTAAACTTGCCAATATGCCATTTACGACACGGAGTGGCAAGGAACGGCTAAGGTCGATCCCTAGTATGTTCATGACTAGTGGTTCAGCTTCACATGACGATGGAAGCCCTCCTCCCACTAAAAAAATCAAAAGAGTTAAGCTGGCAAAAGCACAGCGAAGAACTGTGCTTTCTAAGAAGATATCACAAATCCCCAAGGAGAGTCCAAGTGTGGTGGTGGTTGCGATGCCTGACCCTCCCAGCACTGGACGGGAAGAGGTGGCTCTTTCCACCATTTGCACGCCCCCTGCAAGTGCTGAAATGAGCACCCACAGTCCACTTGCTGATATGCAAATTGAAGATGTCACTGTTGAAGTACAACAGGATGAGGATACTGGTGTAGCTGGCGCTGAGGAGGAAGTTGGCGAGGAGGATTCTGATGGTGATGTGGTTTGTTTAAATCAGGCTCCAGGGGAGACAGTTGTTGTCCGTGGGATGAAAAAGCCCATCACGGTCATGCCTGGGCAGAAGACCAAACATTCCACCTCTTTGGTCTGGCAATATTTCTATCCAAATCCGGACAACAACTGTCTTGCCATATGTACCATATGTAAAGGTGAAATAAGTAGGGGTAGGGACGTCAACCACCTAGGAACATCCTCCCTTATACGGCACCTGCAGCGCGTTCATAAAAAGTTACTGTCAAGTTCAGAAACTTTGGCTAAGACCGTAAGCAGTCCAGGGACACCTAAATCCTGTTGTCCTGTTGTATCCAAGCGCCTGCAAACCACACCGTCAACTCCCTCCTCGTCAATTTCCTCCTTAGTCAGGATCGGAAGTAGTCCTGCAGGCCATGTCACTGGCATGACTGACTCTCCTATCTGGGATTCCTCTGGAGGATCCTGCATTGCTACGCCTACTGCTGCCGCTGCTGCTGTTGCTGCTGCTGGGAGTCGTTCATCATCCCAGAGAGGAAGTAGGAACACCACTACTTTTACTAAACAATTGACCCTCCAACAGTCCTTAGCGAGGAGGATGAAGTACGACAGCAGTCATCCTGAAGCAAAACGTATAACTGAGGCCTTGACTGCTATGTTGGTGTTAGACGTGCGTCCGGTATCCGCCATTAGTGCAGTGGGATTTAGACAATTGATGGAGGTAGTGTGTCCCCGGTTCCAAATCCCGTCTAGATTCCACTTCACTAGGCAGGCGATACCGAGACTGTACAGAAACGTCAGAAAAAGTGTCCTCAGTGTCCTGAAAAATGCCGTTGTACACAATGTCCACTTAACCACGGACATGTGGACAAGTGGAACAGGGCAGACTAAGGACTATATGACTGTGACAGCCCACTGGGTAGATGTATCACCTTACGCAGCAACAGCAGCAGCGTCACCAGTAGCAGCATCTCAGAAACGCCAGCTCGTTACAAGGCAGGCTACGCTGTGTATCACCGGTTTCAGTAAGAGGCACACCGCTGACAACCTCTTAGAGAAACTGAGGGAAATCATCGCCCAGTGGCTTACCCCACTTAGACTCTCCTGGGGATTTGTGATATCTGACAACGCCACCAATATTGTGCGGGCATTACATCTGGGCAAATTCCAGCACGTCCCATGTTTTGCTCACACAATAAACTTGGTGGTGCAGAATTTTCTGAAAAGCGACAGGGGCGTGCAGGAGACGCTTTGGGTGGCCCGAAAAATTTCTGGCCACTTTCGCCATTCAGCGACTGCGTGCCGAAGACTGGAGCGCCAGCAAACACTCTTGAACCTGCCCCGCCATCACCTGAAGCAAGAGGTTGTGACGCGGTGTAACTCAACCCTCTATATGCTTCAGAGGATGGAGGAGCAGCAAAAGGCCATACAAGCCTATACATCCACCTATGACATAGGCAAAGGAGGGGGTATGCACCTGACTCAAGCGCAGTGGAGAATGATTTCCGTGTTGTGCAAGGTTCTCCAGCCCTTCGAACTTGCCACACGTGAAGTCAGTTCAGACACAGCCAGCTTGAGTCAGGTCATTCCCCTCATCAGGCTTTTGCAGAAGCAGCTGGAGAAAGTGAAGGAGGAGCTAAGACGGAGCGATTCCGCTCGGCATGTGGGACTTGTGGATGAAGCCCTTCATTCGCTTTGCCAGGATTCCAGGGTGGTCAATCTGTTGAAATCAGACCACTACATTTTGGCCACCGTGCTTGATCCTAGGTTTAAAGCCTATGTGGTGTCTCTCTTTCCGGCCGACACAAGCCTGCAGAGGTGCAAAGACCTGCTGGTGAACACACTGTCAGCTGAAGCGGAACGTGACACGTCAACGGCTCCTTCTTCATTTTCTCCCGCAACTGGGGCTGCCAGGAAAAAACTTAGGTATCCTAAGCAACCCGCTGGCGGTGATGCAGGGCAGGCAGGACCAAGTTTGGACATCTGGTCCGGACTGAAGGACCTGGCAACAATTTCTGACATGTCTACTGTCACTGCATATGATACTGTCACCATTGACAGAATGGTGGAGGATTACATCGGTGACAGCATCCAAGTAGGCATGTCAGACAGTCCATACCTGTACTGGCAGGAAAAAGAGGCAATTTGGAGGCCCATGTACAAGCTGGCTCTATTTTACCTGAGTTGCCCCCCCTCCAGTGTGTACTCCGAAAGAGTGTTTAGTGCAGCCGGGAACCTTGTCAGCGAAAGGCGTAGGAGGTTGCTTCCACAGAATGTGGAGAAGATGATGTTCATCAAAATGAATTATCAGCTCTTCCAGGGAGACCAGCCTCCAGAAGGTACAGAGGGACCTGTGGTGGTGGATTCAAGTGGGGACGAGTTAATACTTTGTGAGGATGAGGATGTACACACTGAAGAGGGTGAGGAATCGGTGGATGAGGAGGATGAGGATGACATCTTGCCTCCGTAGAGCCAGTTTGTGCAGGGACACATTAATTGCCAGCTTGTTTTGTGGGGGCCCAAACGAACCAATCATTTCAGCCACAGTTGTGTGGCAGACCCTGGCGCTGAAATGATTGATTTGTTAAAGTGTGCATGTCCTGTTTATACAACATAAGGGTGGGTGGGAGGGCCCAAGGACAATTCCATCTTGCACTTCTTTTTTTCTTTGCATTATGTACAGTTTGGGGCCTAGTTTTTCTAACTGCCATCCTGTCTGCCACTGCAGTGTCACTCCTAGATGGGTCACGTGTTTGTGCCGCCCACTCGTGTCGCTTAGCATAGTCATCCAGCTACCTCGGTGCAACCTTTTGGACATGAAAACACTATTGTGAGGTGTGAGGTGTTCAGAATAGACTGGAAATGAGTGGAAATTAAGGTTATTGAGGTTAATAATAGCATAGGAGCAGAGAAACCAACAAATTCTGTGATTTTAGCTGTTTTTATGCTTTTTAAAAAAAAAATACAGATCCAAAACACAAAACCCAGAACCCAAAACACGGAAGGGTGGTTTTGGCAAAACCAATCCAGATCCAAAACACGAAGAAAGATCCAGATCCAAAACCAAAACACAAAACACGAAAGTGGCCGGTGCACACCCCTAGTTAAAATATGTCACATGTAAAATATGTCATGAAGCAGTGAAAAGAGTGAAGTGTGCCAGTGCAGAAATTGCCCATGGCAACCAATCAGCTTTGAGGTTTCATTTATCAAGCACATTCTATAAAATAATAGGTAAGAGCTGATTGGTTACCATGGGCAACTTCTCCACTGGCACACTTATCCACTCTCTTCACTGCTTCATGAATAGACCCCTATAGGGCACAACTTAATTCAGGTAATTACCCCACAGGCAGAACATGGAGGAAAGTGGTAACGACGAGAATAGGAAATACAACCAAACTGTAGTAAAACATTTATCTTCTGCTCAGATTCAGTTTTTGTATAAATAACTTACATATAGGGCCGTATTCAAATAGCGGTGAAAAGTCGTTTTCGCCGAGAAAGTTTTGCTGGTGACGTCATTTCGCCAGGCGAAAACTTATCCCCGTATTCAATTCCAAAGACTTTTCACCAGTGTGAAAAGTCTGCGCATAGTATCCAGCAAAAAAGATTTGCCTATGAAAGCAGGCGAAAAAAAGTGCAGAATTGGGGTTTTGGGGTGCAAAGTTGCAGGAACCCCCTTGCAGCCTTGGAACAGTCCCCCAAAGGTAATCTGCGTAAAAAAAAATTAAAAAAGACTTTAGATCACCCCAAAAAAGTACTTTTGTTTTGGGGGCGAAAAAGTCCAAAGTTGGGGGTCAACTTAAAAACTAGCTAAATAGACTTCAGGGTGTCCTCCAAGTATGCCCCAGGTGTTTTTTTTTATTACAGGTGCTTGTGGAAGGTGGATTCATAAAATAAAAATTCACTTTAGCAACTTTAAAATATGCTAGCACCCATTTTCATGTACCCCAACTGGAACTACTTAAATAAATTAATAAAATAAAATGCTAAATGCTATTCTTCATCACTTATTCAAAGACGCAAAATAGCACCTATTGAGACAATTTAAATTCCCCAAATACCAGGGCTATTCGGGGGTATCCATGGTGATCCCCCATGTCAGTGCATCTTTTGGGGGGTGTCAGGCTGATTTACGCAAATCTGGCAGTACTTTGTGTAATTGAATACGGGGATAAGCGGCGATGAGCGCGATACTTTTCCGCATTGAAATCCAGCGATGACAACGAAAACCTCGGCAGCGGGACTTTTCGCACCTAATTGAATACGGTCCATTGTATATAACTGACATTTTGTATTAAAGTAATGTACAGCTGTACAGAACATGTACTTATGTGTAGCCATAGACCTACACTGTGTTCCTGTGTCAGGACTTTATAGAAGCAATTAGCTCAGGTCAGTGAGAATAAGCCCTCAGGAGGGCAAGCATGGTATCTGTGCCTTTCCTGTGGTGATATATAATGTATACTTGATACCCCAGCTGTCCCAGCTTTGACCAAAAATAAATAGGGGACGTGGCCTAATCGCGGGAGGCGCAGCCTGCCCCCTTGCCGAGAAAAAAAAAATTATTTGCAGCGCGCTGGGGAGGGGGGGGGGCGCTCTGAGCCCCCTCTGCCCGGCGCAAAGCCAGGGGGGTGCGATCAGTGTGATCGCTCCCCGGCACAGGCATAGGAGACTGCTGTGGCTGCTGCTCAGCAGCCACAAGCAGTCTCCAACTGCAGCTCAGCACACACTGTGTGCTGGGCTGCTGTGAGGGAGGGGGAGAGGCGCCGGACCCGGGCCACCGCCGGGTCCCTCAGGAAGCCCGGGCCCGGGTAATCTGTACCCACTACCCCCCCTCTCGGCGCCCCTGGGCACTACTACTGGGGGCCTGCTACTGGGGGCATTGCTACTGGGGGGCATACTACTACTGGGGGCATGCTACAGGGGGCACTACTACTGCGGGCCTGCTACTGGGGGCATACTACTGGGGGGCATACTACTACTGGGGGCATGCTAATGGGGGCACTACTACTGGGGCCCTGCTACTGGGGGCCTGCTACTGGGGGGCATACTACTACTGGGGGCATACTACTGGGGGCCTGCTAATGGGGTCACTACTACTGGGGGCCTGCTAATGGGGGCACTACTACTGGGGGGCATACTACTGGGGGCATACTACTGGGGGCCTGCTAATGGGGGCACTACTACTAGTGGGGGCCTGCTAATGGGGGCTCTACTACTGGGGGGCACTACTACTACTGGGGGCATGCTACTGGGGGCACTGCTACTGGGGGCCTGCTAATGGGGGCACTACTACTGGGGGCCTGCTAATGAGGGCACTGCTACTGGGGGCATACTACTGGGGGCATGCTAATGGGGGCACTACTACTGGGGGGCTACTAATGGGGGCACTGCTACTGGGGGGCATACTACTAATGGGGGCACTGCTACTGGGGGGCATAATATTACTGGGGGCACTGCATAGGGGGCCCTACTACTAAGGGGACTGCATAGGAGGCACCACTACTGGGGGCATTGTGTAAGAGACACCACTGCTGGGGGCATTGTATAAGTGGCACTACTACTGTGGGCATTGTATAAGAGGCATTACTACTGTGAGCTTTGTGTACAAGGGTCACTACTGTGGGCATTGTGTAAAAGGGTCACTACTGTGGGCATTGTGTAAAAGGGTCACTACTGTGGGCATTGTGGAAAAGGGTCACTACTGTGGACATTGTGTAACAGGGGCATTACTGTGTGTCGTAACATAAATAAGAGACACTACTTTATGGTGTAATGTGAATCAGGGACACTATGTGTGGTGTAATGTGAATAAGATTGTGCACTGTGACTCCTAGGGCTGTAGCCCACTTTGTAAACAAGTACTGTGATTCTGCTGGCCGTACCCCACTGGGTGGGTGCACTACTTTTCATTTCTGCCACTGCTGTGTGGCAATATGTCATAGATGTGCTTTAAACTGTGGTGTCTGTGCCACTGCGTTGTCGCTTGGTAACCAGTCAGCTCACTGCAACCTTTGGCCAATAATGGTGAAAACTATCATTTAAACTGTGAGGTGGTCTAAATTGACTGTAAATGACTGGAAATTAAGGTTATTGAGGTTAATAATACTCTAGGAAGAAAAAAAAGCTTTTTTTTGTACATTTTTGTATAAAAATCCAAATCCAAAGCCAGTCACCGCAGCTTGGCAAATCCAAATCCAAAGCCAGACGACAAATTAGAACCAAATCCAAATCCGGCAAAAATGGTCCAGCGCACATCCCTAATTTATATATATATATAATCTTGAGCACTGATTATTTTGTAATGATATTGCCTACCTAAATGTTGAGCACAGGGAAGTAACTAGGGTAGTGTGACCAGTGCCATGGCACAGGGCACCACAGTGCAGGGGGCGCTGTTTGGGCCTGGCAATTTTCCTGTTTATTATCATTCTCACTTGTAGCTTCCTCTTCTTTTATCCCCAGCATCTCCTGGCCTCCCCCATCTCTTCATCGGCCCTTCCCCATGAGGCAATGGCCCTTTTTTAGGTGCACTCTCTTATGTCCCTATTTAAAAAATGGGAGGGGGGGGCACCAATTCTCTTTCTGGCACAGGGCACCAAAAAGTCTAATTACTAAGCAGCGCTTTTCAAAGCTGCCACATCTTCAGCTGGATTTAAAGGGGCAATAATATTAAACACAAAACCAGGAAATGTACCCCCTAGTTTCAGATTTAGGGGATTTAGGAGTATATTTACTAAAGTGTGAGTTGTTGTTGTTGTTGTTGTTGGAAATGGAGATGTTGCAGATAGCAACCCATCAGATTCAACTTAACATTTATCTAGCACCTTCTAGAAGATAATAGCTTGAATCTGGTTGGTTGCTATGGGTAAATATCTCCAATTCTAAAAACTCTCACTTTAGTAAATATACCCCTTAGTGCATTCAGCTACAACTATGTCATGCTGGGCAGCAGTCTACTGTGAATGAAGATGCATATCATCCCTACTGGCTGAATAATGTGACAATGACACTTCCCAGTGGCTCTGCCAGCAGCATCATGTTATCCGGCATGCAATCACTAACTGGTTTTTATTAAAATGTTATGGAAATAAATAAATGCATTCACAGAGCATGCTACTCACCTCTACAGTTTCTGCATGATACACTATTAAGAAGGGCATAGGACCAAGCCAAAGTTTAATCAGTGGAAGGTTTCTCAGTACCTCAGTGTATTCAATAATTTGTTCAAAGAAATCTGAGGAAAAAAAGTTTTAGGTATGTAAGTACAGTAATCTAAATACCAATACAATGAGAAGATCACTGACTAGATCTTCCAGGAATTTTTGTATGTTTTTGCAAAAGTATAACCATGACCTGACCAATGTCGGATTTTTACCCCCAACCCAGTAAAATCCTCCACTTCAGTGAGCAAGTGCAGTCCGTGACTGTACTGGCTACACTGTGACTGGAGGTGGCTTCCCATTGGTAGTGCCACCTGCCAGTCACACACAGGACAGGCAGACCCAGGGGGAGGTGGAAGCCGCTGCTCTACTTTTCGGGCAGAACTACATGGCTTCTCTGGCCTGGAGTGAATACAGCTCCCAGAAGCAGGTGTCATGCGCATACGTGACGCCACCGCCACTCATGCGCATGCGCCAGTCTCGGTGCCTGGCAGATCTATTGCGCAGATGCCAGTCCGCCATGGCCAGAACACCAGCAACAGCAGCCCCCCTCAGATAAGAGGGCAGGAGCCGCTGCTGGACCTGACCATTTGGGTATGATACAATACACAGAAAAAAAGGTTGACAGTACAAAAGTTCGACAGGTTAAAAATATCGAGAGATTCAAAAGGTTGACATAGAAATGGTCGACACAGAAATAGTCAACACATTTATTTTTTTTAAATCCTAATCTTCACTCTAACCCTCCCATTGGTGCCTAACCCTAACTTAGCCTCCTTGTGCCTAACTCTAACCCTCCGGAAAGTGCCTAAACCTTAAAAGAAAAGAAAAAGTGTCGACCATTTCCATATTGACCTTTTGAACCAGTCGACCTTTTGTATCTGTCACCTTCTGTACTGTCGACCTTTTGTTAAGTCAAACTTCGGTTACCGATCAAATCATTGTCGACCTTTTGTATGGAACCCCCATTTGTCTCACATCTCTGATACATTGCGGATTTGTTCAGTACTAGAAAAGCTGCCACTTACAGTAACAAAATGAAATAAAACATAGATTCATGCACAGCATAGTTGAAAACATTAAAATAGCTTTTATATTTGTGAAAAAAAAAAATCTTGGTTTGTTTGTTCAATAGGCAAAATTGTTAATCTTGTAGGGACAGCCAGAGTGGCATTAGAAAGTGAGACGCTAGCGGCTTTTCCAAGTGATTCCAATTGTGTCCGAGCAACTGTCAGGTTCACAATTCTCCACTGAATCACAGTGGATGTGTATCGTCTTTAACACCAAAAATTCCAGGTATTTGAATACTCTCCCGAAATGGCCGGGAGACTCCTAAAATCGGGTGGTGCTACCGGCCGCCCAGAAGTATGAGCAAGTCTCCCGGAGCCAGCCACCACCAGCACCCTGCCACACACATTTCCACAGCCACCCACTTAACCAAGCAAAAGTGAACAGTCCAGGGGCACGAGGGTCATGAAGCAATTTTTGTTGAATCACGTTAACATAGGATAGGAAAGACACAGACTAATGCAGATTACATCTGACCAGAAAGTATAGGCACGTCTAACGTGCACCCAGAGGGTAAAAGCTGGATTATCAGTGTCTGTGGATGCTTGAGTGCAGGTCCCCACCCATGAGCTATTTACCTATTTTCTCTTCTGCTGTATCTCTCACCTCTCTTGTGCTATATATACTAGCTGGACCCTGAAGTACATCTGCAGCCTTTGTTTACAGTCAGGGGCGCCAAGAGGGTTTGGAGCAAGTACTAATTGCCCTGGCTTGTTGGAGGGGCCAGGCGAGGGCCTGGGTCTGACAACGCCCCCTTTCTCCCTCCTACCTTTCAGTAGCCCAGCACACACTGCTTTGTGCTGGGCTGCAGTGGGTCCAGGGAGACTACTGCCGCATAGCAGCATCAGTCTGCTCTCCTTTGCCTGTGTGAGTGTGGGGGGGTGCGATCACACTGATTGTGCCCCCCTTTCTGGATTTGCCTCTGGCTGAGGGGCTCACAGCGCCCCCAACCTCCTTTCCTTTTTTTCCTAAGGGGGGCGTGGGGCTCTCGCAATGAGGCCACACCCACGAAAGTAACAGGGCCTGGGCCAGCTCTCTACAGCCTTTGTTGCAGTTGCATGCAAGGACTGATGGGAAAAGATCCATTTGTCCCCGCAGTTTCCGAAAAAAATAAGGATTTTCAGCATATAACTCCACATTCAGATGGTGATAATTAAGGTAAGCATTTAGGAAATTAAATTTTTCTGCTTGCAGCAGAGCAGAAAATGTCAAGTGCTGTAGAGAGCAATGGCAATGGCTTCCTCTCTACAATGCGATGATTTAGTATTCGGGCACTAATGAAGAAGATAATTGCGTTACTTTCTCCGTTAAGTCTTTCCCACATCGTTGGGATACTTAAAACGTTCGGAAACTTCAGTTTGCTAAACAGGCCCCTTATAAGTAATATTTATCACAGCTCTTTTCACTTTGCCCTTTACATGTGATCTCAGGTCAGCGTTAAAATATAGAGAAAACTGAAAAAAATAGGGACAGGGATGGAAGATCTACAGTGTCTAGATAGACAGTCCATAGGTCGACACCAGATGGTTGACATTTAAAAGGTTCAACATGGACTTAGGTCAACAGGGTCAAAAGGTCAACAAAGTCAAAATGTCGACACCCAAATGGTCGACACATAGAAGGTCAACACATGGTTTTCCATGATATTTATGGTTAGCGTTAGGCACTTGGCGGAGGGTTATGGTTAAGCTGCGAAAGGTAACAGTTAGGTTTAGGCACTAGGGGGAGTGTTAGGATTAAGCAACAGGGGGAGTTTTAGAGTTAGGCACTAGGGGAAGGGTTAGGATTAGGCACCAGGGGGAGGGTTAGCGTGAGAATTAGGGTTACAATTTAAAAAAAACATGTTGACTATTTCTGTGTCAACTACTTGTGCGTCAACCTTTTCATCATGTCGACCATTTTGACCCTATTGACGTTAGTCCAAATCGACCATTTAACAGTCAATCTTTTGATCTTGACCCTCTCGACCTATTGCCTGTTGACCATTTGGTGTCGATCTATTGACTATGTATTTAAATAGTGAAGCTCCTTGAATCCACACTCAAAAAAATTATGTATTGATGCAATACATATATACAGGTTGAGTCCCCCATATCCAAATATTCCGAAATACGGAATTATTTTGGCATCACTGAGATAATGAAACCTTTGATTTTTGATGGTTCAATGTACTCAAAGTTTGTCTAAAGCACAAATTATAAAAGATATTGTATTAAATTACCTTCAGGCTATGTGTATAAGGTGTATATGAAACATAAATTAATTTCATTTCTGTACACAAACTTTGCTTGAGCCACAACATTATTTAAAATATTGTATAAAATTACCTGCAGGCTGTGTGTATAAGGTGTATATAACACATAAATGCATTCTGTGAGTATATTGGGGTATATATATTGGGGTTCCATGCCCAAGATATCTCATTATGATATGCAAATATTCCAAAATACGGGATATTCCATTATCCAAAATGCCTCTGGTCCCAAGCATTTTGGATATGGGAGACTCAACCTCTACATGCTTTTTGTTGTTGTTCTAACAATGAAACTAGAAACTTAAAAGTACCAGGCCTAAGCGTTATGTGGTAATTCTTCACAGTTGTAGCTGAGTATCACCCAGTTGCCATGGTGAAAAAATAATGTTATAGCTTAGTATTAAGTAATGTTTTAAAGCCAAGATAAGTGTTTGGTTAATAAATAGGCCCCTGAGAGCTCTCCTGGATGTGCTTGTTAGAAAAATTAACTTGAAGTTTGCCACTTGTAAATATATTCAGCGAGGGTCTTTATGGAGTGCTTATTGCAAAACGTTATGGCCACAGCATGGTACTTCAATGTTGGCAAGAAAAAAGTGGCTGCATGACATCATTGTGTATTATTAACCAGGGCCGCAACTAGGGGGGGGCTAGAGGTGCACGTGCACCGGGTGGGGATTGCAGTGGGGGTGAAAAAGCTGACTCAGCCATCCGGCGGCCATCCGAAAATGGCCGCCGCCAAAGAGGAGACAAATGCTAGAGGTCCTTACTGGACCTCTAGTGTCTGTCTCCTCCTTGGTGGCGGCCATTTTTGGATGGCCGTTTTCAGCAGATTCCATGCGGACTAGCCGTCCGCATGGACTGCTGAAAACGGCCATCCAAAAATGTCTGCCGCCAAGGAAGAGACAGATGCTAGAGGTCCTACTGGACCTCTAGTGTCTGTTAGCAGAGCGCAATGCACACAGCGTTCCCGGAAGTGCCGGGAACACTGGCGCTGCCAGGAGAAAATGCTGAAAGCTGCATCTTCTCCCGTGAAATCCCCTGGCAACGAGCATAAACCCCCCTGGAAACGAGCATAAACCCCCCTGGAAACGAGCATAAACCCCACGGCAATGAGCATAAACCCCACGGCAACGAGCATGCAACCCACGGCAACGAACATGTAACCCACGGCAACGAGCATGTAACCCCTGGCAACGAGCTTGAAAACAACTGGCAACGAGCTTGAAAACCCCTGGCAACGAGCATGTAACCCCATGGCAATGAGCATGAAACCCCCATGGCAACGAGCATGAAACCCCCATGGCAACGAGCATGAAACCCCCATGGCAACGAGCATGAAACCCCCATGGCAACGAGCAGGTAATTTTAAAGTAATTAGAAGCCTTACTGTGGGATATAAAATGGTGTCGGGCAAATATGTAAGTGGCACTATGGTAATAGGCATTACAGTGTGTGGCATAATGTGTAATGGGCATTATGGTGTGTGGAATAATGTAAGTCACTATACCAGGGATGTCTGAGTAATGCACTGCCTTATGGAGGAGCAAGGACAAACTCCAGGTACAGGAAGGGAGGGGGCGCAAAATTGCTGCCTTTCACCGGGTGACGGATATCCTAGTTTCGGCCCTGTATTAACTTTTCTTTATATGGTGCTAAAAAGGCTCTATAGCACCATACAAAGTGGTAAAACATACAATAAAGTGCATAAGATCAAAATGGTACAGACAACACGATGGTTAGCGACGAGCGTACATCTCCAAAGTTTGTGGGTCTGCGCCAATACGTTCTGCGTATGTGCAGAATGCGTCCTGCAAGATTGCTCGCAGATCCCCCTAGGCTGCAGCATAATTGACATGATGAGGCGTTTGGGGAACAAGAACCAGCACTGTTCTCCAAAATGGGGGCGTGTCGCTGAGTAAGTCTCAGCATGGTAGACTGCAATAGCATCCATCGCGATTGTTGGTCACGATGGTTGCGATGGTGATCCGAGATAGCGTCTACGGATGCTGCACTCAGATCGCAAATGAAATGCAGGAGGTGTCTATTTCCTATAGACACCTCCTGCTGCATTTACATTTTGTTGGACAGTATTGTACAGGCACCTCCTTGTGGCTGTGCAATACCGTCCATCTCTGATACAGGCCCATAGTGTAATCATTGCAGAAATGATACTTGATTATGTCTGTAGTATTAATCGTTCTTTGAAATACGCTTGGTACTACAGGCAAAATCAAGTATAATTTTTTTAATTATTTATAACACTATAAGCGCCATATTTTGTTGTTTTGTTTATGCTTGTTTTTTAGATCAATTGTTAGTTGGAATATCATAGGATAATCAACTATTAAACTAAACTACACACACTGATCAGCCATCACAATAAAACCACCTGCCTACTATTTTGCTGGTCCCCCTCATGCTGCCAAAACAGCTCTGACCCATCAAGGCATGGACTACACAAGACTCTGAGTCTGAAGGTGTCCTGTGGTATCTGCTACCAAGACACAGTGGTGTCACTAGGGGGGTGCAGACCGCACTGGGTAACACCATCTGAGAGGGTGACACCAAAATAGCAGAGTTGCTCTTCTATTTTGGTGTCACTGAGCAAAGGGATGGAGCCACATCAGCCACACTGTGCCGGGACTCAGGAGAGTCTGGGGGCTGTCCAGCAGCTCCCAGAGCACTGTACAAGCCCAGAGCATGATGAGAATGAAGCATGACAAGCAGTCACCCACCCCCCCAAATGTTATCCACCAGGGGACGTGGCTTTAAAAACAAATGGCCTCTTAGGCGCATGTGACAAAGTCTGCAGTAGCGCACTGGGTGAAACTAACCCAAGTGACGCCACTGCCAAGACATTAGCAGCAAATCCTTTACGTCCTGTAAGTTGTGATGTAGAGGCTCCATAGCTCAGACTTGTGATTGAGATCTAGGGAATTTAGAGGCCAAGTCAACAACTTGAACTCTTCGTCATCTTCCTCAAACCATTCCTGAACAACTTTTGCAGAGTTGTACAGTGTATTATCCTGCTAAAGAGGATATTGCAATCAGGGAATACCGTTGTCATCAAGGGGTGTACTTGATCTGCAGCAATGTTTAGGTAAGTGGTATGTGTAAAAATAACATCCACATGAAATGCAAGACCCAAGTTTTCCCAGCAGAACATTGCCCGGAGCATCACACAATGCCTCCGCCGGCTTGCCTTTTTGCCATAGTGCATACTGATGCCATCTCTTCCCAGGTTAACGACACACACGCACCTGACCGTCCACATGATGTAAAAGTAAACGCGATTCATCAGACTAGGCCACCTTCTTCTATTCCTCCATGGTCCAGTTCTAATGCTCACATGCCCATTGTAGGTGCTTTCGGTGGTGGACAGGAATCAGCATAGGCATGCTGTCCTATTGTGTTTGTTTCTGAATAACAGGTGTGGTCAAATAATGTTTGAGACAACAGACCATTATGGTGTTCCAAACTGGATAGAAGACACTCGTACCAACTGGTGCTAACATTTTGCCAAGCTACTGTTTTTATGCTCCTTATCATTCATGAAGCCATGACCTTTTACCCCATATTTATCTGTTCTTCCATGTATCCTTTATGGCTCTATAGCCATCTACTGGTTGAAGTCATATGTTTATTTTCATTATGTTTCTGTTATTCATCAATGAGTGACGTTTGAAAAAAGGTGTTATTATTAGTACCTTCAGCTAAGTAACGTGCTTTACAATAATGATTGTACCATAAGCTGTCTGGGTATATCTTTATCCCCTGCCAGATCTTGCCATCAATAGGATAATGTATTATGCATAGGTATAGGGCTGCCCTCCAAGATCCCCAATGTCTTTGCAGTGTAAGCACCTGTTTTTTTTTAGTTTTTCTAGTGACCTATTTGTTAATGTCCATTTTATAGTGGTCCTTGAAAGTTTGTGAACCCTTCAGAATTTTCTATATTTCTGCTGAAATTTGGCCTAAAACTACCTCAGATTTTCACACAAGTCCTCAAAGTAGATAAAGAGAACCAAATCAAACAAATGAGACAAAAATAATTAAATGTCCTAATTTTTTTATTGAGGAAAATGATCCAATATCACATATCTGTGAGTGTCAAAAGTATGTGAACCTTTGCTTTCAGTATCTTGTATGACCCCCTTGTGCAGCAATAACTGCTTCTAAACATTGCCGGTAATTGTTGATTAGTCCTGAACATCGGCTTGGAGGAATTTTATCCACTTCCTCTGTTCAGAACAGCTTCAACTCTGTTATGTTGGTTGGTTTCCTCTCGTGAACTACTCGCTTCAGGTCCCTCCACATTCCAAAACTTTAAGTATATTCTTCTTTAACCATTGTTTGGTTGAATGACTTGTGTGCTTATGGTCGTTGTCTTGCTGCATGACTCACGTTCTCTTGAGATGCTGCTCATGGACAGATGTCCTGACATTTTCCTTTAGAATATTCTGGTATAATTCAGAATTCATTGTCCCATCAATGATGGCAAGTCGTCCTGGGCCAGATGCAGCAAAACAGGCCCAAACCATGATACCACCACCACCATGTTTTACAGATGGTATGAGGTTTTTATACTGGAATGCAGTGTTCTCCTTTCTCCAAACATAACACTTCTCATTTAAACCAAAAAGCTTTATTTTGGACTTATCTGTCCACAAAACATTGTTCCAATAGTCTTCTGGCTTGTCCATGTGATCTTTAACAAACTGCAGTCGGGCAGCAATGTTCATTTTGGAGAGCAGTGATTTCTTCTTGTAATCCTGCCATGCACACCATTGTTTTTCAGTGTACTCCTGATGGTGGACTCAGGAACATTAACATTAGCTAATGTGAGAAAGGCCTTCAGTTACTTAGAGGTTATCTTGGGTTCCTTTTTGACCTTGCAAACTATTAGACGCCTTGCTCTTGGTGTGATCTTTGTTGGTCGTCCATTCCTGGGGAGGATAATAATGGTCTGGAATTTCCTCAATTTGTACACAATCTGTCTGGCCGTTGATTGGTGGAGTCCAAACTCTTTAGAGATGGTTTTTGGAACCTTTTCCAGCCTAATGAGCATCAACAACTTTTCTTCTGAGGCTCTCAGATAACTCATTTGTTCATGGCATGATACACTGCCACAAATATGTGTTATGAACAACAGACTTAGATCCCTGTTATTTTAAAAAGACAGGTTGTCCACTCACATCTGATTGTCATCCCATAGATTGAAAATACCTGACTCTAATTTCATCCTCAAAATATCTGCTAAGCCTAAAGGTATCACTCACAGATATGTGATATTGGATCATTTTCCTCAAAAAAACATATAAGCATGTCTAATTTTTTTGTCTCATTTGTTTGATTTGGTTCCCTTGGCCGCACTTTATGGCAGCCCGGATTCGCTGAATTTTGCTCACAAAATTCAGCGAATTTGGGCTCGGTGCGGCAGTGAGGCGTGCGAAGTGCTGGCATTTTAACACCGTTGCAATGGCAACTCGCATCCTTCGCACATATTATGATTGACCCCATAGATGGGCTATTCATTATGTAGAGTGCACCTAACACCTGACACAGCGCATTTATGCCATATGGAATCTGGGCCTTGCTAAACATACGGTAATAGTTTTTACAAAGCAGTCAAAATTTTAATTATTCCACATGTTGCAAATGTAAAACCACCTGCATGACATTATATTTAGAATAGGGAGCCACTGCCCTTGGCGAGAGTGCAAATTGCATAATCTCTGTAAATATGAATATACAGGATAAACAAACTTTTTTTTTTAATAATGTACTTCCAGTGTATAGAATAACTTGTTTCTTTATATGCTGTAGCCTGATTGTCGGATGTAAATACTTTAAGCATTGCAGTGCTATGTATGGCAACATTCTATGTACTGTAAATAATGATGATTGACAGTTATGACTTCTCATCGTCATTATTTACATAGAACGTTACTATATATTGGAGTGCAATCGTTATTATTTACATAGAATGTTACTATACATTGGAGAGCAACCATTATTACTTACATAGAATGTTACTATACATTGGAGTGCAACCGCTATTATTTACATAGAATGTTACTATACATTGAAGCGCAAACCTCATTATTTTTACATAGAACGTTACCATACATTGGAATGCAACCGTTATTATATACATAGAACGTTACCATACATTGGAGTGTAACCGTTATTATTTACGTAGAATGTTACTATACATTGGAGTGCAACCGTTATTATTTACATAGAACGTTACCATACAGTGGAGTGCAACCGTTATTATTTACATAGAACGTTACCATACATTGGAGTGTAACCGTTATTATTTACGTAGAATGTTACTATACATTGGAGTGCAACCGTTATTATTTACATAGAACGTTACCATACAGTGGAGTGTAACCGTTATTATTTGCGTAGAATGTTACTATACATTGGAGCGCAAACCTCATTATTTACATAGAACGTTACCATACATTGGAGTGTAACCGTTATTATTTACATAGAGTGTTACCACAGGGCCGTAACTAGGGTAGTGCGATCTGTGCCATGGCATAGAGCAGCGCAGGGCAGGGGGCACTGTTTGGGCCTGTCAGTTTTCTGTTTATTATCATTCTCACTTGTAGCTTCACCTTCTTTTACCCTCAGCATCTCCTGGCCTCCCCTATCTCTTCCCTGGCCCTTCCCCATGAGGCTATGGCCCTTTTTCGGGTGCATGTCTTATGTCCCTATTTGAAAAATGATGGGGAGAGGGCGCCAATGCTCTTTCTGGCACAGGGCGCCAAAAAGTTTAGTTACGGCTCTGTTACCAATACATACATTGCGGTGGTGTAATCATCCATGTAGTATGACCCCTACAGTGCTGCGTGTCCCACAACTTTCATATATACTGTACCTCCACCGTTAGGTTTCAGCTGCAGTGCGTCCCCAATCAGTGGGTAATTGGGCCCCAATCCTGGAATTGGCTTCATTATTTTCCATTTCCGAAAGTAGTCAGTCAGGAACGGGAGAGTGGAGAATACCAGTACAGTCAGCAGGACAACAGCTGCAGTAACCCAGGCCAGCAACTGCACATCTCCCCTCAGATCCATGTGTTCCTGTATAACCAGCCACAGCCCAGGGATGAACTGCAGATGGTGACAGGGACTGTTTGCGTTTATAAGATCCCCAGTTCCCTCTGGCACTGCTCCCTACTGTGTAGCTGTCGTTGTCAGCAGCAGCAGCAGCCTACGCTTCCTCATTGTCATTCACACAGCCTACAGGGGCGGGCTGATGGCATAATACAGTACACCTCTGTAGTCATATTACTGCGCACACTTTACACTGCAAGACTTCTCCATACTTTGCTCTCCTCTACTACCACTGGGCAATTCTACCGATACCTAATGCTGGCTTTCCCACCGAGATCTTTTATATAACATGGATTGTTATCTACATTTGGTTTTCAGTATCTACAGTAACACAGTACCCTGTATTTTGTAATGTGTATGTCGTCATGTTGTCATGCACACTGACTAATCTTAGAGAATCAAAGCGGGGAGCACATGACAACATTACACAAATACTCATTACACATGATCATTTTCCTATTCACCACATGCTGTTTGTAAAACAGCTTAGCCTTATGGAAAAACAACAGCTCTCCCAATAGGTTAAGTTGACTGAAGTCAAAGTACAAATAGTACAGACAGTAACTGCATTATATTGAATGCTGTAATAGGGATAAGGGATAAGATTAGCGATTTTTAGTACTGCATTTTTCTTTCACATTTTGGGACATACACATAACAGTCATTTTTGTATAACATGAAACTCAGGTTATCACACACATACAAATGACCAATATTTACAAAGATGCACCATGCTAATAGGTTTTTCTGCAGTTTATTTAATCATTAATGGGAAAGTCACAGCACTAAAATGGAAGCACAATACCATATTCTAGGTCAAATAAAACTCATAACAACTATGCCAATGAAATCAAATATGTTCTCATTCACATGCACTTCTCATCCAGTGTCATTTTTTTAGTGAAACGTGAGATTTCACAAAAAAATATTATTTTGTAATAATAAACTAAATTACAAAATACAATAATAATATTGTGAGAAAAATTATTATGTAATAATAATCGCGGTACTGATACGATTATTATTATTATGTACCTAGCTAACCAGGGATATTTAGCAGCAGCGAGCAGTCTCCCAGTGCAGCCCAGCACACAGCAGCGTGTGCTGGGCTGCTGTGACAAAAGAGGGAGGAGTCTAGTTATGACTCTGGGTAGCGGTGCCGGACACAGGCCCCCGCAAGGCCCCTCCAGCAAGCCCGGGTTCGGGTAATTAGTACCCGCTCCCCCCCCCCTCTCGGCGCCCCTGGGAGTGTGTGCATGCGTGTGCAAGGGTGTCTTAAGAGAGGAGGGGGCCCGTGTGCATTCTCCATGCAGGGTCCCCTCCTCTCTCCCCGGCGCCCTGCAGCTGACTGATGCGGCTGACCGACCACCGCAGAAGCAGTAGGCTCTGGGCACTAGAGTGTGCCCGGAGTCTACTGCGCATGCGCAGAACGCCAGAAGAATGACCGCGGCTGCCATTTTCCAGTGTTCTGTGCAGCGCTGACACCGGGACCACAGACAGGTGAGTTTTAAATTATATGGGTGCAGGGTGTGCGGTGCGGGGCCCCCTGGACCCAGGGGCCCATGTGCCCGGCACACCCTGCACCCATTCTAGATACGCCCCTATGTGTGTTTGTAAAAGACAGTGTTCACACTTGTTCTGGCCTCTTAGACTAGCTCCGCGAGGCGTGGGAGGGGGGGAGTAGGCGGTGGAGGAGTGGAGTTCCATCACCTCTCCAGGACCACTTTAGGCCCTGGATATAGGGCTTTGCACTGCTCCATTAATAGGCCCCTGTGTACTTTAGAATAGTAAAAAAAAGACAGCAGTTCAGGTGGAACATGCCTTAAAAACTTACAAATTGTAGTCGGTATGCAGCCATAGCGTTAGAGCCTCAGGTTGACAGTTTTACCTTAAAAGTCAAGAATTCTTTGGAGGATTAACTCATAAATATGAGCAGTTGATTTGTTAGCTGTAAGTTTAATAGCTAGGCTTACAGGGTAATATGTATAGATGTAGAAAGGTATACAAGCTGATACTCAACATTTTGTACCATTTAATGTGATTTTACGTAAAAATGTATACTTGTTTTATTTCTCCTGCTAAACAGACAATAGCCCAAATATAATAGTTTCCAAGTTGCAGGCATCTGTGCAATCTTGTCAATTCAGCTGCTAGATTTAAAGTAGAAAGACTTTTGATATCGGCGCTAACAATAATATACTGCAAATCTGAGTGCGTCTAGCAAATAAAAGCATGGGGGCCACTATTTCCCACTATAATGCCTGGGGTTAGCTGCCTTAAGCTGCAGTTCCTGGACTAAGTGCCGGATGTTATGCGGTTGCTGCTAGCCCCAAAGCCCTACTTAACGCAAATTTCTGCTCGCACCTCACAAGGGAGCGAGCAAAGATTGACAATAATGTAGCTTTGGGGCTAGTCACGGGAAGTAATTGAACAGCTCACGAGCACTTAACCAGGGAGCTACATACCCATGTAAGTATTAAATCGGCCCCAATATGTCCACCATTCTCTCATTCACTTCTGTGCAAAAGGTTGCCATATTAGGAAGAATGTATTTCTTGAATACACTTTGGGGATTGCTGGATACATACAATGGGGCAGACCAGTGATGTCACAGAACCTCATCTGACTGCATTCTCAAGTACGAATGGCCTTCAGTGGGCAGTCTATCGATGGTCACCATCGATGGCACTATCAGTGATTAACATCATAGGCGCAAAACCGTCAATGGTTTCCACCCCTCAATGGTCAATACTGCTGGGGGGCATGGTGGCCCACGGGCCAATCAGAATCGGGGTGGGGCTAGCGGGCTGCCGGGGCTAAGTTCTGTGTGATTTCTATCGGGTCCTAGTATACCATCAATGACAGCAAACCACTGGATCTCTGCTATTTATAGTTAACAGTAATTGATGGTTAACTATCGATGGCCATCCCTATTCTCATGTCTTTGACCTGTATGTGATCCTATCAGGACACTGTCCTAAATATGTGGGATGAATTTCAGTCCTCAATAATGGAGTTTGGAAAATCAGCTTAAGAAGACTGAAGAATTATTTTAACTTTATTGTTCATATGTGAACGTTATTAGTCATTTAAGGCTTCATACAAAAGTTTCAGTGTGTATTCTCCTATTAGGAACAACTGTAGGAAGCATAAACAGCAGCTGACAAGAGACAATGCTATTTATAGAGTGTACAACAATTTCCTCAAAATAATTCCAGATTGACCTTAAGAATCAGTTAGGTTCAAGGCCAAGGCACAGCATGATACAAAGTAATTGGGAAGCAGATAATCAGAAGCAGGTGGGGTACAAAAGGTCGACAGACAAAAGGTCGGCAATCTATAGGTCGACACCATATGGGTGACAGGCAATAGGTACAAAAGGTCGACAGGGAGGACAAATGGTTGACACACATATGGTCGACATAAAAATGGTCAACACATTTTTATTTTTAAGCCTAATCCTAATCCTAACTCTAACTCTAAACCTAACCCTCCCCCAGTCCTAAACCCATTCACAATAACATTGTGAATGTCGACTACCATTTTTGGGTAAGGGTACCAATTAGGGTAAGGGTTAGAATTAGGCTGCAATTAGGATTAGGTTGCGGTTAGGGTTAGGTTTTTAGAGTAGTAGTAACCCGGAAATCCCATTGTCGATAAGACAACTGGCGTCATTCACAATGTCGACACGCCAGTGTTGACATTGCTAAAGTCGACATTTGGCATGTCAAAAAATCCTGAATTTCGTCATTCAGAACATCTTGACAAAATATGCCACACACATGATATCATTTGCTGACATTTACAGTAACTGGCTATAAAGGCCAAGGAATGCAGTACCTCATTGCACATGTGATGTGACACATAGCACAGTGCCAGATGCAGGCAAGCACTGTGGGGTCTATTCAGCAATGATTTTTTTACATAAAAAATACGGAAACTATGATTTCTGTATTTTTTATGTAAATCCCCTGTTCAGCAATGGGATAATGGAGAAGATAACGCAATTATCTTCTCCACTGATTCCCATCTCGCTGAATACCGCACTGTAGGGATCATCCATTGATCTATAGACAAACCCAACCTCTGCGCACTCCACTAAAAATCTAACTGAGAAGGAAGTCCTCAATCCAAATGAAGAAGGTCCAATAGTTGAGTATTCTTAATAATCAGAGGTCAGACCCACACTTGCCGAGTGCTGCTTTCTCTGTGAGTGCTAAAGGCTGCGAAAAGGGTGAAAAACTAATATAATTGAATATTATATTGAAGTGCGGGAATATTGGGGCTAAAAGAAACCTTTATACGCATGTACATCGATTTTGGAATGTGAGTTAGGGTACGCCCATCCTTTTACGTTATACCTTTTCGGCACTGCATGATGGTGAAAATTAATTATACGGCAATAGGCACATTGGTGATCCAGTTCCTTTGGTAACGATACCTTTATGGGAGGTGAGCGTAGCACTATATTGTGAGTACGGTACGGATACCTTATATATCTATCTTGATGTGATGGAAAGTAGTCTATTGTGAACAACTATTTTTGTGTTCTTCTTTTTTCTTTCTCTTTCCGATAAGAATCAATGGAAGAAGATTATTAAGAATACTCAACTATTGGACCTTCTTCATGTGGATTGAGGGCTCCCTTCTCAGTTAGATTTTTAGTGGAGTGCGCAGAGGTTGGGTTTGTCTATATTTTTTTATTGTCTATTGTCATTGATTTGGAGGTTGGTGATCCCTCCGTTGGCATCCCCTCCATTGCAGCACTCTGCGCTGTTGTCCACTGTCTATTATCAGTTTAGCACATCCATTGATCTATACAGTGCTTTAATGCTTTTTGCTATTCAGCAAAGCAAAAAGTGTTAAATCACTCGAAAAATATTTACTTTATATAATGCCTTCTCAGAAAACTGCAGGGACAGAGGGACATTTTCCCATAAGTCCATGTGGCATCCTGTAACACCGCCCAGTAACCGTCCCTGGTTTCCGGGGATCGCCGACACGTAAGTCCAACTAGAGCACGTTAAACTTGCCGAAAGTGATTGACAGGCTTTTTATACAAGTATAGTTATTTGCAATTATATTTAACATTTATATATAAATGTTAAATATAAAAGCACATAAATACATATACATGTATACAGGCTAGTTTGAAGCCTGTATACACATGTCAGTCAATTTGACATGCACAGGCTGGAGATGTACTTACCCTGTCGGCGGTCACCGCAAGCAGGGACGGAGACTATTCCGGAGAGCATGACTGAGCATCTGCAGACCAATAAACAGAAGGTATTGTTTTTGGAATCCTGAAAACAATGCCTTGTGTGACATCGCCAAGGACAGCATGTTACCGCAACCAATGTCCCTGCAGAAAATATTGCTGAAAAGCAGCAATAAATTATCATAATTGATAAAAACTCGTGACGATGTTGCCCGATATTATTTTGAGCAACATTGTCACTCTTGCTGAATAGACCCCTGTGTGACATATTGGTTGTAAACATAAATAGAATGATAAAAAAAGGAAATATATACGGCTTAGTTATTCTTAAAAGAAAAAGACAGTCAGATACAAGTGGTGCATCTGTATACTATCAGATGTAAACCATCATAAAACACATGAAAAAGTACAAGTCAGATACACCAAGCAAATAGTGTTTGATCAGACATAAAAGTGGGACAACCAATGGGCAGGATGTTCTGGATCCAAGAGAGGATTGTACTTTTCAAGCTCAGTGATCAAGTGATCAAGTGAGACCTTGCTATGGGGCTCCATTGTCCTTACAAATGCCACATCATGCACACTTTGTACCTGTTTATTACACTATTTGCTGTTTAGTTTATGTAATTTATCTATTATGATAACATTCAGCTAAAGTCATGTCTCAATGTTTATAGTTGGCTGTCATATGCTGCAGTAATCCAGCCACTAATTTGTTTAGTGCATTTCCAAACTCTCTCCCTCTCCCTCTCTCTCTCACCTGTTTCCGGATGGTGGCCGGGCTCAGAAGCCGTGACTATTCTATTGCATGAAGCAGCACTAACAGTTCTGCTGCATGCAGCACAGACTCAGAGCGGCTCCCGAGTCCCCTCATCAGCATCATGTGGCACATGTCCGTGACGCTGAGGAGGGAACCCAGGAGCAGCTCTGCCAGACAGGACACATAAAGTAAGAGAGGCTCCGTATGGGGTTGGAGGGGGGTGCGGAACCGGACAGTCGCAGGTGCCTTGTGGCTGCGGAGGATGGCTTAGGGTAGGCACAGGCAGTGTGTGGCTTGGAGGGGGCCCCCACAAGTTAGTGGCCCCGGGGCCCCCACAAGCCTTATTCCGGCACTGGGTTTAGGCTTCAAGGAGGGAGGGTTAGGTTTAGGGGTAGGGTACTTACAGGCAGGTATCTGTATCCTAACCCTGTCGGGATGCCAACATCGGGATTCTAGTTGCCGGGATACTGAGCGACAGCATCCCCTACCCAACCTGTAAGAAAGAGACCCTGATCCAACATACACCAGGCTGTGTAAAGGACAGAGGGAAAAACATTTTTCTTATGAGAAACCGGAGATCCACTGATCAAAACGGAGCTTATTTTAATGGCTACAACACTAAATTCTCGATGGACTAAGGGGCCCATTTATCATTGTATATTTGAGGTATAATCCCTGAAAACACCCGTTTTCGGAAGTTAACCACAAATATTAAGTTTCCCCCGGATGTACAGTATGAAGAGGGACCACAGCAGATACCTCCGATACCTCCTGTGATCCCTCCATTCCCGCAGGCAGCCACCTCCCCCATAGGTTTCTATGGGGGACGCAATGCTGCCAAATTTACCAACATGCGGAATGCATTCTTCAGATGGCGTTAGCAGCTATAGCCTATGGGCTACACCGCACATAATTAGCCAGCACAGGGTTCCTCCGGAAACCCTCCCCACCAATGGCGGCTGTGCATGTGCAGTCAGCGCGGTCCCTGCATGTGCCGGATGATACATCCAGGCGCTATGATTGCATATTGCAATGCGATCATGGACGGTAATGTCATGCCCAGATCGCATTGCAATAGCGTTCATTAATAAATGGGGGCCTAAGGGTGGTCTGCACCTCCGATAATAGGCTTATGGATAAATTTACTAAGAATCATGTCAGCCTGCGTTAGTATTCCTGTGAGAGTTTCCCCTGATTTTCAAACATGAAGATTTACTAAAGGCAAACTCGGGTGTAAAAACACAAATCTATCTGCAAAACACGGCTCAACACACAAATAGAAGTCAATACACCATCGAACCAACTCACAAGTACTTTCCATAGAGAGGAATAGAACATGGGGATTTACCAAAAATCATTTCTGCAAACACGATCATAAATGGAGAAAACTTGGGACAAAATTGAAGTTTAAAATAGACTCTCTCCACAGCAGTGTGTTGTCCAGAAGCACTGCACAGATCAGTATGATCTTTGCAGGCTTCTGTGGTCTATACTGTACTGAAAGGGTTAAAATAAAACGGTGTGGGGTCCCCTCCAAATGCATTACCAGCCCTGGACCCCTGAGTCCGTTCTGGTACAGGAAAATCTTGGGAAAAACTTATGTGGGTTTCCCACACAGGGGCATCTTAAGAGAGGCCCTGTGCAGTGTGGGCCCCCTCCTCTCTGGCAGCAAGTGCAGTAGATTCTGCCTTGGTGCCAGAATCTACTGCGCTTGCATGGGGCTCCGAGAAAATGGTGTCTCTGCCTTATTCTCTGGGACATCAGTACTGTGCATGCACAAGTCACCAGGAAAATGTCAGCCGCCATTTTCATGGTGATTTTTGCTGCTCTGCAGCGCTTCAGAGCAGCACTGGAGACTACGGACAGGTGAGTATAATACTATGGATGCAGGGTGTGCAGTGTGGGCCATACTTGCCAACTTTCCCTCATTGTGTGCAGTGTAGGCCATACTTGCCAACTCTCCCTGCCTCCCTGAAGAGTCTAGTAAACTCCCTGATTGCACCTTACCCCCATTATGAAGCTGTTATATAAAAAACCCAGAGATATACACATTAAAATGGAATCATTAGTTTTATTTCCCTGCATTGGTTATAAGGCACAATGATTCTTATAGCTACATGCATTTTCTGAAAGTGTTTTCATCAACAAATAGATCTTACGAACTACTTTTGGGCTCGTTTTCATTTGGATGTAATTCAATTTTATGACACGACTCTCAGATGTAGCAGTACACGCCCACTACAATGTGCACTCATAGGTGTAGCTTTCACAATCTCCCTAAAATGCTTTTTTTAAAGCAGGCAAGTATGGTGTGGGCTGCACCCATTATAGATACGCCTCTAGTTCCCCCTATTTTTCTATAGCAAGCACCTGGCTGAACCAGCCAGGGTAGTAATGGCACAGCAGGGAGATACAGGGCATGGGGTCTCCCTGCCCAATTTTCCATCCCCAAGCTGGTCAGGACTGGCAATCCTCAGAAAATGGGGACTCCTCAAAAATGGGGTCCCCCCTCTGAAGGATCAGCCAGCTCTTCCCTGCATCCCTGGGGGTGGTGGGTGCAGGGGTAATTGGTTAAATCAAGTACTAATATTGTTCTTCACAGAGGGACTACAAGTCTTAGCCAGCTTGCCCTGCAGCACTTATAGAATTACAGGTGCCTGCAGGCCGCTGGCACCTGTCCCCCCAATGTGAAAAAAATATTGAAAAGACAGTACACAGATACCAAATGTTTTATTACTTTAACACACATTCACTCACCCACCCACACTCACCCACACTCACACTACATACTTACCTGTTGTCATAGTAACCGGCTGCTGATTGGCTAAGAGCAGCTAAGGTGCAGGAAACCTCGTGGGTTTCCTGTCATTCGAGTAGCGCTATACAGTAGATACTGTATGTGCTTTTGGATGGGACCACACGCTGTTTTAGATAAAACATTTAAAAACTTTATTTACCATATATCACACACAAGCATTGCACAGATCAAACTGATCTGTGCAGCGCTTCTGTTAAACACGCAGCTGACAGACAGGTCTATACATTTCAGTCCAAATACGACTGAACTGACACACTTGCAAACATGATTCCATACACCATCGGAAACCACAATTCAGTCAAACACGATTCTTAGTAAATTTGGGTGTTTGATAGGGAAACAAAATCTCTTCCCACATTGTCCCAGCATTGCCCAGTGTGTTTAAAACTTAACTAGACATGATTCTTTGTAATTTACCTACTGGAAGAGACCAGAGATTGCAGAGCTTTGAACAATGAGCCAGTTCAAATTCAAACCATTGTCAAAGTCATCCTATAAGTAAAGCAGGAGACGGACCAATCGCCTATGTATTAATTATCGCAGTACTGCAGCGATTATTAACAATCCAACTCGCCGGGAATATTTTAATTTTTAATGAAAATATCCTGGCTATGTACTACCAGGAACTCGCAGGGACAGTGAGAACTTCCCCGGGGGAAGCTGACATAGGGGTCAGATCATAGTCCCCATTGATAATAATGGGGATTGCGAACTGAAGTGCTTATTAGCACTTTGCAGGAGATGCAATGTGCCATTATTACATAGGATTGATACGTAAAATGATGCAGAAACTGCAGTTTCTTCATCATTTTATGTAAAAAATGGCTTGTTACATAGGCCCCCAACTGTGAAGAACTCACTGAAAACTTCTCACACCTGGGGGTAAATTTACTAAGGTGCAGGCTTACAAAAATGGGTGTATTGCCTATCAGATACCGGCTAACATGTATGTTGCATATTCTAGAAAATGATAGCTAAAAGTTGATTGGCTGCTATGGGAAACGCCTCCACTTTTTGTAAACCCACATTTCACCCCCAAGAAACTTTGGGCCTGATTCAGACCCGCTCGCGAGCGCTGAGCGCTCGCAAGCGGGTCGATGTTGGCCAAGTGCGCATGACGGAGGCGGCTCCGTCGTGCGCATGCACGAGACCCGAATAATGACGGCCAAGCCATTGCTATGGGTCTCGCACCAAAGGGGGTGTGCTGTTGATGGTGATTGACATCACGCCCCCTTTGGTGGGTGTGCCGGAGGCGTGGCTGCCCAGACGGAGGCGTTCCCATGGGTACGCCTACCGTCTGGGGCCGGCCCCACTGACATCACTAGTGATGTCAGTGGGAGTGCTTTTGGCTCTGATAGAGCCAAAAGCACGCCAGGGCTTGCGGCAACGAGACCCTACCGCAAGGGTCTCGTCGCAAGCCCGATGGTCACGATGGTCTTGACCATCGCGACCATCATTTTGGCCGCTCGCTATAGCTGTGGGTGGTCACCCACAGCTATGCGAGCGGCCAGGAGGCCACTCTTAAATTCAGAGGGACGGCCCTGATTCAGAGCGAGCGCTCTGTCAGAGCGTCCGGCTCTGAATCAGGGCCTTTGTTCTTCCACACCCTAATATAATATTTTACCAAAATCATTTTTCTGGCCCTGAGCATGGACTCAATCATCCTCTCAGAGATCCACTTCTTCTTAATCATGGCTTCAACTACCACAGAATTACAGCCTTCTTTAGAGGAAGAAGCCTCAATAGACCCAATGAAATTCTGAGAATGTCTGTATGCCACAAACTTCTTGGTCACTCCAGTGCCACCAACAGCACCTAGACCAGTAGGCACCAAAAAATCAGATGAAAATCCATGGGACACTCATGACATCTACAGGAACCTCTTCCTAGTCATTGAGCAAAATCGCATCACCTTTGTAGAGTTGAGATGCATTTTTGTTGATGCCTGAAAGCCTCTAGCTGTCCATGTAAAATGTTTGGGTTGAGAGACCATGCTCAGGGCATAACTGCTGAGATATCAGTCTCCCAGTTTTACTCTGCTGATATTAACACTACCAATATTGTAGTGTATTATCTTTGTGGTCTCCTTCAGTGCTTTTTGTGTCTTTCTTATGGTTCATGTACACAACTGCAACCGCATTGGCATTGTCTTACTCTTATAGGTTTTACCAGAATTAGATGAATTACCATTACCCTTAAAGTTAGGACACTGATTGAAAGTTTGGCCTCTGCTACAAAACCTTGAAACTTGTGATGAAACTGACACACTCAAAACTGGTATCTTGTTAACGTGTCCTCTGGGATAAATTTGTTGTGTGTTCAGGTGATAGTGAGACTTGTCACATTTCGAGAGGAGTTCAATCAGGAATGCTCTTGAACAAAACTATGCAGACTACAGTACATTCCTTCAAACGTTGATACCTTCATCAACAAGACCTTCATACAGAACAGATGTCCATCTGTGAACCGTTAGACACCTTTTTGAAACAATAGGACAGAATGTAGGAAGCCACCGATCTTGTTTGGTCTCAACGACTTCATCAGGGTTAACAAAACATGCTGGGTGACCTCCCATGTTCTGTCCGGTTGTTGGTGAAAGTGAGAGGAGCCATCCAGTCTTTTTACACCTGGGATATTATTTTGGTGGAAGTTGATCCTGGAGATTATGGTCCAAGTCTACTTTGGTTGATGAGCTCATTTGCTGTTTATGGTATGGTGAACAGATTTTAATTGGTTTTTTAATAAATGGCAATATTTTTGAGCTTAAATATATTGCACTAGTTGAATATTTATTTTCTAATGTTACCAAGAGGGAAGTACAGAATGCTCGTACCTGTCTAGAGACCATCCCAGCCTGATGCCTTGCAGCGCGTGCAGCAAATTCAGTGTGCAGAGCACAAGGGGAAGAACATAGCATCCGCAGTTGAGGAATCCGCCAATGTGAACTGGGAACACTGTTCCATAATGTGACCTGGGGGGCACTAAAATCTGGCATAGTTTGAACTGAGTGTACTACAAAGTGGCATAATATAAACAGGGGGCACGTCATTGTGGCATAAAATACACTGTGAAACTGTGCATAATGTGAACTCTACAATGTGTCATAAAGTAAACCGGGACTACTACAATGTGTTATAATTTGAACTAGGAGCACTGTGCGGAATAATGTGAACTGTTAACACTACAATGTGGCATAATGTAAATTGGGACTATTACAATGTGTTATAATTTGAACTAGGGGCACTGGGCCTGATTCAGAGTGCTCGCTCTGAATCAGGGCAGGCGCTTGTTTTTTTAGTTGCGGCCTCTTGGCTGCTCGCATAGCTGTGGGTTACCACCTACAGCTTATGCGAGTGGCCAGGATGATGGTCGCGAAGGTCAAGACCATCGCGACCATCGGGCTTGCGATGACACCCTTGTGGTAGGGTCTCGTGGCCGCAAGCCCCAGAGAGCTTCTGGCTCTAATAGAGCCGGAAGCTCTCCCACTGACATCACTTGTGATGTCAGTGGGGCCGCCCACAAACGGCAGGCGTTCGCATGGGAATGCCTCCATTTGTCAAGCCACCCCTACACCACGCCAACAAAATGGGGGGAGCTGTCGATCAACATCGACAGCCGCCCCTTTTGTAGTGAGCCACAGAGCGAGTGCTTTTTGCGCTCGCTCTGGGGCTCACGCGTGCGCACTGGGCCACCATCGACCCGCTTGAGAGCGCAATGCGCTTGCGAGCGGGTCTGAATCAGGCCCACTGTGCGGAATAATGTGAACTGTGAACACTACAATGTGGCATAATGTAAACTGGGACTACTACAATGTGTTATAATTTGAACTAGGGACTCTGCGTGACATAATGTAATCTTGGGCACTACAATGAGTGAGGCATAATGGGAACTAAAAGCACTATAATGTGGATTATGAACTGAGGGCACTACAATGTGGCAAAATGTGAAATGAAGGCATAAAATTACCTGGGACACTCCCATTGGTAATATAATTAAATAGGGTACTACTATAGGAGCATAAGATTAACTAGGACTCTATAGGGTATAAAAGGAACATGTCATGACCAGGGTTTCTCGGCATGGTGGTCGACGGGTAATACCTGTGAGGATGCTATGGCGAGGGGCCTCTGGCGGTGGCGCTGGTGCGTTGGCTGCACGTAGTCCTGTGTGGTCATACTGTCACTCTGGTCTGGTTAGGCCTGGTGGTGCTTCCGTTCCGGCATGGGTGCCGCCATCTTGCCTCCGGACATGTGACCTAGTTGCCCTATCCTGATGTGTCACATGCTCTCTCTAGCCTCTCACAGTGCGGCACTGGGTATTTAAAGGCGTGCAGAGCTTCCTTCCATTGCCAGTGCAACGTGTTTCTCAGCGCAAGCTGAGAGAGAGTTCCTGAGCATGTCCGCCTGCCTGTTGGATCTTTGCCTAAGCCTGCTACACCTGACCTGCTCCATACCCTGCTGGAATACCCTGCCTCCTCCTATTGCCTCTGCCTTGCCTGAGTACCTGTGTCAGCTGTTACCCTGCACCCTGCCTCCACTTGCAAATCTTCTGGACTTTATTATTCACTTCAGCCTGCCATTCACTTCAGCCTGCAAATTCACTTCAGCCTCACAAAACCTGGAATACTGGACTGCCTTCTGCTATCCCTACGGGACTTTTTCCCATTGCATCACTACAGTTCCCAAGTGCACTTAGTGCTAAACCCGGACTTTCTGTTTTGCCACATTCATGTCTGTTAAGCCACTCATTAAAAACTCCACGTTTATTTTTAAATCTGCTTCAGTGTCTGCTCCTATTACCACCCCGGGTCCACAACAAAACCAGAACCTCACATAACAGTGGTGGGGAGAGAGGTGTCTCTCTAGAATCATTGTGTCCCCCTGTTGCTATTGGGCCCAAAGTTCTAGCTACGCCTCTGATTTGGACACCTGGATGTCTAGATCTGTCACAATCTATTTTACTGACGGGACAACAGGAATAACCTCAACCAACATTATGTGCATTTCATATTTTTTTATATACGTAAAGTATTATTCTATGATCCATATGTTATTTGGGGGTTTATATGAGAAGATACACTTTGGGTATATGTAAAGGAGACTATAGGAACAAAAACAACAATCAGGAAAGAAAGTTTCCTAAAGTGAATTCAGATAAGCCATTACATTTAATTTTCTGTTACAAGTTGTGATTCAAACACCAAAGTGTTTATTTACAGCATTTGAAAATATACAGTGACGTTCCGGGCAGCCAGGTACTCTTTCTCAAGCACCTTGTTTCCCAAAACATTGCTGAAGTGCCTTTTCCTCTATATGCCTGAATATAAATATATATGCCTATATAGTATATACTGATTTTCTAACTGGAACATTAATGATTAGTAAGGAAATTCCATAATTCGCGGAACTGGCACCTTGTATGTGTATGTTCTCGAACTGTGTGAAACTGCTCCTCATTCTTCTACTAAAATGGAGTTTCCCTTGTCTTTGTTACGGTTAGCTACTATTCCAATATATGCTGATCTTATACCCAAAGCTAAGTAAAACATCATTTGCTGGTGTTATTTGGTCTCCTTGTTTTCTATGGTGTTTACTGAGGTGCAACCTAAAACAGATTACCACACAGAAGGGCCTACAATCACTGCTCTGCACGTGCACTTACAGTATGCTCTATGTGTTTAAGAACAAAACCAAATAGTCACATACTGTAACCAGGGCCAGCGCTAGGCAGTTCTGCGCCCAGCACCGTCCTGTGTTGCCGCCCCTTCCCTCCTCCACTCCCTCCCCGTGAGCTTAAATATGTACTATAGTGCAGGGAGGGAGGTGGGCGTTTCCTGCGCCCTCCGGAAACAGTAGCGCTCAGGGCGACGGACCGGCTTGACCGTGCCTGGAGCCGCTACTGACTGTAACAGTAATAATGCTAATAACATCTACAGTATACCTCACAATCATTTACCAACATTGGGGCCTGATTGAGAGGTGGAAGTTACTGCGTCCGCTGGTGCGTCAAATAATATGCAAATGCTGGTATCGGGGTTCCCCTGGTGCAGTAGCCTGCGTCTGAATGTGCAAGCACTGAAATGCCCACTATCAGTGTCTCTGCACGCTGCAACAGTGATTAGGGACAATGCATGCACCATTAACATTTGCACCAGCCCTATGGCAAGTGCAATGTCTCCTTCTGAACATGGCCTCTGTGGCTGCGGCCTGTGTGTCTGAGAACACAGCTGCTTTTGCTAAAACGCCTGCGCCACTAGATGTATTTTATTTGTGCGTTCACTTCAGGCCACCACCCAGGAATGCCCATCGCTTTGTCACCCCATATATGATACCGTCACTGGTGTCACAAGGAGGGTGCGGGGCGCACCGGGTGATACCATCTGAAGGGGTGACTCCAGAATAGCAGAGCTGCTCTGTCACTGAGCAGCAACATTGCAGTGAGAGGCTGGGGGCTGCCCAGAGGCTGCTGCTCCGCTGTGCAAGCCAGGCGTACTCAGCGGAGCAGCACAGCAGCTACTAGGCAGTCCACAGCCTCTACCCTACTTCTAAGCCTATTGAGTTCCGGGAACAGGAGGTGTGACATGCGGCCACGCCCCCAAGAGTGGCACACACGAGTGGGCGTGGCTTTGCCGCACAAGGCCACGCCATCCCCTCCCAAGCCACTGAAAAAGGCACATGTGTTGGAGATTTCATTCTTCTTTTTCAATTTGGGAAAAGTCAATAGGGAACTTTAACCTTGGCAATAAATATATGCATTTAAAAAAAACCACAAACTGTTTATTTCAGTGCATATAGGGAAACAGTATTTTCACAAAATCTCAAAGAAAACATAATTGACAAAAATGAGCACAATATAAAAAGGTATATAATGTACATGGTTATAAAAAATATAATTTGGCAAGTAAATATAAGCATATATATTGTACTGACATGCACTGTATAGGTAGTAAAAATTCAGGCTTGTTAGAACATCATTACAAAGTTAAGTTTACAGATGAATATAAATTGCTGTCAGGCAGAAAGATACAAGAATACTGTTAAGCATTTCAAATCTGTTTGTAATCTTCTATAGATAGGGACTGTTTTGCTGGCATCACATCACACCATGGGTTCCCCACCTATAAAACTGAATGCTCAACGCAATTTTATAAATTCCTTTCATACTTCAGGATGCACAGTTCCTAATAAAGGTGTCTTAGAAGATACTGATCTGGAAGTGTCTAGTTGGTTGCTATGGGTTACAGCACGTGTACACATAGTACAGTATTATTAAATGGGACCAAAATGAGGGGTGTGAAACTGATGCCGCTGCCTACAGTGCAAGGCTGAGGGGAGGCAATGTTACTGCCCTGACTCCAGCTTTTACGTGCCAGCTGCCTGGAGAGCTGCATCAGGGGCTTTTTCTGTTCTGTGACCTGCTACAGCTTGCTTTTTATATAGGCTATTTATGCAACGTGATTCAAACAAAGGTGTGCTGTAACCCATAGCACCAATCAGATATCAGCTTGTTTTAGTCAGATGAAACCTAAACATGGTTGTTTGCCGTGGGTTATTACATATGTCCTATTTGACCTGTTTTATGAAATAAGTGCTAACTAGTTTCATCAACCGTTCTGTGCCAATGCGTATAGTACTGAGGAAGTGGTGAGAGTGATATCTGTCATCTAACACTCTAGGTAGACGTTTTAGCAGAAAGCCCTTTCACAGATCCTGATGCCACCAGACATACAGTAGGGCTTTTGCAAAGCAGATTTGGTTAACCAGGGAACAGCAATGAGTCTGCAGCTAAAGATCACTTATGCTGGGTACTCACTGGCAGATATACGGTATTGGAGCATCGTGCTACGTGCATGGGCAGTAAGCCAACCACTCGTACACTTGCAGCAGAGGCCGCGGGGAGGGGGGCGCGATACGCCCCCTGGCTAGTGGGACCTCCGGCCAGATGACAGATGATGGTTGTTCAGTGTGCATGAACAACCATCAACTGCAGATATATCTGCAGATCACTCAATCTGCAGATATACAGTATCTGTTAGGTGTGTACCCAACTTTAGTAGCTCCCAATTTGAAGTGACAAATGATTCTTTACATTTTCAGCAATAAATCACCCATATATCTGGGTACAAGAGCCCTTTTAAACGTTCATAACAACTTGTATCCGTTAAATATCTGAGTTCTATTACATACAGTAGATTATGACAGATAGTAATGTCCATGTTTTATACACATCTGTCAATCCAATTTAATTTATTATACTTTCAAAGATGTCCTTGTAAAAGAAGACTGACATAGCTGTAGCTCTAAATATGCATTGATAACCCATCCACACATACGTCAGAATCGGAGTGATTTACCGCCGGACCCCTGGCCGGCGGTTCAAATCCCGACAGCGGCAGCCCGACAAGGATGAAAATCCCGATCGTCCCCAGGTAAGTATTCACTAACCTAATTCTACCCCCTAACCCTCCCTTAGGGGTGCCTAACCCTAACCTTCCCCCCCAGTGCCTAACCCTAATCCCCCCTCTAAGTGCCTAAACCTAACCCCCTCTTCCCCGCTTTCTAAACCTAAGTACCCCGGAGGGGTGCCTAACCCTCCCTCCCCCTAGCCTAACCCTAACCTCCCAGGGGGGTGCCTAACCCTAAGTCCCCCCGGGAGCCCTAAGCCTAACCCTCCCCCCCGCGCGGCTGTCCGCACTGGCGCCCGGCATCACTTCGATCGCGATGCCGGGCGCCGGTAAAATGACAGGCGTCTAGATTTAGGATTAGGTCCGCCGGCTTCCCGGCTGAATACCCATACGTCGCACCTATTTACTCTATAACACAGGTTTTCACGGATGTGTAAGAGGCTCTTAGTGACACACTGGTGGCAAGCATTCAATATTTCTGCTTTCTTATGCAGGTAGGGCACACCTAACCTCCCTTCTAACTGTTCTACATTGAACATTTTGTTGCTGGATAAATGGAATTGATGATTGTTCAATAGTCATGATGTCAACAACATCTATGGGGACACTGAAATGCCAGTGCCATTATGGTGACACAATTTTACAGGCGATGGCATTCTGGTAAAGCTGCATGTTTTAGCTTATAATGTCGGCCCCTTTAAAATGTAGTCAGCAGCATTACAGCTGTGTTGCCATAACAGTTCCAGTATTTCAGTGTCCTCATAGAGATTGCCGACATCATGAATGTCGTCAATCTAACTACATCCCAGATAAATGACTGCAATTTAATGAGACTTTCCTTCTTGTTTGGGTAAAATGCATTATTCTTCCTGGACAGAACATTATTGTATTGATACAAAAATATATTATGATTTTAAATATTATAAATTTACATCACACAAAAATGTATATGAGTATTTTTCAAGTGCATTGTTTCATCAAAAGATTATTCAACATGAATGACTTTCAAATACAATAAAACCATGTTAATCTCTCTGTCGATACTGAGCTGTAATCACCATGCAATCTCAGCCATCTCTTTGAACGTGACACTGCCCAATGAGCAATAAACAGATAGTGGCAGCTATAACAAAAACTTCTGAAAAATAGGATCTGCTGCAGTTTGTACAGTTTGAGAAAGTGATCATTTAAATTGAAATTATTATGTGAGGGCTGTTTATACTGTATGAGCGCTTTTCTTTCATTCCTCTCATGCGGTCTGATCAGGCCACACATAGAAGGAAGCAGCAGCCAATTCTTAACAGCCACAGGGGTCTATTTACTAAGCAGTGTTAGGAGAAAAAGTGATAAGGTGCCAGCCAATCAGCTCCCAACTGTCATCTCACAGGCTGTGTTTGAAAAATGACAGTTGGGAGCTGATTGGCTGGCACCTTATCACTTTTCACTCTGTCTCCTAACACTGCTTAGTAAAGAGACCCCTTAGGGACCTCTCATCCCTATGGCAACACACAACTTCTGTTTCCATGTTCAAGCTGTAAGAACCGGTCCAAAAGATAAGAAATTGTGACATGAAAAAGGAAGAAACTACCATAGGGATAAATGGTCCCTTGGGCGGCTTAAGATTCACTGTCAGTTCTCTTTTTGTGCTTCATGATGCTCAACAACCTAAACTTATCAATGTTTCAATTAGATGGGCTTAAATGGTGTATATATTCATTATTACAAATAAAGTATAGAGTACCGCATATACAGTATAACAAACATAATGTGTCACATTCTATGACCTTGTTAGACACGGACAATCTTACGTTTATACATGAAGTTCGTGTCCTGAAAAACTGTACAATGTTGTTCACATGATTTAGTAGTGATAGATTAACTGTGTCACCATTACAAGCCAAGTATGCATATACTTATTTACATTAAATACTGTATCTTTATGATAATGAATCGTTTCTTTCAGTGGCAGAGAGATTTGATATCTCATCCAAATATAAAACAATTTGGGTATCTTACACTGTAGCGTACTGTACCTTTGGCTATAAAGCTGGGTACACGCTATACGATGTATCACACGATATATCGTTTCGGCGAGGATCGTAACAATATATCATACAAATCATGCAGTGTGTACGCCCGATCCATTGTTCACTACGGTCTTTCATCGCATCGTACTATCTGCTGTTCTGAACGGCACATGATTGATGCAATGAACGACCTGGTGCTGTTACATGCAGCATGTAACAATACATCATGGATTGTACAATGTGTATCGTTACATCGCATCTCATGGTCGCACTATCATATAGTGGGCATGATTCAGATTTGGGAATAGAGTAAGGCAGAGCAAATAACTCTGTACCTGGACAAACCATGTAGCAATGCAAGGGGGGCAAATACATAATTTTGTTGCATGTGAGGTAAATACTGTCTGCTTTTGCAAGTAGCCCACAAATGCTGGACAGTTTTATTTTTAAACTGCAATTTAGATCTCAGTTTTGATACACCCCTCCCAAATCTAAATCTCTCTGCACATTTTACATCTGCCCCCCTGTAGTGCAGCATGGTTTTACCAAGATGCTAAATTACTTGTTCTTTCTTAATCTATCCCCGAATCTGCATTAGGCCCAGTCTGTACTCAACTTAGGCCACAGTCGAACTGTCCTTCCTGGAGGACTATTCCATAAAACAGCTGTCTCCGCTCAGTGTGCGTTACAGGACCACCTTTATAGAGGAAATCCTTTGGTCATACCATAGTCCTAGCATAGTAACGTAAGCAGAAGTTGTGAAACAGGATATTCACCTTAACGTCTTTATGTAGCAACTGAATTATGGGGCTAGGTAGCTTCAAAAAATGAAAACTGGTTGTGTTGCTTGTATCATTCAATCAGGTTCTAGCTATCATTTACTAGAATGTACTAGATACATGATAACTTGGTTACTAATGGCTTTACTAAATCTACCCCAATGTATTAAGAGGGAAACTTATCAAAACTTGAAATGAGGACAAGTGGAGGTGTTGCCCATAGAAACCAATCAGATTGTTACAATCATTTTATGGAATGTACTAGATAAAAGATAGTTAGAATCTAATTTTTGCTATGTGCCAAAGCTTCACGTGTCTTTTTTAGAAGGTTTTATAAATCTCCCACAAAGGGCGAGATGTACTAAGCATCTCTTCCGCAATGCCATACATACAGATGTGTCAACATACACCTTTCCTAAATACTAGCCGTATGGCCAAATTTACCATGCCATAACAAATTTCTCTGCGACTTAGCCACACCTTGTGATTTTTCTTAAAATTTGCTATTTTAAACTGTTACTTTAAACAAATTATTTTGCAGCAAAAAAATTGGGAACTTATCCAATTGCACTCGTGGTGAAGCGTCTTAGACGTGCTAAGCATCTCGTACCAAATGAAGCAAAAAAGGAAAGGTGTTAGAGGACACATCTGTACAACCCATTATTAGGTACAGACCGGGGGTAATACCATCTGTATGTACCTACAAAATCACAAAGGACCGGTAAGAGCTGTCCTTTGCGATAGATGGACTTTCGGGTTTATGACCCAGAAGTCTCTCTGGTGTCCTTCTGCGTATGCGCAGAAGGACGTGCGCACTGCGGGGGGCAGCTGGGAGGGATCCGACTGGATCCCTCTCAGGAGGAATCCCGAAAAGAAGCCCATAGGCTTCTATTGGGTGACGCAATATAAAGATTGCATTGCATTCCGGTGCTTAGTACCTTTGAGAAATGCGGTAAAACATCCGAAAACAGGGGGGTTTTCCTGTATTTCTGCCCTTAGTACATCCCGTGCATAATCTTTTAAAGCTCAAAAGTGCTTAATTCACTAGCAAATTAATATATTACATGTATAAACATACATTATGGTGTTCTAGAGATGCACGTTGTAACATTCGTTGCAGTTATTTGTATAGTACAATAGATTCTCCTGATGCCAGGTGACTCATTACATATGCTGCGTTCATGACTCAAACTTGCCGGTGTTCAGCTTAACTCAAAATACATATTAATGACAAAGTTTCTGGGGGACCAACAAAACATAGAAACATAATCATTGTCCATTTCTCTCTGTCACTCCTCATTAAGATGGCAATTGAAATTTTCTTCTTGAACTTGGGTGTCTCTGTAAGGATTTTGGTTGATACTGTGAACCTGGATAAAAACAAAATAAGTTCAAGTTTAAATATTACTTTATATATTTATTTATTTATTTTTAATTTTTTTTAAAATAACTTCTTTCTTTTTTTGTAAATTTCTAAATGGATTAATTAAGGTGTGACTTTTACTGCTCATATTAGCATGTATTTGTGTATTGGAAAAAGACAGTGGTGACATTATCTGGATAATGAAAAATACAATTTACTTGAATGCTTTTGTACAGTAGATTGTGTCACTATATCTCAGTGTAGCCTACAGAGCATAGAGAGGAAAGTAAATACTCCATTACACTGTTGTTTGTTGTTTTGGGTTTTCAGTGCAAATTATTTAACTTGATTATATCATATATACTTATTCTTTTTAAAGTACTGTATTTTATCTGCTGCCTATAAAGTTGTCCTAGTGTACGTTTGCACCATATAAATGATGTTCTACCTAAGTGCACCCTTGCATGTACTCTTTACTATTTGAATGCTTCACAGTTCATAGAATGATCAATAACACATGATCCTTATCAGTTTTGTATAGAAAGCAAGGCCAACTGTTTAAAGTCCATACTGATAAATAGCAATGATTTAAAGAGAAAGCATATAGGTAGAACATTAGTTGTATATTTTAGAAGTAATGTGCAGAGTTCAACTAATGCACAAATGTTCTCCTATTTCACACCACTGTGGGATTCAGAACTACAGACAGGGCCAGATGGGCATGGGGCTGAAAATGATCAAGGGCATAGTGAGAGAAGCGGAGGAGCTATGCCAGTGCTGTGTGGATGTGGGCACTATAAGCCCCAATATCTCCCTAAATACAGTCAGGTGCATAAATATTGGGACATTGACAGAATTTTCATATTTTGGCCTCTATTCACCACCACAATGGTTTTGAAATTAAACAAACAAGATGTGCTTTAACTGCAGACTTTCAGATTTAATTTGAGGGTAATTACATCCAAATGAGGTGAACGGTGTAGGAATTACAACGGTTTCTATATGTGCCTCCCACTTTTTAAGGGGCCAAAAGTAATGGGACTATCAACTCAAAAGTTATTTCATGGACAGGTGTGAGCTATTCCCTCGTTATTTCATTATCAATTAAGCAGGTAAAAGGTCTGGAGTTGATTCTAGGTGTGACATTTGCATTTGGAATCAGTTGCTGTCGACTCTCAATATGAGATCCAAAGAGCTGTCACTATCAGTGAAGCAAGCCATCATTAGGCTGAAAAATCAAAACAAACCCATCAGAGAGATAGCAAAAACATTAGGTGTGGCCAAATCAACTGTTTGGAACATTCTTAAAAAGACAGAATGCACCAGAGAGCTCAGCAACACCAAAAGACCCGGAAGACCACAGAAAACAACTGTGGTGGATGACAGAAGAATTTTTTCCCTGGTGAAGAAAAACCCCTTCACAACAGTTGGCCAAATCAAGAAAACTCTCCAGGAGGTAGGTGTATATGTGTCAAAGTCAACAATCAAGAGAAGACTTCACAAGAGTGAATATAGAGGGTTCACCACAAGATGTAAACCATTGGTGAGCCACAAAACCAGGAACACCAGATTAGAGTTTGCCAAACAACATCTAAAAAAGCCATTACAGTTCTGGAACAACATCTTATGGACAGATGAGACAAAGATCAACTGGTACCAGAGTGATGGGAAGAGAAGAGTATGGAGAAGGAAAGGAACTGCTCATGATCCAAAACATACCACCTCATCAGTGAAGCATGGTGGTGGTAGTGTCATGGCGTGGGCATGTATGGCTGCCAATGGAACTGGTTCCCTTGTATTTATTGATGATGTGACTGCTGACAAAAGCAGAATGAATTCTGAAGTGTTTCGGGCAATATTATATGCTCATATTCAGTCAAATGCTTCAGAACTCATTGGACGGCGCTTCACAGTGCAGATGGACAATGACCCGAAGCATACTGCAAAAGCAACCAAAGAGTTTTTTAAGGCTAAAAAGTGCAATGTTATGCAATGGCCAAGTCAATCCCCTGACCTGATTCCGATTGAGCATGCATTTCACTTGATGAAGACAAAACTGAAGGGAAAATGCCCCAAGAACAAGCAGGAACTGAAGACATTTGCAGTAGAGGCCTGGCAGAGCATCACCAGGGATGAAACCCAGCGTCTGGTGATGTCTATGCATTCCAGACTTCAGGCTGTAATTGCCTGCAAAGGATTTGCAACAAAGTATTAAAAAGTGAAAGTTAGATTTAGGATAGTTTAATTTGTCCCATTACTTTTGGCCCCTTAAAAAGTGGGAGGCACATATAGAAACCGTTGTAATTCCTACACTGTTCACCTGATTTGGATGTAATTACCATCAAATTAAATCTGAAAGTCTGCAGTTAAAGCACATCTTGTTTGTTTCATTTCAAAGCCATTGTGGTGGTGAATAGAGGCCAAAATATGAAAATTCTGTCAATGTCCCAATATTTATGCACCTGACTGTATGTAAAAGTAGCAACATTGCATCGTGTATGGCCAACCGTGTGGTTAGCTGGAAGGTTGGTCATCATCATGCTGTCATGGTGATAGGCCTATATTTATATGAAGGCCTGGGGCTGTAAACCATCCATTCCACTGTAAATCTGGCCCTACGTACAGATAATGTTACTATGTAGTACTTTAATGGGGCTAAAAAAAATTATTGTATTAGTGATAAAAAAAGTCAATGGAATTTGTGGACGTATGAAGTAGTGATAATAATTACTGAAAAGATTATCAACCTATATTAGGAACCAAATACAAGTGAGCATCACCCTTCTAGTCAGATGAAATAAATTATGCTCTGAACACCTCACAGGAATAGGATTATTTATGTATACTCAGAAGGTGCTGTCAGAAAAGAGAACCAGTAGCTCATGTATACCTGAAATCTGTGCTCCTCTCTTCAGGTGGAGGGTTTCCATATATATGTGATGTAACACATATACTGTATATGCGAACGCCTTTTTTATTAATATTACAGATCTGCTTGTTTGGGGCTTGTTTCTCCTTTGTAAAAGCACTTTCTGATTATGTATTAAAACCTTATCACTAATTAGTATTTTAGATGGTTATTGACAATAGTTTTGTAAAGCTAAGATGATGACTCATTGTAACGACTTTGGGTCCTGAACCATAGGTTATATTAGGTGATATTGTAGAACCTGTTGTCAGTGTTGATTTAAGATAAAATGCAGAACATGAAAATAACCAGTTTTATTCAGTGTTAGCCAAGATGTTTTCTTACTTGTCAGGAACGCTTGTCCCGTCCACGTAGTGTTAGCAAAATCCATAGGGGTAAAAGATCTTCTATGTGATGTCTCTGACTGGATTTACAAATAACAATTATCCACTTGCATCTAATTGTACTGTAGGTCTATAAGTTAGTAATATTTTAAATAAAAACACTATGACATGTACATTATTATACCTAAAATTTCCGTAAAATGAAACTCACCCTGTAAGTGTGAGTTGTATTGGGCCTTGAAAGTTGTTCCGCAATTATTGTTCTTTCACGTAGGGGGCGACGTCCTGTGGTGTCAGGTACGGCACTAGATACCCGACTGTGGAAATGCTTACCTCTGTTCTGCTGGACAGGTAAAAAAGCTATTGGAACGCCTGAACACAAAAGTATTTTTTTAATTACTTGTTAAAAATTAGGTTCTTACAGCTGAATGGCGAGATCCGGGAACTGACAGATGTTGGTCAACTGTTTCAGAGCTAATTGGCGGTAATTTATTCCTATTGGTTTGGATGGAAGGAGATGATAATCTGTCTATTCCAGTGTATCTGGAATGAGAAAAGCAAATACTGTACATAATAACATATATAGATTTGATAAAGACACTTTTAATAAGAATATTATAATTAAATAAGACTATATTAAAATCAAATGCTTTCATTTTATTATACATGAAATACTGTATATGCATTTTAAACAACATTATGCTACGAACATTCTTCTTCAATTATTGACTTTATACTATCTGTCTACTACCAATTCATTTTTTTTAAGTTCCTGTGATGCCAATGACACTATATGCAAATAAGGCTGCAGAGAGAGATTCTGATTGGCCCTCAATTATGCAGTAGGGTTCATAAACAGATCTATGCGCTTGCAAGCGGGTGGATGGTGAGGGTCTGCACATGCGCAGCGCTCGCACTGTGCGTGTGCAAGCCCTGCAGCGAGTGACAAATGCACTCGCTCCAGGGCTCGCTACAAAAGGGGCAGCTGTCGATGATGATCGACAGCTCGCCCCGTTTTGCAGGCGGGGTGGGGGGGTGGCCGGACAAACGCGTTTGTAGGCGGCCCTACTGACATCAACAGTGATGTTAGTAGGGTGCTTCCTGCTGTGTTAGAGCAGGAAGCAGCCTGGGGCTTGCGGTAGACGAGACCCTACCGCAAGGGTCTCGTCGCAAGCCCCGACCTAGTCACTCGCTAAAGCCGTGGGTGGCTTAGTGAGCGGCAAATGTAATACCCCGAAAAATGAGAGAATAAAAATGTTAAGGTACGGGAGAATGCTGGAGTTACCTCAGTGGTGGATCAGTCTTCTAGTTATTCCTTTGGTGCAACTCTCAACTCATATCACAGACACAAACAGAATTGCAGCAAAAATGTATTCTAATAATTCTTGCATTTATTAATAATGACACCAAACGGTGACTGGAATGGGTCAGTTTGACTTAAATTAATCATTGAATTAGTTCACACATAACGTTCAATACAAGTATAAATATGAACAACCTCAACTTTAATAATGAATTATCTGGTTCTGCACAATGAGTCTAAAATAACAATATTACTACAGACTTAACTAACGCTGACTATAATACCTGCAGTTCTAGGTCACAGTTGAGTTCCTGTGTGTACACGTTGGGGCCCGTAATTGCATGCATGCACAAAATTAGTTTTAACTTAAACAGTATTGTTGCAGCGCTGTTGATGAGATAATAGCTGTTATATATCCATGCCACAAAGCGACTGCTTGTGTGTGTAATAAATGTCTGTCACAAAATCTGAGGCAGGATCTTAGGATGCAGCTTCCCCTCCGGAAGGTAGGCACAGCTTACTGGAACTTTGTGTTAATAACATGGAAATAGACTGTGGCACTACAAGTCCCAGCCACTCTTTTGCTGTAGCTTGTTTTCTCTGCTTCTGTGCAGGAGCCACCATCTCAGCACACGCCCCCTCATGTGTAATGGCCGCCTCTCTCAGCTCCTCCTCCTGCTGCCATTTCAGCCTGCTGCCCATCACTCTGCTCTCTCCAACTGTTGTTTTTCTGTTTAAATCAACTTTATTAAAAATGTCACTGACTTTCACTCCCTTTTCCAAAATGGCCAATTAAATATCATCTCTTATGAGATGGCCGTTGTCAGAAACACTTGTAAAATAATAGTCTACAATGGCTGGGTATTATCTGTGGCTGGGACAGGTCTTTAAGTGATACCACATACCTGCAGGGTATCACACAAGGAGGCCGCCTTTCAAATGAAAAGCGATTGCCCTCCTTCAGAGCGAGTGCTCGCATTTTGCGAGCGGCTCTGAATGAGGTCCAAAGTATTAGCAAGCTGTGAAATAATCATAGCGCCCAACAAATTGAATATTCCTGTAAAATACTCACAGCTTTGTACCCCTGAGGACTTCATCACTGTAAACATTGGGTGTTTTAGATCGCATGGGATCTAAAGCGAGAGCAGGCAGTCTTCTTTGGGTGGGTGTCTTCCTAGAAGGTGTATGCAGAATCCGAGAGGATGATATAATACTGTTGTCAATTGACTTTCCTAGTCGATTTCTTGCAGAGTTTATTACTCTTGGCATAATACTCAAAGATTTATCTTCTTGTTCACTTTAAATGAAAAAAAATGTAATGTAAATATGTAGACTAGATCATTTTATATAGTTACTTTCAGGAGATGAAACGTTTTAGATACATTACTGTGTTGAAAAACCAAATACAAAACAGAAAGTGCAGATGTGTCCTTAATAACCTAGAATTTTTGCTCCACATGGCGCAAGACACTTGGCACGACTTAAATGTTTTGCCACAGGTAGCGATTCAGACTTTTTCCTAAATCTGCATTTTCTTGGCGGGACTTAGTCAGCATCCTGGCGTACAGGATGCCGACAGTCATAATACTGGTTCCGGAATCCCGACGGCGTCCCAACATCTCCAGCATCCCAACTGCCAGCATGCAGGTAAGTATTGGGGGTTAGGGGATGGTCAGGTTTAGGGTTAGGAACCAGGGGGAGGGTTAGGGTTAGGCACTAAGGGGGGAGGGTTAAGTTTAATGTGTGGGAAGGGGTAGGTTAGGTTTAGGTACTAGGGGGAGGTTAGGGGTAAGGGTTAGCGGTAGGTAGCTTACCGTGTAGTGTCAGGATTCTGACTGTCAGATGCCGCTGTCAGTATTCTGACTGGCGACATCCCGACCACCGGGACCCCATACACAACCGCTTCTTGGCAGTAATAGTCGCTCACAGTGTACCACATACACTAGATTAGTACTTTTGTTGCAAAGGAATTGGTACAAAGTCACAGATTTAGAATAACGAAACGTGGCGGGTGGCATGGCGAGATCGCTTGCATGGGAACTCTGGGCCTGATTCAGAGCCGGACGCTCTTTAACAGCGCTCGCTCTGAATCAGGGCGTTTTTTTTTTGTTGTTGTTGCGGCCTCATGGCCGCTCGCTAAGCTGTGGGTGACCACCAACAGCTTTTGCGGGCGTCCAGGTGATGGTCACGATGGTCGCGACCATCGCGACGAGACTCTTGTGGTAGGGTTTCGTCCGTCGCAAGCCCTAGAGAGCTTCCTGCTCTAACAGAGCAGGAAGCTCTCCACTGACATCACTGGTGATGTCAGTGGTGCCTCCCACAAACGGCAGGCGTTCCTTCGGGAACGCCTCCGTTTGTGTAGTCACCCCCCGCCTACAAAACGGGGCGAGCTGTCGATCAACATCGACAGCCGCCCCTTTTGTAGTGAGTCCCAGAGCGTGAGAATTTCTCTCTCGCTCCGGGGCTTGTGCATGCTCGCGGCGCGCGCCGCACGTGCGCAGCACCCCACCATTGACCTGCTTGCGAGTGCTATGCGCCCGCGAGCGGGTCTAAATCAGGCCCTCTGTCTTTTGCCTTTTTACCCAGATTAGCAACTGAGTCACATACACAGAGGCTTCACCAGGTGTGGTGACACCCGGTTTGCACCTCATAAACCCCCTCGCGCGGCATAGCCTTGTGCGCCCGAAAAGGTGGCATGGTCTAACATAAGAGGGCGTGGCCTATCCCTGGAGCTGCTAGGCTGCCCCCGGAGACTAGTGCCTGCGCTATCGGCTCCTCCTCTGTGACAGGAGCCGAGTGCTGCAGGAGAATGTCACACTGCAGCACCCGGCTCCTGTCACTGAGGAAGAGTCAGCATTTTGGTGTCACCACCTCTGAGGATGACACCCGGTGCGGCCCACACCCCCTGCACCAGGGGCGTATCTATAATGGGTGCAGGATGTGCGGTGCACATGGGCCCCCGGGTCCAAGGGGGCCCGTACCGCACACCCTGCACCCATATTATGTAAAACTTACCTCCGAGATCATGTGTTGGGTCTCCCAGGGCTGCTCAAATGCCAGAAAGTGGCCGCCACGGCCATTTTTCCAGTGTTTTGCGCATGCGCTGTGAGGAAATCGCTGGGAAAATGGCGACTGTGCCATTTCCCCGGTGATCTGCACAAGTGCAATAGACTTCGGGCACACTCTAGTAGCCAGAGTCTATGATTCTGCGGTAGCTGGAATGAGAGGAGGGGGCCCATGACGGGGGATGCACACGGACCCCCTGCTCTCTAAAGATGCCCCTGCCCTGCACCCCAATAGTGACGCCACTGCACATACAGAAGCTGCATGTAATGCCAGCCTCAGCATTCAGGGGACCCTTGCATTGTATTGTTGTCAAATTAGTGATGCGAATAAGATGCACATTTTGAGAAAAAGTCTCTGGCATGATGCTTGGCGCAACTAAGTTGCAAAGTAGATGGTGCGCCAATCGGGGCTATTTGGAGCAACTTGAGGACAGGTGTACAGATGTAGCCGCCGTCATCGATGCCGCAATGCGCTTGCTCAGCGTCACGTATCGTGGCATAGCGCCTCTCTCATCGGGCTGCGACTAGGCGCGGACGGCGTTCTCCCCATTGCAGTCTATGGCGTGCACGTGACACGGACACACTAGTCGCGCCATCCATGCGGCAACGATGATGGTGACTAAATCTGTATGTGGACAAATCTGTAGCATAGAAACAGCAAGCACTGTATGTATGAGAGTCGGGGCAGCATACAGGACTATGCGGCCTTCAAAGACTTCTATCACGCAATGTAAAAGGAAGAAACTCTCAGAAATGGCGCTTAGAATTACAACAAGGTAAAAGCAGCTGTAAGGAGGGGTGTCAGGACTTCTGTGATTCACAAGGAATACAAAGAACTGGAAATATATAGCACAGCGCTTATAACACCCAATAAAATATGGGTATTAAGAAGAATACATAAAATATAGTAATTATTCCTGAGGTCAGGAGATTAAATCTCCTGACCTCAGGAATAATTACTATATTTTATGTATTCTTCTTAATACCCATATTTTATTGGGTGTTATAAACGCTGTGCTATATACTTCTATCACGCAAGCATGAAAGCTAGGACATAGGCTGCATTCTCATTGGGGCAGCACAGATGGTGTAATGATTAAGGTGTCCATCCACTAGAAGACAGGCAAAAGACTGCACGATCACAACATTGTAATCGTGCAGTCGTTTGTCAGCCTGTGATGTGCTTACACTGATCGAGCAGTCGTTCAGTGTAGGCACAATCAATCATCTGCAAACATGCTCAACCTGATGTTATCGTCAAGTTGATAGATGTCTAAAAGATCAATTTTTTAAACAATATGCAAACGATTTTCAAACGATTATGGAATGATTAGCGAACGATCGAACGATCTTGTTATCGTTCAATCGCTCATTTTAATCATCTAGTGGATAGGCACCTTTAGCATTACTGCCTCACAGCACTAAGGGGTCGATTCAGACCCGGACGCTAAGCTGCGCTCTCTCGCTGCCAAAAGGGACCAGGTATGCAAATTCCGCAATCGCACTGTCTGGTATTTGGACGCCCTTTATGTTTTAGAGAGCGACAGCAGAGTGAGCGCACGCCGGTATAAAGACGCCCACTTTTCTTTCTTAGCACACGTCATCTCCAGGAAGTGTATGATTAATCGGAACCATCGAGAGCCATCGGAGCTGCTCGCAGCCCTTGAGGTCGACCCTACCCCGCCGCAAGCACTGCAATCACTGCAGGCTGAAATACAACCAAGTGACGTGTACAATAACGATTCCATGCTAATTATGCACATCCATAAAACTCTGGGGGTCATTCAGACCCACTCGCGAGCGGCAGTACGCTCGCAAGTGGGTCGATGTTCCCCACTGCGCATGCGCACGACGGAGGGAGCTCCGTCGTGTGCATGCGCGAGACCCGGCGAGCAAAGGACTTTCCATCGCTCCGGGTCTCGCACCAAAGGGGGCGTGCTGTCGATGTTGATTGACAGCACGCCCCCTTTGGTGGGCGTGCCTACCGTCTGAAGCCGGCCCCACTGACATCACTAGTGATGTCAGTGGGAGTGATTTTGGCTCTGATATAGCCAAAATCACTCCAGGGCTTGTGGTTGAGAAACCCGACCACAGGGTTTCACTCGCAAGTCCGATGGTCGCGATGGTCAAGACCATCGCGACCATCTTGTTGGACGCTCGTATATGCTGTGGGTGGTGACCCACAGCTATACAAGCGTCCAGGAGGACGCTCCATTTTAATGGAGGAGGGCCCTGATTCAGAGCGAGCGCTCTGGTCAGAGCGTCCGGCTCTGAATCAGGGCCTCTGTTTTGACGCCCAGACACGCTTGCGCTCGCAGCACCACTCCCCCGTTCACAAGCACCTCCCCGTTACCACCCACAAACGCCACATTCTGTCACTCAAAGTAGGGTCCAGTCTGTGTACTACGAGCGCACTATTCCCGATCGCAATGACTGGTTCGCGCACAGCGATGCATATGCATGACTTCACCCTGACTTCTCCACTGGCCATACTCCTCCTCAGACGTCAAAATATTTGCTTTATTTGCCTTGACAAATACATCTCTTAGCTCTGATTATATGTATGTAAACAGGTGAAGGAGGCAAAACACCCTCAGCTGGTAACATGTCAGTATTTATATTAATGCTGCAATTGTTCAGCTGAATGTGATCAATACTACACAATACATACCGTGTCTTCTCCACCAGGCCAGCATGTCGGTGTTGTAGAGGTTTAGCTTGTATTGTCATTACTCCATTTAAGTCACTGCTTAAATTACGATTCACCTGCAACAAGACAACCAACATACTTTAATGCATTTTACTATTGTCAGATATAGTCAAGTGATATTTAGTCTCATCAGTTACACAGGTGACAGCTATAGGGGGATGGCCACACTAGGGCAGACTGAGAATTCATGAAGGAAACAGCTTTGCTCATTTACGAGATGAAAGCTGATTTTGACTTGCATATAATGAGACTGCAATGCTGGCAGCTTAATGCGATCAGAAGTCTCAGGCAAACATCCTGCGGTATTCGGCGGTGAACGCATCTATGCAAATGCACCATCCCCAGTCCTATGCTTGTGACAGCAGTTGTCATTACTATCATCAGCATTGAACCAGCCCATGGGGTAAATTTATAAAAGGTCGATTTGGCATTTTGAGTGATTTGAGGTGCGATTTTCATTTGATTTGTGTTCGATTTTGCTTTTGGGTATTTACTAAAGGCCAAATCGAATGTAAAATTGAATTTCAAATCGAATGCTTAGTCAAATCGCCCTCAAATCGACCATCGGAAAAATATTGGTACTTTTACATAGACCAACACACAAAACTCTTATTTACTATCATTTGATTTGAAATCGGACTTCAAATCGAACTTCAAATCACCAAATGAATAGACCTGCTTCATGCTTTCGATTTGAGCATGAGCAGGTCGGATTCACACAGATACATGCAGACATCAGTGAGATGCCTGCATGTATCTTACTGTAAAAAGTAATTAAACAGTTAAAAGTAAAACAAAAATTGACGTGAGGTCCCCCCCAAAAACAGAACCAGCCCCGGACTGTTCAAACCCAGGTCTGGTTGACTAAGTACAGGGAAAAAATTACGTAGGGTCTCCCTGTACTCAGTACAACCAGCACTTGGCTATGGGAAGCAGGACTGGTTCTGGAATTACAGGGAAAAATTTGCGTAGGGTCTCCCTGTAATTCACAGAACCAGCCCTGGACCCTTTCTAACGGGAGACTGATGCCACAGCCAGGGGAGCCCTTTCACCGGGCCCCCCAGCCGCAGCAACAGCCCTGACCACTAGTCAGCCCAGGCCAGGGATCCCTGCCGCAGGGTAACTAAAGTTTATCTTGCTGTTCCCACCATTGAGTTCAATGGAGGGAGCCGTTCATTGGCTGAGGGGCGGGACCTGACCTCTCTCAGCCAATGAACACTCAGACCCGGAGCTCTAAAGGAGGAAGCCGCGTCTGTGTGCTTCATTCGGGAAGGAATGTTCATCCTAGTTAGGATGAATATTGCTAAGTACGATGGTCGGTTTTATCGTTTTGTTATTTTGGATGCCTACTGGACAAGGGGACCACTCGAGGTAATATAGCTGAGTATGTGTGAGTGTGTATGTATGTATGTAGTAAACTTATACTGTGTAAGGTGTGTGTGTTTCTTTCAACATTTCTTTATAGGTGAACTACAGGTCCCAGTGGGCCCTTAATGCCCCGCATGCTGGTATATGCGGGTACTTGTGGTTCTCCAAGTACCAGCATGCGGGGGAGGCTTGCTGGGACCTGCAGTTGTACTGTAAAGACAATGTTTATATTATTCTATATTTACACTACACTAACACAATCAACCCGCCACCCACTGCCCAGGGGTGGCGGGAATAGCCCTGGGCTATCATCTTAGGCTAGGGGTGCCCTGGAGAGGGAGACCCCTTTATTGGAGAGGTCTCCAACTCCCCAGGGATCCCTGGCCTGGGCTGACTAGCGGTCAGGGCTGATGCTGTGGCTGGGGGGCCCGGTAATAGGGCTCCCCTGGCTGTGGCATCAGTCTCCTGTTAGAAAGGGTCCAGGGCCGGTTCTGTGAATTACAGGGAGACCCTACGCAAATTTTTCCCTGTAATTCCAAAACCAGCCCGGCTTCCCATAGCCCAGTGCTGGTTGTACTGAGTACAGGGAGATCCTACATAATTTTCTCACTGTACTTAGTCAACCAGACCTGGGTATGAACAGTCCGGGGCTGGTTTTGTTTTGGGGGGGGACCTCACGTCAATTTTTTAAAAGTTTTAACTCTTTACTCTTTACAGTCAGATACATGCAGGCATCTCACTCATGTCTGCATGTATCTGTGTGAGAACTAACTGCTCATGCTGAAAGTGAAAGCATGAAGCAGTTCTATGCTATCAGGGATTTACAGTTCGTTTTGAAGTGTGATTTGCCGTTCGATTTGTACATGAACATGCCAAATCGAACAGCATATCACTGTTCAAAACCGACTCAAATTGAATTTGTTTTGCAAATCGCAAAACAAATAGAAAATGCAGTGAAAAAATGGTTTTGACTCAATTCGATTTGAGAAGAGCTAAATCACTCCTCAAATCGACCTGCAAATCGACATTTGATAAATTTACCCCCTAGTCTTGGTGCAGGAGATGCAACTGAAATTAGACGGGTCTCTGGGCCTGATCCAGAGCCGGACGCTCTGAAAGAGCGCTCGCTCTGAATCAGGGCTTTTTTTTGGTGCGGCCTCCTGGCCGCTCGCATAGCTGTGGGTGACCACCCACAGCTATTGTGAGCGGCCAGGATGATGGTCGCGATGGTCAAGACCATCGCGACCATCAGGGCTTGCAACAAGACCCTTGTGGTAGGGTCTCATCTGCCGCAAGCCCCAGAGAGCTTCCGGCTCTAATGTCAGTGGGGCCGCCCACAAACGCAGGCGTTCGCTTGGGAACGTCTCCGTTTGTGAAGCCATCCCCCCACCACGCCTACAAAACGGGACGAGCTGTCGATCAACATCGACAGCTGCCCCTTTTGTAGTGAGCCACGGAGCGAGAGAATTTCTCTCTCGCTCCGGGGGATGCGTACGCGCAGTGCGGCTGCTGCGCGTACGCAGAGCCAACCATCGACCCGCTTGCGACCATCGCTTAAGCGCTTGCGAGCAGGTCTGAATCAGGTCCTCTATGCGCACAGCTTAGAACAGAACGCCTATGCAATTCTATTCTCCCGCTGCCCTGTTGCCATGCAGTAAATGTAATCCAATGCAAAGCATCCCATGCATACGACTCACTTGTAACTATTTTAAGAGGTATATGCAGCCCACGAATATGCAGTTTGCTAAAAATCGCTCAATCTGCATTCGGAATTGCATGCTACTCATAAGAAAACCCAAAGTGTATAGGCAGGTCTGTGGGGGCCATGTGACTCAGTCTTCCTTAGGTAAGTCATCTATAGTTCCATTAAATAAAGCTAAAATCAGTTAGATATAAGTTTCCATAATTTGTACCTGAGAAGTAAATACGTAGGAGCCAAATGACATACTCCGTGCTTCAGAGCCTCGTGATGGGGGAACCCCTGTTGTCCCTGACATAATCCGTGGAACTGGTAGTTGAAGATACTTGTTTGCAGTTATATGAATCATTCCAGCTTTTTTTATTTCCTCTGAAAAAGGATATGGTTTATCATTAGAATACTTTATTATCTTTAATTTGTTAGGCACACAAGGTGTATGCAGCCCAATACAAGGGGTAACAAACACAGAATAAATACAACTCAAAGTAAACTACACAGGATAAATACAACTCAAAACAGTGAACAGTACAAAACATAAATACAAACATTGCAATAAAATCACAGACAAGTACTTCCTCACACCTAGAAAGATTAGGATGTAAACATTCCACTAACTGTACAAAGTGTGGAGATACCTCTGGAATATATTATAAAGACCTTATTAGGTGCTTTAATTGCACTGAAATTATGGGCATGCTGTTGGCCACAGGTGGATGTCTTTTTGGCTTAGTAATACTATGTTAAAGCTAGCTGAGGTATGCATATCTGTAACATGGGTGGTACCCAGCAGCTCTAGGTTTCAGGACTGGGTTACTTTAGTCAGTGGCATGGTAGGTCATTAAATAGTGCCCTGAAATGTGACTGTATTTTGGGTCAGATGATCTGAGTTCCCATATGCTATAGCAATGGTTGTCGGAAAACGGGACACTGCAGGTAACCAATGGGAGACCAGTGCTCATGGAGCGAACAGAGGTGATATCAATGCACTCTTTGGCAGTGGATGTCTCAATGGGATGTAGTCAGCAAGCCGACTCTCTAATCCCGGCGTGGTACTAATGACAGACTCGACGCCTGTCATTAACCATATGCCGAACGAAGGTAAGCAGGGCACGGACAGCTGCGGGAGGGAGGGTTAGGTTTTAGGGTCCCGGGGGGACTTAGGGTTAGGCACCCCCGTGGGAGGGTTAGGTTTAGGCTAGGGGAAGGGAGAGTTAGGGTTAGGCGCCCCCGGGGGGAGGTTAGGGTTAGGCAACCCCCGGAATACTTAGGTTTTGGCTGCGGGGAAGGGATATCGTTATCGTTCAGTTGTTCATTATACTGTGCAGTGCCCATACTGAACGATATGTTGTTCAGTGCAGGCACCCTCCCTCATCCCCGAACATGCTCCACCTGACGATAGCGATGACGACCAGCGGGAACGCGCATCGCTGGTTGTTGCCGACATTTTTCTGCATGATTACTGAACAATTAATGAGCGACTGAACGATAACGATGTCGTAATCATTCAATCGCTCATTTTTCACGGCAAGTGGATAACGCGCCTTTAGACATAGCTAAGATAACTATTTTATAAAACTACTCATATGTAATTAATAATGTCTCTCAGACACCTTACTGTAGTAAAACTTGGTATCCGGTCATTAGGTCTACATTTTCTAGATAGACAATGTTTGGGTAGACAATGGAAGATAGACAGCCAATAGATAGACAGGGTCTGAAGGTCGACACACTAAAGGTCGTCTAGTAACAAGGTCGAAAAATACTGAAGGTCAACAGGCAGTAGGTCAACAGGGACTGAAGGTCGACACACTAAAGGTCGACTGGTAACAAGGTCGACAGGTATGAAGGTTGACAGGCAGTAGGTCAACAGGGACTGCCTAACCCTAACCGTCGGAGTAAGTGCCTAACCCTAACCGTCGGAGTAAGTGCCTAACCCTGACACTAACCCTAAAAAGAAATAAAAGTAAGTGTCGACCATTTGACTATATATGAGTGTCGACCTAGTGCCTGTCGACCTTCATACCTGTTGACCTTGTTACTAGTCGACCCGTCGGAGTAAGTGCCTAACCGTCGGAGTAAGTGCCTAACCCTGACACTAACCCTGAAAAAAAGTGCCGACCATTTGACTATATGAGTGTCGACCTACTGCCTGTCGACCTTCATAGCTGTCGACCTTGTTACTAGTCGACCAGTTGGAGTAAGTGCCTAACCCTGACACTAAACCTGAAAAATAAATTAAAAATGTGTCGACAATTTGACTATACGAGTGTCGACCTACTGCCTGTCAACCTTCACAGCTGTCGACATTGTTACTAGTCGACCCATCGGAGTAAGTGCCTAACCTGACACTAACCCTAAAAAAAAGTGCCGACCATTTGACTATATGAGTGTCGACCTACTGCCTGTCGACCTTCATAGCTGTCGACCTTGTTACTAGTCGACCAGTTGGAGTAAGTGCCTAACCCTGACACTAAACCTGAAAAATAAATTAAAAATGTGTCGACAATTTGACTATACGAGTGTCGACCTACTGCCTGTCGACCTTCATACCTGTCAACCTTGTTACCAGTCGACCTTTAATGTGTTGACCTTCTGACCCTGTCGACCTTCAGTCCCTGTCGACATACTGCCTGTCGACCTTGTTGTACTTGTTCAACGCAAAATGAAAAACTTTATAAAACACAACCCAGATTTAAAAAAAGGAGTGTAATGTGTAATGATATATGATGGGTAAAAATATATCCTAATACTTGGCCAACACTCCAACAGGCCAAAAAGTAAAGCGCATCTCCGTGAGTAAAATTCCCAGATTGTATCACATATTCCCTAGTAAAAACATTGTAAGCCAAGATGTTTGGGAGAGGTTGCTCCAATGGTATTGCTGATTGCAGACATGTCTTACTTGCTCCTGCTGACTGCTTGATTTGATATTCTGGAATGTAGTGAAGATAGTAAGTAAAAAGAAAGTAACAAGTTTAAAAATGTGATTTCTGGAAGCCCTGTGATTACTTGTGCAGAACAGTATACACACACTCATTAATGCACACAAGTACATCTATATCTGTTCCAGAGGAACTGACTCTTCTCTGCAGGAATGAGGGTAAATATAGGAAGTTCCTCGCAATAACCAAAAAAGGAGTTTGTGAAACTGGCCAATGTGTAAACTGTATAATAGTGCTTTGTCTTTCCCTGACTGCAGAGGACCTGCCTAGGCATGAATGTGCTACTTTGTAAACAGTAAAGGGAGCCAGAAGACAGTCAGTGTTGGCATACAGGACCTTATTCAGACCGCACGGCCGCCTCGATGTTTTGCCAGTGCGCATGCGCACGAGGGAGCCGGCTCCCTCGTGCGCATGCGTGAGACCCGCTACAACCGACAGCGCTGGTCGTAGCGGGTCTCTTTCCAAAGGGGGCGAGCTGTCGATGTTGATTGACAGCTCGCCCCGTTTGGAAGGCGGGCCGGGGGGGTGGCAGCCCAAACGGAGGAGTTCCTGTGGGAACGGCTGCCGTTTGGGGGAGGCCCCACTGACATCACTAGTGATGTCAGTGGAGAGCTTCCGGCTATGACAGAGCCAGAAGCTCTCCGGGGCTTACGACAAGTGAGACCCTACCCTAGGGTCTCGTCGTAAGCCCCGATGGTCGTTAGAGCTGTGGGTGTTAACCCACAGCCTAACGACCGTAACAGAGGCGGGCGGTCAGGATGCAAGTGGCCGCCCAGTTTCTGAGCGACCGCTTGCATCCTCCGACCGCCTCTGGATGAGGCCCACAGTACCTGTTTCACTAGAAGTCATTTAAATTGACCCTGGTCCAAATTTTGAGTCTGTGTCCCCCAAATGGTTGAAAGTGAAAACAATTTATATGCTTGTCACAACATAAAGGTCAATGTCATGTTCATTTCATGCTTTTGCATATTTACATACAAAATAATCCTCTTTATAATCCAAACCAATTTTCCTAGTTAAAAATACTAAAAATCAGTTACAAATAAAATAACATTAAATTAGGAACACAATAAGATGGGAAAGCAGTAAGATGGAAATACCCTTTTTCTAAAATTGCTTTTAGTTGCTTTTGGGTTGTACTTACAAAATAATGTAGGTAGAGTTTCATAACCCTAAGAAAGAAGCACAGTGCCTGTAAACGTGCATGAGGTTAGCAGTGCCTCTAAGCGTGCATGAGGCTGGCGGTGCCTCTAAGCGTGCATGAGGCTGGCTGTGCCACTAAGTGTGTAAGAGGCTGGCAGTGCCTCTAAGCGTGTAAGAGGCTGGCAGTGCCTCTAAGCGTGCATGAGGCTGGAAGGCTCTTATCTACATACTATATTTTATTCTGATATAAAGTGTTTATATATAACTTTGCACAATGAATATTTAACTAGTATCGCACTTAAGTGCAGAGAAGGTACATACAAGGAGTGTAGAGAATCCTTGGGGTCAATCCAATTAGGTGTGAATTGTGAGTAGCGAGTTTGTTTCATGGAACTCGCAGACTTTGCACAAATGCGCGCTCCCGAGAATTCTCCAATCCAATTAAAAATGTCCATTCACTGTGGAGGTTTGCGAATTGACTACCAAATGCGATGTGAGATAAGTGCTGGAAAAAGTTAGAAGACCATCTTGGACCCCCCAAAATTGATGTAGTTAGCAGGACCGTATAGAATGCTGTTTGTGGGCATTAGGAAAGTACTGAAGGATTTAAAATGATGTCAAATGGCTGATTTGTGTTTTGTTTTTTTTTTATATGCAAAAAAAGTTACAAAAAGCAAACTTTTTCGTTTAAACTCAAACGAGTTAAACAAAAAATGCAAAAGAAAAGTAGTTTGGGGTACTTTGAGGGCACTTTGAAAAATTAAAAAAAAAATTACAAAAAAACTATTATTTTTCAATTAAAATAATACTGTAATTACATTTGGGGTGCCTAATCTAACAAAAAAGTTGATTTTGGGGTAATTTGGGGCCATTTTTTTACCACAAAAAAATTACATGTAATTATTGAACAAATTAAGCTAATTGGAAACTTCCAATTGCCTAATTAGTCATTAAGGGGGTGTCCAAGGGGTTCAGCCCGATGTCCCGACATTTTAACCTTAAAGGTGCATACACACGTAACGATTTTAGAAACCAACGATTTTCGTTAACGATTTTCATTCAGATTTTTTCTTGAAAAAGTGAACGAAAAACGTTTATAAAAATCGTTGGTTACTAAAATACTGAACGATTTTGTCAACGATTTTCATGAACGATGAACGATTTTTAATCATGCATACAGTGAATGGACATCGTTCATCGTTCATTCTGTACAACATGAACGATTTTCTGAACGAAAATCGTTATGTTGGACAGTCAGAATGGACGATGAACTACAAACTACAAACGGGAGCACGCTTGGACTATTATCGTTCACCCCCAAAAAATGAACGATTTTTAAAACGATTTAACGTTGTTATAGTTAAATCGTTCAAAAAATCGTTACGTGTGTACGCACCTTTGCATAAAGAATTTCCTTTCCATCTGTCACCCTCAAGGTGGTGCTAACGGAAAAACGTGAATTCACTCGGACTGGTTCATTGCGAGTTGCTCAGGGCCGGATTAAGGTTTGTGGGGGCCACTGGACAACAAACTTGTGGGGGCCCCTATTAATATGAGGAGAGAGGTGGACCTCCAGTGTAGTGTGGTTCGGAGTGGAGATGGACGTGGCGCTTAACATCCTCCTTTTGGCGGGGGTGGCTACGAGCAGTGAACTGCACCGTGATGTGGCCAATAAGTCGCGTTGCGCTGACGTCAGTGCAGTGCGACTTTTGCCAGGGAAATTTTGCCAGATGGACTACTGAGAAATATAGCGTGGGGGGAGAACGCTTGTGTGTGTGTTACAGTTCTGGGGCTTTTTATTTACTCTGTTTATCAGTGTAATGTGTGTGTGTGTGTGTGTCTCACTGGAAATAAAAGGGGCCAGAAACCTGTAATATGTGTGTATATACAGTACCAGTCAAAAGTTTGGACACACCTTCTCATTCAATGGTTATTGTTTATTTAATTATTTTCAATATAGTAGATTAATACTGAAGACATCAAAACTATGAAAGAACACATATGGAATTATGTTGTAAACAAAAAAGTGTTAAACAAAGCAAAATATGTTTTATATTTTAGATTCTTCAAAGTAGCCCCCTTTTGCTTTGATGACAGCTTTGCACACTCTTGGCATTCTCTCAATAAGCTTCATGAGGTAGTCTCCTGGAATGGTTTTGAATTAACAGTTGAACCTTGTCAAGAGTCAATCTGTGGAATTACTTGCCTTCTTAATGTGTTTGAGACCATCAGTTGTGTTGTGCAGTGGTAGGGTTAGTGTACAGTGGACACCACTATTTGACTACTGTTGTAATCCATATTATGGCACTAACCACTCAACTCAGTAAAGAGAAACGACAGTCCATCATTACTTTAAGACATGAAGGTCAGTCGATGCGGAAAATTTCAAGAACTTTGAATGTATCCTCAAGTGCAGTTGGAAAAACCATCAAACGCTATTATGAAACTGGCTCTCATGAGGACCGCCCCAGGAAAGGAAGACCAAGAGTTACCTCTGCTGCAGAGGATAAGTTCATTAGAGTTACCAGCCTCAGAAATCGCTACTTAACAGCACCTCAGATTAGAGACCACATAAAGTCTTCACAGAGTTCAAGTAGCAGACAAACATCAACTGTTCAGAGGAGACTGCGTGAATCAGGCTTTCATGGTCATATTGCTGCGAAGAAGCCACTACTGAGGATGAACAATAAGAAGAAGAGAATTGTTTGAGCCAAGAAACACAAGGAATGGACATTAGACTAGTGGAAATCTGTACTTTGGTCTGATGAGTCCAAATTTGAGATTTTTGGCTCCAACCGCCGTGTCTTTGTGAGACGCAGAGAAGGTGAGCGGATGATTTCTGCATGTGTGGTTCCCACTGTAAAGTATGGAGGAGGAGGTGTGATGGTGTCGGGGTGCTTTGCTGGTGACACTGTTGGTGACTTATTCAAATTTCAAGGCACACTTAACCAGCATGGCTACCACAGCATTCTGCAGCACCATGCCGTCGCATCTGGTTTGCGCTTACTGGGACCATCATTTGTTTTCAACAAGATAAATGACCCCAAACACACCTCCATGCTATGTAAGGGCTACTTGACCAAGTAGGAAAGTGATGGAGTGCTGCTTCAGATGACCTGGCCTCCACAATCACCCGACCTAAACCCAATTGAGCTGGTTTGGGATGAGTTGGACCGCAGAGTGAAGGAAAAGCAGCCAATAAGTGCTAAGCATCTCTGGGAACTCCTTCAATACTGTTGGAAAAGCATTCCAGGAGACTACCTCATACAGCTGATTGAGATTATGCCAAGAGTGTGCAAAGCTGTCATCAAAGCAAAAAGGGGCTACTTTGAGGAATCTAAAATATAAAACATATTTTGATTTAACACTTTTTTGTTTACAACATAATTCCATGTGTTCTTTCATAGTTTTGATGTTTTCAGTATTAATCTACTATGTTGAAAATAATTTAAATAAACAAAAACCATTGAATGTCCAAACTAGTACTGTATATACACACATAAATACAAGGAAGTAAAAAGGGGCCAGACACTTTTATGGATATACTGTACTTGCCTGACAGACTGAATGTCTCCTGACCACTCTGTGGAATTCAGCAGCAGCTCAGCCTCAGCCACGGGCGCCCTATGCTCATAACCAACATTGCACTAACTGCAGCAGCTCTATGGGCCTGTCCGCTCTCACTCAGTAAGTACCATGACAGCCTCTGACACACACACATACACATACATTGGGGGTCATTCAGACGCGCTCGGACCGGGTCGATGGCCCCCACAGAGCATGCGCACGACGGCGCCGGCGCCGTCGTGCGCATGCGTGAGACCCACTACGACTGCCAGCGCCGGTCGTAGCGGGTCTCGATCCAAAGGGGGCGAGCTGTCGAAGTTGATTGACAGCTCGCCCCATTTGGAAGGCGGACCGGGGGGGTGGCAGCCCAAACGGGGGCGTTCCCATGGGAACGCCTGCCGTTTGGGGGCGGCCCCACTGACATCACTAGTGATGTCAGTGGAGAGCTTCCAGCTCAGACAGAGCCAGAAGCTCTCCGGGGCAACGACAACTGAGACCCTACCCTAGGGTCTTGTCGTAAGCCCCTATGGGCTGACCATCGCGACCATCACCCGAGCGGTCGTTAGAGCTGTGGGTTAACCTAACGACCGCAACAGAAGCGGGCGGTCAGGATGCAAGTGGCCGCCCAGTTTCTGAGCGACCGCTTGCATCCTCCGACCGCCTCTGAATGAGGCCCATAGTCTTGTGAGATGTTATCATCTCATGAGACAGCAGGGTAGTGAGCTCCGTGTTGGCCACTGTATATGGAACAGCTGAGCCATCGCTGAAGAGAACCGAAGCGCAGGCAGCGATATGCTGCTCTGCTCTTCTGTGTGGTGGCCCCTATGTGTGGGGACCCCGGGGCGGCCGTCCCTGTCCTGTCCCCCCCACCCCCCATCCCTACAATTCGGCCCTGGAGTTGCTAATTGGATTGCAAAATGAATTTGCTGTGCGTATTCAAAGAGAGAACAGCAAATCGCACTTCACAATTCACACCTAATTGTATTGACCCCTTTGTGTTTGTTCTCTGTGGTGAAAGCTATGAGTATTAATATGTTTCTCTATGCTAGGATACTCTTAATGGCTAGCAAAAAAAAGATTACTATCAGAGGCAAGAAGGCCCCATCTTCAGACAGATTTACAAACCTTTTATAAATGTTCCTGATGAAACGGCCTCAGTGTCTTGACTCAAATGGCATCTACAATGTCTGTTTTCCATCACCCTCACACAGTGCAACATTCATTTGCAGCTATATTGATAAATATCTTATTAAACTTGTGTATGAGAAGTGCATCATTATATACTGTACCTGTAGCCACCTCCCACGATTTAATGATTAGTTCTTGCATGGACTCCGCAACACTTCTCCAGGTGTCATCAAAGGCTTCTGCAGCCACTGTGTCTATGATGCAGTCATTAGGAGACACAGGGGGTATACCACGCCACGACTTCTTTTGGCGAAGCTGAGCTTTACTCGGATCTAATCCCTCTTCATCACTAATAGTTATAGAAGATTTCATTTTACTATGATTAAATGTAATGCACACTTTTCTATAAGTAAAAACCAGAGGGTGTCTGCTGCAGCCACATACCAGCTCTACTGTTATTGAACTGCACTAGACTCTGCACATTAGAAACTAGCTGGGATACCTGGCATTGCCCGGATTGAATACTGGACCCTGAAGTACACCTGCAGCCTTTATTTGTTTACATTATCCTCGCCTATAACCCCATGATCCTGAAAAGGACCCCACTGTTTGCTAGCCTGCATACAAACAGTGGCGTAACCACCGTTGGTGCAAGGGGTATTGCTGCTATGATGCCTCAGTGACTCGCCACTCATTCTGCACCCAGTCACGCACAAAGGTGGGCCGGTCCAGTCAGGACCGCCAAAGGGGGCCCGGGTGGCAGCGGTGTTGATTTGGTGCCAGCCCACAGCAGTGGCGGCTCCTGATTGGCTGCAGGTCCGCGAGCTCCAATTGGCTTACAACCGGCATCAGATTCAAATTGTGCTGGCGCTGTCTGTCCATGTCTGCCGCTGCCAGCTGTAAATAACTGACGGCCCAACCCCAAATCCACACTTGCTGGCTGCTGATGGCACACAGGGAAAGGTGAGAGGCTGCTGGAGGGAGATGGGGAGGTAAGTTGCTGGGAGGACGTAATGTGTAAGGGGCATTACTGTGTGGCATAATGTGTAAGAAGCACTACTATTGTGAGGAATAATGTTTTATATGGGGCACTACTACTATGTGGCATAATCTGTAAAGGGCATTATTGTGTGGTATAATGTGTAAGGGGCATTACTGTGTAGCGTAGGGGGCATTATTGTGTGGCATAAAGTATAAGGGGCACTACTACTGCATTGTATAATGTGTATAAGGGGTACTACTGTGTGGCATAACCTGAATGGGCTCTGTGTAGGGGCAAATGTATGTGGTTGTTTTTTACTTCTGGAGGGGCCCTTTTAAGATTTTGCTATGTGGCCCCCAAAGTTCTAGTTACACCCCTTGCATGCAAACACAGAGGGTTGACTAATATGTATGGTCACTTCAAAAGGACTAATTGCCCTTACACACTGCACAATATATTTAACGATTTGACCAATTCCGACACATCGGAAAGACAAATCATTAAACTATGTGTAGTGTGTATGCACTACATAGTGTAGTGCGCACTCCCGTGGCTTCGTCAGCTTCATCGTCTGATCTTATGTGCAGCATGTAAGATCAGGCGATGCGGCTGACAATCCCATGCAGCGCAATGGGGGAAGGGGGGGGCGGCATATCGAGCGGTCGGGCACCAAATCGTCCCAGTGTGTATGGACCACCCGATATGTCTGCCCTTTGGCAGCCGGGTTGTGTGTCGCATCACTGGGTACATACATTCCGTGTGTAGGCATATCGGCCACTGCGCACTCCTGTGAGGTCGTCCAGATCTTTCTGTCTGCACAAGGGATCTGGAGAATCGACGGACGATCTCATGCTAGTCTATGTGGGAGGGAGGGGGGGCGGCATAACGGGCAGCGGACTGTTCGGTGCGTGTGGACCGCCCAATATGTCGGCCATCAGATCGTGCATCACTGGGTGCACATCGCCCCTTGTATGGGGCCCTTAATTCTGGATTTAGTATGAACTTGCATGAGTCATTAAGTTTGACACTTGCACAGACTGTTTGGTTAAAAAAAGATACTTTTGTAGCTTTCACACAGGTTTTTGGCAGACTGCCAATTTCCACAGGAGTCAGCCCTGGAATCTGTGTCATTTAAAAGTGTCCCAATTTTTATGGATTATCTGACAGTGTGTGGCCCTGACACAGTTCAAACCTAGGCAAAAACCTAATCCTGGTCAAACTGCACCACCCTGCCAAATTTAGTGCAACTATGTCCAAAATTCTGGCCGTACATAAAGGACAAACAGACAGAAAGACACGCATTCTCGCTTATTATATAGATAAATGGAAGCACATTAAATAGATAGTGCATACGGTAAAACATATATAAGCAAGTACATTTTCTTTACAACAGTAAAATAGAAAAATTATTATTTACTGCTCTCTGCTGTCATAGGCGAGGTACTCCTCAATACTGCCGTCTGCATCATAGATCTCTTCTTCCAGGAAAGAATAAACCGAAAACTCAGAACCCAGAGAACTTGTGCTGGATGTGGACTTGTCAGGTCTTTGCAGTGGCGATGCTGCAGGAACTAGCCGTGACCCAGAGACACAGAGTCTGCAATAAATTAGAAACAGGACGTTTTCAAAGAGGTGTTTCAGCTTTTAAAACATGGAATCTACACCATGGGAAGTGGCAGTGGGTCACATATTTCTGAACCGTGTCCTTTTCTGGACTGTGGCACATGGGCAATTTTAAATGCCAACATTCTCCAGACACAAAATAGCAGCTTCCATGGTATGACATTGCATTACATGGGGAAGGCTCCCAAGCACCATTCCATAGATTGTAAAGCTGCAGTGGGGGATGGTGGGCGAAAAGTTATGAGTTCTAGGGGCCCATACAGTTGCGATGGATTGCCGCAATTCCCTGTTCTGCCGATGTGGGGGCCAGGGGATCGGGGAAATTCAACATGTTCAAAAATCACTATTCCCCGAAATTAGTATTAGTAAAATTGTCAGAATCTGCAATTCGGTTATGTTTAACATGTTGAATTTCATGTGCTTGGATCGGCGGTTTTGGTTGCCGATTAGTGGGTTGGCGTTGGCAGAATGGGGAATCGTAGCTCATGTGTATGGGGCCCCTTAGTTTGAATGCAGAGATTATCTGAGCTTGGAAATACCTGTGTGCTACAGATCTAAGATTCATAAAAATGAACAAAAATAAAAATCTTCATTAGTGTCTAAAATGGATTGCTGAAATATTTCATGGTGTGAAGATAAATAATACCGGGCACATATACATATAATTATAATAGACATACATATATTTATAATAAGCTCTACTTATTTGTGCATTAAAACATTTGATAGCATGAGCTCACCTTTGTCACAAGTGGGAAGACAGTGCACATATGTTATAACTTTGTCACACGTTGGGGAACAGTGCACCTATGTTATAACTTTGGCCCTCATTCAGAGCCGTTCGCTATTTGCGTTCGTTCGTTCAAAAACAAGGGGTGGCTATGCAAATGATCCGTTCGCACATTGCAGTCTGTTCACACCTCTAAGTCTGAACGAGCGAGCAAAACATACGCTTGTTTATTTGATAAAAACGCCCCCTGGCCGCTCGCACCATACGTCATGTCCGCTATTTATTAGATTAATCGAGTACATCGAACGGGATATGAACTGCTCGCTATTCTTGTGGTTGGTTTTTTCAACCGCTATTTTGCGAGCAGTTCTGAGTTAAAAAAAACCAAGTGACGTGGTCATTGACGCTGCTGTATTAATTATGCACACCCATAAACCGCCCGTTTTGACCTTTAAGCACGCCTGCGATCGGATCTCCACTCCCCGTTTTCAAGCACCTTCCCCTGTTACCACCCACATACGCCTCATTCTGTCACTCAAAATAGCAGGCACTCGCTATATTGCGTACAAATGATTTTCGGCCGCACTGACTGGTTCGCGCATGCGTACTAAAAACCATACGCATGCGCAGATGTGCGAACATCGCTCGGAACGAGCGTACTGCTGCTAGCGAGTGGCTCTGAATGAGGGCCTTTGTCACATGTGGTGATACAGTGCACCTATGATACAGTGCAACTATGTTATAACTTTGTCACACGTGGGTGGACAGTGCCTCTATGTTATAACTTTGCTACATGTGGGGATACAGGGCACCCATGTTATAACTTTGTCACACGTGGGGAGACAGTGCACATATGTTATAACTTTGTCACACGTTGGAGAACAGTGCACCAAAGTTATTACGTTGTCACGTATGGGGGGCACCTATGTTATAATTTTGTCACACGTGGGGGGACAGTGCACCTTCTAAGAAACTGTCCTGTCAATCATGTAGTTTTTGACAGCTAATATATTTACAGTCAACTCCATTATGGCCCCCTTTTTATGTTTTGTTAGTTTTTTTGTGCAATTTGCAATATTCCAGTGGGTGGCTGCATATTAGTTTTGTGTATTTAAGTTTTGTTTTACACCAAAGAACACCCCCCACCCCTTTTCTCCAATAATGTAAATGCCTGTCTCACAATACATTATAGTACCAGTGCAGGTACACCATGTGTGTGACTGTACAGAGCTCTATTCAATGTTCTCCCTACAATATCACCTAGGTAGGTAGAGGTTTTCTTAGCGGTCTTTTCGGCGCCATAATACTTGTTTCTTATTATACTAATGTGCTTCGTCATAGCTCATTGGAGACTCTCCCCAAGGTCACTTAGCCATATCCAATAACACATATATAAAAATAAATCTCCTTACTGCGTCAAGGAATTGGTGCTCGCAACAATACTTTGAGGACTTGTAGATGAACCTGTAGATGAGGAATTTGAAGTCCTGCTCTGAAAATGCTGGAAGCCTTCATCCTTTGGAAACATAAGTTGTTTTCCCAATATTCTAAAAAACACAATTAGAAACCTTTAGATTTAGTAAGACACAACTGAATTCTGCATAAGGCTCATTAGTAAAGACTATTTACGAAACGCACATGAGAAGTAACACAAAAGACTAGCATGTTATTTTGATATCACTGTACCTGGTTTGCTTGGCAAATGGAGTGTAGTGGCAGCTCTGCAAGGATGCACAAAATGTGTTGTTGTATTTGGGTAAGAGCCAAAGGACAGTGAGCCTGATTCAGAGCCGGACGCTATTTGCGCTCGCTCGTTCAGAAAAAGGGGCCGGATATTTAAATAGAGCGCTCGCTCTTTGCGGTCTGTTGACGCCTCTATGTCTGAATGAGCGAACGAAATATGCGATCGCTATTTTTTTAAAAACGCCCCCTGGCCGCTCGCATCCTACGTCATCTCCGCTATTTATTAGATTAATCTAGTACATCGAAAGGTGTATGAACTGCTCGCAGTGCTTGTGGTAGGATTTTCCTACCGCAATCATGCGAGCAGTTCAGGCTAAAAGACAACCAAGTGACGTAGTCGATGACGCTGCTTTGTTAATTATGTACACCCTTAAAACGCCCGTTTTGACCGTTTGGCACGCCTGCGTTCGGATCACTACTCCCCGTTTTCAAGCACCTTCCCCTGTTACCACCCACAAACGCCTCATCCTGTCACTCAAAATAGCAGGCATTCGCTATTTTGGGAGCACACAATTTCCGACCGCAATGACTGGTTCGCGCATGCGTATTACAACCCATCCGCATGCGCAGTTGTGCGAACATCGCTCGGAGTGAACGAGCGGCCGCTTACGAGCGGCTCTGAATCAGGCCCAGTGCCCATATTACACCCAATCAACAGCAAAAACAAGAAGCTTTAAAAAGCCTGATCTCCAAATAAGCAATCTGAGTCACTGGACACAACTGGAAACATTTTATGATGTACATGGATATTTTCTGGTTACATGTTAGAAAAAGAGATTTTTTGGAAGTACATACAACATGTCGACAGTGACAATGTGGACTATCGTATACATGGAGGTTACTGTCAGCAGAACTATGCTGGCACCGCAATGTCGACAATGCTACTTAAAGCATTTTGGCATTATAAAATGTCACTGGAGACATAATGAATGTTTTCACATTTCTGTACTTATGTGAAAATGCTTGCCTTGCAGTACATTGGGAGCCATGGGAACCATAGTGTACTGAGTAGTGTGCAGAAGCTTGGGCACTTATAAAGTCTTAGGGCCTGATTCAGACCCGCTCGCTAAGCCGCGTACGCACGCTTTGGGCGATAGTTTCCCGTTTGCGCATGCCAATATGTGCATGCGTGCGTCACTCAGTGCGATCGGGAATCGTGCGCTCGTACTGGACTGGACGCTATTTTGAGTGACAGCGCCGTTTGCGGGTGGTAACAGGGGAAGGTGTTTGTGAACGGGGGAGTGGTGCTGCGAACGCAGGCGTGTCTGGGCGTCAAAATGGAGTTTTATTGGTGTGCATAATTAGCAAAGATGCGTCATTGTACATGTCACTTGGTTGTTTTTCAGCCTGCAGTGATCGCAGTACTTGTAGCGGGGTAAGGTCTACCTCAAGCGATGCGTGCTGCTCCGATGGCTCTCGATGTTACTGATTGTTCCTACACTTCCTGGAGATGACGTGTGTTAAGAGAGAAAAGTGGGCGTCTTTATACCGGCGTGCGTTCGCACTGCCATCGCTCTCTAAGACATAGAGGGCGTCCATTCACCAGACAGTGCGATCGCGGCATTTGCATACCCGGCCCCTTTTAGCTGTGTGAGAGCGCAACTTAGCATCCGGGTCTGAATGAGCTCCTTAGTCCCTCCCTCTCTATAGAGAAAGTATATTGAGACATCCTGCATAGCGCTTATCGCAAAGATGCAGGATATCTTAGCGCAGTAATGTATTAAAATTGGAGTCACCGACTATCTCATTCCAATCTGTATGACAGCAAGCTAGTGCTGATTGTTTTCATGCGCAAGGTTAAGAAATACTGTGAGATCACATTACGAGCAAATCGCATATGCGCAAGGAAGCCTGGCAGCAGCTCAACATGTAAGTAACCATAGCACCATTCTGAAAGTGTACTATGTGTAGCTAGACAAGTGACGAAAGGCTCAGCTTTTTATCCCTTAGTAAATGCCCATCATGCATCACCGAAGGCGCCGCTAGAGAAATTTTTGATTTTTCCACGTTCTTCCTTTGAATGCGGTTTGGAGAAGCAGTGATTACCCCTTTATTGGAGGAAAACACAGAAAAAATGGACTTTGAGAAAAGGCTTTACAGATGTGTCCTTATACACTATTGCTGCAGTCACGCCAAACAGCCCTTATCGGCGTGCCAGGTCCTGTACGATTCAACTTGCACTTAGCGTCTTTTTAAAGCGAAATCGAGTCTTGGTAGCAATTGTAAGTGACAAACCGCTTCCTGAGACTGCACAGATTAATTTGATATGCAACACTCTTATATCTGTGTGCAACTGAGTCTGGATCTGTATACGAAGTGCTACGATGCAGCAGCCCTGGTTTTTTCCACGCCAAGTTCTAATGTGCTTCGTATACAGGCTCAATCGCACACAGATATACAAGTGTCGCATATGAAATTAATCAGTGCAGTTTCATGTAGCCATTTGTCATATCTTATTGTGACTAAGGTGCATTTTCAGGTGAACAAAACACGAAAAAGGAACGAGTATAGGATCTGGCGGCTCTCTTGTGCCAGGCGTCTCGAGCCGCATAGCATATTGAGGCTAGGTTCCACAGAATCCAAAGTTTCAAACAGAGGATTTTGTAAGCCCATCAAATTAAGGTTAAGATCACACAAGGCAATAGGAGGTATATATGGAGGTTTGACATGCAGTACTCCTTGCTAAAATGTTTGTACCCCTGGAACCAGTGCCCGTTTTCTCTGAGAAAAGACTGAACAAAATTTTCAGCTTCAACCACTTAACTGGCACGTTCACATGGGATATGCCCGCAGCCAGCGGGGCTTTAACTTTTAATAACGAAATACGTTCTGCACATGTGCAGAATGGATTTCCTCTGGCTCCCTGCCCCTTCCACCGGCAGTGGTGTAGCAGTCTGTGACTACAGTCATAACTCCCGGAATTGCGTCCCAAAACGCTGTGCTAACAGCATTTTGGAGAGCATGCGCCAGGGTCAAAAGTACGAGGTGCAAGGAGATGGACTTAGTCCCCCCCAGCACTAATTGTCTCATCTCTGCCAAATAGTGCTACACTCTGCATATGAGAAGGAGGAGGGGTAATGTCCTATGAGGGTTGGGGAATAATACCCCTGGTGGTAGCTCTACCTGCACTGGGGATGGGGGTAATTATTATTATCCTTTATTTATATGGCACCACAAGGGTTCCGCAGCACCTCACAAAGAACTTAAACAAATGAGGAATAATAACCCTGGTGGTAGCGCTACCTGCACTGTGGATGGGGGGTAATTATTATCCTTTATATGGCGCCACAAGGGTTCCGCAGAACCTCATAAAGTACATAAACAAATGAGCAAACAAGAAAACAGCGACTTACAGTACAACACAATGCAGGACAAGGACATAGTTTATAAACATTGCTGCAATAGCGATCGTAGCACTCGGGCAAAATCTTGGATACGGGAGTGGGAGAAAGTAATCAGCTGGCAAGAGAGGCGGCGTGCATTTGTTGAGCAAAGTGGGTATTCAGGAGTGTGTAGGGAGATGAGGTCACAGATGTAAATGGCAGAGGATTGGGTGAGGGCTTTGTAAGTGAGTGTAAGAACCTTGAATTGGGTTCTGAAGGGGAAGGGGAGCCAGTGTAGGGCTTGTAGGAAAGAGGAGGCAGATGTAGAACGTTTGGAGAGGCAGATGAATCAAGGGGCAGCAATGAGGACAGATTGGAATGGAGAGAGGTGGGAATATGGGAGGCCAATTAAGAGGAGGTTACAATAGTCCAATCTGGAGTTGACTTGTGAGTGGATGAGGGTCTTAGTTGTCTCCAGGGTGAGAAAGGGTCTGATCCTGGAAATATTTTTGAGATGGAAGCAGCAGGACTGTGAGAGGTACTGAATGTGTGGTTTGAAGTAGAGGGAGGAGTCAAGGATAACTCCAAGACAGCGCACTTGGGGGCTAGAGGAGATAGTTGTGCCGTTAATAGATAATGAAATTGTGGGAAGTAAGGTCATGCGGGAGGGTGGGAAGATTATCAGCTCAGTCTTAGATATGCTAAGTTTAAGAAAGCACTGGGACATCCAGGAAGAGATAGCAGAGAGGCAGTTGGAGATACGAGTAAGGAGAGAGGGGGAGAGATCAGGGGAAGAAAGGCAGATCTGAGTATTACCGGCATAGAGATGATATGCGTTCACCTAAAGAAGATGTACAGAGGTAGAATAGAAGAGGTCCAAGAACAGAACCTTGGGGAACACCTACCATTAGTGGAAACGGGGGGGGGGGAAGAGGTGACATGAGAGTAGACAGAGAAGGAACAGTCAGAGAGGTAGGAGGACAGCCAGGAGAGGGCAATATCACATAAACCAAGGGAGTGAAGGATCTGCATGAGGAGAGGGTGGTCGACAGTGTCAAAAGCAGCAGAGAGGTCAAGTAGAATGAGCAGAGAGTCGTGGCCCTTGGATGTGGCAGCAAGGAAGTAATTGTTGACTTTTGTAAGGGCAGTTTCAGTGGAGTGGAGAGAACAAAAGCCTGACTGAAATGGGTCAAGCAGGGAGTGGGAGGAAAGAAAGGTGGTAAGGCGGTTGTAGACAATACGTTCAAGGAGCTTAGAGGCAATAGGGTAGGTTTTTTAAGAATGGGGGAGACAAGGGCATGCTAGGTTTGGATATCAAAAACTCTGAGGGAATGATTCATTCTCTAAGGCATCAGAGGGGGGCACTGAGGAGGGAGCTACACAGGGTGAGCAGATGTAATCTCTGTGATGATAGGGCCAGGGTTTTTGCACAGACTAGCTCAGCCATTTCAGCTGTCCATCCTTCAAACATGCATGGTCCACGGTCCCCATTTTCACAAGCTGCACATTGGGCATCAAGCTTAGGTCATCAATTAAGCCTGACAACTAGATCAAGTAAAATAAATAAAAAAATAAAATAATAAAATGACAAAGAAAATATTAAGGAAGCTGCATAGAAATGCCTTTGCTCCCAGGCACCTAGTTAAAGGTGAGTTTCCCTGATGGGAAGGTGATATAGATAGGTGGGAGCTTTTCCAATTTGTGAAGAATTCAAATGAAGTTCCTAATTAATGGACTGCCCTCTAGATCCCATGGTCGCAGTCTCCCAACTGGATGAAAGAAAATGGAGATTTGCATTTTCTGTAGCAAATAAACACAAACGACAGGAGCATACAATGATGAAAAAGAATGTCAATGAAAAACATTTGATAGTATATTAAACTAACACATGTTCAAATAATACAATACAGTATGAATTACCTAAGGTGAAGAGATCTCTTGGTCCAGTCCTTACACTCTGCTTGCAGGTTCTTATTTTGAGAAGTCACGCTGTCTTCAAACAGCATCTCATCCACGTCCCAGAATAGTTGATGAACTCTCTGTGTGTTGGCTTTATCAAACTCCTAGCAAGGGTGGCACAGAATGACAAAAAATGTTTCAAGCAATGGCATATACATATTTAATTAGTGTTTTTTTCTGTGAGAAAAGTTACTCATTTTATTATCCACTCAATTTCCCTATCTACTGTATAAACACAGCTGCTTAGTAAATGACAAACATATCAACCACTGTACAATAGTTCAGTTTGTTTTATACTGGTACCAATTTGTTTATTTTGATTATGTAACCATGTAACAGAACATATTAGTTGGATATGGCGGTTTTGAAGAAAACTTTGGCAAGGCAGTACATACTGTAAGGTTGAGAGGTCCTGCAAAGGCAAACTATATTCCAATAAGGTATCCAAATTATTTCTTTAGCCATAAAAGTACCATAAATTTGGTTACTTGCTGTCTTAAACCCAAGTTTTAGGAATTATATTTGGGAGGTGCTGCTGATAATGGTAACACTGATGGTGATAATGATGATGACAATTATTATTGTAATTAGAGGCTAGAGCTAAATTGAAGTGCAACCACTAGGTCACACATTGTTTATATTAAACAATTTAGGGCCTTATTCTGAGTTGGACGCAAGTCAAAATGTGAACGGATCTCGTAGATAGCTGCAAACTATGCTAACGCCACAGAAAGCAATCGCTGACTGCGCACTCGCCATACCATGCATATGCCCGTATGTACAGAGATTGAAAGTGAGGGCTGACTGATCCGCCCTTTGACAGATCTCTCTTCTGTGGCTTATTGTAGCGTGCAAACAGAGATGGGATGCCTGTTTCTGACGGATCTCCTGTACCTAGCATGAGGTGTGTGTAAGACCTGATACTAAGGATGACAGCTGCGTATGGAAAAAAAAGCTGCAGATGAGTCTGACTTAGACCCTTAAGGGCAGATGTACTAAGCTCTGGAAAGTGATAAATTGGAGAGTGATAAACTGCCAACCAATCAGCTTCTAACTGTCATTTTCCAAACACAGCCTGTAAGATGACAGTTAGGAGCAGATTGGTTGGTAGTTTATCACTTTCCAGAGCTTTGTATGAGGTCACATCACTGCATTGTAAGCTGCAATAAACTCACCAGGATAACAGAGTTTAAGTGTTAAATCTGCATCTCCAAGCCTCCTTACACCAAGGCAGCTGCCTATCCTGTCTTGTGAACCACATGTGGTGGCTCATTGAGTTTTCCCAAGTCTTAGACATGCCACATTTGGTTCAAAAGTATTTTATCTGTGACCCTTGCAACCACAAATGCTATCTTCCTTTTACTAGTTAGATGACCTGTGTGATACCCAGATAATGCCCAAACCCCTTTAGATATATGACCAGCTGACTATGCCTATCTACCCTGTAAATAGAAACACCAACTAGTCCTGGCTGGTACTAATGCTGTGTGTACATGCAACAACAGATCTGACCTACAACCATGGGTACTGTGAACATCTTCTGGAAGAAGAAATGATCATACTAATCTCATCAGCTATGTACAAATGTTCACGGTTAACTTAAAATCCATGTATGAGTTTCTTGACACCATATCCCCAATATAAGATAGCAATGAGAAGGAACATACATCATCTCTCCAGGAATAGACTGAGCTCCTTTCAGTGGACAGTCCAGTAGTGTAGCTTTGTATCCCTGACCAGGAATTATTTAAGTCTGTTGGGGTGGTTTGTCCACTGGAAGACAGAGATGAAACCGATTCACTGTGAAAAGATAAAATATATAAATATGCATGGAATTTACTATGTGTCATTTGAAACTGTTTTCCATTTTCTTTTATATACTGTATGTGTATATATATAGGGATGTACTTAACAATAAAAACCTAAGATTATGATGCTGGCTGATGATACTGACATGAGTGAAAATGGCGACGCCGGGATCCCGACAGCTGGCATCCCAATCATAAGTATAGCATGCGCCCTTATCTGCTAGCCACGTAGGGGGGTGAGGGTTAGGCTGCAGGAATGGGGGGTTGGGGTTAGGCACTAAGGGGGAGGGATAGGTTTAGGCACTAACCGAGGCGGTTAGGGTGTGGGGTAGGGAGGGTTAGAGTAGAGAAGAGGAGGGTTAGGGGGTGAATGGGGAAAGGATAGCATACTTACTTATCCCCTGTCGGGATCCTCAGCATCGGTATGACGCTATCGGTGTTTTGACACCTGGCATCCCGAGTGTCGGGATATACATACACACACACACACACATATATACATTTACGTATTCATTATACTGAACATCATTAAAATAAGCAGGTAAAAAAATTGATGTCAAATAAATAGCCTTCATTCCAAACATTGCTGTAAAGTAGCACTTACACACAGAGCTCATATTTATTTAACTACTTAACTGACGATTTTTTCCGGTCAGATATTGCCGGGTCCATTGGAGAGTCCGAGGAGTCAGCGGACATCCATTATGCACATGTGTAGAACAGATTTCCTCTTCAAAAACACAGCGGGCGGTGCGCTAACACCTTCGCATCTCATGCAACCACATCGGTTAAGTGGGGGGTGGGATTTATTGTCTGCATGGTACACACATCACTACTACAAAGTACGGACATAATTTAAGATTTACAGTACACTCCATGCACAGCACAGATATTTTGGTTTTGCATTGTTGAATGTAGTATGTAGGTCCACCCTGTGCAAATCAAGGTGCAGTCTACTCTCCATTGTAAAGGAGATAGTCAGCAAACTAGAAGCATGTCTAGCGGTGCATAGAAACAGTAATAATGGAAGATGTGAAGCGTGCATCATGTAAACATCAAAAATCAAATCATACTGCTGAGTGGACATTGCTGTAAGCCAGGAACATAGCTAGTGACAGCTGAGGCGAGTTCTTTTGTCTCAACAGATACATCAGTGTAAACTTGCTATTTACAGATGTGTCCTCACTCATCTTTGCTGCAGTCACACCAAACAGCCCCTCTTGGCGCGCCTGGTCACGTGAGACTCTGCTAGCATGCCTTTTTGACACCGTAACTGGCTCTGGCAGCGGCATTATTGGGCAATCACTAAGGCACCATTGGAGAAATCTCTGAAGCCATAATTCCCGTTATCAGAGAAAACTATGGAAATGTGGGGTTATCACCACTTGATAAATCGGTATCAGTATGTAATGCCAGCTGTCGGGATGCCTCCTGTCAAAATACCGACAGCGGCATCCTGATGGTTGGTATCCCAACAGGGGTCGGGTAAGTATACTTACCCTCCCCCCTTCTCCCTATAATCCTCCCTCTTTGTAGCCTAACCCTAACCCTCCCCATTAGTGCCTAAAAATAAGTCTTCCCCCTTTGTGCCAAACCCTCCCCCATTAGTGCCTAACCCTAACCCTCCCCCCTAGGGGTTCCTAACCCTAAACCCCCCTCTAAAACCTAACCTAACCTCGCTACATTGCCTGAACCTAACCCTCCCCCCCTGCGGCTAACAGTAAAGGCGCCCTGGACTTACCTCGTTCAGGCTGCCGTCCTTCTGTATCCCGGTGTCGGAATGAAAATAGGCGTTGGTATTTCGACGCCTATCTTAAGTACCTTGTCGGGCTTCCCCCTATTTAGACCTGTGGCATTGCGGCTGCCGGTCCCATAACTACATACTGATAAATCTACCCCTTAGTGCACTACACTTTTTAGGATGATAGTTACCCATTGATACTGAGCTGAAAGATATGAATCTATGTTTATATGTATACATTTATCTCTCTATATATTTTCCTTTACTGTAATAATTAGAGTATACATGCTCATGAATCTTTGTATTGTCAACAAACAGAACCCTGAGATTTAGAAAAGCATATGAGTGCATACAGTACCAAGTGTAGTTATGGATGGCTTCCTGTACAGGCCTTGTAAAATGTACTGGTAGGAGGTCTCCACCTTTCTCCAAGAGGCGAGGATCAGCGTTTCCTCGAGACAATCCTTTTCTGAAAAATATGAAAACATGGTTATGTACGATTCCAAGCTGTGTAGGCAAGGGTATACAGTAAGTGCATTTGGCCCTAAATGTAGTTGCCTACAGATGTGCCATCATACACCTACACTTTTTGCACCAAATGGCACGAGGCGTCCGGCTCAACCCACAGGAAGCAATTCCCGCACTGACTCTCAATTTTTTGACTTTTTTCTCAATTTTGCATCTTAGTTCACATACAGGACCTGATTCAGAGCCGCACGCAATACACATGCAATTCCTGAAACTGTGCATGTGCAGGAATTACGCACAAAGTGTACACACAAAGGTGCTCTGGCAATCCGGACAGACGGTATCAGAAATATTCTGGAAAAATAATGGGCATTCCTGAGAGGTGACCGGGAGGTGACTAGCGGTGCTCTGTTCAGTGGGTGTATAATGGGAATTTCAGGGGTGTGCCAATGAAACCGGCTGCTCTCACAGATGCACAGCCGCAGGCATAGGAGGTCACGGTCAGAAGGAGAAACTACACCTACCATAGGGCTGCCGCAAGTATCGATGGTGTGACCGATGGTGGCATATAAGAACGCACCAATCGGTAATACAGCATGCACAAACGGTTCTGCAGAATGGATCTACACATGGGAAGGAGTTTGTAGCGTAATTTGCATAAATTCGTGGACGTGTGACCGCCAATAGATGCTGCTGAGTGCACTTCTGCGTCCGACTCGGAATCAGCCCCGTAGTGTACTAGGTACTTACGATTATTATTTTTTTGTCGCAAAGAAATTGGTATAAAGTTGCAAATTAAGCCTAACAACACATGGCGCAGGTCATTTCTATCGAATCTGTCTTTTACCTTTTTGCATAGACTGCATACTTTTCCCTCAGTTTTAATACTTTTCCCTCAGTTTTGATACTTTTTCCTCAATTTTGCAACTTACTTTGCTTAGAGTACTAGGGGCCTGATTCAGCAGCAATCGCAATTGCAACTACGTACGCAGATCGAGAGATTGTTAGCCATTGTGTATGCGTATGCACGGCAGATAGGAGTCCACCGCAAAGTGAGTGACAGGCCGTGAGCATTTGGGGGTGGTGACAAGGGAGTGGTTGCAGAAACGCAGTTGCATGGGCGTGCATAAATTAGCCACTGCGATTGCCTACGCAGCTTGAGAGCCTTCTGCATGCGACGAGACTTGCAGTTTCTGCGATGGGTCAGACCTGCTGTAATGGTGCGTGACGGGCCGATGTGCTTCGATGTTACCAATGTATACGCAGGACTGTGATGTGAGGTATTATGGATGTGAGAAGGCAGCAGTGGGCGTCTCTATGCTGGCTGAGCTGTGGCAGACATTAGCATATTTTTGCAGGTGCATTGTGTGCGATTACGGAGCTGCGATCGCAATTGCGATCCGTGCTGAATCAGGCCCTAGATACTTAGGATTAGTATTATTGTTGTAGGGATTGATATAAAGTTATAAATTAAGCATATCGATACATGGCACAGGTTATTCATATTTGACATGTCTTTTGCCTATTTTATATTTATTTATTTTATTTTTATATCTTCTGCCTATTTGTTTGTACTTTTTCCTCTGTTGTGCTATTTTTTCCTCAGTTTTGCATTTAGTTTGCTTATAGTGTACTAGGAGCCTGATTCAGCATGGATCGCTATTCTGCTAGAGCGCACGCACCGCAGTTGCTAATATTAGCGGTGAAAAGTAAATATTTGCAATCGCATTGCGATCAGAGCCTAACATAAGGACGCCCACTTCCCCCTACACATATCCATAATAGAGAAATAATCGGTCTCATACGCACAGTTAAGGCAGGTCTGACCTCACTCAGACATTGCTTACTTCAGCACACGCTATGAGGCCTCATGCTACGTATGGTATTGTAGTGGATAATTTATGCATGTCCCTGCAACGGCGTTGCAACGCACTGGCACACCTGCGTTCGTCCAACCACCCCCTCATCACCACCCACAAACGGCACTTCCTATCAATCAATGGGCTGATTCAGACCTGGTCGCAAGCGCTGAGCGCTCGCAACCGGGTCGATGGTGGCCCACAGCGCATGCGCATGACGGAGCCGGCTCCATTGTGTGCATGCGCGAGACCCAGCTAGCGACGGGCAATCCGTCGCTCCGGGTCTCGCACCAAAGGGGGGCGAGCTGTCGATGTTGAGTGACAGCTCACCCCGTTTGGTGGGCGGGCCGGGGGGGTGGCTGCCCAAACGGAAGAGTTCCCGAGGGAACGCTTGCAGTTTGGGGGCGGCCCCACTGACATCACGAGTGATGTCAGTGGAGAGCTTCCGGCTCTGTTAGAGTCGAAATCTCTCTGGGGCTTGCGATGAACGAAACCCTACCACAAGGGTCTCGTCGCAAGCCCGACGGTCGCGACGGTCTTGACCATCATCATGGCCGCTCGCTATAGCTGTGGGTGGTAACCCACAGCTATGCGAGCGGCTAGGCCGCTCCAAAAAAAACACCCTGATTCAGAGCGAGCACTCTTTCAGGGCGTCCGGCTCTGAATCAGGCCCACTGTGCTCGCGCCTTTGCTATTGCGATCCTTGCTGAATCAGGCCCTAGGTACTTTGGATTAGTGTTTAGGTGTGGCTAAAGCTGGGTACACACTAGACAATATACTGAATGATTTGCTGTTGTGAGGCGAATTGGAACGACAAATTGTCCACATCGTCCAGTGTGTACACACTATTGCGTGATATCCCATGCGGTGCAGTGCATATTAATGGTCCAGGGCAAAGGTACATTGTCCAGACCATCGGCAAGCTTAAATCCATGGCATGCTAAACAGTGCTATTGGGTGCGATTTGAGGATAGGTGTATGTGGACACATCTGTATTTAACTATACAGTATATCTATTTCACTGATTTAGCAGCGAGATTTAAACCAGTTTAGTTTTGCATTTTAAAAAAAATATGCTTTAAATCTTGCAGCTAAATCTCCAAAATCTCGGAAACAATCCAAATCCTGCAGACTATTACATGTGTACATTTAAAAAAAAAAGAATAGAAAAAAAGGAATGTCTATGTAGGAGATACATGGACAGATTTGGAACGCAACAAGAATCCTGGAGTTTTCAGAGAGATTGGGGCTCATGCTGAGTTGGACGCCAATTGCATCTATTCCTCCTCATTGCAGGAGTTAATGTGCCCAGAATGTGAAAGAAGGTGTGGCTTGACAACGATTTCAAAATAATGCTTTAAGATCAGTATACAATGCATATGGATTATAGTACAAGGCTGGACAGTGTAACTCCTAGATAATAGAGCCGTAGGGAGCATGTAAAAAGAAAACTGAACAACTGAAATGCAAAATTTTATTTTATTTTTAGACTAAAATAAACATAGTAATCCACTTCCCATATTTACGTTGACTAGGAAACATGTTATTACTGCAAACCAATCGCTCATTTCTGCATTACAGATAGGTCACTTAGCAAACTTTTGACTTTAGGTCATTCAAAAAATTTTGTGTAGTGTGTACGCATCTTTAATCAAGCTGGTAAGATAAAGGCAAGGCTTATCATATGGAATACAATTTCTAGCTATCACTGCCTCTGCCTTTAAATATTATTGAATTACTGGGTTACACAATGCCAGTAATAATCCTATTGGCTTTGGAACACATCATTAGACTGGCCACAAATAGGTATATCCAGCCAATCAGCCATTACACTCAAATAGATCTATGGGCCTGATTCAGCAAGGATCGCAGTTGCTAATATGCACACAATCGGCGGATTGTTGCGTTCTGTGCATGCATCGCAGTGCGCGAACTATCCACTGTGATCGGGAATGCGATCGCAGTGACTACGCAGAGCCATCGTAGAGTGATTGTCAGGAAGTGCCGTTTGTGGGTGGTGACGGGGGGTGGTCGAGGAAATACAGGCGTGCCAGTGCGTTTCAACGCCGTTACAGGGCCGTGCATAAATTATCCACTGCGATGCCATACGCAGCTTAAGGACTCATACAGGGGTATTCAATATGGAGTGAAAAGTAATTTTTTTTGTGATAATTTCGCACCGATTACGTCATTTTCGCTGGTTTTGGTTTTACACCGTATTCAATTTCAAAGACTTTTCGCAGGTTCGAAAAGTCTTTGAAAAAAACGGGGAGAACTTTTCACCACTGAATAGGTGACGAAAAAAAGTGCAGAATTTGGGTTTAGGGGTGCAGGCTTAAAAAAAAATAGCCTGCATCCCGGGGAATGTCATTTAAAAAAAAGTTTTAAAAAAAAATAGGGACCCCCCAAAAAAATTATTTTAAATTTGGGGTGGAAAAAAAAAATGGGAAAAAAGTGTTTAAAAATAGGGAAATAGGTTCAGGGCTATTCTGCAAATATGTGGCAGGTGTTTTCTAGAATAAGTTATTAGCGGCAGGTGCATATTTGCAGAATTTTTAAATAAAGACTTTAGGGACTTAAAAATATGCTAGTACCCTTTTTCATGTACCCCAAATTTGATGGGACCACTAAAAAAAAAAATGAAAAAAATAACCTAGGTGCTTTTCTGTAACACTTCTTCAATGTCGGGAAAAAAACACCTGCAGCCGCTATTTAAATCCCCAACCTTCATTTGCAGGCTAAAACGGGGGTACCCGTAGTGATCCTCCATGTTTTTACAGTTTTAGGGGGGTCCTACAATTTATTCCAGGAAAATTTCATATTTATTCGCAGATCCCACTTCGCAGGTTCCCGTTTTCGTAGCTTTTATATTGAATACAGGGATAAAGCGGGCGCGCGCCCGATACTTTATCCCTGGAAAATCTCAGATGTGGAGCGAAAAGTCCAGCACGGACTTCTTGCTCCCATATTGAATACCCCTCATAGCGTGCGATGAAGTTAGCAATTTCTGAGGAAGCACAGAAACAGACAAATTTCAGGTGCACAACTCCAAATTATTAATAACATATAAATGCAATAAAATTTTGCAATCAATAGAGGTTTTTAGCATAATCATGGCCAAGGTTATGGGCCTACCCACCATATCCAGATAACCTCTTTCGGGTAGGTCCCTAACATACTAGGGTTCAAATCCAGAGCGCAGGACCCCCCAAAACTGTCCCAGCCAAGCTGCCCCAGGGCACCACCATAGTAAGAAAAGATCAGTGTAAAGATATAGTTTGGAGCAGCTGCATATAAAGATTGAAAATAAAAAGTGAAGTACATATATATTAAACACACAGTGAAGGGTTAAAATGTGTTATAAAGGAAAATGTGTTACAATGCGGTGCCCTGAGACAGATCAACCAATGCAATCCAGGGGGACCCACGCCCCAAAAATGAACCAAAGTTGCACTACAGTATATAACTTGTAGGACTTACCTAGAATTGTGCCCAATACAGTGTGCATATACATTACCATACTCCATGCTTTTAAACCAATAAGGAAGGGTGCTAATCCAGAATGGGGGCGTCTCCTTTCCCTCAGAAGTGCAATAAAGCACATTAAATGGAGTATATGGAAAAGATTTCTGGACTGCACAACCTGACTATATATATAATGGGAGGTGCTACCTGATGAGACTAATTGCAGGCACAGAAACAGACAAATCTCAGGTGCACAGCTCCAAATTATTAATAATATATATAAATGCAATAAAATTTTGCAATCAATAGAGGTTTTTAGCATAATCATGGCCAAGGTTATGGGCCTACCCACCATATCCAGGTAACCTCTTTCGGGTAGGTCCCTAACATACTAGGGTTCAAATCGAGAGTGCAGGACCCCCCAAAACTGTCCCAGCCAAGCTGCCCCAGGGCGCCACCATAGTAAGAAAAGTGCAGTGTAAAGAGATAGTTAAGAGCAGCTGCAGCTATTCATCACCTTTACAGAGTTGACACAAGTATTTTTCCAATGGCAGTAGAATGTTTATGGTAGTCAATGTCTTTATCCACAGAGTATGGGTGATCACTGCATGGTTTGATGAGAATGTCATTTATGTAATGCAAAATCTGTAGTCTTCCAAGTCAACATATCTCAACCCAACTGAACATGTATGGTGCAGCCTTTTATTAATGGAATTTGTCATAGTAAGGATGGTAAAAACAATGAAGAGGTAACACTGCAACTGTTCTGAAATCTTGCTTTGGCTAATACCTTTTTAGGATTATACGGATGTTGCCTGTACTACCTAAATATACAGCTGCATTGGTACTTTTATTGCAGTTACTGTTTGGTCTGGGAAACACAGCGATTATTTGCATGTAGATTGCAGAGCTGACTACAATGGTTCAATTATTAACAAGCAGCTTATCAATTTAGCCAGGCTGTTCAGGGAGGAATTATTAACTGCTGAAAATGCTGTCCTTGAAACGTCTAACAAAATGATTGTCCAAAGTCCCTGTAGCCTTTGTTAGGATAACATTTACCACAGATTTATCATAATACTGCATAGTTCTCCAGAGGTTGTGAAACTTTTTTTATCCTAAGAAACTATTTAGAGCCTGATTCAGAGATGCACAGTATTGCAGCCGTGACTGTCTTCTGCCGCAGCGCTACTGCATCCGTATGCTAACGCAGAAGCCAATTGTATTCGTAACAGAGACGCCCACTGGCGGAAGCGCTAATCTGTCGCTGTGAGCAGAACATTGCACCAGCCCTATGGAGAGGCAGATTATCCGAACACAACTGTCTGAATCAGTATAACTGTGTCTGTGGTGTGCAGCTCCAGGCGGTAACCATCGGGATACATGCGCAGTACGCCTGGGACGCATGTGCAAACTGAAAACATTGACCGCTTGTGTGCGGCATTGACATTGCTTGCATCTCTGAATCAGGCCCTTGTGCTAGGTACACACTATGTAATATGTAATTCAATCAGCTGATGAATGACGTATTGCAAGTGCTTCTGTTTGTGTGTGCAAAAGATATGTCTGTGAACGACGTTGGTGACAGACATATCGCACCAGCTTTGCAGCACAGCCGATGCTGATATATCTTGCAGATATATCAGTACATCTGGCTGTCTGTACGGCAGACCCACCAACCAACCCATATGCTGACCCAGGAACTGCCGACAATGATGTCACTAGCGGTTCCTGTGACCAGACATGTCTGGCGGCATATTGGTAAATGTGTATGCACAATATCGTTTGTGCATACCACTTACCAAATTGTCGGATCGGTCGGTCCATCGGGCGAGTGGCCGATCTATTGCTCAGGTGTGCATCCAGCATTAGTTTCTGTGTTTATCTATATGTCATGTACTGTCCATTACCAAATCTGATCTCAATCAAGCTTTTATAGGATATTCTGGAAAGGTATTCAAGACAGTATTTTCCACCATCTACAAGAAGTTAACTGAGTATCTCTAATGTGAATATTGCTGCATCCTTACTGCATAATTCCAGCCATTAGTTAATTCCATGACACACTGCATGCAGGTACATGGGAACCCAAAACTTTATTAAGTGACTTTACATGGGATTTTCATTTTTGTCCATTACCTGTATGTCACAATGATCGTATGATAAAGCCGTTATATAAATCTTGTCACACTTATCACGCATGCATCTGTACATGAACCATATTATTACTTTCTAGATTGTGTTATTACAGTATTATTATTGTTGTTGATTTGTAAGGCATCATAGTGGTGAAAACAGGGCATTCATAGAACTTACAACAAGGTAAACAAAATAAATGGTGTGAAGCTCCCTGCTCATGTTAGAGCTTACATTCTTGTGGGAAGAGGTCAGAGACAAGAGGTGCGAGTGTGGCTTAGGGGAGATGAGGACAGATGTGAGGGTGCACTACTGTGAGAGTAGTACAGATGGGAGTTGGGTAATATCTAATAAAGTCTGCTACTACTCAATAAGAAGTAATGATTTCACTATGGAATGAATCTTTATTTATATATATATAATTTGGCAAGAATATCTATATTATAACAATACCATTGTCATGCATTATTGTTCAGTGAGGTTCAATACCTACAAAACTTAAATAGGTTTAAGCCTGATAAGTATGTTATCACATGCAAAAGAAAATGTGTCCATTCATCCTACGACAAATGTAGGTCAAGGAAATCAGCCAGCACATTTCATAAACCATTCTGACCAGGTTAGTAGGTAATACCGCCAGCCGCATGGTTCAAATCCCGACAGCAGAAGCCTGGCACGGGTGAAGATCCCGATCGCTAATAAGGTAAGTATAACTAACCCTATTTTCCCACCTAACCCTCCCTTAGGGGTGCCTAACCCTAACCTCCCGCTCAAGTGCCTAACCCTAACCCCCCACTAAGTGCCTAATCCTAACCCCCCCTCTCCCCGCAGCCTAAACCTAAGTCTCCCAGGGGGGTTGCCTAACCCTAACCTCCCACGGGGGTGCCTAACCCTAACCCCCCTTCCCCTAGCACCTTCCCAGGGTGTGCCTAACCCTAAGTCCCCCCGGGAGCCCTAAAACCTAACCCTCCCCCCTGCGGCTGTCCGCGCCCGGCACCCGGCTTACCTTCGTTCGGTATGCCGGGTGTCGAAAGTATGCCAGGTGTCGGGCTCCCGATGTAGGTCTAATGACAGGCGTCGGGTTTTCGACCCCTATCATTAGTACCTTGCCGGGTTTTGACAGTCGGGAAGCCGGTGGTCAGCATTTAGACCGTCGGCTTCCTGACTACATCCCTTCTGATCATGTAATTTCCCCATCCAATTTTCTCATTCTGACAGTTTAGGTTAATGCAAAAATGAGTCAGTATGTTGGTGACATAGGTGATGAAAACAGATCTCTAATTCTCAGTGAATAGTTATTTACGGTTAGATAGAGAATATGTACAGTATATTGTGACAAGAATTCAAGCTGCTTTCACACTCCCTAAATGCTTTAATAATAGATGAAAGCTATATTAAGTGATTAATTAAGAAAGTATGAACAACCTGACATCCACAAAGGTGACAACTGAAAGGGCTTAAATTGAATTCTACAACAAAGTCATATTAAATAACACCTTGAGGACGAAATGCAATATTCCTTTGTGATGTAATATTAATGAGCGCATATAACGAGCGTGCATAGGTCGATATAATCGTTTTATCAGCTGTTAGCACCACACCTTCTAGAGATTACTTTAAACTGGCATCAAATAGCTCCTGTTTGCTATTATGTCCAATAAATACCTTAATCTGAATAAAAAGTACATTAAGAAAAACTATACAACAACTCTTATATAAAATTTAAATTTCAGGGAGTTTAAACTTGGCACTAACATATTTATGACTATTTTTACACCATATGCTACTTTATCTTACAATATTTGTATGGCCCATAATGTTAATTTACATCAAAATATTTTTATTGTCTATAGTCAAGAACAATACATTGTAATTGTTTGGGCCAAGCTCACATGCAAATCTGCCCATGTGCTTCAATTGTTCATTGTGGATCCATTTATTCTTTTTTTATTTTTTTCACATATTTAAAAAAATAAGTTTATTTCCAGCAATACAGCCCAATAAGATGAGAAAGTCACAGATATGAAAGCTACACTATGAATACTGCATATATATATATATATAGTCTGTGTATTAGATGTTATTGAATGGCATTGGACACACCCTGTGCTAAACCCTGCAGGCTACAAATAAATAATATTCATGCAGATAAATAAATGGGCTAGACTAGAGTAATGAATAACAGTATGCTGTATATACTAGGTTTGTATACATCACACACATATACACACTGTAGTATGATACAATGATGTATGAGGCTATTTTCCTCAGGTGCACCTATGCCAACAAGACAATGCAATCCTAGTTATGTGTGTGACAGGCATGGTAATGATATGAGATATAGCACATATAGGGGTGTGGCCGCACTCACCCGACCACCACAAGCTCGGTGTCAGTGCACAGGGGAATGTGGTGATGCTGCTGCTGTATCCGGCGCGTAGTGTGGGTCAGTCTGCAGGAGGATGGGGCAGCTGTGTGCATGGAGGATACAGGCAGCAGGTTACAGCTGACACAATGGAGACCACCATCTATTGCCCGCTAGAACCGCTGAGACCACTGTGCAGCATGCTGCACCCCTGCAGTAGCGGTCATTGTTGCTGAGCAACTAATAATAGGAGTCAGCAGTGATGAGACTAATAATGGTGCATAATATAATCACCAGGCTGGGCTGGGATTCTCTCCTGGTGCAGATGTGAGAGAGTGTGAGTGTGGGAGGAGAGGAAGGACTGTGAGTGAGCTGGTAATCCGGGGAGGAGTAGTGATTTCTTCTCAGCTACCTGCACACACAGTGCTGATCTTCCTGAGGTCACCTAAGCAGCCCCCTCCTCTCTCCCTCCTCTCTCCCTCCTCTCTCAGGACACAGATTGCTGCTACTGTAAATTCTAACATGGATGCGGGAGACACCATTGGCTGTTCTGTCATTGTACTAGCTAATCCCACCCTCATTCTGTACATGAATGAATGATAGACTGGGTAAATCTCATAGCACTGAATGATGCAGCCATACTCTCCCTATAGGATAGGCTGCAATTGCTGAGTGAGGACATCTTCATGCTTGCAAGATTGTTTTTATTAAAGTGGAAGTACCTGAATTTACTGGCCAGAGACTGATTCTGTACTGACATATAGGAAAGTTTCATCTTCCATTCAATAATAAGCAGTCCCCAATTCACATAGTTTTTAACCTACACCTTTTATTCTCTCTATCGTACAGTATTTGGGGGCGATTTATCAAAGCTTGAAGAGAGATAAAGTACTGTACCAATCAATCAGTTTCTAATTGTAATTTTTTAAACACAGCCTGTAAAATAACATATAAGAGCTGATTGTTTGGTACTTTGGGTCTATTCATGTATAACATGAAGTGGCTACCTATAATTACCACTATATATTGCATAATATCGATGCGATATATAGTAGTGTTATGTAGCCATTCAGTAATACCTGTCCGGCGCCAACCTCCGATAAGCAGCCCCTCTGCAATCCCAGCAAGTAGCGCGGAGAGAGAAGTATTGTGGGTCCGGTAAGTTTTCTTCACGCTGTACATGCACCAGCAGTGTCTTCTTCACACTGTGCACAGTGACCTTCACTGCTCCTCTCCCACTATATATATATATATATATACACATATATATATATACACAGATGTGTCCTGCTACATCTTTGCTCATAGCGTGGCATTCTGGCTCCCCTGCCGTGGCATGTCAATACACGTTATGGCAGATATGCATGTTATGGCGTGGGGTACTGTATGCCATGAAAGACTACACGCCATGCAGTACATAGTTTAAATGCTAGGTGGCGAATGCTCCACAGATGACAACTACAGTACAGAATACAATACTGTAGCAGGGACGGTAATCCATGAGAGGATGGCCAATCATGTTCAGCCAGTATAAACAGTCCTCGTGCTTGAAATGATCACTTTGTGTCAAGCCTAAAGCGCTATAGACATTATACAAATTACAGGCCGTCCGTCCTGTATACTGTCGCTACTTTTCATAAATAGAGATCTTTCAGATTCAATACCATTAAAGTACTCTGCTCAACTTTATGCATTGGTCCGCACTTTCCTCATCCCTTCATCTCCATATTATGACATCCAGCTTCATTAGACTATAAACCGTTATTGACATTGTATTGTACAAGTTATCACATACACAACAGGTGTGGATCTTGATACAGCTGGTGTATGTGGGCGAGTGGTTAAGGTGAGTGCCTTACAGAGTGGGTGCTCTGGGTTCGAGACCTGGAAAGGGATTTTTTTCTTTTAATCTTCACTACAGGATTAAATAAAGAATAAATCATTTGGTGTGTGAGTTCTGTCATTTATAAATATATATATCTGTGTTGGCCAGAAGACCAACACTCAGCATTAAATAAAGACAGAGCAATTCAAGTTCAATATTCTTAAAGAACTCTGCTGAACTCAAATTGCCACCACCTTGCATTAGGCTATACAGTTGATATTGTATTGTACACATTACAAGGCCGTCCGCATGATGCACAGTAGTAAGTTTTACATAAAGAGAGATCATTTCAGGTTCAATATTTTTAAAATACTCTGCACTTTCCCCCTCCCTTCCTCTATGTGTTAGGCCACCCAAGTCCCTTCCCCACATATCAAAGGCAGCATGAGTCATTCATCACAAATCTCACAGGTGGGTGGGTGCAGGGGGTCGCGAACACGGGGCACCCTCTTTGTAAGGCGCTCACCTTACCCACTCGCCCATACACACCAGTTGTATCAGCAGTCACACCTGTTGTGTATGATGTCCAGCGTGCAACTTTACACCAAGTAAAGTGTACAATACAATGTCAAGAGCGGTTTAGCGTAAAATGCAGCTTGGTGGTATACAGTAGCATAGAAATGACAGGTGGTGGGAAGTTGGGAGCAGTGTATTCAGTTCGGCATAGTTCCTTAAGAATATTGAACTTGAATTGGTCTGTATTTAATGTTGGGTGTGATTCCACACAGATGTATTTTTGTAAATGACAGAACTCACCAAATTATTTATTCTTTATTTAATCCTGTACTGAAGATTAAAAAAAAAAAATACTGATGTACAAAATAAATTTGTCCCTTTCCAGGCGACGAAACCAAGGCACCCACTCTGTAAGGCGCTCACTAGCCCACACATGTCAGCCGTATCAGCAGTCAAGCCTGTTGTGTACAGTATGTGTACAGTATCACAGGCTGGCCAGGGAATGCCGGGAGCATCAGCCTCTCCCAGCAGCAGTCTGTGAGCAGGGGAAGGGGTGCCCAGGAGACCTCCAGGCCAGTAGCAGCCACACTCCTGACTCCCTGCACCCGGTGAGTACCCCCTGCGTCCTAAGCTCAGGCCCCGCCCCCATTACCTCCGGTCTTGCCCATGCGCAGTCCGGATTTTTATGCAGGGCTTTGTTAATGCGGGGGATTCAGCCTACTTTGCGGGGTGGCGGGAGCTCCCACCTTAATTCGGGAGACTCCCGTGAAATTTGGGAGGGTAGGCACCTCTGCCGTGTGGCTTGCTGGCATCTGGTCATCATCAGCATGCTGCTTGATGGGCCTATTTTTATGTGCAGGCCTGGAGCTGTAGGTACATCCGCCCCATTGTTAATGTGGACCTGCCTATAGCGATCATAAGACCTATGCTACTCACAGCCAATAATCATACGCATCTATGTGCAGGACCAGATTAGGCTAGAGATGGACATCGGAAGCCGATGGTTAGCAACCATCAATGCTTTTGATTTGCTCCGGCAATGGGAGCAGCAGCCGATGAGAGTTTGTCTGACTCTCATCAGCTGCTAAAGCAAACACACAGCTGCCAGCCCCGGTGGCTGTGTGTTTGTGCTGTGTAGTGCTGACCGAACTACGTCCGGTCAGCGCTACACACGCGGTGCAGCTGTGTCACAGAGACACAGTGTGCCCTCGGCCCGCATGGTACGCAGCTGAGGCGCCCTCCACTATGTCGCGCCCTACTCAGCTGCGTACCATGTGTAATGGGAGAACCTGCATCCTTGCCTACTCTCCAGGGGCGGCTGGGAGCCTCCTGAAAATCGGGTGCTGCTCCCCAATGAATAGGTAAGTTTCCCGGTATGGCCAGCCACTCGTGCCCGCACCCTGTAGCACCCACTTAGCAAGTGAAAGTGGGTGGTCCGGCGAGCCGACGACGCGATTCGCACTGGATCACAGCATCGCAGCCTTGTTCCCTGCTTTATAATGCTGGTAATATCGGCATTGTAAAGCGGGGACAGGGCCGCGATAGCGCCGGCATGCCTCCGCTCCGCCCCCTTAAGCCTCCCCAGGCCCCTGCTGCACCCTCCTGGAGGTTGGTGGGGCCAAGAGGACCACAATACTGGCATCTGTACCCACGGTAATGTTTTTTAATTAATTAATATTGAATATGCATATACTTCTTAGAGAATGCTATCTAAAGTATTGCAAACATTCTGCTGATTGTGCACAGGCCCGGCAACAGGAGCGACTTATAGTTACAACTGTACCGGATCCCGAGATCCTAGGGGACCCCGAAGTGTAACTGCTGCCTGCGCTGCTGCTGCAGTGATCAGCAGGGTGCAGGCATGTATGGGGCTCCTGCTGATCCCTGTAGCAGCAAGTCCAGTGGCGGGTTGGGCCAGAGGGCAGGGTGCCATTTGATACCTGGCCAGTAGAAATTAACTGCAGCCGGCCTGCACGATGCATATTCACATAGCAGCATGGTCTGTGTCACTCACTGCTGGGATGACCGACGGGGCTTGGAGAAGCTGCTCAGCAATGTGGTGGAAGCGGGGCTGCTGCTTGATGATTCCTCATGATAGTGATCTGAGGAGTCTGATGTAAGTTGAACTGTAGGGATGGCCATCGACCACGAGTGTTTCCAAAACATCGATGGTTGATGGCCGATGTCAACTAGCTTTGCCATCGATGACAGAGAACCAAAGGTTCTCTGCCATCGAAGAATAGGTTGGGGCCGATATTTAATTATTTTTTTTATTGACAGAGCTTAGCCCCGCCCCCGGTGGGCGCTAAGCTCACCCCCCATTGATTGTCCCACAGCCGACATACTGGCAGCAGAGGTGACCATCGAGGTGATGCAAACCATCGTTGGTATGCCATCGATGGTTTGTGTGCCATCAATGGTAATCCCCGATGGGCCCATAGATGGTAACTATCGATGGACACCCCACCGATGACCATTCCTATTGAACTGTCTCCTCGGATTATTGGCTGTGAGATCTGAGGAGTCATCAGACAGACCCGTCCCCACCCCAGTGCTCTGCCTCTCCAGTCCTGCCCAGAAGCAGCAGTCAGTCCGGTCTCAGCAGAAGTTGCCTGTATATCACAGCCAGGAAGTTCCAGCACACTACTGGCCTTATACAGTAGGTAAGGGCAGTCTGGGGGAGGGGAGGGGGGAACACAGTGGGGGATGAGAGAGGGCAGTATGGGATGGGAAAGCAATGTGGGATGGGGGAATGAGAGAGCAGTGTGGGATGGGGGATGGGAGAGCACAGAGGGGGTGGGAGATGAGAGAGCAGAGTGTGAGATGGGGGATGGGAGAGCACAGTGGTAGATGGGAGAGCACAGTGGGGGTTGGGAGAGCACAGTGTAGCATGGAGGATGGGAGAGCACAGTGGGGGATGAGAGAGCACAGTGGGAAGGGAGAGCGCAGTGTGGAATGGGGGATGGGAGAGCACAGTGGGGGATGGGAGGGCACAGTGGGATGGGAGAGCACAATGTGGGATGGGGATGGGAGAGTACAGTGTGGAATGGGGATGCGAGAGCACAGTGTGGGATGGGGATGGGAGGGCACAGTGGGATGGGAGAGCACAGTGTGGGATGGAGATGGGATTGCACAGTGTGGAATGGGGGATGGGAGAGCACAGTGGGGGATGGGGATGCGAGAGCACAGTGTGGGATGGGGATGGGAGGGCACAGTGGGATGGGGGAGCACAGTGTGGGATGGAGATGGGAGAGCACAGTGTGGGATGGGGATGGGAGAGCACAGTGTGGGATGGGAGAGCACAGTGTGGGATGGGGATGGGAGAGCGCAGTGTGGGATGGGGATGGGAGGGCACAGTGTGGGATGGAGATGGGAGGGCACAGTGGGGGATGGGAGGGCACAGTGGGATGGGGATGGGAGAGCACAGTGTGGGATGGGATGGCACAGTGTGGGATGGGGATGGGAGAGCACAGTGTGGGATGGTGAAGGGAGAGCACAGTGGGGGATGGGGATGGGAGAGCACAGTGTGTGATGGGGAAGGGAGGGCACAGTGTGGGATGGGGAAGGGAGAGCACGGTGTGGGATGGGGAAGGGAGAGCACGGTGTGGGATGGGGATGGGAGAGCACGGTGTGGGATGGGGATGGGAGGGCACAGTGGGGGATGGGAGAGCACAGTGTGGGATGGAGATGGGAGAGCACAGTGTGAAATGGGGATGGGAGAGGACAGTGTGGGATGGGGATGGTAGAGCACAGTGTGGGATGGGGGATGGGAGAGCACAGTGTGAGATGGGGGATGGGAGAGCACAGTGTTGGATGGAGATGGGAGAGCGCAGTGTGGGATGGGGATGGGAGAGCGCAGTGTGGGATGGGGATGGGAGGGCACAGTGTGGGATGGGGATGGGAGGGCACAGTGTGGGATGGGGATGGGAGAGCACAGTGGGGGATGGGAGAGCACAGTGTGGGATGGAGTTGGGAGAGCACAGTGTGGGATGGGGATGGGAGAGCACAGTGTGGGATGGGGATGGTAGAGCACAGTGTGGGATGGGGGATGGGAGAGCACAGTGTGAGATGGGGGATGGGAGAGCACAGTGTTGGATGGAGATGGGAGAGCGCAGTGTGGGATGGGGATGGGAGAGCGCAGTGTGGGATGGGGATGGGAGGGCACAGTGTGGGATGGGGATGGGAGGGCACAGTGTGGGATGGGGATGGGAGAGCACAGTGGGGGATGGGAGAGCACAGTGTGGGATGGAGATGGGAGAGCACAGTGTGGGATGGGGATGGGAGAGCACAGTGTGGGATGGGGATGGGAGGGCACAGTGGGGGATGGGGATGGGAGGGCACAGTGGGGGATGGGGATGAGAGGGCACAGTGTGGGATGGGGATGGGAGAGCACAGTGTGGGATGGGGAAGGGAGAGCACAGTGTGGGATGGGGATGGGAGAGCGCAGTGTGGGATGGGGATGGGATGGCGCAGTGTGGGATGGGGATGGGAGAGCACAGTGGGGGATGGGAGGGCACAGTGGGATGGGAGAGCATAGTGTGGGATGGGGATGGGAGGGCACAGTGTGGGATGGGGATGGGAGGGCACAGTGTGGGATGGGGATGGGAGAGCAGTGTGGGATGGGGGATGGGAGAGCACGGTGGGGGATGGGAGGGCACAGTGTGGGATGGGGATGGGAGAGCACCGTGTGGGATGGGAATGGGAGAGCACCGTGTGGGATGGGGAAGGGAGGGCACAGTGTGGGATGGGGATGGGAGGGCACAGTGTGGGATGGGGATGGGAGAGCACAGTGGGGGATGGGAGGGCACAGTGGGGGATGGGAGAGCACAGTGGGGGATGGAGATGGGAGAGCACAGTGTGGAATGGGGAAGGGAGAGCACAGTGTGGGATGGGGATGGGAGAGCGCAGTGTGGGATGGGGATGGGAGGGCACAGTGTGGGATGGGGATGGGAGAGCACAGTGTGGGATGGGGATGGGAGAGCACAGTGGGATGGGAGAGCACAGTGTGGGATGGGGATGGGAGAGCACAGTGTGGGATGGGGATGGGAGGGCACAGTGGGGGTTGGGGATGAGAGAGCACAGTGTGGGATGGGGATGGGAGAGCACAGTGTGGGATGGGGAAGGGAGAGCACAGTGTGGGATGGGGATGGGAGAGCGCAGTGTGGGATGGGGATGGGAGGGCGCAGTGTGGGATGGGGATGGGAGAGCACAGTGGGGGATGGGAGGGCACAGTGGGATGGGAGAGCACAGTGTGGGATGGGAGGGCACAGTGTGGGATGTGGAAGGGAGAGCAGTCACTGGCGGTTCTTGCAGCAGCTCTACGGGAGGTCAGTGGGTCGCCCATACACACAGCAAGATGTGTCGATATACTGTATCTGCAGATATATATCGGGCATCGGCTATGCTGCAGGGCCATATGTCTGTGAACTAAGTTGTTCATATGTTCTGTACACACTTGCCAATCCGCAAACAAAATATATAGTCCATTCTATAGAACAGAGGATATATTGTCTAGTGTGCACCCAGCTTAAGTCTTCTGTCCACCAACATAACAGAACAACCATAATAATTTGTAGTGTTCCCGCTAGGCTGTTTTAGGGTGCTGCGCCCTGCTCGATTTTAAAAGGATGCCCTGCCCTATTATCGGCGCCCTGCTAAAACAGCCTGCCCTGAGCCTTCCTCATCCGTGAGCTGCAGTGTCCCGCGGGTGGGAAAAGTTGTGGTGAACGGTCACCACCGGGTATATAGACACAGTGTACATGTGCACAGCATCTATTTAATGTGAGGGGAAAGCTTGGGGGGAAGCCCAGCACCTCCGTTAGTGCTGGGCATGCCCTTCCTGGCCAGACATGCCCCCTTTTCTGGAGTGCATGCGTAGAGGCTGCCTGCCAGCACCCTCAGTATCCTGCCCTGGCCGCAGTCTAGCGGGAACGCTAAATGTGGTATTACTCTGAAGTGCAAAAAGTTACGGGATAGTCATGGAATAGATGCCTAGTATTGTGTAGGACCCCCCCTAGCCCGGCGAAGTGCAGCAACTCAACGTGGGATAGGTTACACAAGTAGATGGAAGACCTTTGGAGAGATGTTGACCCTTTGAGCCAGCATCACTTGTCTGTTACCACAGACAATTCTGGCCAGGCACCACTGGTCACGATCATTAAGTACCCATTGTCGGCAGCCGCACTGTCCACGGTGGGTGGTAATGCCTTCTATGAGGTATTCCCGATACACATGTAACACCATAGATCGAGAATTGTTGAATGTTCGCACAACTTTGGAAATGGAATGTCCCATCCATTGGGTACCTACTATCATGCCCCGTTCGAACTCCGATAATTCACGATGTCTAGCCGGTGTTCAAACTAACACACAAGATGTCAAGTTACAACTGATGAAGGTCTGGGCATTTCCAAGATGTCATAGTATGATGGCACCACCTACCGTTACCTTTACATAGGGCTATCCCATGACTTCTGGCACTTCAGTGTATATTAAAAAAATACCTGCTTAAAAAAAATCTTTACCTGTAAAATGTATGGTGTCAGATCTAACAGCATACTGTATGAACTAAGGGCCTAATTCATAGATGGATGCAATGCCGATATTTACGCAGATTGAGCGATTGTTCGCCATTTTGCATGCATGTAATCCTGCACCGTCCACCACTGCAGCGAAATGCAGGAGACAGAGCCGTAACTAGACTTTTTGGTGCCCTGTGCCAGAGAAAGCATTGGCGCCCGCCCACCCCCTCTCCATTTTTTATATAGGGACATATGGCACCTGAAAAAGGGTCATATCCACATGGGGAAGGGCCAGGGAAGAGATATCGGAGGCCAGGAGAGAGATTGTGGGGATAAAAGAGGAGGAAGCTACAAGTGAGAATGATAATAAACAGGAAAATTGACAGACCAAACCAATACCCCCTGCCCTGCGGTGCCCTGTGCCATGTGCCATGGCACTGGTCGCACTACCCTAGTTACGTCCCTGGCAGGAGGCAGCAGCGGGACTGCTGCAGGAGGCGAGGCCATGGCGGTGGTGGCAGGAGGCGGCAGAAGGACGATGCGAGAGGAGGCAGCAGGCGATGGCACGGTTTCCCAATTTAAAAATGGCATTGCAATGCCATTTTTGAAATTCAAGATGACCGCGTCATCGCCCCGCACCCTTTATGCAGGCCTATATAAGCCAGCGCAAGGCAGCGGGTGTCAGTTCACAGGCAGAGGAGGAGCGATGAAGTGCTCCTAAAAATAGAAGACGGCGGGAAGTCCTGGATGGGCGGCGGCCATGTAAAAAAGCTTAAAGGCCGCTGTCCTCCAGGTGAAGGTGCAGCAAATAAATTACTAAAACATTCTGTGTTTTGTTGTTATTTTAATATTTCTTACAGGGGTGCCAGCATATGAGGAAGGATTGCTGGGACCTATGGTTACATATGTAAAAGACACTATTAAACTTACTAATAGACTATCTACTCGACACCCAGAGCCCAGGGGTGCCAGGGATAGCCCCGGCCTTGGGTGCCCTGTAGAGGGGGGGGGCCTTTATTGGGGGGTCCCCACTTCCCCAGGAATCCCCGGTCTGGGCTGACTAGTTAGGGGGGAATTAATGCTTCGCCCAGGGGACCTCATCAAGTGTGTCCCCTGGCTGTGGCATTACCCCCCTGCTATTGGAGCCCAGTGCTGGTTCTGAAAATACAGGGGACCCCTACTTGTTTTTTTCCTTGAATATTTAGAACCAGTGCCAGCTACAAGAGCCTGGTGCTGGTTAACAAATATGGGGGATCCTACATGTTTTGTTCCATGTATTTTTTTAACCAGGGCCAGCTCAAAGAGCCCAGGGCTGGTTATGTCTCTGTGGGGGGAACCCCATGCCATTTGTATTTTGTTTTTTTGGAAACCTGAAATCCTGTCCCCATCCAAATATTAGGTTATTAATTCACAACCTCCCCCTCTTCATCATTATAATTGATTAAATTCCTCATTCATAAATCCCCATTCCTGCACAGCCGAATGTATTTTTTCAGCAGACTGTTTCAGCAGACCCAGATTGGAGGTCTGCTGAAAAATTGGTGAGTAGCGAAGGTTGGATGTAGAATCTGCAAGCAGGTCTGCAGTAGGTTTGTATAAACAGTCTGATCTGCGGTCTAATCTGCTGTGGATTGTGTACCCAGCTTTACTCAGAAGACTGATGGTCGCCTTCAGTGTTTCCGGTTTTGTGCGTGATCGGCGGATGTGAGATGCTTTCAGTGGGCGTTTCTGAGCACTGGACGGCGAGTGAGTAATTAGTATGTTTTTATAATTGCATTCCGTGAGAGATCGCAGCTGCGTTGGCATTTACCTCTATCTCTGAATCAGGCCGTAAATCTTTTTTTTTTACATTTTGTTTTGTTAGTAAAGTAGTTTTCCTCTTAAATAAATTCTTAGAACAATTACATAACTTCTATTTATGTTTCATATTTCTCTATATCATGGCCTCCTGATCGTGCGTGGCAGAAGAAGTGGCATGCTAGTGTTCATTTGGGGGATTTAACAAGTGTAAACATTGTTAGAGACAAAACCTTCCACAGAAAAATATTTAAAGGTAAATCCACTCCTAAGCAAAGTGCTGATAACACTTACATTACCCGCAGATACTTAATTTTCACCTCATTAGTGTTGAACTGAATAGCACATATAGCTGAATAGCACAGATAGCATTTCATGTTACTTAATTTAAAAAGCTGACATTGGTCAAATGAAGACAGGAGTAGGCCTAGAACTACATATGGCCAACCCCTGTAGATGGAGAGTCTAAAATAAAGGTTACTGATAGACACATATGGGCTGACAGGCTGGTTGGCCGCAGATGGGGCCATATTGCATGGTCCTAAATAAATGCTGTTCTCTGCTATTATTGAGTAGGCCGTATCTATATGGCTGCACCTATCCATCTGCTTATGAAAATAGCTATCAGTGCTTAATTGCACCATCCTTATCCTTGGTGCATAGACTTCAATTCATACTTGCCCACTTTCTGGCAGCCCCCTCTGGGAGGGGGCTGCCAGGCCGGTGCAGCAGAGAGAGTGGGGGTGGCTTAAGTGGGCGGAGCAGGGGCATGTCCTCGCGATCGGGTCATTGCGGGCCCGTCCCCACTTTATAATGCCGATATTACCGGCATTACAAAGCAGGGGGCGGGGCTACGATGACGCGATTCAGTGCGAATCGCATCCCTGAACTGCCCACTTTCACGTGCAGACGGGGAGGGTCGCAAGGGCCGGTGGACAATGTGGGGGACTTGTCTACTCTTGTGAGGTGCCGGGAGCAGCACCCGATTTTCAGGAGGCTCCCAACAGTCCCGGGAGAGTAGGCAAGTATGCTTCATTATGACTACATATTCAGGACACACTCTCAGTACCCACTCAGCAGCAAGAGGAGAAGCGGCTCTTCAGCACATGACTTTTCACCCATAGATGATCAAGTTTGTGTATAGAGATATGCGCAGTTCGAAGACTCACAAGACCAATCCATAAAGCAGGCTTACTTGCAACTCTGAATAAGCACAAGGGGTTTATTTATTTAAAGGGCAATGCTTGTAATAGCAAAACACTGGGTGTCCATGGGCCTGATTCTGAGTTGGAACAGACGCTGCTGCATCTTATGATAATTCCACAGCCGATTTTTAAATACTGAGACGCCAACTTGTGGTGTCTAGCAGCTGTGTACATCTGTCTTGATGCATCTTTAGATGCACCATCGGACAATTCATCAAACTTGCACCAGCCCCATGATAAGTGCAGTTTCTCCATCTGAGTAGGGCGTCCTGTGTGAGCGGTTGTGCATCTTCAGACACATTCGCTATCAGCTACACGAGCACATATGCCTAGCCACCTCCCTACTACCGTCCAGGAACACCCACTAAAATTCACACTCCCAGCTTCCAAATTCTTTCTGCGTCTCGGTGTGGTAACAATCAGGCTGCATGCGTAATGTTTAAAACATCTGCAAACTGCATCAATATCGTCATAGCGTGCGACTCAGAATCAGGCCTTATCACCCTAGATGGGAGCCTCTGTCCATGGGAGCCTCTGTCCATAGGAGCAGTAGCATCATGAGGGGGTGCGGGCCTCAGAGGGGGTGACCAAAATGCTGGCTCCTCTGCAGTGACAGGAGCCGGGTGCTGCAGTGTGACATTCTCCAGCAGCACCCGGCTCCTGTCATAGAAGAGGTGCCAAGAGCTGTCTTCGGGGGCAGCCCATCATCGCCAGAGATGCTGAGCTGCCCCCGGAGACTGGGCTGTCAGCCCCCGGAGTGACGTTATTGGGATCCCTGCAAGGCCACGCCCCTTTACTTTAGGCCACATCGCCTTTTTGGCCGTGACACTGGGACAGTGAGAGTGTGCGCAATGGGTGCCACCATACCCCGGTGCCACCTCTGCATAGGAAACTGCCAAATAGCCAGTGCCATAAAGGTCGTGCAAGATTTACTAGCACCCTAGGCAAAGCTTCAGCATAGTGCCCCTCATCCCTCCCCCCCATCCACATTCTCCGTTCCACCTCTTTGGCGGTAAGGGTCCATAGTGCACATAGCCGCTTTTGCTAAACAGGTGTACATTCATCACCGCATCAGCACCATAGTTTATAATGTATAGTAGATTGATCATGTAGTTATGATCCATCCAACATTCAATGCAACTTTTGTAATAATAATATTCCACATTATGTGTGAGCTGCCCCAGAAAGTGTGTGACTGTAGTTTGGGCTGATTGTACCACAAATGTTTATAAATACCTCAGGTCATCTGTGTACTTTCAAAGAGGGGAAGAGGACAGACACTGCTACCTACCTGCAATGCTGAAACAGCCAGGCATATTACACTTTAACAGAAGAGCAGGGGAAAAGTACGGAAGCAGCAGCTGTCTATATAATCCAGTGACGTGCAGAGAGGTAAATGGCTGGGGAGGCACACATATCTTTTTTGTATTTTCTATTTGTTTTTATATTAAAACTCTGGAGCATGACAGGGAGTATGATAGGGGAGGGAGTATGACAGGGAAGTTTTGTGTTGGCGATCTCAGTCACCTCAACGGTGCCCCTCAGGAGCCTAATGGTAGCACCGGCCCTGAGTGCCATGGAAACTCCGCCCCTGGCTGCACCCTTAGTCTAGCCCTCCCTTTCCTGTGCGCCCTATTAAGCTCCAGCCTTCCCACCCTTGTGCCCCCCCAGGTCCAGTCCTTTATGACCTGTGCCCCCCATTAAGTTGCAGACTTCCTTGCCCTGTACCACCCTCCACCATGTGCCCCAATAGATTCAGTCTTTCCTGTCTTGCACTACCCCTTAGTCTAGCCCTTCCTGCCCTGTGCCCCCCATGTCCATCCCTCCCGGTCCTGCATCCCACTTGGTTCAGCTCTCCCTGCCCTGCATCCCCAAGGTCCTGTCTTTAATGTCCTGTGACCCTCCAGTTGCAGCCCTCCCTGTCCCTCATATCCAGACATCACTGGTCTCAAATATATTTCCCCCACCACCCACCTTTACCCTGTGCCCTTCAAAAACCACTTTTCCTCTTGCCTTGCACCTCATCCCACCACCTCCTTTCATCTTCCTCTTCTCCCTTCTTCATCCCTTACCATCCTCCTCCTCTTTTGCTGAAGGCGATGGAGTCCTACTGGGCGTTAATTTTCTGACTTATAATTTTTCCCTCTAAAGCTACTATCGCTGGAGAAAACCCTGACAGCATTAAAATTTGCCAGTTTTGGCAAGTGAAGGCTTTACGAGTGTTATGGTGGTACTTTATGTGGATCTGGCTTTTTCAATTTTTTAATGTGGATCTGGCTTTTTATATACAGTATTTTATGTAGATCTGGCAATTTCAGTGTATTTTGTGTGGATCTGGCTATTTCAATGTATTTTTATTTGTTTAAATTGGGCAGCACTTACTGCCTCACAACACTGAGGTTGTGGGTTCCATTCACACTATGGGCCTGATTCAGTGCCGCTCGTAAGCGGCCGCTCGTTCGCTCTGAGCGATGTTCGCACAACTGCTCATGGGTATGGGTCGTAATGTGCATGCGAAAACCAGTCATTGCGGTCGGAAATCGTGCGCTCGCAAAACAGCGAGGGGCTGCTAATGTGATTGACAGAATGTACCGTTTGTGGGTGGTAACAGGGGAAGTGGAGATCCGAACGCAGGCATGCCAAAAGGTCAAAAGGGCGTTTAATGGGAGTGCATAATTAGTAAAGGAGCGTCATCGACCACGTCACTTGGTTGTCTTTTAGCCTGAACTGCTCGCAGTGATAGCGGTAAGAAAAACCTTCCACAAGCACTGCGAGCAGTTCAGATGCCTTTCGATGTACCAGATTAATCTAATAAATACCGGAGATGACGTGTGTTGCGAACGGCAAAGGGGCGTCTTTACAAAATAGCGAGCGCATTTTTCGTTCACCCGCTCAGACATAGAGGCGTCAACAAACTGCAAAGAGCGAGTGCTCAATTTAAATAGCCGGCCCCTTTTTTGGAACGACCGTCTGCAAATAGCGTCCAGCTCTGAATCAGGCCCAATAGCCCTAACTGTGTGGAGTTTGTATATTCTACCTGTGCTAGAGTGGGTTTCCTCCGGGTGCTCCGGTTTCCTCCCACACAGAAAAAATATACTGGTAGGTTAGTTTCCTCCTAGCAAAAAATAACCCTAGTGTGTATGTGTGTGTGCATTTGATAGGGAATATAGATGGTAAGCTCCACTGCGGCAGGGACTGATGTAAATGGCCAAATATTCTCTGTAAAGCGCTGTGGAATATGAAAAGGGGATGTGTCTTAAAACTACGTCCCCTATTTGAGTGACCACACTTTTTTTAAGCGCACATGTAAGGCACACGAAAAATTAAATTTTTCACTGACAGGCACCCTGCCGTTTGCAACTCTAGAATATACTGTATAATAAGCTAAAACTGGGACCACCCATTGCTGGATGTCTAGTTTTGCCTATGCTTTCAGCATATATACGAAAATTCCACAAATGTGGACGTATTCTTTAAATTCATCAATAACTGTCCACAGTTGTTGAGATTGAAAAATACAATTCAATATGTACTGTTTACAAACTCATGTTAGCTCATTCAATACAAGTCAAACATCTCATAAAAGCCATTATCTTTTCACATTTATAATTGGACTTCTGCATCGTACCATCACTTTATAAACCTTCCATTATTGCTAGAATACTCACATGTAGTAAATGCTATTTAATTTATTTTGTGGTCTTTTAATGTCAGGGTTCTAAAATGTTAAGCTGGCCACAGACATAGCGATGTGCTCACGATGAGCCGATGTGTACGATTTCCCTTGAAACTCTCCCCGGCAGCTCAGCACACGATCTTCACACAATCTGCACATGATTTGGTGTCCAATCTTCATACAATCTCTCCTGCATCCAGACTTTCACAGTGCATCGATTTCCTAGATTGTCAGATCTGCCCTACTGCACGGCAGATCTGACGATGCGATGTGCGACCAGCAGAGACGCGCATCGCATCGTGATCATGAGTGGGGAATCACAATTTACTCTCAGTTTGGCCATATTTTACACGATCTGACGTTCCAATGTGTCGGAATCGGCCAGATCTGGTAAAATATCGCTATGTGTGTGGTCAGCATTAAATCCATTGATCAGAAACCTGTGGCTCATCATGGAGTAGGAATATCAGTTGGAAATAAAATGCTGGACATAGAGGCTGATTCGACCGTGCAAAGCTGAACGCAGATTCCCGATCTGGAATCTGAGTGTATGCAGGAACCATTGTGCTCATGTGCAGAACGGGTCCTGCGTGATCGCACGTAGCCCTTGCTATGTCTCTTTCTGATTGACTGGGGCATTTTCAGGGTGTGGGCCCCCAGACAGTTGGCGTTTCTAGAAACGGAAGTACCAAGGCCCGGATCTGCATCAACAGACGTAGATTTCTGGCCTCGCAAGCCAGCCAGCCTGCCAGTCTAAGCTGAGGCTTACTTAGCTGGCCAGTGCCATTCGCCATCGCGACCTGCGACCTCGGTCGCAATGCTGGGATAGCAAATGCAGAAGGGGGTGTCAGACACTTCTTGCTACATTTGCATATTTGCTTTAGTGCAGCTTTGCAATTCTGTCCACTACAGAATCAACCCATAATGCGGACCTGTTACCAATGCCCAATGTTTTCATATTTGACAAGATGATACGTGTACAATTCAGACAATGAGGACCTGCAGGAGAGCTCTCAGCAGGTTTCCGAGTGCAAAGTAATTGTTTGTGATTCCAGCAAAAACGTAATGATGAAATAAGTGTGTGATGGCTATCGCAAAGCAGAACACCCAGACAAAACATCAGCTTGATAGCATCACATTAATGTTTTAGTGGTGTGAGGCCATTATCTCACTCTCGGCTCATGACCATTACCTTCGGCAATAACTGATAATAGTAGAATAAACAAATGGAAATTGCGCTCCTTCCAGGACAAGAACAAAATATTTTATACCATACAGGAATGAATAATGTCCACCAAAGTCCCAATATCCTTTAGTTAATTCTCTTCAATAAATAAATTTGAATTTCTCCTTCTCCACGTTCCCTTTGAGATACCGCTGTCTTAGTAGACCTCAAAAAAGAACACAGGAAATATTCCACATAGCATAATACTGTTTAATCACCACAAACAAACAAATATTTGTGCACTTCTAGGGGTGAGTGATCCTGCGTACCAGAGCAAGGCAAAACATATGCATATCACAAGTAGGTAAGTTCTCTAATGTTCCCTCCAGGCCTGGATACCTCTGGATATCACCTTGAGGAAGACTTTTATGGTCGAAACGCATCGGTGAAGGTGGGGAATCACTGCAGGACCAGAGGAGAGGAACCATAACAACATATCCGAGTAGAGGTATCCAGGCCTGGAGGGAACATTAGAGAACTTACCTACTTGTGATATGCATATGTTTTGCCTTGCTCTGGTACGCAGGATCACTCACCCCTAGAAGTGCACAAATATTTGTTTGTTTGTGGTGATTAAACAGTATTATGTTATGTGGAATATTTCCTGTGTTCTTTTTTGAGGTCTACTAAGACAGAGGTATCCCAAAGGGAACGTGGAGAAGGATTAATTCAAATTTATTTATTGAAGAGAATTAACTAAAGGATTTTGGGACTTTGGTGGACATTATTCATTCCTGTATGGTATAAAATATTTTGTTCTTGCCCTGGAAGGAGCGCAATTTCCATTTGTTTATTCTTCTATTTGTATTTAGTATTGGTGGTACTATTTGGATAATTTCCTGCGCCTGTTATTGTGCGCGATAGGGATTATAATATTATCGTTTAACTGATAATAGTGTCAACATCTTTACAGTAAATGGGCCACACTACCGTGACAAGGGATATATATTATAGGGAATATTATTAATTTATTGTCTCTGTTTACTAATGTAAAGTCATTCTTGCCTACTTTTGAAAAAGCATTTCAGGGAGATAGTGAAAACATTACCTACGAGTGCATGTTAAAGTGGGCGTGTACTGTTACATCTGAGAGGCGTGTCATAAACTTGACCAAAGGTGGGTACACACCTGACAGATATATCTGCAGATGATGGTCGTTCATACACACTGAGCGACCATCATCTGCATGCTGCAGCGGGTCGGGCAGGACTGGGGGTGGGTAGGGGGTGTGGCCTAATCGCAGAAGCCGTGGCCATGCCCCCTTCGGGGAAAAAAACATTTGTGACGCGGCGCTGGCGAGGAGGGTGCTGTGTGCCCCTCAGCCCTTCACACAGCCAATGGGGGCGCAATCAGCGTGATCGCTCCCCCCTTTGGGATAGGAGACTGCTCGGGCTGCTGCTTTAGCAGCCTCGGACAGTCTCTCAGTGCAGCCCAGCACACAGCAGCGTGTACTGGGCTGCTGTGGATGGGGAGCTATGCCAGACCCAGGTAAGTAGTACCCGCTCGTGGCTCCACCACCATCTCTGCACCCCTGTGTACGGGCGATCGGCTAATAAAATGGCCCTGTTTTTGTTCCTACAGTATAATTAACCTCAATAACATTTATTTCCAGTAATTTCCAATCAATTTTGACCACCTCACAATATTATTTGCTTCATCTAGTTAAGGCCAAAAGGTTACATCCAGCTAGCTGGCTGACTAAGCTAAGTGACACAGTGGGCGGCGCTAACATGTGGCAGTTCAGCTTCTAATTTTCAAAACGGATGCAGTGTGTTATTCAGTGTGGGTTGGATACACCAATAGTGCACTTACTGTGACAGCAGTGTCAGCAGAGCGGGGTTGCTGACGGTGTCCTCAGTACATGGAATGGCAGTGCTGGCAATATCTTCAGTGAAGGGTACCAGTGATGTCGGCAGTGCGGGGGTGCCAGTGGTGTCTTTAGTGCAGATTTGTTGGCTGTATCGGCAGTGCGGGGGTTGTTGGCGGTGTCCTCAGTACATGGAATGGCAGTGCTGCGGTGTTGGCAGTGTCCTCAGTGAAGGGTACCAGTGATGTTGGCAGTGCGGGGGTGCCAGCAGTGTCTTTAGTGCAGGTTTGCTGGCTGTGTCGGCAGTGCGGGGGTTGCTTGCGGTGTCCTCAGTACATGGAATGGCAGTGCTGCGGTGCTGGCAGTGTTCTCAGTGAAGGGTATCGGTGGTGTCGGCAGAGCGGGGGTGCCAGCGGAGTCCTCAGTGCAGGTTTGCTGACTGTGTTGGCAGTGCAGGGGTGCTGGTGGTGTCCTCAGTGTGGGAGGGTCGGCAGTGTGGGGGTCGCTGACGGTGTCCTCAGTACGTGGGGCAGCAGTGCAAGGGTGTCTGTAGCAGTGGAGTCGGCAGCGGCGGATGCTGCCAGTGGGGGTGCCGGTGGTGTCGGCAGCATTGGGTGCCGGCATTGTCGGGCAGCAGGGGATGGCGAGCGCCATCTTCATTTTCTTCTATGTGCATTTTCAATGGACTTAGAGCTGATTGGATGAGAGCCGTGTCAGACGGCTCTCTCAGCCAATCAGCGTTAAGCCCGCTCAATACAAAACATCGCGACCTGACAGCGGGGTCGCGAGGTTTTGTCTCGAGTGAGGGATCAGGGGCAGGCAGGGAGATCCGAGCTTCGGTCGGATCGCCCCGGATCCCCGAAATTCGGGTGGGTTCGGATCTCTGAGATCCGACCCCACTCATTTCTAATGTAAAGTGCACAGTGGGCCTGATTCAGAGCCGCTCGCTAGATGCGATCGCTTGCACGTTGTATATGCAAATTGCATAGGCAGTGCTATCGCACAGCAATGCATTAGCACACCCAGTATTTCTTAGAGAGCGATCACATAGTGTACCCACCAGCCTGTTTTAAGACAACCACTTGTGCGCTCAATGTCCAGGAAGTGTATGCAACCATCGGTACATTGGGTAACATCGTATGCTATCGCAGTGATTGTGGTTGACCATACCCTGCCGCAAGCACTGCGATCACTTCAGTGTAAAAACAAGACAGGTGACGTGTACTATGATGCTGTCTTTTAATTATGCACACCTCTAAAACGCCATTGAGATGCTCAGGCTCGCCTGTGTTTGCACCTCCACCCCCCCCCCCCCCCACCCCACCCCATTTTTATTGCCCAGCCCCTGTTCCCACCTACAAACAGCTTCCCCTGTCACTCATTCTGCTGGGCTGTCTATGCCCAGCGAGCGAATGCATTGTGAACTTTCGATAATTTATGCTCATGCACACAATGCATACACAATGCATACCAATGGCAGCAGCGAGAGTATGCATCTTAGCGAGTGGGTCTGAATCAGGCCCTGTGTACAAAACATTCAATTGCTGCAAATATGACTTCAATTGACACAATATTTACCATCAATTATATATTTTTATACAATATATGTGTATTGAAGTATAAATAGACAAATGTCAAAATTTGTACAGAGCAATAATACACATGAATTATATCTAGATTATATAATATAAAAATGGGAATGGTGATTTTATACATAACTGCCTATGAAAGTTTGAAGTAAAATATATTAATGTCTGTTGGCTGACTGTGCCATGTTGCCAAGCTGGCACGTTAATTGCATGCAAATGGTGATGATGAACCATATAGTTTGCTTTTCTTAGGGTCTAAATTCGTTTTTTTGTTGGATGTCATATTCTACTCATCACAGAATCTGGAGTTGTCACCATATGGCCAATACATGGCTACTACATGAACACACTTATAAGAACTCCATCTTTATGTTCCGATTACAAAACCCTCAGCCAGGAATCCAGAATACTGAATCGGAGTGGCTTGAGCATTCTGTCTGCCTCTATCACAAGCATAGTCGTTGTGTTGTGGCTTGTTCCCCTACCAACATGGAGGCTCGTTATAAGACAATGGAATGATGTTTTATCACTAGAACACTGAAAACCTATAACAATGGTATGTCTATTTTGTCTGAGATACATTGCTGTTTAGAGTTCTATGCCCTCTACAGGAACGAGATAACACTGTTTATCAAAGCTTTGCACAACAAGACTATTCCTATTCTTCATGTTAGTAAAGGGATTGCATAAACCGCTCAGCAAACATCAGACCACAGTAGAACAATAGAAACATTTTATACTGGAATGTGAGTTTAGCATTGTGTACATATACAGTATGACCTGCCCAATCAACACTAGGATGTACCGAGTTATTAATATGCACTTATTAACAGATATAAATGTAATGATTGCTTTAGATAAAACAATTATTTATCCTTTATTGCAGGGTAATAGCCTAGTTTATATTTACTAGTATATGGAGTATTTTTCAGTAGTAGTGTGAAAAGTATATAAGGCCAAGTACATTTTGAAATACAAAAAAAGGTTTTTTTTTTATCCCTTATTGCATAGTCTACTTTATTAATTTCCAGATTCAGAGTTCTGTTAAGTAAACTCTCTTAGGATTGTAATTTATCAACCTTTTTTTTTGCAAAACAAAAGTGAAAAGGGTGTTCCCACAGTATTTTAGTATCACATAGGTGTATTAAAGGGCTTTTAGAGCAATATTAGCAAAAAAACGACTCCAAGCCCTTTAATTTGCAAATTATGCAAAGTATAGGTCAACAGATCGCATTTCCCATACTTGTAGCTGCATTTAAGACTTTTTGGCAGGCACTTCTGTTGTACCTCGCATCGCCATGCCAATGCACTTTGGCTGCAACTTTACGCCGACTGTCCGCGACTGTACACACTTTGCCCATGACTACACGCCCATTACAGTTCTGGTTTTACCTCCAAAATCATACACAATCACAAGCCGAATTTACAACTGAAACAAAGATAAAATTTGCTCGTGCAATATAAAGAAATGGAACTTGACAAGAAAGATGCAGAAAAAAACACGTTTCTGCATGAATGGGCCTGAAGAAGACATGGGGCTCTATTTACTACAATCCGCATTGGTAATGCAGATTGTAGTGTGATATTACCGAGTGAATTCGCATTGCGAATTCAGCCAATATCACAGGGATTTACTACAAATCCCTTGCAGGGACAGAGCTTGCGATAAAGCTCTGTCCCTGCTAATCCCCTTCGGAGCCTTATCACGGTATTTTCGCAAAAAATACCGTTATTAAGTGCCTGCGCATGCGCCGACCGGTCGCCGCAGCTACCCCCCCTCCGGCGCTAAGCCCCGCCCCACGGCGGTAAGCCCCACCCCCTGCGATCGCGGACCCCCCGTAACCCCCCCTCCCCCCTCTTCCTTACTTACACTTACCTGCATGCTGCAGGCCTCCAGTGATGTTCTCCATTCCTCCAATCAGGTGATCTCCCATACTGCACTGGGGCCCGATCACCTGATGGCCGGGCAGCAGTGCACTGTGGGAGACCAGCTGACCGGAGGGGAGTCATCTCCGGAGGCCTGATCACTGGTCCCTGGAGTCAGGTCAGTCATTTTTTTTTTTACTATTTTTTTTTTTTTTTTTTTTACAGTAATCAGTTTGCGGTCTGTTTAGACCACACAGCTGATCACTGGGACCGACTCCCGACTCTGCTCTCCCTGTTAGAGCAGGGCAGGAGGCCGGTAATCCGGGGGAGACCCTGGATAACGCCACCTCCAGGTGGCGTTATTATCACAGGGCTTTCCCCAGTATTTTTATCACATTTATTTTTAGTAACTCTGGTCGGATCACATTTCCCATTACAGTTATGGAAAATGCGATCTGCTTTACTAAAAATAAGTGATACTTAGGGGTTGGAGTAGAATTTTACGAATTCTACTCCAATTGCCCTGTAATAACTATAGGTGATACTAAAATAATGTGAAAAGGGTGTGAAAACACCCTTTTTCACATTATTTTAGTAAAAATAATGTTGATAAATAGAGCCCTTATTATCCTAACGAGCATTGAAGTGGTGAAACGCGAATTGTTAAAACTATTGAAGCTTTTATGCATATATTGATATCACTGCCATTACTTGGACAGGATAACAGTTGTGTTCCTTGTTCAGCTGATATCTACATCTATAGACAGCCCACACTCTTTGTGGCAAAACACATTAAAGCAGCACACAATGTCAGTTAGTATGAGTCACCTCACTCATAGGAATCAGATATATATAATGTAAATGACACAAACATGGGCTAAAATACAAGTTCAAACAGCAGAGTTCATATAAAGTGGTACTTATCATCAGATGTCCACTAAATTTTCCAATTTTCAATATGCAGATCCAAACGTAATAAAACATAAAAACATATACAATTATGTAGTGCTGTTGAATCAGTATAAAAACATATAAACATATAAACATATAAAAACTATAGAGACTGATTTAGCAGTACTAGATTATTGTATATGTTTTTATGTTTTATTACATGTTTGGAGCTGCGTATTGAAAAATGGAAAACTCAGTGGATATCTGATGATAAGTACCACGTTATATGAACTCTATTGTTTGAACTTGTATATTAGTGCATGTTAGTTATTTACATATATATAAGGAACAGATCTTATTTACACTGGTCTATTTATTGCAGGATAATGGTTTGATTCTACTACAAAGGTTATTGGAATTTGTCACAACACTGCTGTTCATAGCTGAAAGCAAAGCTTAACTTTGTATGTGAAAAGGCTTTATCTCTATACTCCAGTAATTTCATGTAAATTACCTGTGAACCCTACCATACTGTATGTGTGGTGAGATCAGCTCAACATACAACGTTTCACTGACCTCTTCATTGCATATCTATAGTCATGGTAATAAAGTAGTTTGTAATAACTCATAAGACAATAGATTGAGAGCAACATTAATTGCTGCCTCCAGCAAGTTTTCAGGACAGGTCTGTGCTGATTGGTGGCATATTTTGGTCCTTGGTGCCTTCCTGGCAGGTTACTATATAATCTTGGGCATAACTAATGTCTAATGAATGACTAGGTCTAAATAAAAAAAAACATTCTATATGTTATTTTTTTTTAAATAATTATATATCATTCTGTGTACTAAGCTCTGAAAAGTGATAAACTGGAGAGAGATAAACTACCAACTAATCTGATCCTTACTGTCATTTTTCAAACACAGCCTTTAACATGACAGTTAGGAGCTGAGTGGCTGGTAGTATGGTAGGTATCACTTTCCAATTTATCACTTTCCAGAACTTAGTACTAGGGGTGTGCACCGGCCACTTTTCGTATTTTGTGTTTCGGTTTAGTATCTGGATCTTTCTTCGTGTTTTGGATCTGGATTGGTTTTGCCAAAACCATCCTTCCGTGTTTTGGGTTCAGGGTTTTGTGTTTTGGATCTGTATTTGTTTGAAAAAAAGCATAAAAACAGCTAAAAATCACAGAATTTGTGTGTTTTCCTGCTCCTATGCTATTATTAACCTCAATAACATTAATTTCCACTCATTTCCAGTCTATTCTGAACACCTCACACCACACAATATTGTTTTTATTCAAAAAGGTTGCACCAATGTAGCTGGATGACTATGCTAAGCGACACAAGTGGGCGGCACAAACACGTGGCCCATCTAGGAGTGACACTGCAGTGGCAGACAGGATGGCAGTTTGAAAAACTAGGCCCCAAACAGTACATAATACAAAGAAAAAAAAAAGAGGTGCAAGATGGAATTGTCCTTGGGACCTCCCACCCACCCTTATGTTGTATAAACAGGACATGCACGCTTTATCAACCAATCATTTCAATACCAGGGTCTGCCACACGACTGTGGCTGAAATGATTGGTTCGTTTGGGTCCCCACAAAACAAGCTGGCAATTAATCTGTCCCTGCACAAACTGGCTCTACGGAGGCAAGATGTCGTCCTCATCCTCCTCATCCACCGATTCTTCACCCTCTTCAGTGTTGCCTACATCCTCATCCTCACAGAGTATTAATTCGTCCCCGCTGGAATCCACCACCACAGGTCCCTCTGTACGTTCTGGAGGCTGGTCTCCCTGGAAGAGTTGATAATTAATTTTTTATGAACATCATCTTCTCCACATTTTGTGGAAGCAACCTCCTACGCCTTTCGCTGACAAGGTTCCCGGCTGCACAAAACACTCTTTCGGAGTACACACTGGAGGGGGGGCAACTCAGGTAAAATAGAGCCAGTTTGTACAGGTACCTCCAAATTGCCTCTTTTTCCTGCCTGTACAGGTACGGACTGTCTGACATCCCTACTTGGATGCTGTCACCAATGTAATCCTCAACTGATACATGTCAGTGGTGACAGTATCATATGCAGTGACAGTAGACATGTCAGAAATTGTTGGCACGTCCTTCAGTCCGGACCAGATGTCCAAACCGCCTTTGACTTATGACACAGGCGCATGCTTGGCGCTGCTACTGTGTTGATGCACGTGCGACTACAGTGCACACAAGTCACAAACACAGAAAAAAAATAGTTTTTTATTTTTTGGAGCACTTTGGGGATTACATACCCTTTAACAGACTTATGGGACACAGGCGCACGCTTGGCACTGCTCCTTTGTTGATACACGTACAGCTACACTGCACACAATTCACAAAGACAGAAAAAAAAGAATTTTTTAATTTTTTGTGGAGCACACTTTGGGGGTTACACCACCCTTTAACAGACTTATGTGACACAGGCGCATGCTTGGCGCTGCTCCTTTGTTGATACACGTGCAGCTACAGTGCACACAATTCACAAAGACAGAAAAATAAGAATTTTTTATTTTTTGTGGGGCGCACTTTGGGGGTTACACCACCCTTTAACAGAAAGACGCATGCTTGGCGCTGCTGCTTTGAGGATGCACGTACAGTGCACACAATTCACAAACACAAAAGAAAATGTTTTATTTTTGTTGGAGTGCACTTTGGGGGTTACACCACCCTTTAACAGACAGACGAGCATTTGGTGCTGCTGCTTTGACGATGCATGTACAGTGCACACAATTCACAAACACAGAGGAAAATGTTTTATTTTTGTTGGAGTGCACTTTGGGGGTTACACCACCCTTTAACGGACAGAGGCACCCTTAGCGCTGCTGCTTTGAGGATGCACATACAGTGCACACAATTCACAAACAGAAAAAAATTATATTTTTTGGAGTGCACTCTGGGGGTTACAGCACCCTTTAACGGACGAGCCAGCCGGCCCTTTACTTATGACACAGGCGCACGCTTGGTGGTACTTTGTTGATGCATGTGCGGCTACTGCGCACACAATTCACAAACACAGAAAAAAAATATATTTTTTGGAGTGCACTTTGGGGGTTACAGCACCCTTTAACGGACGAGCCAGCCGGCCCTTTACTTATGACACAGGCGCACGCTTGGCGCTACTTTGTTGATGCAGGTGCGGCTACTGCGCACACAATTCACAAACACAGAACAAAATATTATTTTTTTTGGCACTTGGGGGGGAGCACCCCTGATGGACAAAGCACCCCCTGGACAACACTACAGCACCTCTTTAGGACTGGGACACTGCACAACACAGCCCAGCCAGCCCCCAGCCAGCCCCTATGGACTTTGGAGGAGTGGACACAGTCCCTATGGACAACAGCAGCACAGCACAACACAGCCAGCCCCTATGGACTTTGGAGGAGTGGACACAGCCCCTATGGACAACAGCAGCACAGCACAGCACAACACTACACTACACAGCCCAGCCAGCCCTAACTCCCACCCTTCCTCTTCACTGTCCACAGCCGAGTAAGAAAATGGCGCCGACGTGGGTACCTTTTATAGAATCCAAAACCCGCGAGATCCGGAAGGCGGGATGATGATGTTTTGCCTCGATTTCAGATCCGAGTCAGGCGGGAAAAGTCGAGCCTGACTCGGATACGACTCGGATCAGGGGGATTCGGATTTCAGAAATCCGAACCCGCTCACCTCTACTTAGTACATTTCCCCCTATATGAGCTGGTACAGATGCATATGTCAGACGTAACTTTACTACAAACTATAACTTGTCACCAACAACGGAGATCTCCAGCCAATGTGTCGGTAAACATTCTACTATAGTTTGTCACGATAAAGCTATCACAAGAACATAGGAGGTACAGGAGGAATTTCAGAAATGAAGCTGAAGTCTTTATTAGCTAAATAAAAAGGAGTAAGAATTAGCCAGGATTTGCCTTTTTAAGGCTATTACATACACAGGGCCGTTGAAACAGCCATGGGGTCCGGGTACTCAAGGGGGCATTGTCATATCTGGGAGATGTGGCCCCCTCCAGGAAAAAAGGAAAAATAATATGTGCTGCGACAGAAAGTGGCACCGCACACTGCAAAATGGGACATTTGTAGCGCTCAGCAGCTCGCCCGGGCCCCTCGAACAGGCTAGGGCCTGGATAATTAGTACCCCACTCCTCTTGGCGCCTCTGTATATATATTATATATATATATATATATATATATAAAAAAATTCCAATCCGGATGGCAGTTGGGGAAAGCAATAGCAGAGCAGCGGTGAAAGGGTACCATATGCACCAGCCATAATACACAGAGCATTAGGGGTTCTTTTAGGGGAAGAGAATAAGAAGGGGCAGCCAATAGTGCTTCTCCAGCCCTTGTAGCATGTGCCCACGCTCCCACTGATATGTTGTCACGCCCCCTTCTCATGCACAAATAGGGATCATGAACTCTGTTCTCTCTCTTCACCCAGAAGGAAAAATAGCAGGTACGGTATAGCAGGTATGTTATATTTGGAGTATATTAACTAAAATGCCGGTTTCTTAGAAGTGGAGATGTTGCCCATAGCAACAGCTCTTTAGTAGATATACCCAGGGCCGTAGGTAGGGTAGTGCGGCCGGTGCCATCGCACAGGGCACCACAGGTCTGGGGGCGCTGTTTGGGCCTGTCAAATTTCTGTTTATTATCATTCTTGCTTGTAGCTTCCTCTTATTTCATCATCAGCATCTCCTGTCCTCTCCTATCTCTTCCCTGGCCCTTCCCCATGAGGCCATGGCCCTTTTTTGGGTGCATTATGTCCCTTTGAAAAATGAGGGGAGCGACAATGCTATTTCTGGCACAGGGCACCAAAAAGTCTAGTTACGGCTCTGAATATACCCCTTTATATCCTGCTTATGTGAGGTGTCCTCTGTTTTGAAATGGGTATGGATTGAACAACCTGTATGTCAGAGCAATGATTGTGATTGATTCTCCTGATTGTGGTGGCAAATGCACTTCTATATGAAACAAAGGGCCTGATTCAGAGCAGCTACGCATGCGCGAACCAGTCAGTGCGGTCGAAATTCATGTGCTCGCAAAATAGCGAATGCCTGATAATTTGAGTGACAGGAGTAGGCGTATGTGGGTGGTAACGGGGGAAGGTGCTTGAAAACGGGGAGTGGAGATCCGAACGCAGGCATGCTTAAAGGTCAAAACGGGCGTTTTATGGGTGTGCATAATTAAACCAGCAGCGTCATTGACCACGTCACTGGGTTATTTTATAGCCAGAACTGCTCGCAAAATTGTGGTAGCAAAAACCAACCCCAAGAATAGCGAGCAGTTCATACCCTGGTCGATGTACTCGATTAATCTAATAAATAGCGGACATGACGTAGGATGCGAGCGGCCAGGGGGCGTATTTTAAAAAAAAACGACCGCAAGATTTGTTCGCTCATTCAGACCTAGAGGTGTGAACAGACCGCAAAGAGCGAACGGTTGATTTGAAAAGCCACCCCTATTTTCTGGACGAACGAGCGCTAATTGCGTCCGGCTCTGAATCAGGCCCAAAGTTCTAACATCAAACTTGTTTTAAATATTCATATTTGCTCATAATGATGATTTTAATACTAAACGTAAGTGCTGGACATTGCCGGCACGTTTTACAATGAAAAACCCAAACTTACTAATCAATGTTTTTGACTGTATATTTACATTGGTGATAATTGATTTCTGTCATGTACAGATCAGTCGATTTGCCCTGTTTACAATAGACTTTGCTGAAAAATAGTCGGCAGGGGATTCAAAGATCAGTATGATCTCTGCAGACTTTAGTGTTTAAAAGAATAAATAAAGGGTTAATTAAAAAATAAAGTATGTGGGGTTCCCCCTCAAAAGCATAACCAACCCCGGGCCTCTGAGCCTGGTCTGCTACTGTAATATTGGGGGAAAAACTGTCATTGAGTTCCCCTTATTTTATAGTAACCAGCACCAGGCTGAACCAGCTGGACGGCTTACACTATAGCAGGGAGACACACAGTGTGGGGTCCGACTGACATAATGTAAAACCAGTCCCAAACTGGTCAGCCCAGGGCTAGAAATCCTCAGAAAGTGGGGACCCCAAAAATAAAATGGGGTCACCCCTCCCAAGGATCTAGCAGCTAAATGTTGTAATCCTTTATTAAACATTCACACATCATACCTACCTTGTCCTTGGATGTGCTTTGCCCCACTTGTCCATGTAGAAGTCCAAGGTAAGCCCCCTGGCTGTTTCAGCCCAGTGCTGGTTAACAGAATATTGGGGGGAGGGCATTTTATTTTAAAATCAACCCTTTATTTACTCGTTTACAACTGGCAGCGGATTCATGCTTCTATTTGTCTATTGTAAACAGGGCAAATCGACTGATCTCGCACATGCCTGAAACCAATGAGTATTACCATCAAATCAAAATAGACAATCCAACACGCTGCTTAGTACATTTGTGATTTTGAGTCTAAAATTTTCCGGCGATGTCCAGCGATTTGCTTTAGATGACAAACGCGATTCTTAGTAAATTTAGCCATCAGGGCGGGATGTATCAAGCATCACATTTTGAATGCGATACATCCTGCCACTTGCCACGTTTATTAATGCTGTTTGCATGTACAATTACTTTTACAACCACAAAGCACAGCTATTCCGATAACAGCCGTCCTTTGCGGTGTGAGGACTTCAGGGTTTATGGCACGGGAGACCTTCTGCGCATGTGTAGCCGTCGGCCAGCGCATGCACAAGCTGTGTGTGAATCCTATTGGATCCCCCTGTGAGAATGACGCTAAAAGAAGCCAAAAGTCTCCTATTAGGCAATGCCATCTATAGATGTTGCCTGTCATATAAAGTTTTGCATTCCACAGCTTGGTACATATGGGGAATGCGGTAAAACCTTAGAAAACTGTGATTTTCGGAGATTTGACAGCATTTCAGTGATAATACATCTCTCCTCATTCTGATAAGGATCTCACACACCTTTTTTATGGCAAGAAGTAGTGTTGCAAAGGATTGATCACAACTTTTGTTGTTGGCAACTGTCCCTGCTTTCTACATAGCGAGGGTTATTTAATACCATTGTTGAAATGTGCAATAATAATACTACACTAACCCGGAGCAGTCAATCAGACATTTGCTTACATTGGCCCTCATTCAGAGCCGCACGTTACCAACAGTACGCTCGTTGCGTTCCGATGTTGACTAACCGCGCATGCGTCGGTGTTACACTGCGCATGTGCGTACGGCACATTGCGAGCTTTTTTTCTCTCGTTCCTAAAATAGCGTACAGGAAGTGACATGTCAAATGTGATTGACAGAACAGGGCGATTTTGGGTGTTGACGGGGGTGGAGATGGAAAAACGCAGGCGTGGCGAGGCGTTTTTGGGGCGTACATACATTAGCAGATGCGAACGTCAAATGTGTTCGGACCGTCACATACGTCACTGGAACATCCTCTTTCCCTTCAAAATGCTCGCACAGTTTAGGGTCTGGATTACTCGACCACATTGGCGATGGCCTTCTCCTCCGTCCCGGGACTCCATGATGTTGCAGCGATTAATTGCGGGTGGTCACAAAAGCAATTAGTGTTGTATTGAAAACCGGCTTGGTATGTGTTTGGAAAGCAGTTTATTGGGATAGCACAAAACCGTACGCAGGTGGAAATCATACCTGCTAATGTCAGGATTACACAATCAATTGGCGTACATTTTTGGGGGGTTTTTTTGGCCTCAATTTGTTGTTTATGGCCTATTGTGACAATAATGTCATCATGTTTTAATTAGCTCCCCTTTTTTTTTTTAATGTGGAATTTGCATCGTTATGTGATTTTTTAAACGTTCCTTCAAGAGGCCTTTTTTTTTTACAAATGAAATGGTTTTTTGTGTCCTTTTTTGCCTTTAGGGCCAGGATTAAATGTAACCCATTTGTACAATAATGTCACAATACAATGTCAGATTTTTATCATAAATTTATTGTTTAAACACAAACCAATTGGCATAATATTTTGTTTTCTTTTTTTCTGACAAAGATACTTTTTATCAAAAATAAATAATCAATAACTGCTAACATAAACGTACAAAAATAAATTAAAAACATTTCACAAGAAAGGAGAGGGAAGTTTTGACCAGAAAGGAATATGAGCCAAGCACAGAAGGAGTGTGGGAAAAGTCGCCATTGCTGTCACCGTTTTTTCACCCGTTTGGATGGGGGAGGGTGGGCGCCAGACCGGGTCCGGGATGCCATCGGGCTGGCCTGTCCAGAGGCAGATGTTGTGGCCTCTGGACTAGGCACAGGGCTAGGCACATTTGGAGGATTGGCTGATGTTGTGCCAGAGGTGGAGGATCCTGATGTTCCGGCAGGAAGGGAGGTCGGCTCCACCATGTGCTGGCGAACGAGCTGCTCCAGGGCATCGGCGATGCGGATGTTGGCCCTGGTATTTTCCGCCAGGGCCTGACCAATGGTCACGTTGGCCGCAGCATTTTGCTCCAGGGCCTCAGCCACCCGTATCAGACTGGCGTCCATCCTCTGCAGAATCTCCGTATGGAAATCCGATTTGAAATTGAGTTCTGTGAGGAGGCCCACTGCCTGCGAGGGGGCACGCCCTGGACTGGCTTCTGCAGGGTCCTCAGCCGGATGTACTGGTTCCTCCCCTGCAGAGCCAGCAGAAATTCTGCGGCCAAGGCTTCCCTCTGGAGCAGACTCATCCGCCTGTGTCTCTGTTGGAAAAATGAGAAAAGAGTCACATTAGAATCTACATATTGGCACAATAGCATTTCAGAGTTGGTGACATCACAATACTTACCTGGGCCAACATGAGGAGCCGCAAAGTCTGGCATGTCCGTATCCATGTTGGACACGCCAAACACCTCCACAGGCTGCACACACCCCTGTGCCAGCTCTTCTAAATCCGTCAACTCCAATGACACAGGGGTGGGACCCCCACCTGTCCCCCTTGCATGCCTAGCCCTGTCCGCGAGTTTTTGCTTTAGGCGATATTTGAAGTCGCCCCATCTGTGGGGAAAAATGGAAGCCATTATCCTTTGGTTTAAAATGGGGTTTGTTTTTAGGGGGGGCAAGGGTTTACTTACCGCCGTTTGACATCCCGGGCTAGACGGACATAATCACCCACTCTATTGACAGCAACGGCTACCTCTTCCCACATTCTCCACTTCTGGCTTAGACTCATATTCCTGTCTGCCTGTGGCAGGATGTCCACACACTTCTGGATCAAAACCTCCATCTCCTTTCTTGTGAAATGTGGCTGCCTTTTTTTTTTGCCCGCTTTGGCCGGAATACTGGGCCCAGCAGCCTCTTCCATGTCATCCTCCTCACCTATTTGTGTAAATGTACAGAATTCACAAAATCACAACTTGCCTAATCTTATGTTTCAAATTAATCGTTGATAGAAAATGCATGAAAGACTTACCGCCTGACTCTTGGGCATTTTTTCCCTGGTCTGTCGCCATGTCTGAGGTCCAAACAAGAAATACACCAGAATTTGAATGTGTTTTCGTGACGTATTTATACATGCGTCCTTATTTTGCGGCCGCATCATTGATTGTGCGGCCCTATGATCCCTCCTTAATTTGAGCGGGAAACGAAACACTATTTATGGCTTGGTGTGTCTCAAGTTGAGGTGGCGTTTTTGGATTGTTGGAGGTTATCTTGGCTGGAGTTTATTGATTGCGTAGAAAGGAGTTGGAGGTTGGAGATTCGTTTGTTATTTAGATTTGCGTTTTTTTTTCCGTTATCTTTGTTGGTTTATATTTTTGGGACCTCGTTTCTTGATTTGGTAAGTTTTGTGAAGTCTAACTTTTGTTCAATTGTTGTTTAATTGTGTTTCGTATATTTTGTAATTTTTGGATCCCTAATTTCTTCTATTTTAGATTTTGTTTATTTTCGACCCCAAAGACCTTTTGATTTTGCATCTTAGATATTTGCTCTTGGTAAGTCCATTTTTTATCTTGTATTTGCAAACTAATTAGCGCATTTTTAGTAGTTACTCTTGTGACTTGTATTAGCGAACTAATTAGCGCATTTTTAGTAGTTACTCTTGTGACTTGTATTAGCGAACTAATTAGCGCATTTTAAACAGCTTAATAATCATTCTAACTTTTTGGTGGTTTATCTTGCGCTTTTTGAGCCAACATTTCGACCCGTTTTAATGTACTGTGTTAAATGTCGCTTTGCGGTTTTGCTAAATGGGTGTTTGGCATATTTTAACTTTGGTCTAGCACAAAATTTATAAACAAAAATGCACAGAGTGAAATGTGTCAAGTAATTTTGGTGTTTGTTTTCAGTTTGGACGTATCATGACAATACCCCGGCATGTAAGCAGCAATGGATGGTATCATCAAGCTAAGTTGTTTTAATATAGTTTTGGGGTGGGTCAAAAGCCTTACTTTGAAATCTTTGAATTTCAGGTTGATCTGGGGCGGATTGTTCTGGCCATGCTCCCGGAAGCCGACCAACCTCAATCTCATCCCAGGCGTAGGCATCGTAGGCATGCAAGGCCCCAGATATTTCGAACACGTGTCACCCTTTTTGGAATGCCCGATGATGAGGTTTTAAGATGCTACCGTCTACCTCCCAAAATCATCATAGACACTCTCTCATTAATAGAAAGTGATCTTGAGCGGCAAATTGACAGTCCAACAGCAATACCACCACTGACGCAATTTATGGTGGTGTTACATTTCTGTGCCTCAGGATCGTTTCAAACAACGGTGGGAATAGTGGCGGGCATCTCCCAATCCTCCTTTTCCCGGATCCTGAGGGCAGTGATGGAGGCACTTTTCAAGCACCTCCATCATTTTATTCAAATGCCTTTGGATATGGGTGCCCTTAGTGTGGCCAAGGCCAATTTTTACCAAATAGCTGGCTTCCCACACATCATAGGGGTTGTGGATGGTACTCACATACCACTTCAGCCTCCAGCACGGCTGGAGGCAATATTTAGAAACAGGAAACACTATCACTCCCTGAATGTAATGGTGGTATGTGATGCCTCCCTCCAGATCCTGTCCCTGAATGCTAAATTACCAGGAAGTGCACATGACTCTTTCGTCATCCGGCAATCAGGGATATGGCAGAAATTAACCAACCTACAAGCTGGTGATGCGTGGCTTCTGGGTAAATGGAGACCTTTAGTACATAACAATGTTAAGCTTGATACACAGTGTTCCTGATGTTGTCTCTTATTTTTCACAGGAGACAGTGGATACCCTTGCATGTCCTGGCTGCTCACTCCTTATTTGGCTCCCACACCAGGCCCACAAAGTGAGTATAATTCTGCACTTACAGCCACCAGGCAAGTGGTGGAGCGCTGTATCGGCCTTTTGAAAGGCCGATTCAGATGCCTCCACCGCTCTGGTGGCGAGCTCATGTATTTGCCGGATATGGTGTCGAAAATTGTGGTCCTGTGTGGGATATTTCACAACATCGCCATAAGGAGTGGTGTCCCAATGCAGCCAGAGGATGCCTTACCTGAGGATGGCCCCCCCGAGGTTGGTCGGAGGTCAGTATGTGGGGGGGCCATACGCGATGATGTGGTGGCCAGATTTTTTAGGTAAGTTTGACCCAAACTACATTGTTTATACCTAATGTGTTTGTGTTTGTTTGCGAACATCTAATTTATTTTTATTTTTTTCACCATCTTCTGTTTATTCACATAATCTTTGCCACTCCAACGCTCACTACTTCCTGCTACCCTTACCAAACCTGGATCTGGTGATTTTGGGCATATATTCTGGAACCCATATCGCAACGCCATGTTTGTGGAATCATGTTGGCATGGTCCTTCGTCAACCAGTTCTTGATTGTTTTTTTTATTTAAATATTTTATTTGTATGTGTTGTATTTGAGATTATCACTGTTTTTTTTTTTGGGAGTGACCACTTTGATTTCTCATTTATGTTGTGAATAAATGTTTGGAGAGTGAAATGGTCTTCCTTTTTTTGGACGTTAACAGCAAGTGTAACCAGGTTAACACACCTTACATTTGACTAAGGGGTAATCCAGTACTGACACCAGTTGATGTAAACTGAAATATGTTTTCAGGTTCCCAAACCACACCAAAAGGAAGCCTGTCAAAACCTTTGGATTTTGAAGATTGGCCTAAGCAGCTTGCACACCAACTAGGAACCTGTAAAATGTCGAAATATCTAATTGACACTACACCCAAAAAGGGAAATGACATTGTTACTGTTATGTGTTTCTTGTGGCTGTTTAACATACAAATACAAAACACAATCTAACTTTTAAAAAAGGGAAATCCTTGCAGGAACAGTCTACTTATGTCAGGGCAAACTATTTTTGTTTTGGAAAAAAAGAAGCCAGAACGTATATTAGAACTAAAAAATTTATTTAGAAAACGAAAATAAACAAAAAAAAACTACTGGCGAAGGATGCCAGACAGCCGGTCAAGGCCCACAAGAATGCCAATGACATGTTGGCGCATCTGGCCAACACATGCGTCCACCTCTTGTCGACGCCTCTGTTCCTCTGTGGGTGAGAAAAGTGTGTGGATTAATAAAACAATAGGGAATCCACATTAAAAAAACAAAAACACAACGAAATCACTCCTAAACCTAAAAAAAAAACCAAAACAAAAAGGGGGTGCTGCCAAAAATACAAGGCCTATGTACAAATTCCCACAGGTGTGATATGTGTATGTTGAAATCAGCAGGAAGAGGTAAAGGCAAACTGCTAAATCACCAAAAGTAAACCAAACAAGCACGAATAAAGGCACGACACATGATTACATACAAACAGTTTGTGGTTAAAAAAAATGTGAAAGAAAAACATACCGGGAGCCAAAACGGGAGCTCCGGAAGTCCCTCCATGTTCCTCCTCGGAGGAGCCTTCATTCCCCAAAGAACGGGGAGGGGTAATGACAGACTCCGGGGAGGGGGTAATTGGAAGAGGGGTGGGTGGATGAGAGGGGGAAGTGGGACGGAGGGGAAGGAGGCCCGACAGTTCCGGGAGAGGGTCTTGGAAGGCTGGGGAGGAGTGGGATATAGGGGAAATATTTGGGGTGGAGTGTTGGCTGGGGGTTGGGGATAGTGGCCGGGAACGCCGTCTGGCCGGACGGTGACGGCGTAGTCTTGGCTGTCCTCCTAAAATATGTAAAACAAATTGAGGTTAGTTTCTAGGCAAATCCGGGGCCCAAAAAAAAAAAAAAAAAACCACCAACAAAAAACATGCAAATAGGAGTAGAATGAAAAAAACAGAAATAGAGGGAAAACATGCACACGCAGATATGAGGACAAATAATAAATAGGACAGACAGGAAAACATGCACACGCAGATATGAGGACAAATAATAAATAGGACAGACAGGAAAACATGCACACGCAGATATGAGGACAAATAATAAATAGGACAGACAGGAAAACATGCACACGCAGTTTGCCCCACAAACACAAACATGAAAACCACAATACATAACACTTACTTTCCAGGATCTGCATGCGAAAGCATGCCAGCAAGCGGGGCGTTCGCCGTTGCAGGTCTGACCACCTGCGCTCCAGCTGCCCGATGTTGCGGCGTGAACCCAAGGACCGCAGGCGGGACCGTTCCTCCGCATACGCGGAGCGCTTCTGCCGGTTGGTGATGGGTGGAGGCTGGCTGGTGATACGGCGATCCATCACCTCCGTAAGCACCAGCAGCTCGCGCCTGGTGAAAGCGGAGGCTCTCATGATGGCAATGGAGTTTTTCATACAAAACATTTTTGATAAAGTGTGCAAAAAATTTCTGATTGGCTAATGTATTTTGGAAATTAACAGGAGCAATTTTATTGGTTAGTGTATGAGTCATGTGTTCAACAGGGCCAGAAATCTCTGGAGAGTTATGATAGGCTTGATGCAGTGACATGCGTTTGCAAATTTAAATAAAGAAATGAACCCCGGAAAATATGCGGGGATCCACACCAATAGAACAATTGTTTAATTGTGGTTCACATGTTTTTTGAACAATAAAAGCGAATGTTCCATCCGTACGTATTCTGCGGGTAAACACAAACACGGACAAGAGTAAAGTTTCTTGCATTGTGTTGAAAAAAAAAAAACAATTAAGCTAATTGATACATTGATTGGCATGATACGATTGAGGGAGGTAGGCAGAAGAAAGGAGCAGGTAATCGACATCTGACAAGGCCACTTCCGGTTTCACTTGTGCGTGCGTTCCCTTCAAGCCATTTCGGGGATGTACGCTCGCTATTTCGCACGCTCGTTAGTTAGAGGAGGGGTCGCCTGAGTTTAGGGAGGAATTTTAGATGCGAACGAAAATACGAGCGAGCCATTGAATTTAAATAATTTTGTACGTACGCCTAACGTACGTGCGCCCGCTTGCGAGTGGGTCTGAATGAGGGCCATTGTCCAGTTTGATTTGTTTATACAAAAAAAAGCTAATTGCTAATTATTTGCTTTGGGTCATATGTACCAGTATTTTTAGTGTATCAATGTCCTAACGGCCCCAGCACAACTATATATATATATATATATATATATATATATATATTATATATATATGTATATATATATATATTATATATGTAGAGTATCATACAACGCACATCTGTATATATTCTCTCTGTTCTTGCGTGGGTTTCCTCCAGGTGCTCCAGTTTACTCCCACACACCAAAAATATACTGGTAGGTTAATTGGCTCCCAGCAAAAATTAACCCTAGTGTGTATGTCTGTGTGAATGTGATAGGGAATATATAGTCAGGTGCATAAATATTGGGACATTGACAGAATTTTCATATTTTGGCCTCTATTCACCACCACAATGGCTTTGAAATGAAACAAACAAGATGTGCTTTAACTGCAGACTTTCAGATTTAATTTGAGGGTAATTACATCCAAATCAGATGAACGGTGTAGGAATTACAACGGTTTCTATATGTGCCTCCCACTTTTTAAGGGGCCAAAAGTAATGGGACAAACTAAACAATCCTAAATCTAACTTTCACTTTTTAATACTTTGTTGCAAATCCTTTGCAGGCAATTACAGCCTGAAGTCTGGAACGCATAGACATCACCAGACACTGGGTTTCATCCCTGGTGATGCTCTGCCAGGCCTCTACTGCAAATGTCTTCAGTTCCTGCTTGTTCTTGGGGCATTTTCCCTTCAGTTTTGTCTTCATCAAGTGAAATGCATGTTCAATCGGATTCAGGTCAGGGGATTGACTTGGCCATTGCATAACATTCCACTTTTTAGCCTTAAAAAACTCTTTGGTTGCTTTTGCAGTATGCTTCAGGTCATTGTCCATCTGCACTGTGAATCGCCGTCCAATGAGTTCTGAAGCATTTGACTAAATATGAGCATATAATATTGCCCGAAACACTTCAGAATTCATTCTGCTGCTTTTGTCAGCAGTCACATCATCAACTGACTGTAGATTGTAAGCTTCACTGGGGCAGTGATTGTTGTGAATGGCCAATTATTTTCTGTAAAGCGCTGTGGAATATTTGTGTGCGCCCTACTTGCCTACACTCCCGGAATCTCACAATTTTTAGTGTAGCCCCCCGCACCCCCAGAAGTGTGGGCAGAGCTCCTGCATCCTGCCCACTTCCTAGTGAAGTGGGCATGATTGGGAGATTTAATGGGGAATTTGCTGGTCCGTATGGAGGGGGCTGAGCTAAAGACGCAAATCGTGCCATTTAGCCCCGCCCCCTCCGCGTGGACCCGTAAATTGTGGAATTTCCCGGGAAAGGGACAGGGCCTAATTACAACAACAGTTCGGCCACGACCCCCGAACTGACCTGCAGCAGGCTGCTCCTGGAAAGGATTTAATCAAAGTGGGTAAGTATGGTATGCGCTATATAAATAACTGGTAATAAATAATAAATAAATAAAAATGGAGTTGACCTTTAGACACCTTGACCTCATGACGGAGGATTTGGCGCAGGGAGATGGAGAAGTAGTGGCTCAGTCGGGTGTGTGATAATGATTCTCCTCAACACCAGCTCTGTCCACACCTGTGCAATGTCGCCATCAATAGCAAATATGGGGAAAAGGGTTGGAAACTCACCGCTAACATTGTGTTCCAATAGCAGCCATGTCATTACTCCACTTCGTCTAGTTAGTTTATATATTTACTTTTTTTTTTTCAAAATCGTTTTTCTTCTGTCTCCAGTGTCTAAGGGCTCTATTCATCATGTTAATTATCGGACCCCGTTAATTAACATTTGAACTTGCCGCGAGTTTCGGAGTAATTCATCATTGCTCCGGTGCAGAGACAGCTGATCCAAAAATCAGCTGTCTCCCTGGGATTTTTCACTGCTTCTTTCAGAGCAGTGAAACTAGTGCGGCTATGTGACCTTGAGTTCACACAGGCGCACAAAAGCGGAAGGAACCGGACAGGAGCGGAGGGATCCAAGAGGATCCTTCTTCGCAACCCGGGACTCCTTCCCATAGGGAAGGAGCGTGTTGTGGGAGCAAACGCCATCTGAATGCTCCCACAGTATTTTAGAGTATGGGGACAGCGGGCTATTTTGTAAGTGAAACCCCGAAAACTTAATTTCTATAAAACCAGGTGAAAAAGTTTATTTTCACCTGCTTTTGTAGAAATTAAGTAATAATGAATAAAGCCCTAACGCCGATCTTTTCAGCTCTTGTTATTAGCATTGATTTAAAACTAGCAGTGTGGTGGTTATGCTGTTTGGTGCCATCATTATTAGTCACACTAGTCGTAACAACTGACCCACCCACCCATGTGTGTCACAGGTGACTGATTCAGTAATAGGTGCAAACACATCATCATCACATGTCATCGCTGACATCAACACTGTTCAATGTGCCCATTCGTCCATACAACTTCGGGTTTTAAAATAACACCAGCATAAACACCACGTATTCGGAAACTAAATGCTGCTGCATTCTGCAGGGAAATACGGTATACTTTACTATATATACTTTCTGTTGCAGTGCACCTCTAAGGAGTTTTCTGTCTCCACTGCAATCTTAGGTGCAGTAGACATCACCTGAGAGTAGAATATACACTACATGCACTTTGAAGTGTTCCGGGGGACCATGCAGGTGCATCAGGGAATAACCAAGGTGACCTCCAATGGGCATCCAGTGCTCTTCGTAAATGAGGTCCACTGGAACTTTTCCTTACAAGTGTTTACAGATTGAATTACTGAATTTCTTTTGAACTTCAGTATCTGATCAGGCAAAGTATTACTGAATAGTATTATAGTCAGGGCCGATTCTTCCATTGGGCTTGTTGGGCAGTTGCCCATGGTCCCGAAGCTTCTAGGGGCCCGCCAACATGCCACCCTGTAGCCGCGGCCAGTTGATAAATTTGTGAAATTTTTTTAAACCCCCCCCCAGTGACGAGTACTCAAGCCCCCCCCCCCCCCTCCGGATGACAAATACTCACCTCAGCCCCAGTTCCACTTCATCTGCCGGCTTCAGACCAGTCAGACAGAGTCTCTGTCATGTGAGAGACGACTGCTGACTGGTTGATGAGCAGCAGCAGCTCCGCCCAGGCCAGGCAGTTTGGGCGTTGCCTTACCTTGAGAGCTGCTGCTGGGTGTGCCGCGCAGCCGTTGCCGCGTAGACTCGAGTCCCGGACCCGGAGGACCCATCCTGGTCTCAGCCTCTTCAGGAGACTCCTCTGCCAGCTACTGCCTCTGTCCTGGCGACTCCAGTCCCGGCCACAGGTTCACCCACCCTCACTGCAAAGGTAAGGACTGCGCTGCGGCTGAGCTGCGTAACATGAATCAAATGACTGCGCAATCCGCAATAATTATAACCCAACAAAATCTCACTATGACGGGACTTATTGCTGCAATAATACCAGATCATACTATATGATAATACCATATCAAAGTGTCATATGGTATTATTGCAGCAATAAGAATGAGAATGTCTTAATGAGAATGCCTCCACCTACTGGATCTGTGGGAGAGCTGAGTTAATTAAAATGTTTATACATTGTTATACAGTTGGTACACTAAATCTAAAGGTTTAATTTGATTGATTATTTAAATTTTTTTCCCGTGAATGGGTGGGTAGGGATCCCAATGCATTGCTTTGCCCAGGGCCCACACTGCTGTTAAGACAGCCCTGATTATAGTCATATACAATAATGATTCTCAACAATTGGCAGATCACTATGCAGCTTAAAATGAGATGGTGTCAAAAACTGTAAAAATGTTAATCAATATACTGTAAAAGATTTTCAGATGATAGAGCTTCACTGTTTGACATTTCTTCAATTTGTGGTACAGTACAGTATGTGGCTGCATTATGTTTCAAGATATGTGAATAAATAATAAACAATTCTTAGGCCCGTATTGAATTTGAAGCAGCGTTTTCACCTCTGCCGGCGAAATCCCGTTTTCTCCTACATCGCCAGTTTGAAGGCGAAAACTTTTCGCGCGTGTGCCCGCTATATCCCCGTATTCAATTTGAAAGTAGACGAAATTGGGAACAGGCGAAACTTTTGATCGGTGAAAAAAAACTGGATTTTTCTGGAAATAATTGTAGGACCCTCCTAAAGATGTCCAGACCAGGGGGATAACTATGGGTACCCCTGTTTTTGCCTGCAAAAGAAAGTCGGGTTTTTAAATAGCCGCGGCAGGTTTTTTTTCTCCTGACTTTGAAGAAGTGATGCAGAAGAGCACTTAGCTTTTTTTTTTTTTTTTTTTCTAAAAGTGGTCCCATCAAATTTGGGGTACAAGAAAATGGGTACTAGCATATTTTTAAGTCCCTAAACGCATTTTTTTAAATTCTGCAAAAATTAACTTGCCACGGCTATTTGAAACCCCGACTTCCTTCAGGAGATAAAAATGGGGGTACCCATAGTGATCCCCTATGTCTACACATCTGTATGGGGGTCCCTGTAATATTTCCCGAAAATTCCCATTGTGTTTTACCTGCAAAAAACAGGTTAAAAGTAAAAAAAAAAAAAAATGACATAGGGTCCCCCCCCCCAAAAGCCAAACCAGCCCCAGGCTTGCAAGCCAGTCCTGGTTTCTAAAAATACGGGGAACAAAATGTGTAGGGTTCCACCGTAATTTAGAAACCAACACCAGGCAGCAGGGACCTGTCCTGGTTTTAAATATAGGGGGAAAAAAAGATGTGGGGATCCCCCTATATTTAAGACCAGCACCAGACCCAACTGACTGGGGTGTAATGCCACAGCCCGGAGACCCAAACACCGGGGTTCCAGGTCCAAAGCATTAGCACCCCAAGTCGGTCAGCGCAAGCCAGTGATCTCAGGGGAGTCGGGGACCCCCCAAAGAAGGGCCCTCCCCTCCCGAGCACCACAGGCTTACGCTGAAGCCAGGGGCTTATCCCTATACCCCTGGAGCGGTGGGTATGGGGATAATGGGGAGGGCCAAATAATGTAAAACTATTGTATTTTACAGTGGAACTACAAGTGCCAGCATGCCTGCCATTTTGCACTTGTGGAACAACATTTGCCAGCAGACATGCGGCACCTGTCGGGTTTTCTAATAGCCGCGGCAGGTGCATAAATGCGGCTTTGAATAAGGTGATGTAGCAGAGCATTTAGAATTTTTTTTTAGGGAAAAATAACTATGCCCAGCAAATTTGGGGTACTTGAATTTGGGGTTCCGCATATTTTAAAGTTGCTAAAGTGAGTTGAAAAAATTGTGTAAAACCCACCTGCCGCAAGCAGCTGCAATGAAAAAAACACGTGGGGCATATTTGTGGACCATCCCCAGAGTCAAGTTCGCTAGTTTTTAACTTTGTCCCCCCCAAAAAAATGTTGTTGCCCCCAAATTCAAAGTGATTTTTTGGGGTGTCCTTAAGTGTTTTTTCATATTTTTTTGACACAGTTTACCTTTGGGGGGCTGTCTAAAGGCTGCATGAGGATTCCCGCAATGTTGCACCCCAAAACCCCAATTCTGCACTTTTTTCCGCCTGCTAGTCATAGGCAATACTTTTTCGCATATTACATTGCATTGACTTTCCGCCAAATTGAATACTGGGTAAGAGCCAAACAGGCGAAAAAGACGTCATCGACGAAAATTTTTCGCCGAAAACGGCTTTTCGCCGCAAATTGAATACGGGCCTTAGTGTAACCCGTGATACCATGAAATGCATCAGTGAGGACTCCTGGTGTGTGATAAAGGGACCCGGACACTTCAAAAGCATCTTCAGCAACCTGATCCATATCCTGGGATATTACATCTGGTTTTATGATAGGTTGATCTTGGCTTGCAGCCCCATAGGCATTCTGGCACACCCCAGGTGGGGAATTCCTTTTATCTTTTTTTACTGTGTTTTTATGCTGTTTTTATGCTACAGTGTTAAATAAAGGATTTTACACTATTTTTAATCTCTTTTACTGGGTTATTTAAATGAGTATTCGGGATTCAGATATCAGGATTTGGTCATTTCTATTGGACGGTGGAATAGAGAGTATTTATACAAGGCTCAAATATTTTTTACAGAGTAAGTGCAGTCAAAAGAGTGCAGCAAATTGCTGGTTACACTATGAATTGTTCATGTTTTATTCACGTAACTTGAACTATCAGGACGCCTCTTTACAGGGTTGGGTACAATATCCATCCCATCTCACAATACCGGCAGCGGATCCCTACGTTCAAAATCCAGACTAATTTTGTGGGTATTCTAACCCTAACCCACCCCTCTTGCAGTCTAACCCTAACCGTCTCCCCTCTCGCAGACTACAGTAACCCTAACCGTCTCCCCTCTTGCAGACTACAGTAACCCTAACCATCTACCCTCTCGCAGACTACAGTAACCCTAACCATCTCCCCTCTCGCAGACTACAGTAACCCTAACCGTCTCCCCTCTCGCAGACTACAGTAACCCTAACCGTCTCCCCTTTGGCAGTCTAACCCTAACCGCCCAATTCGGCAGTCTAACCTTAACCCTAAACCTAACACTAGGTTTAGGTCACCTAAATACCCTTTTTATGTTATGATCGTGTCCAGTGGTAAAATTACACAGCGGAAGATAAAGTGTCTTTGCAAATTTATAAAATGTCAGTAAGGGTTTTGAAACCCCTTACCTAACTATTGTAAGAGCATATAAAAGCGCCTTGGCATCATTTAGTAGTATCTGCTACACAATGCTGCCAAGTGTACGTAACTTAGCCATCCCTGTTAGGGGAAAAGTCATGAGAGAGCTGTACCCAGTCTGTGGGACATGATTTAACAGACTGTACTAAACCATGCTGCATCTTTATAGGAATCACTTACTAAAATAAATTAAAATATCAATACCTGTAACTTTTGTTTTTTGTGTGTTACTTTTGCCAGATCATTAGCGTGCCCTAATTTTCTTTTTGTATGTCCAATGCCAGACCAATCTTTTATTCATGCTGCAAATACCTGTATTGTATTCCCAGAAAAGTAAAAGACACTGAAGAAGGAACAAGATATTGTGTCGCTGAAGGAAAGGTTACACCGCTCTTTAACTTATTTTTAATTAGCTTAGTTGTTTCCATTTCGAAGAAGAAAAATAATTAAATATTAAGTGCAGTCACCTTAGCTTTGAACTAGTCTTGAGTATATTTTTAGACACGAACCATTTTACTTTTTTAACTCTTCTTATATCGTACCTCCTCATACCTCCCAACCGTCCTGTTTTGCTGGCACTGTGCCACTCTCCCACCCGCAGGCCGCAGTGTCCCGCAGTGGGGAAAGGTTGGGTGGTAGCTCTCACAAACGTTGCTCTGCATTGCATTGCATTGCAGAGCAGCAGTGAACAGAAGCTGCACGCATGCGCCAGCAAATTCTAATGCCCTTTACAATTAGTACATGTATGTGGGATGCAGAATACCCAAGAAAATTTGAAGTCACTGAACATTTCTATGACCTTATAAATACAAAAGGCCATAGGTTAAGACCTAATTACAGACCATAGGTTGACTGCTCAAGTTCTTATAACTGTCAGTAATGTGTGTGCTATGTGAAAACATAAGAAGTTCCTTCCAGATGTGATGTCTTCATGGATAAATTCGTATATTGAATCCCAGAAATGTTTCTTTGGCTTCTTCATTTATATAAGCATCACTATATTATAATATTTACAGGGATATTAAATACTTGGCTATGGCCCACGTGGTGTTCAAATCCACATACAGTAACTACAAGAATAACGGAAGTCACTAATTCTCCTTCGCACATCTATGGGGTATAAGGTCATTAAGTGTCTTTCCGACTATTCCGGGAGGCTCTTTATGGCCTTGGCGGAGAATTGAACCTCCTCCATAATGTGTTACTGTTTCCAGTAATTGTAGTAACTTACTGTATAAAGTTTAGTGTTATGACAATTTGTGTATGAGAGTATGCAGAGGATCATATCAGGGAATGCAGAGAAAGGTGTGTCCATAACAAATCCTAACAAACTATAAGGAGTAAATTTACTAAAGTGAAAGTTTTTAGAAGTGAGTTTTAAAAGTGATGTTGCCCATAGCAACCAATCATATTCTAGCTATTATCTTTTAGAAGGTGCTAGTTAAATGTTAAGTAGAAACTGATTGGTTGCTATGGGCAACATCACTTTTAAAACTCACTTCTAAAAACTCTCACTTTAGTAAATTTACCCCTAACAGCCGTATTCAATTTGGAGCGAAAAGTCCGTGCTGGACTTTTCGCTCCAAATCGGAGCTTTTCTGGGGATAAAGTATCGGGCGCGCGCCCGTATTAAAAAGTTACGAAAACAGGAGCCGGTGAAACAGGATCGCCGAAAAAAAACGGGATTTATCTGGAATAAATTGTAGGACCCCCCTAAAGCTGTCCAGATAATGGAGATCACTATGGGTGCCCCCGTTTTAGCCTGCAAAAGTAAGTCGGGGTTTTAAAAAGCTGCAGCAGGTGTTTTTTTCCCCGACATTGAAGAAGTGATGCAGAAGAGCACTTAGGTTATTTTTTTCATTTTTTTTAAGTGGTCCCATCAAATTTGGGGTACATGAAAATGGGTACTAGCATATTTTTAAGTCCCTAAAGTGTTTTTTTAAAAGTTGTGCAAAAATGCACCTGCAGCTAATAATCTATTCTAGAAAACACCTGCCGCATACTTACAGAATAGCCCTGAACCTATTTGCCTATTTTTAAACACATTTTTTTTCTTTTTTTTTTCACCCCAAATTTTTAAATAATTTTTTTGGGGTGTCCCTATTTTTTTTTTTTTACTTTTATTGACACAGTTATCTTTTAAATGTCATTCCCAGGGGTGCAGGCAATTTTTTTAAAGCTTGCACCCCTAAACCCCATTCTGCACTTTTTTTCGCCATGTAAAACAAGGTGAAAAGTTATCCCCGTTTTTTTTCAAAGACTTTTCGCACCTGCGAAATGTCTTTGAAATTGAATACGGGATTAATTGAAATCGGCGAAAATGACGTCATCGGCGATAATTTATTATTAACTTTTCTCTCCAAATTGAATACCCCTGTAAGTGTCTCTGTTAGCCATTAGGAGATACTGCAATGTCCTTATTTTATGCGTTACAATGTAATTTGATGATTTGTGCTACACTATACTATATAAAAAGCTTCTCTGCAACTTATACTTCACTGTGATACCCGGCATTCTAGGAGATTCCGAAATGAAAGATTTGTATTAAAGCTCTGGAAATTCAAATTCTTTACAAATGGGCCTTGGAAGCAAATAAGTGAGAGCAAAGATAAAACATAGCCATGGAAAGGGATGTAGTTTACTTGTTAGCACGCAGAATGTCAACAAGCATTATAGAGACGCCGGAAAGCAGGTGCCGGGATGTCGGCAACTATGAAAAATTACAGCAGTTACAGCATTTTACGCCTGCCAGCACTAGCAGTACCACTGTAAACATGATCAATTACCTACATCACAGGTTCTTAAACTTGGTCCTCAGGATCCCAAACAGTGCATGTTTTCCAGGTCTCCTCAAAGAATCACAAGTGAGATATTAGCTGCACCTGTGTATTTTTTAAAACGTGTCAGTGAGTAATGATAATGAATACACCTGTGCACCAGCTGGGTCACTTGAAAAAGGTAAACTATGTGGGGTCCTGAGGACTGAGTTTGAGAACCACTGACCTACATGTTTACAGTTGTATTGCCGGCACTTTTAGTAGCATTTCACAGATGCCGACATGCCGGCGCCTGTCTTCCGGCATCCATATACTTCTTGTCGACATTCTGATTATCGAAAAGCTGTATGTATCCCCCTTGGAAGAATCTGCAATACTATAAGATGGATTTCCTACATACCATCTAAGACACCACTGGTTACTGTCTAGTTACACGCAGAACACACACAAAAAAAGCATTGTTTAGGCTCTACTGCACAGACTGTCAGTTGTGCTGCACCTTCTCTTTATAGCCAGGCTATAAATAAGAATCCCAGACAGCATTCTTTCAACCATAGAAGACAAAACACTGGCAGTGCATGCTGGGAGCTGGATCCAACAATGAGCAGAAATCTTGTTCTTAAGGGAACAGAACAGAATAAAAACAAATGTGTTACAGTTGTGCAATTCATTTCTTATTTATACCCTGTGTGCATAGTTCTACTATGCAGTGTTTTTTAAGCCACAGCGTCTTCAGGCGCTGGATTTAAAGAGGCAATTACATTTAATACAAAAACAGCTGGTTTTATATTGAATATAACAAGTCAATTCAAATTCAGCATCCAAAACTGGTGAAGGAGTGGTAGCTTTGAAAAACATTGCATAGCATAGTAATATCTATTAACATCTGATCTTTAAGAAGCTTTATATATAGGTTTCCTCACAGTCTAATCTCCTACCTCTTTAGTACCACTACCACAAAATGAATACAGTTTTACGTGAAACTTTTGCTTTTGTATTATGGGCAAGTCTCCCGGTTGGCGCCACATCCCCCGGCACCCCCCTTCCTCCGGCATCCACTCTGGCTTGTAAGTGCCAAAGTTGGCAGTCCGGGGGTGCCGATGATGGGACTCGGGCCCTGCCCCCTGGCAGGTAATCTCTGCATTGTATGGCGGGGGCGTGGCCGCGATGACGTGATCGTGGAGTCATGCCCCTGTGGAGGCTATGTTTAGCCGGTGCTCAGAAGAAGATACTGTGCCAGCCATACACTAGTGCAAGTGTCGGTGGTGGATGCGATGGTGCACCGATGGTGGAATGTTCAGAAGCATGGACACTGAAATTGGGCTTCTAAGGGCTTGCACAGTCAGGCATTCGCTAGTGCACAAGGGGAGGGCTGAAACTAGCACTTGCATATTACCGCTGCTGCGACTCTGCAAAAAATCATAACTGCGTCCACCTCTGGATCAGGCCCTGAGTGGCCTATTTACCAATGGGAGAAGAACACTACATTTAGGACTACTCCCTATATATTAAGCCCTGCAACCAGCAATGGCCATCACTGGGGATCTCATGCAATAGCTTACCCATGCACATTGTGGGGAAGCTAGTTACTGCATGTTTACCACTGGGCTGGCGGTCCTCCTATGCTATCGCTATCTAATGATGGCAATAGCAAATGTGATAAACAAGAAAGAAAAGCTTATTTATATTATAATAATATTTTTTTCTAGGTTATTTCAAATGTTTCTTTTTTTATTCATTATTTGTGTTTAGTATGGGTTATGCACATGGAAGCCTATGAGCAGGCTCCCTGGCTGGTGCAGTGCACATGAGTGACTTGGCAGTGCTGGTTTTTACATGCACAGAAGTGAGGCTAACTGGCCGGTGATTGTGTGCAAACAGTTTGTTTTCTTTGCTCATTAGTCACCTTCATATGTTTCTGTTTATGGCCTCTGTGATGTACAGTAGGTCATTGCTACTACACTATGCCTTTGTTTTTCAATATGAAATTCTTGGTCCAAGTAGTTTTGGCTTACGCATGGATGGTGAATGCTAAAGTTATGCCTGATAAAAAGTACACATGTGGGAATGTTAGTGCGCAAAATCATCAATACTGCTGTATTTTTAATTAACTAAATTTAAAAAAAAACAATTTTGAAAGACATAATCATAGATTAATTATTTAATAAATAGACCCCTATGGGTAGTAGAAATAGATTGGAGATCTGCAAAAGTTGTAGCTTTACCAGGAGGCATGGCCTAGTAACACCACAACTCATGATGACACAACTCGCACCTCCATGCCATCTGTACTTGCCCCCTGGACTTCCCCTTCAGGATTCCTTTGACGGAGGTAAAAAAATTACTGGTTAGTATTAGTATGCTCTTCTAAAGTTCTAAATAACAGTATAAAAATAGAGCTGACAAGTATGTGTCGGCAGCATGCATTGCAAAAGCATGCAGTATTTGCACTACAAAAACAATGGGTTTGAAAAAAATAAAGCCATGCAGTACTACACAGTATGCTTTGCTGCAAATCCTGCCCCTGGGCGAAATGTTCACCAAGCTCTAAAGCTGCATACACACGTAAAGATTTTCTGTCCAGCCATCCAACTAGTTGATTGGTTGGAATGAAAATCTGGTAATGTATGGTAGTAACTGATGATCAGCAATTTGCTCCTAAATGCCAGAAAACAGATGAAAATGGCCGTCAGACAAGTTTGTTAAATGTTTGATCTAAACAATTTGTTCAAACAACAGTTTTTGTCCATTTTCCGGCATTTGGGAGCAAATTGCTGATTGTCATTTGCTTTCATACCTTACCACACTTTCATTCCAACCAATCAACTTGTTGGATGGTTGTACAGAAAATCTTTACGTGTGTATGCAGCTTAACTCAGTCCTATGGTAAACTATATAATACTATTATTGTTTGTTGCTCTATGTTTTACTGACTTTCACATACAAACATAGGATTAGCAAATGTTATAATCAATAGAATGTGATCAGGAAGCGCTACAAACACTACTAATGCTGGGTACACACTGACCGATATATTGGCCGATCAATTGATCGGCCAATATATCGTGCCCCCGTCGGCCAGTGTGTACAGATGATATGTCTGTGAACAACGTCGTTCACAGACATATCGCATTGGCTGTGCTGCACAGCCGATGAACAGATATATCTGCAGACATATCTGTCCATCGGCAAGTGTGTATGGGCGATTAGCCGATCACCCGTACACAGGGGCCGGTACCACTCCCCCTCCCTCTTAGGTCACAGCAGCCCACCACACGCTGCTGTGTGCTGGGCTGCACTGGGAGACTGTCCGAGGCTGCTGAAGCAGCAGCTGGAACAGGTACACAGGGGTGCAGAATGAGGGCGGGAGCCGCGAGCGAGTACTACTTACCCGGGTCAGGCACAGCTCCCCATCCACAGCAGCCCAGCACATGCTGCTGTGTGCTGGGCTACACTGGAAGACTGTCTGAGGCTGCTAAAGCAGCAGCCCGAACAGTCTCCTATGACAAAGGGGGGAGTGATCACGCTGATTACGCCCCCCCATTGGCTGTGCGCCGGGCTGAGGGGCACACAGAGTTCCCCTCCCCAGCGCCGCAAATGTTGTTTTTTTTCCCTTTTCCGAAGGGGGCGTGGCCACGCCTTCCATGATTAGGCCACGCCGACTCCCCCCCCCACCGTTACCCGCTACAGCATGCAGAAGATGGCCGTTCAGTGTGTATGAACAACCATCGTCTGCAGATATATCTGTCAGGTGTGTACCCACCTTAACTGGTATAGAGTTAGGTGCAAATTTGCAGCCAACCAAACCATGCCGTACTGCAAGGGGTGCGAGCACAAATATTGCATATTCTTACATGCTGCATACCTATACTGGACAAATTTATTTTTACATTGCATTTCCCCTTTAGAGTGTAAGCTCTTACGAGCAGGGCCCTCTCCTATCTTGTGCTTCTCCCTACTTTACTTTCATGTACTTCTTACCCCCCACCAGGGCACCTAACACTTGTTTGCTTACGCTCTGTTGCTTATATAGGTGTTATGGTCACTAATGTAGCAATGTATATTATACATGTCCTTGTCCTATATTGTATTGTACTGTAAGTCGCTTGTCAAATTATTTGTTTATGTACTTTGTAAGGCGCTGCGGAACACTTGTAGCGCCATATAAAAAAAGGATAATAATAATAAAATAGTTAAGCTGAGCCATGCCCCACTTAACACTCCAGTCCTGTTGTGCATTCTACAGTCCTCCTGCAGCACAAGATGTTTTTTCAAGGGGCTAATTTTGTGCATCCAACAACTCTAAATCTGGTACAAATTTTAAATGTGCAAACATTTACTAAGTTTGGACAGGGCACATTCTATCCCAACAATTACAATAAACTTAAAGCTGGCCGGTACTTGTGTGTTACAGAGGTGTCCACATACATCTATCCTCTCCTCCGTGTGCTACAAGTCGTGTTACACATGCAACTTGGTAGCGCGAGCATCTTTTTGTGCAACTTTTTCCCTTAAAATGCATCATATTCGCAAAGTGGTGCAATAGGACGCACAAGCACCTTATAGTGAATAAACTTATATGATTCTGTGTACGCCTGTGTTTATATCTGATTGCATAATGCTATGTATACATGCGCATCGCACACAATATACACATGCCGCATCTCATTTTAATCAGCATAAGCTGCTTGGGCGTCCGATTCGCATTGCTAGCGAATAAGATGCATTTTAAGGGAAAAATTGCATGAAAAGATGCTCAGCGCTACTGAGTCACACCATGGCATGACACGACTAGAAGGGCTGCAAACACGTAAGGAGGCTAGATGTATGTGGAGTCGTGGACACATTAGTACATGTAAGAGCAGGCAGTATTTTCCTTGTATGAAAAAATAAATGATCACATTTGTATGCTTTGCATTGCAACATGTTATGTCCTCAAGGACATTCGTACTCTCCAAATCTAAATAAGATTTTGAGGAAGCATTTGGTGTAAGGGGAAGTGTAAGAGGTGCAGAATATGAATAAGATGTGTACCTCATCCAGATCAGACAGAGGGGCCTATTCATCATAACTAAAATATCGATGGAGGTAATTAGGTTTAGAACTGGCATGGAGTCCTACCTAATTACCGGAGGAATTCATCATTCCTCCTCTCCATAAGTATCTATTCCGAAAAGCTGTCATTTTTGCATTTACAGCTTTTCCGAAAATAGATCCTTTTCCCTGTCTACACTAACTGACCGCAGCTGTAATCAGTGCGCTGTTATGTTCACAAAAGCGGAGCATGCGCAGCACTGTCTATAGCTGAGGTAACTCTGTGTACCGCCAACCCCCTCCCCGCTATTCCCCCCTCCTCCCCTCCGCTCACCTCCCTGTCCCCCACCTACCTGGCCACTGCAGCCACGGACCCCGACTTCCCATCTGAAGAGAAAACAATAAAGTAAAAAATATATATATTTAAAAAAAACAGCTTTTCTGTTATCTGCCGGGAGAACACAGTTGGAGCCAGAGCCGGAGGAAGGACCAGGGAGTGACGGAGGGAGCGGAAGAGGATCTGCTGACGCTGAAAGCAGGTAAGTGCAACCCGCTGTATGCCACCTCACAGTGACGGATAGTAACACCATCAAACTCCGAAAATACATCATTTTCTGAATTTGATGAATAGCCTAATTTCCGTATCCCCACACTAATGTATGGGGAGTGTGGAAATGAACGCAGATGGATTTAACCAGGAGATATTAGTGATATCTCCTGTGTTAAGTGTGTTCATGAATACTAAAACAAACGGTAATTAAGGAAAATGTCCTTAAACCCATTATTTTAGTGTTGATGAATAGGCCCGAGTCCCAGAAAATGTTTCAACAGTTATTTTTCAATTCATTGCTGCCGTAGTACTTTGCCACCAGGAAAATATGTTACGTTTAAAGCAAACTTTCTAGCACATTGGCTGAACAAAGAATTGCTTTATTGAAGTGTTACATCATCCGTCATCAGTTTTGGGACTATTGTAGGAGTGCTTTGACACAGCAGGTGCTGCTGAAAGATGTACATAGAGAACTGTGTAACCACCTGAAACTCGATGCAATGCATGGATGCTCAGTAATTTAAAGAGTCCTTCGCTGGTAATTAAAACAATGGCAGAACAGATGGTGTAATGGTTAGCATTACTGCCTCACAGCACTGAGGTTGTGTGCTCAATTCCCACCACGGCCCTACCTGTGTGGAGTTTGTATATTCTCCCTGTGCTTGCATGGGTTTCTTTCGGGTCCTCCGGTTTCGTCCCACACTCCAAAAATATACTGGTAGGTTAATTGGCTCCAAGCAAAAATTATAATTAACCCTAGTGTGTATGCGTGTGTGCATGTGATAGGGAACATAGATTGTAAGCTCCACAAGGGCAGGGACTGAAGTGAATGGCCAAATATTCTCTGTAATATGTGTGCAGTATATAAACAACTGGTAATAATAATAATAAATATTGTATTTAATTAAATATGGGAAACAATTAGTATTGGATGGAACAGAGGGCCTGATTCAGAGCCGGACGCTATTTGCGCTCGCTCGTTCAGAAAAAGGGGCCGGCTATTTACATTGAGCGCTCGCTCTTTGCGGTCTGTTGACGCCTCTATGTCTGAGCGAGCGAACGAAACATGCGCTTGCTATTTTGTAAAGACGCCCCCCTGTCCGTTCGCATCATACGTCATCTCCGCTATTTATTAGATTAATCAAGTACATCGAAAGGCGTCTGAACTGCTTGCAGTTGCTTGTGGTAGGATTTTCCTACCGCAATCATGCGAACAGTTCAGGCTAAGAGACAACCAAGTGACGTGGCCGATGACGCTGCTTTGTTAATTATGCACACCCTTAAAACGCCCGTTTTGACCGTTTGGCACGCCTGCGTTCGGATCTCCACTCCCGTTTTCAAACACCTTCCCCTGTTACCACCCACAAACGCCTCATCCTGTCACTCAAATTGGCAGGCGCTATTTTGCGAGCGCTCGATTTCCGACCGCACTGACTGGTTGGCGCCTGCGCATTACGACCCATACGCATGCGCAGATGTGCGAACATCGCTCGGAGCGAACGAGAGGCCGCTTACGAGCGGCTCTGAATCAGGCCCAGAGTGTAAATAAAATCTGTAAAAGTGTTTTCATAGCTTAATGTATGAATAAGTAAATAAATGATTTGATATTACTGTATGTTGGTTACCGAATTATTTTGGCAATAGCTTTAGAATAACACTTACCCTTGGCTGTGGTGGCTGTCTTCATAGTCTGTGCTCTCCTCCCCAATATCAGGAAGGGTAAAGAGCATGGACTTGGTATTCCACACAGAAACAGAAGTCTCTTGAAGTCTTGGGGATCGACTGGAGTGGTTTGGTTGCATACTTGGTATTATTGGGTTGGTACTTGTGGGTGCCGGGCGTACAAGAATTGTAGTCGGTGGTGTTGGAGAAGGCGCTGTAGGTTGGGGACCTGCCCATGGTTCCTCATAGACCTGTATAAGTGGTGCCATGCTGTTGGCTGTTGAGTTTGCATGCTGGGGCTTTGTTGAATGAGCTGGACTACTGGGTGCAGAAATTCCACTCGGAGTCCCAGCTTTCCCAGAAGGAACACGAGGCAGGGAAGAGGAGGAAGAAGTGGATGTGCTGAAGATGTGCAGAGGGGATGATGGTGCAGAAAGTAGAAGGAAGGGTGTTTTGTGGGCCAGGGAAGGGGTTGAGGTTCCTGAAGAGTTTACTGCACTAGAACCTTGAGGGAAAGGATTGCTGGTTGGCCCTGGACATATAGGTGATACAGTTGGTTTGAAGAATTTAGCAAAGACAGTTCCCAAGTCCAAGACGGCAACCTTCATGTCTATATATTTATATAATAATCCAGCAAATTATACAATTCAAATGTACTTCAGAACTTCAAGAAGATTATTATGAAATGCGATTCATCCCTGATCTCTGTTGGCAATAGGTGTCCGATAGCTAAGGAATACAAAGTAAAATAATGGGGTGCTATAAATATATTCTGCAAAGGCATCAGACAATTTTCTTGCCAAGTAAAGTATTGACTTAAAATAAAACAATTCTCTTTTCAAACCAGTCTTCTTGTCTCTCTAGTTACTTAGACATCTCTGAGGAGGACTCTTGTTTAAAAATGTAAAAATCCATGTAGAGGAAATCTTGGGAAGAAATAAAACCTGCATATCCGTGGTCCTGGGAGAAAGGAGAAAGCTGCCTGTTTATTTCTAGATTCAATGGCTTGGAGCAGCTGACACTAGAGGGGCGGGAGGTTGCTATGATAAACAAAAAGGGAGACTTGTAATTGGGCCTTTCCAGCTATGAGGCTTGAAAGATAAAGCTTTCACCCTGAGAGACAGGATAAGAAAACAGATTAGTCACAGTATTGTACTCTCTGTAGCAGAAAGCCTGTCAGAGTGTAGACAAAGGAGGTGCCATGTCCAGATTTAGTATACCATATTAATGTGCAAATGTATCTGCTCTGAAATACTACACACAGTTTTTCCCACAGGTACAGGGCACAAATTGGATAATCGCTGTTTGTGAGACTGATATCACTGACGCACTTCTGACCAGTCCATTGTATTTATCTTACATCTTTTTTTCCCTATTACCATTGAACAGGTTTCTGCTGTAGAGTTAACTCTATAGGCCTGATTCTGACCCGCTCGCGAGCGCACAGTGCTCGCAAGTGGGTTGATGGTCCCCGACTGCGCAACAGGTCTCGCTACAAGACGGGGTGGCTGTCGATGTTGATTGACAGCTCACCCCATTTTGTAGGCGGGGAGGGGGGTGGCTGCACAAATGCAGGCGTTCTCGTAGGAACGCCTGGTGTTTGTGGGCGGCCCTACTGATATCACTCGTGATGTCAGTAGTGGACTTCCTGCTCTATTAGAGCAGGAAGTCCACTCGGGCTTGCGAGAGTAGAGACCCTACCACAGGGTCTCCTCGAAAGCCCGATGGTCGAGATAATCGCGACCATCGCCAGGCCGCCCGCAAAAGCTGTGGGTGGTCACGCACAGCTTAACGAGCGGCCTGGAGGCCGACAAAAAAAAAACCCCGCCCTGATTCAGACTGAGCGCTCGCAAACAGCGAGCGCCTCTGAATCAGGCCCTATGTCCTTACTAATTGTAATATACTGAATACATAGTTTTGCCTAACATATTAATTAAAATAATTATGCACATATATTTTTACTAGTAGAATTTTAGCCTATTTCATTGGTTGTGGAGTACAGATTACTTACTGTAAATATTATTTGCTGTTATAGGGCCAAAAGGGTCATTTCAGAATATAACCTGTGTGCATGTTAATCTACCTGGCAACTGTGCACATACATATCGTACATACGGACATCAGAACAGTGTTTATACCATGTGTCACAAATTATTTATTTAAGTTATATTGGTACTTCTCTCTGTAAGAATACTTCTATATAAATGAATGTGCCAGAATGCAAGGACAGTCATAAGCTGTCAGTGCATGCTGGCACTTGTAGTGCCACAAGCACTTGCAGTAGATATAATGTAAAAATATCCATGGCATCCACTGTCCAGGGGTACAAAAGGCGCCCATAGCTTCTGATCGGGAGCGGAGCAGCAGATTTGGGGATCAGCAGTATAGAGGTGGTAGTTGAGACTGAAGGAATTAATTTAATCTCCAAGGGATGTGTGCACCAAGAAGAGGGCTAAGCGCACTGCCCTGTGGGAGGTGTTATTGATGCTCCAGTTTCACATTAAGACAAGGATACCCCATGCCGGGAGTCTTCCAGGTATAGTGAGCACAGCCCAGATTGTTGCTGAGGGAAGAACAATTTAGAAAAAAAACAGAAATAATGATTTAATTAATTATTCTATTTTAATGCATAAATTGTCATCATCAAGGGAGGTATCCAAATAGCAGCGCTAAAGTAGCGCAGCTAATTGATCGAAGCAGGGCTATCCTATTAGTCCATGATAAATGCCGTTTTTTCACCCCAAAAAAGACAAAATCACATAGGTCTGCGAGCTTATCGCGGACCCAATGCGTTTTCTTGAGATATATCCTATTATTTGGTTCGAAATAATAGGATAGATAGGGTGAAAAAAATACTTTCGAAGAACGGGTATAATTGGCGAAAAATCGCCTTTTTTTTTCGCAGATCATGGGAATCCATTAATGCCCAAACAATGTTCGGGGCTAATTGGATTTATAGTAGAGATGTGCGGTTTGGTTTTATGGATCTGTTCGGATCTCAAAAACTGCATCATATTGACTATCCGGCTGTCACGTGTTTTGGATAGCCTATAAGAGAAATCCGAACTAATCCGAACTTGCGATAATTTGGCGATAAGAACTGAATAAAACCGAACCTGCACATCTCTAGTTTAAAGGGATATGGCAGGATGTCCTAAGGTTGTGGTGACCATTCTGACAGTCGCTGCAACCTTACTAATCGCATATTTACTAACATATGCGATTAGTATCACAAAGAACAGCTCTTGCGATAAAAGCTGCCCTTTGCAAAGCAGCCGACGTCGGGTGAGGGGGTCTCCGTGGGACCCCGCCCCCTTCGAGCCGGGGAACTTCCTGCTGGTAACCTGTCACTGTGCAGGAAGTCCTGGGCTCCTCCTCCCTGCATCCGGAAGATTAGGAGGAGGAGGAGGCGGGGGACCATGGAGAGTCAGGTGAGTGGGGGCCATTGCTGGGTGACGGTGGGGCGGCGAGGCGACGACGAAGCGTAGGTTGCGAGGTGTGGTAAGAAGCCCATAGGCTTCTATAGGGTAATGCCAGGTTTTTCTGGCATTACCCTCCGCACCGATAATAGGGTGGCCGGGGCTTAGTACATATGGAAATGCGGTAAAAACCCTGAGAACTGTTTTTTAAACGCATTTTTCCTTTAGTACATCCCTTACAGAGTTCTAAAACAGAAACAGTATGAACAAAAAAAGAAAAAACAGGAACGAGGGTGACATACAATCAGTGGCGTAACTAGGGCAGGGCGAGCGGTGTGCGTGCCCTGGGCGCCGTTGGACCGGTGGCGCGGGGGGGGCTCCTGCAGTGGGTAATGGGACAGACGTTATGACATCTGTCCCATAATGCTGAGCGCGCCAGCCCGAGAGGACTGGCGGGCGGCGGCGGGAGCGACGTCGCGGACCGGAGCAGCAGCAGCAGCGTGGATTCAGATAACTATGTTTTTATATATATATATATATTTTTTTTTTAACCTATCTGCACAACGGGGGAGGTGGCGGCTACTACTGGGGGGACCTCTACTGGGGGTGGGGGCACAACGGGGGAGGGGTGGCTACTACTGGGGCACCATTATTGGGAGGACCTCTACTGGGGGGGCTACTACTGGGGGCACTTAATCGGGAGGGGGAACCTCTACTAGGGACTACTACTTGGGGGGAACTACCACTGGGGGCATTATAAAAGGGGCCTACTACTAGAGGCACTGCACTCGGGGGACCACTACTGAGGGCAATAATAGGAAGGGCCACTACAGGGGGCACTGGATAGGGGGGATCACTACTGGGTGCCTGCATAAGGGGACCACTACTGGGAAAACTGCATGGGGGGGACTACTGCTGGGGGCACTATATAAAGGGCACTGCATAAGGGGATACCGCTACTGGGCGCACTGCATTGTGGGGACTGCTACTGGGGGCACTGCATAAGGGGGAACACTACATGGGGCACTGCATTTGGGGGGGCCACTACTGGGGGTACTGAGTAAGGGGAACTAATTGGGGGCTGTATAAGGGGGACCACTACTGGCGATACTGTATAAGGGGCTCTACTATGGGCCTGCATAAGAGGGACCACAACTGCATACTGGGGGTACTGTATAAGGGGTACTACTGGGGTTAAGGTGCATATGGATAGGAATGTTCAGTGTGAAAATAAAGGGGTGTGTCATGTTGACACGCCCCATTTTTAAGTGACCACGCCCATTTTTTGGCGCACATTGGGGGGGCTCCCTTTTCAAATTTGCCCTGGGCTCCAAATACCCTAGTTACGCCACTGCATACAATACTGAGCATTGCAAAACATGGACATTGTTTATGATCTTAAAACTCAAATAGGCAGCAGGGTGGCAGAACCCAAAGGTTGGGTGCCATTGTACTGTAAGCAGTGGGAAGGATATGGTGGTACTGTAGAAGTAACTAAAGGAAAAGCATATGAGGGAAGAGGGCCTTGCTCATGACAGCTTACGGAGATATAGTAAAAGGCTAATTCAATAAACCGTGATCAGCAGAGTGTTTGCACGGGTAAAGTTAACGCACCTATCATAGGCTATTTTCAGCATACGCACACCCGTGACCTGCGCTATTCAATTAGAAAATGCTGATCACTCAGTAATTCTACAGTGCACCGCCTGGGGGAAAGTGCATGAAAAAGTAGGGACAGCAGAAAAGTGGCAAATAACACTGGATAACAGTACAGAAGGCTATTAGTGGTCATAATAAGCAAATTATATGAGGCACTTAATCTGGCTGATTTTTACCTTTTTATTAAGAGTGGAAAAATCATAGTAAGCAAGTGTTTCACCAAATTAGAGCCTCTAGAATATTTAGAGGTACAGAAAATGGGCGGGATGTATGACACATCGCTACTCTTCACATGCACACCGGCGTTAATTACATCGGTATGCATGAACAAAATCACAAAGGACCGCTTTCTTGGTAAGAGCTTTCCTTTGCTCATGAGGGACTTCCGGGGCTATGATCCGAATGGTTCCCTATCACAGCACTCTCCGAATAGAAGGCCATAGGCTTCTATAGGGTAACGCCACATCCAAGCCCCAGAATGCATTGGAATGCATCTACCTGTACCTACTCAAACTAAAGCTGTGTTAACTCCCAATGAGACCCGTTTAACTTAACATGGATTTTTTAACTGGATAGTAAAAAGTCACACACGAAAGTTAACAGACCCCGCTGCTAATTCAATTTGGGCCTAAGTGTGCACAGTAAAGCATAGCACACAGTGATAAAGTAAATGTGCCCACAAGACCTAATTGTCTAGTATATACTGTACATAGCTCAAAGTCAGTATACATTATACAGTCTAATAAGAGGGAAATACTATACAATAACATGGCACTATTACAGTATTAGGAAAGATTATTTTCATTTAAAAAGATGCTGTCACATACAGAAAGCCAGTCGTGTTTTGTTCTTCTTTACAGATCTTTTTTTGTAGACAAAGGCCCTCATTCAGAGCCGTACGCTCTGAGCAGAGCGCACGCTCTGAATGAGGGCCGGGCTCCATTTTCATGGAGCGTCCTCCTGGACGCTCGTATAGCTGTGGGTCACCACCCACAGGCTATACGAGCGTGCATTGTGATGGTCGCGATGGTCGAGACCATCGCGACCATCGAATTTGCGAGCCGGAGCCTGCGGTTGAGGTTTTCAACCGCAAGCTCCGGAGTGATTTTGGCTCTGTCAGAGCCAAAATCACTCCCACTGACATCACTAGTGATGTCAGTGGGCCGGCTTCTGACGGGAGGCGTTCCCGTGGGAACGCCCCCGTCAGGGAGGCACGCCCCCGGCACGCCCACCAAAGGGGGCGTGCTGTCAATCAACATTGACAGCACGCCCCCTTTGATCGGACACAACGAGCGAAGGACTTTCCTTCGCTCGTCGCGTCTGGCGCATGCGCACGACGGAGCTCCCTCCGTCTTGCGCATGCTCAGTCCATAACATCGACCCACTTGCGAGCGGACAGCTGCTCGCGAGTGGGTCTGAATCAGGCCCAAAGACTTGCTATTACCACAGGAAAATCATTTAGCGCTGAAATTCCAGGCTATACTGTCAGCATTTGTCAGCTATTCCTGCATGAATCGCGTATGACTTACCTTTTCCCATACCTCCCAACATTACAATGTCTCATTGCAAAATGTAACACACAAAAGGGGGCGTGGTCTTTTGCCAACGCCCCCTGGTGCATGACGTTTGGGGGCATGACCATGTGTCTTGTCATAATGGGGGTGAGACCAGCACTCCGGCAGTTGCCCCCAGCCTTTCCTGGCACTACATGGATGCTGCATGCACCCATTAATTGCTCCTCTGCAATGCATAGCAGAACAGCGGTGTCATAGTTCTCCTCCAACCTCTCCCAATACATACAAGCGGAATGATGGCACTGTCTCGCCAATATCAGGACAGTTGGGGATTACATCTTTTCTGGTTCACTCATGTACAGTGGACTCAAAGCCTGGACTTGGTTTAAAGTTCCAGATTCATTAAATATAATAAAAAGTAAGGTTATTTTGTTTAATTTATACATATATATATATATATATGTATATATACTGTATATATATATACATATAAAAGTCAAATCAATTCGGCACTCCTATGAATAATAGACAATGTAGCCCGGTGCCTCCACAATACAAATAGCATAATATAGAATCCCTGGGTGCCGCACGCCCGGCGATTAGAAAGTAGACAACAGCAAACATAAACGTTTCAATCACATTTGATTGTCATCAGGAAGTAAAAGATTACAAACAATTCATTCTTACCTTATACCCCCATCACCAGCGTGCACAAACGCGGCGTTCAAGGTAGGCGTGCAGTAGTGACGTCATCGCGCATCAGAGTGACACATGTCACTAATATATATATATATATATATATATATACAGTATATATATATATATATATATATACAGTATATATATAGCAATAATCTAAATGCTCTATTTGCTAATAGTATCAGGTATGCCTAGTGTCTGGGATTAATGTTGGATATACAGTAAGGCCCACAAGCCTGTAAATTCAGTAACAGTAATCAGGACTCTAGTGAGAAACATTGAGAACAGTGGCAGGGAGCAGCTTGGCCTTGTCACTGTGGCCTTAGCAACTGCAGTAATTACACCACTGTGCAATAGGTGGGTTCATTGATTGGATTATACTTAATAACAACTGCAAACATGAATTTTTACTTCACAATCACATAGATCATAAATGTGGTACAAGCTATTGTAAGATAATACCAATTACATTAAGTAAGTTTTTTTAGTACAGGGCTAGATCACTTTTTTTTTATTCAAAAGTGTAATTTGTAAAACTGGGATTACATAGGAAAGGCATGATCCCCTGCAGTTGCGGATAGCTGGCCACCGCCCTAAAACCTCATTTACGATTTTGCCAATGCCTATGATAAAGCTACCTGTGCGTCATGTAATTCTAAATGTAGTGTGCTTTCCAACATCAATCTCATGGGAAAATACTAAAGTAGTGGGCTTTCCAAAAATTAAACACATGGGAATGTAGTGAAGTAGTGTGCTTTCCAACATCAATCTAATTGGAATGTAGTGAAGTAGTGTGTTTTCCAACATCAATCTAATTGGAATGTAGTGAAGTTTTGCGCTTTCCAACATCGATCTCATGGGAATGTACTGAAGTAGTGTGCTTTCCAACATCAAACACATGGGAATGTAGTGAAGTAGTGTGCTTTCCAACATCAATCTAATTTCAATGTAGTGAAGTTTTGCGCTTTCCAACATCGATCTCATGGGAATGTAGTGAAGTAGTGCGCTTTCCAACATCAGTCTCATGGGAATGTACCGAAGTAGTGTGCTTTCCAACATCAATCTCATGGGAATGTACTGAAGTAGTGTGCTTTCCAACATCAATCTCATGGGAATGTACTGAAGTAGTGTGCTTTCCAACATCAAACACATGGGAATGTAGTGAAGCAGTGCACTTTCCAACATCAATCTCATGGGAATGTACTGAAATGGTGTGCTTTCCAACATCAATCTAATGGGAATGTACTGAAGTAGTGTGCTTTCCAACATTAAACACATGGGAATGTACTGAAGTAGTGTGCTTTCCAACATTAATCTCATGGGAAAATACTAAAGTAGTGTGCTTTCCATCATTAAACACATGGGAATGTACTGAAGTAGTGTGCTTTCCAACATCAATCTCATGGGAAAATACTAAAGTAGTGTGCTTTCCAACACGAAACACATGGGAATGTAGTGAAGTAGTGCGCTTTCCAACATCAATCTCATGGGAATTTACTGAAGTAGTGTGCTTTCCAACATCAATCTCATGGGAAAATACTAAAGTAGTGTGCTTTCCATCAATAAACACATGGGAATGTACTGAAGTAGTGTGCTTTCCAACATCAATCTCATGGGAAAATACTAGTGTGCTTTCCAACACGAAACACGTGCGAATGTAGTGAAGTAGTGCGCTTTCCAACATCAATCTCATGGGAATTTACTGAAGTAGTGTGCTTTCCAACATCAATCTCATGGAAAAATACTAAAGTAGTGTGCTTTCCAACATTAAACACATGGGAATGTAGTGAAGTAGTGCGCTTTCCAACCTCAATCTCATGGGAATTTACTGAAGTAGTGTGCTTTCCAACATTAAACACATGGGAATGTACTGAAGTAGTGTGCTTTCCAACATCAAACATGGGAATGTAGTGAAGTTGTGTGCTTTCCAACATCAATCTCATGGGAATTTACTGAAGTAGTGTGCTTTCCAACATCAATCTCATGGAAAAATACTAAAGTAGTGTGCTTTCCAACATTAAACACATGGGAATGTAGTGAAGTAGTGTGCTTTCCAACATCAATCTAATTGGAATGTAGTGAAGTAGTGTGCTTTCCAACATCAATCTCATGGGAATGTAGTGAAGTTGTGTGCTTTCCAACATCAATCTCATGGGAATGTACTGAAGTAGTGTGCTTTCCAACATCAATCTCATGGGAATGTACTGAAGTAGTGTGCTTTCCAACATTAAACACATGGGAATGTACTGAAGTAGTGTGCTTTCCAACATCAAACACATGGGAATGTAGTGAAGTTGTGTGCTTTCCAACATCAATCTCATGGGAATGTACTGAAGTAGTGTGCTTTCCAACATCAATCTCATGGGAATGTACTGAAGTAGTGTGCTTTCCAACATTAAACACATGGGAATGTACTGAAGTAGTGTGCTTTCCAACATCAATCTCATGGGAATGTAGTGAAGTTGTGTGCTTTCCAACATCAATCTCATGGGAATGTACTGAAGTAGTGTGCTTTCCAACATTAAACACATGGGAATGTACTGAAGTAGTGTGCTTTCCAACATCAATCTCATGGGAATGTACTGAAGTAGTGTGCTTTCCAACATTAAACACATGGGAATGTACTGAAGTAGTGTGCTTTCCAACATCAAACACATGGGAATGTAGTGAAGTTGTGTGCTTTCCAACATCAATCTCATGGGAATTTACTGAAGTAGTGTGCATTCCAACATCAATCTCATGGAAAAATACTAAAGTAGTGTGCTTTCCAACATTAAACACATGGGAATGTAGTGAAGTAGTGCGCTTTCCAACCTCAATCTCATGGGAATTTACTGAAGTAGTGTGCTTTCCAACATCAATCTCATGGAAAAATACTAAAGTAGTGTGCTTTCCAACATTAAACACATGGGAATGTAGTGAAGTAGTGTGCTTTCCAACATCAATCTAATTGGAATGTAGTGAAGTAGTGTGCTTTCCAACATCAATCTCATGGGAATGTACTGAAGTTGTGTGCTTTCCAACATCAATCTCATGGGAATGTACTGAAGTAGTGTGCTTTCCAACATCAATCTCATGGGAATGTACTGAAGTAGTGTGCTTTCCAACATTAAACACATGGGAATGTACTGAAGTAGTGTGCTTTCCAACATCAAACACATGGGAATGTAGTGAAGTTGTGTGCTTTCCAACATTAATCTCATGGGAATGTACTGAAGTAGTGTGCTTTCCAACATCAATCTCATGGGAATGTACTGAAGTAGTGTGCTTTCCAACATCAATCTCATGGGAATGTACTGAAGTAGTGTGCTTTCCAACATTAAACACATGGGAATGTACTGAAGTAGTGTGCTTTCCAACATCAATCTCATGGGAATGTAGTGAAGTTGTGTGCTTTCCAACATCAATCTCATGGGAATGTACTGAAGTAGTGTGCTTTCCAACATCAATCTCATGGGAATGTACTGAAGTAGTGTGCTTTCCAACATCAATCTCATGGGAATGTACTGAAGTAGTGTGCTTTCCAACATCAAACACATGGGAATGTAGTGAAGTTGTGTGCTTTCCAACATCAATCTCATGGGAATGTACTGAAGTAGTGTGCTTTCCAACATCAATCTCATGGGAATGTACTGAAGTAGTGTGCTTTCCAACATCAATCTCATGGGAATGTACTGAAGTAGTGTGCTTTCCAACATTAAACACATGGGAATGTACTGAAGTAGTGTGCTTTCCAACATCAATCTCATGGGAATGTACTGAAGTAGTGTGCTTTCCAACATCAATCTCATGGGAATGTACTGAAGTAGTGTGCTTTCCAACATCAATCTCATGGGAATGTACTGAAGTAGTGTGCTTTCCAACATTAAACACATGGGAATGTACTGAAGTAGTGTGCTTTCCAACATCAATCTCATGGGAATGTACTGAAGTAGTGTGCTTTCCAACATTAAACACATGGGAATGTACTGAAGTAGTGTGCTTTCCAACATCAATCTCATGGGAATGTACTGAAGTAGTGTGCTTTCCAACATCAATCTCATGGGAATGTACTGAAGTAGTGTGCTTTCCAACATCAATCTCATGGGAATGTACTGAAGTAGTGTGCTTTCCAACATCAATCTCATGGGAATGTACTGAAGTAGTGTGCTTTCCAACATTAAACACATGGGAATGTACTGAAGTAGTGTGCTTTCCAACATCAATCTCATGGGAATGTACTGAAGTAGTGTGCTTTCCAACATTAAACACATGGGAATGTACTGAAGTAGTGTGCTTTCCAACATCAATCTCATGGGAATGTAGTGAAGTTGTGTGCTTTCCAACATCAATCTCATGGGAATGTGCTGAAGTAGTGTGCTTTCCAACATCAATCTCATGGGAATGTACTGAAGTAGTGTGCTTTCCAACATCAATCTCATGGGAATGTACTGAAGTAGTGTGCTTTCCAACATTAAACACATGGGAATGTACTGAAGTAGTGTGCTTTCCAACATCAAACACATGGGAATGTAGTGAAGTTGTGTGCTTTCCAACATCAATCTCATGGGAATGTACTGAAGTAGTGTGCTTTCCAACATCAATCTCATGGGAATGTACTGAAGTAGTGTGCTTTCCAACATCAATCTCATGGGAATGTACTGAAGTAGTGTGCTTTCCAACATTAAACACATGGGAATGTACTGAAGTAGTGTGCTTTCCAACATCAATCTCATGGGAATGTACTGAAGTAGTGTGCTTTCCAACATCAATCTCATGGGAATGTACTGAAGTAGTGTGCTTTCCAACATCAATCTCATGGGAATGTACTGAAGTAGTGTGCTTTCCAACATTAAACACATGGGAATGTACTGAAGTAGTGTGCTTTCCAACATCAATCTCATGGGAATGTACTGAAGTAGTGTGCTTTCCAACATCAATCTCATGGGAATGTACTGAAGTAGTGTGCTTTCCAACATCAATCTCATGGGAATGTACTGAAGTAGTGTGCTTTCCAACATTAAACACATGGGAATGTACTGAAGTAGTGTGCTTTCCAACATCAATCTCATGGGAATGTACTGAAGTAGTGTGCTTTCCAACATTAAACACATGGGAATGTACTGAAGTAGTGTGCTTTCCAACATCAATCTCATGGGAATGTACTGAAGTAGTGTGCTTTCCAACATCAATCTCATGGGAATGTACTGAAGTAGTGTGCTTTCCAACATCAATCTCATGGGAATGTACTGAAGTAGTGTGCTTTCCAACATTAAACACATGGGAATGTACTGAAGTAGTGTGCTTTCCAACATCAATCTCATGGGAATGTACTGAAGTAGTGTGCTTTCCAACATCAATCTCATGGGAATGTACTGAAGTAGTGTGCTTTCCAACATCAATCTCATGGGAATGTACTGAAGTAGTGTGCTTTCCAACATTAAACACATGGGAATGTACTGAAGTAGTGTGCTTTCCAACATCAATCTCATGGGAATGTACTGAAGTAGTGTGCTTTCCAACATTAAACACATGGGAATGTACTGAAGTAGTGTGCTTTCCAACATCAATCTCATGGGAATGTACTGAAGTAGTGTGCTTTCCAACATCAATCTCATGGGAATGTACTGAAGTAGTGTGCTTTCCAACATCAATCTCATGGGAATGTACTGAAGTAGTGTGCTTTCCAACATCAATCTCATGGGAATGTACTGAAGTAGTGTGCTTTCCAACATCAATCTCATGGGAATGTACTGAAGTAGTGTGCTTTCCAACATCAATCTCATGGGAATGTACTGAAGTAGTGTGCTTTCCAACATTAAACACATGGGAATGTACTGAAGTAGTGTGCTTTCCAACATCAATCTCATGGGAATGTACTGAAGTAGTGTGCTTTCCAACATCAATCTCATGGGAATGTACTGAAGTAGTGTGCTTTCCAACATCAATCTCATGGGAATGTACTGAAGTAGTGTGCTTTCCAACATTAAACACATGGGAATGTACTGAAGTAGTGTGCTTTCCAACATCAATCTCATGGGAATGTACTGAAGTAGTGTGCTTTCCAACATCAATCTCATGGGAATGTACTGAAGTAGTGTGCTTTCCAACATTAAACACATGGGAATGTACTGAAGTAGTGTGCTTTCCAACATCAATCTCATGGGAATGTACTGAAGTAGTGTGCTTTCCAACATCAATCTCATGGGAATGTACTGAAGTAGTGTGCTTTCCAACATTAAACACATGGGAATGTACTGAAGTAGTGTGCTTTCCAACATCAATCTCATGGGAATGTACTGAAGTAGTGTGCTTTCCAACATTAAACACATGGGAATGTACTGAAGTAGTGTGCTTTCCAACATCAATCTCATGGGACTGTACTGACATAAATATTAAATGATTATGCTAAATGCCAAAACTTTTTTGATCTGCATCATAAATTTATGTTTCTACTGTATATTTGTTTATTACAATGACTTCAAATCATTCACATGAAAGCAAAGTAAAATTACGAGAACATTTTAGTAGCAGGGACGCCAAGAGGGGGGTACAACTTACCCGAGTCGATTGGATGGGCCTGGCGGGGACCCGGGTGAGTATCAAAATGAGTAGGGAGAGAGAAGAGGCTGCTGCTGCTCAGCAGCAACAGTCTCTCTCACTAGCTCAGTGTACACTGCTGTGGCCTGGACTGCAGAGGCAGTCTCTCTCCCTGCAAGTGTCACGGGTGGTCTTGGGGGGCGATTGCACACATCTGCTCTCTGGATGAGGGATCAAATTTGCCCCCTTCCCAGTGCGGGGTGCCACAAATAGTACTTTTTACAAAAATATTTTTGGAGGTCCCAGTGCCTGAGCCGGTCACTGCTCTCAGCAGATATGTAGTAAAGATAGTTGATATTAGGAGGAAAAAGCTACATTGTGGTAATAAAAGGGCTAAATTTAGTATGCTGTGCTTTCATCTTCCGCAGTTTTGGCCGCTAGATTTAAAGTTGTAATTACATTCAATACACAACACTCCTGGTTTTGTATTGGATATAATTGCCTCTTTTTATTGAGTGAAACCTCTGAAGACTCAGCGGCTTTGAAAAACACTGCATAGTAATTTTAGCCTCAATTGATCATTTAAAAAGAATATTCTGCAAGCCTTTAGGTTGTTTTGTTAATGACTATAAGCACTGTCTGTTGTTAGGATTTCTTTTTTGTACAAAACATTTTTTATCCAGATGGCGTCAGATAGGAAAATGTTGACTAGACAGGTATGTCTTATTATTTCCTGAGTGTGGATGATTTAATGGTGAAAACAAGAAGTAATTCCAGAGCATGGTATCACTACGGGTGCCTTGTACGTCACTTACCAGTGGTGTGTGACACACGTCAGAGCAGGATGCAGGTCACACATGTACAACTCTTGTGTAAACAAGCTCTAGGAGAAAGAATATGCCACCAAGATATAAAAGGGAATATGAGCTGCAGGTATCACATAAAGGTTAATCCAATCACTCTAATTAGGAAATCATGACATATTAACTCACTAGTAATTAAAACCAGTGTCACAGCCGATTATCTGTAAACAAATACACAAGTAGAAAAGGGGGTAAAAAGTTACATGATTGTGACAGAGAAAACAGGAAAAGGCTGCTACAAAAACTGGCCAATAGCAGCATTTGCTTACATCCAACTAATAAGAAAGGAAAATAAATTATAAGGGGACACATGTTTCAGCACATTCAATGACTTATGTAGCGCATAATGGGCAAAGGAACTATAAATATCAGAATCTCAGAGTAAGTAGGTGTCTGAGAGTATACTGAGCTACAGTGGAGGGTAGGATAAGACTGTCTGCTACATACAGTGGACGAGATGCATGACACATCGCTGGCAGAATGCGATGCATCCCTTCGCTCTTCATCTGCATGGCGGCGTTGGTAACGTCAGTATGCATGACGAATACCCCAAAGGAGCTGCCCTTTGTGATGGAGGGACTTACAGGTCTATGACCCAGAAGCCCCTCTGGCTTTCTTTTGCACATGCGCAGAAGGATGCGCATGCCGGGGGGGCTGGAAGGGATCCGATCGGATCCCTCTCTCAGCACTCTCCCGATAGAAGCCCATAGGCTTCCATAGGGTACCGCCAAGATGGCTTTACCCACCGCATATGAGAAATGCGGTCAAACACGCATTTTGGGGGTATGACCACATTTCTTGCTTTGCTGCATTCCGCCCGGTATATGATCATTTATATTTTTTATAATTGTGTTTATTATTACCACAGGGAAGTTTATTTATCTTTGTTCCTCTTACACTGTAAAATAATGTAGCATTTTATTTTCAGTTCCTTCCTTTAAAACTCCCAAATGCCAAACACACATGACAATTACAAAGCTTCTATTTTTGGAACTATGAAAACACTGACACCATAATTTCAATGCCGCAAAAGCACTTTTACTCAGTGCCATCTTATTTCACAAGGTCATTCATTTAAGAACTAAGTGGTATATTTATTAAAGATCGATTTTGTTTTCTTCAGGTGTTTTCTGTCGGTTTTGTAATCTGCTGATTTACTAAAGGCCAAACTGTCAAGAAACTCACTAGATGACGACTTTAGATCGCAACAGGACATCGGACCAACTATTAAATACTTTTCATAGACAAGTGTAGAAACGATAGAGAAAAGGGGGGTTTGGGACCCGCAAAACACCGTCCCCGGTAGTCGTATATTACAGAGATGGGAGGGTGAAATGATAATTGGACATAATCAACTTAGATTCAAGTAATAATACACAGAATGTGGAAAAAAGATTTCAAGAGTTGGTGGTGCTCCCCTGAGTCAGAGACATGCAATGTTGTAGGTAAATAAAAGAAGACTCTTTGTTGGGGGCACTCTAGTGATAAATCTTAATGGATTAATAAAAGAATTAAAACTTAACTTTTATTCTTATATATTTAAGTGAATGATATACAGTACTCTACATATAACATACAAACATAGAGTCGCAATAGTCACTAGGTACTGACTAGGATGCCACTCCTAATGAGTGGAAATTAAGTGTGCAAAATGCACCAAAGTAGTTGTTGAATAGCAACTAATCATTGCTATAGGTCACGGCGAATATTGTAAACATGTAACGGCCCAAATAGTGTTCTCTTAAGAATTTGAGCATGAAATAGATGCCAAAAGAAATTAAATACCTCCTGATACTGCACATGTAATAGCTAGATTCTGTCAGCTCTGATGCAACAAAACTAAAGGTCAAAGTGTATAGAACGAGATCGGAGTTATATAGGTCCCAGTATAAAGACAGAAATCTAGGTTATATATTCAGAGAAACTGTAAGGTAGAGGTCATCAAATGATATTAATATAAATATAACCAGTATACTGGTTAGTCTTCTAGAGCGTGGTTCCTATCTAAGATACACTTAGAGTTAGCATAGTATGTTTTTCCCAGATTGTATACAAGATACATGTGTCTGGCATGGAACTAACAGAAAACACAGAGTCACAAGAATAGAGTTAGATAATGGCAACCCTCTAGTGGAGACGCTGAGAAATTGAAACATACGTATCAACAAGGTTGTTAAATTGTATCAGATACATGTATCAGTTCTCAGAAATGGTTCCCACCTTGAATGCATTAAGTCACCCATTGTTTGAATCTTACATTATGCTAATTCACTCACTTAACCACTAACTAGAACAACCACACGGACACATATGTGGAATTAAAAGAGGACGCAGATGAAATTTATTGATCAATTTGTAATTTAAAGATGGTGGCAGTAAAAAAACAGTGCTCCAAGGCCACAGCCCGGCAAATATATTTGACCAAATAAATAAGAGGCGGATCCCCGCCCAGCGCAAACTGGCTTGAGGTAGAACCATTCTCCCTTAATTGGCATACATGTATACCTGTGTGCACCTGAGTCTGTATATGTACTAACAATATTATTCAAGTCCTGTATTGTATTTTACTGTAAGTCACTGGTCACCCTATTTGTTTATGTACTTTGTAAGGCACCGCGGAGCACTTGTGGAACCATATAAATAAATTATGATAATAATAATAAGTGATACTGAGAAGGACATGCAGCACTAGTAAAATTCAAAGTGTATAGAACGAGATCGGAGTTATATAGGTCCCAGTATAAAGACAGAAATCTAGGTTATATATTCAGAGAAACTGTAAGGTAGAGGTCATCAAATGATATTAATATAAATATAACCAGTATACTGGTTAGTCTTCTAGAGCGTGGTTCCTATCTAAGATACACTTAGAGTTAGCATAGTATGTTTTTCCCAGATTGTATACAAGATACATGTGTCTGGCATGGAACTAACAGAAAACACAGAGTCACAAGAATAGAGTTAGATAATGGCAACCCTCTAGTGGAGACGCTGAGAAATTGAAACATACGTATCAACAAGGTTGTTAAATTGTATCAGATACATGTATCAGTTCTCAGAAATGGTTCCCACCTTGAATGCATTAAGTCACCCATTGTTTGAATCTTACATTATGCTAATTCACTCACTTAACCACTAACTAGAACAACCACACGGACACATATGTGGAATTAAAAGAGGACGCAGATGAAATTTATTGATCAATTTGTAATTTAAAGATGGTGGCAGTAAAAAAACAGTGCTCCAAGGCCACAGCCCGGCAAATATATTTGACCAAATAAATAAGAGGCGGATCCCCGCCCAGCGCAAACTGGCTTGAGGTAGAACCATTCTCCCTTAATTGGCATACATGTATACCTGTGTGCACCTGAGTCTGTATATGTACTAACAATATTATTCAAGTCCTGTATTGTATTTTACTGTAAGTCACTGGTCACCCTATTTGTTTATGTACTTTGTAAGGCACCGCGGAGCACTTGTGGAACCATATAAATAAATTATGATAATAATAATAAGTGATACTGAGAAGGACATGCAGCACTAGTAAAATTCTATATTACTCTTTCTATTGTGGTCATGGTGTGGGCTGGGGAGGGGGGTTTCTAGGCAACCGGAAAAACCCCTGCGTTTGCCTATGATGTTTGTACATGTGTAGTGGTCTCATTTACCCACAACTGGCCAGCATTGCAAGGGTTCCCTCTCCTCCATACTTACCATTAACTCCCTGATCCCTTCATACTCACCCCTATCTGCACCATACACCCCTGACTCCTCCTTACCAAACACTGGGTCATTCAGACCCGCTCGCGAGCGCTGTACGCTCGCAAGCGGGTCGATGGTGCCCAAGTGCGCATGCACACGACGGAAGGAGCTCCGTCATGCGCATGCGCGAGACCCGGCGAGCGATGGGGAAGCTGTCGCTTGGGGTCTCGCACCAAAGGGGGCGTACTGTCGATGGTGAGTGACAGCACGCCCCCTTTGGTGGGCGTGGCTGCCAAGACGGAGGCGTTCCCATGGGAACGCCTACCGTCTGGGTCCGGCCCCACTGACATCACTAGTGATGTCAGTGAGAGTGTTTTTGGCTCTGATAGAGCCAAAAGCACTCCAGGGCTTGCGGCAACGAGACCCTACCGCAGGGTCTCGTCGCAAGCCCGACGACGCTCGCTCATCATGGACGCCCGCATAAGCTGTGGGTGGTAACCCACAGCTATGCGAGCGTCCAAGAGGCCGCTCCAAGTTTAGGTAGGAAGGCCCTGATTCAGAGCGTCCGCCTCTGAATCAGGCCCACTATCTCTCTGCAGTGCACAACATCCATGACCCCTGCATACTCATCACTACCCTTCTGCACGAAATCAGTATGAAATACCGCCGATTCCCAGCGCCTGGCCGACAACAGCAGAGTTCCCGGCAGCGGAAGCCCGACAGCGCTGGAAATCCCGATCATGGATAGGTAAGTACTAACTAACCTAACCCCCTAACCCTAACCCTCCTTAGGGGTGCCTAACCCTAACCTCACCCCCCAAGTGACTAACCCTAATCCCCACTCTAAGTGCTTAACCCTAAACCCCCCTTCCCCGCTGCCTAAACCTAAGTCCCCCCCGGGGGTGCCTAACCCTAACCCTCCCTCCCCCTAGCCTAACCCTCCCTGGGGGGCCAAACCCTAAGTCCGCCCCCCCCGGGTGCCCTAAACCTAACCCTCCCCCCGCAGCTGTCCGGTATCCCGGCGTCGGGGAAATGTCAGGCGTCTACATCTAGACGCCCGGCATTTCATCCCGGTATTAAGGCAGCCGGCTTCCCGATTGTATACCATCTGCACTACCCTCTGACCCCTCCTTACCAAACATCTCTCTGCATAATTTATGCATGCCCATGAAACTGCGTTTAAAAGTCAGACACACCTGCATTGGACTAGCCATCCCGCGTTACCTCCCCCAAACACTATCTCATTTTGCAAATGGATCCTCTTTGTGAGCGTAATCACAAAACTATCGCTGCGCATTCATAGTGCGGCTTACACGCATGCCCAATGGCAAACAATCGCTCAATCTGTGTAAAATTTGCCATAGCACATAGCATACATCTCTGAATCAGGCTCATATTCCACAGCACTTTACAGAGAATATTTAGCCATTCACATGAGTCCCTGCTCTAGTGGATATTGGGCCTGATTCAGACCCACTCGCGAGCGGCTGTCCGCTCGCAAGTGGGTCGATGTTATGCACTGAGCATGCGCACGACGGAGGGAGCTCCGTCGTGCGCATGCGCCAGACGCGACGAGCGAAGGAAAGTCCTTCGCTCGTTGTGTCCGATCAAAGGGGGCGTGCTGTCAATGTTGATTGACAGCACGCCCCCTTTGGTGGGCGTGCCTCCCTGACGGGGGCGTTCCCACGGGAACGCCTCCCGTCAGAAGCCGGCCCACTGATATCACTAGTGATGTCAGTGGGAGTGATTTTGGCTCGGATAGAGCCAAAATCACTCCGGAGCTTGCGGTTGAAAACCTCAACCGCAGGCTCCGGCTCGCAATTTCGATGGTCGCGATGGTCTCGACCATCGCGGCCATCACAAAGCACGCTCGTATAGCCTGTGGGTGGTGACCCACAGCTATACGAGCGTCCAGGAGGACGCTCCATGAAAATGGAGCCCGGCCCTCATTCAGAGCGTGCGCTCTGCTCAGAGCGTATGGCTCTGAATGAGGGCCATTGTGAGCTGTGCGGTGGTCAAAATTAGAATGGAAATATCTGGCAATTAATGGTATTGATGTTAGTAACCAGGGGCATTTCTAGAGAGGAGGGGACCCATGTGCAATCTCCAACACGGCCCCCTCCTCTCCGCCCGGCAGTGCACTGAGCTGTGCGCGGCCAGTGCCGAAGTTATAGACTCTGGGCACTAGAGTGTGCCCAGAACCTATAATGTATGCACAGGTCACCGGGAAAATGGCTGCGACGGCCATTTTCCCTGTACTGCGCATGTGCAAACAACGGGAAAATGGCCACCGCAGCCATTTTCCAGTTGTTTTACAGCGCCGGACCCCGCACCGACGTGGGACTCCAGAGAGGTAATATTATGGGTGCAGGGTGTGCGGTGCAGGGCCCCCCCTGGACCCAGCACTGTAAAGGGGTAAGCTGGGATTTGACCCAAGACCTCAGTGCTGAGAGGTAATAATGCTAACCATTACACCATCCATGACCCATCCACAAATATCAGCCCATTGAAAGTAATGGCAATGTGCCCAATCACTGCCCCCTTGGAGGATGTAGAAAAATCAGCTTGTCTGTCCAAAGAGGCTTTTCTGGCACCTGCAAATGTGGAAAAAAATAATCCTGAAGCAAATTAGTATTTTTTTTTGCCTTCACAGAATTGAAAAATTAGCTTTGGCGTTTATTACATTTAATAGCTCTAAAAAAATTCATTAGTTTCACTGCTCTGAAAGGAGCAGTGAAAGGTTTCAGAGAGACAGATGATTTTCGGATCATCCGCTCGGACTGTGATAATTAGCTTAATGAATAGAGCCCTGAGCATGATACGTGGTGCAAGGCATGGCATGGGTCACTCGTATCCGATCTCTGACCTTTGCCATTTTTTACCCAGATTGCTTACTTTTTCCTGCACTTTGCTTATTAATTACGTCAGTACAAAGTTAGCACAGCATATTTGTCATGGATACAAATACACAAATAGGTTTATTTAGTATTGGATTTAATTACAAAGACTAAGGGGTAAATATATTATTTTACGTCAGTATTAAAACCGTCAGAAACTGATGGCGTTTGTGTCTAAAAAATGTGTATTTATAATTCGTCGGTTTTCAGTGCCAATTGAAAACCAGTGGTTATGTTGTAGGTTTTGTCATCGATTTTCACATTTGAAATATGAAAATAGATGATAAGACCGACCAAAAAAAGACCAACAATTCTTGGTGGTTTTCTCTAGGGTAAAACAATCCACATATAAAAATCTACATCACTATGGGGCCTATTCATCATAACTAAACTTTCTCTGGAGGTATTTAGGTTTAGAACTCGCATGGAGTTCTAACTAATTACCGGAGTAATTCATCATTCCTCCTCCCTATAACTATCTACTCCGAAAAGCTGTAATTTTTGCGATGACAGCTTTTCAGGAAATAGATAGTTATCCCTGTCTACACTAACTTATCGCAGCTGGAAGCAGTGCTGCACATGCGCTGTTACATCTGTAAAACCAGCGCATGCGCAGCACTGCCTACAGATGCGGTAAGTTGGTGTCCCCCCCTCCGCTCACCTGCCCCCACCCGCTCACCTCCCCCCCGTCCAGCACTTACCAGCCCGCGCAGCAGCCTCCCGCTCCGTGTGCTATGCTGTCAAGTGGTCTCCCAACAGCACACAGTACTGTTTAGCAAAAAATAAAAAAATTTCTAAACTTTATTGTGTTCTGCTGGGAGAACACATGACAGCATAGCAGACGGAGCCAGAGGAGAGAGCAGAGCGCCGGAGGGAGATGCCGGGGGACCAGCCCAAGCTGACATAGTTAAGTGTTACCTGCTAAGGAGCAGAGAGGACCCACAAGTACAAACCCTGAGGACCCATCCCCACTTCCTAAAAGGAAACAATAGTTTCCAATTTGAGGGGTCTATTTACTAAGCCGTGGATGGAGATAAAGTAAATGGGGATAAAGTTCCAACCAACCAGCTCCTGTCATTTTTCAAACACAGCCTGTAACATGGCAGTTAGGAGCTGGTTGGCTGGTACTTTATCTCTGTTCACTTTATCTCCATCCAAGGCTTAGTAAATAGATCCCACAGTATTTGCTGACAAAGTTTACATTTCAGCATACTTCCCATAAAAAATTTAATTTGTTTATTTATTTATTTACACTAAAACTGTTTTTTAGCAATGTTTCACACAATGGGGGGGATGCAAATGCTTGTGATGCCTGTAGCTCATGTCTAAAGTGACCAGGAGATACTTATCGAAGATTTCTGCTCTCGCCCTACTTCGGTGCTAGCAGAAATCCGCACGAAGTAGGGCTTTTGGGTGCTTTAACTGCGCCACGCCCCCAGCATTTGGGCGCCTTGACTGTCATTTTATACAGGAGTAGCCACTTTACATGGCTAGTCCCCTGCATTTTGGGCACAACATCCGTTATAAGTGATGGGTGCCCAGGAACAATTGTATAGCTCCCGCCACTTTAGACAGGAGGTGTAGCCACAATAATACAATTGAATTCCTCACATTATGTTTCAATAGGCAGAGTTTATGACAAACGTTTCAATTGTATTTTTTATTTTTAAACAATTGCCAGTGTAGCTATCCATCAAGAATCTATCCTATACAAGGTAACATTACTGTATTTTTAGTTTTGCAATAACAAAACACAAAAGAAAACTCAAACACGCCTGTCAGTTGGCAGTCTATTATTCGGGTGGATTGGTCATCAGTTTGTGGTCGGTTTGCAAACCGTTGCTAAGTAAATCTGCGGTTTGTATACTTGTAATAAAAAATTTTCAAAAATGTATTCATTTGCCCAATGTTCTACATAACATTACTTCCATTGCTTCAGTAGAGATCTGCATTCTGGAGTGCTGTTAGATTCTGTAAAGCTTTATCCCAAGTTATAACTTCCACTTTTGGTCTGCTGCATGCCAAACACATCAGACATGGCCTGACCACTTCCACATTACACAAACCAGGCACACATCGAGTCTGCCCACATCTTAAGAATGTCTCACTGACAATTTTATAAATAGAGAATTAAACAAGATACAGCCTCTACATTAGGATGGGTACACACTTGGCAATACAACTCATTCTATCTGAAAGATATATTGGTGCATCTGGCTGTGTGTACAGAAGACACGCCGTCCCGCACATACACTTGCCGCAGGGACCTCCGACACGGACATCTCAACTGGGCAGGCAAATTTAAATGCACGCAAAGTTGTGATGTCAACCCAGACACATCGAGAGACAGATTGGTAACTGTGTATTGGCTTACAAATCTCTGATCTGTCGTCAGACTGTGTACCCAGCATTAGATGAAGTCTGGAAAACTCTTTCAGTAATTCAGACAATGGAATTAGCCTGTATGAAGGTGGGTAAACACCTAGCAGATATATCCGTAGATGATGGTCGTTTATATACACTGAACGACCATCATCTTCCAGGCAACCGTGGGTTCCAATGGCCGAGAGCATGTCCGCCACCCTCCCCACGGCTGCCGCTGAATGTGCGACCGCCCCGTACACACTTGCCGATGGACAGATATGTCTGTAGATATATATCGGTCCATCGGCTGTGCAGCACAGCCAACGCGATATGTCTGTCAATGGCATCGTTCACAGACATAGTGCTGAACGGCCAATATATCTGTTAGTTTGTACCCAGCTTCAGTGTAATACACTTTCTTTTTTATGACTCTGACAAGGCTATTTGACATCTTCAGCAGAGTCTATTTGAGTACACTAACCACAGTAGGCGCTGTAAACAATTATCAATTGCCCCTGATGGACTTCATTTACACAGCACAAAACTGGCAAGGCAAACACTAGCTCAAAATGTTTTTGTATTTCTTGGACAATATTCACATAACATGTCAGTGTGTGCGCCCATCATTACACTAATTCATAAAAATTGCAGTGAGTTATTTGATAACAGTTTTAAGATGCAAATTTTCTAGAACCATAGCACGTACACAAAAACGTGTTCTTATTGTGTACCACTCTAGACAGACAATAGTTGATGATTGAGCACAGTAATTAAACAACTTTAACCAGTGTTAAAAAATAACCTATATTTATAACTGTTTTTCTTACCAAGATGTGGGACAGGCCAATAGGTATGGAGAATATAAGTGATGACAAACACAAATCTTAAAATTTATTCTTTGCTCTTACAAGTTGAAAATTAAACAGTTGGGCCGATTTTTGCTTTAAAAAAAACAAAAACAGGTGTACATAGCGTAAAAAAAATTAGTACACATTTTAATTTTTAGTAATTTACACAAATTCTGTAAGATACATAATTTACGTAAGGTACAGTACCCAATAATTTACTACAGTGATAATAATCAAGGGTGCCACTCAGACCATAGGAAAACCCTAAAATAGAGGTACTAGGCCACTACTAACTCTTTTTCATCGGGCTCTGTCAGGAGCAAGTAGCATTGTCTACTGGTTTCATGGATGCCCAGCAGTGGGCTGGTACAGTGTACCATTATGAAATTAGTAGCTGGTACACCGTACCGCCCGAACACCTTACCGCCGCGGCACCAACATTCGCTACACAGCTGAGCAAGTCACAGTGTTCGGCGGCATGATCCCTGCTCTTAGTTTTGCCTAGCTGCATGCGTGGGAACATGACTTTTTTTTGTCAAATTATTTTTAATACAGTGGTGTTTTATTTTTGTTTTTTTTTCAGCCCTGCAAAATAACATTAATTCCAACTCTACACGCATCCCAGTGGGGTGATTAAAATTTTATCGGTGGCGGCTGTCAGTGCTGGGTGTCTGACAGAGCAATTCAATTGTTGCTCTGTTTGGAAGCGAACAGCCACCAGCATCGGCATTTCTGCTCGCCCCCTCCTGAGAAGGCGAGCAGAAGTGTGCGATAAGTCTTAATTCTGGCACCTAAACGGAAGTTTGGGCACCCTTACCTGGACTTTAGGCCAGTGTAGCCGTTTTACACAGCTAAACCTGGTCTAAATTGGTGCGACAAGCGCGATAGTTAATGGGCGCCCAAAACACTTGAATTGCAACATTATGCCACATGTTCAAGGGCGGAAGGGCACAATTGCCCTGCTCCAGCACTATATGCAAATAAGCCAAAATTAAAAACTAGAACAATAAAAATATTAGTATTTGACTTACGGGAGCAACAATACAAAACATATAATATGGCATAAAAGTATTATCTCAGAGTCATATGGCCTGAGACGATGATGAGGCTGCACCAGTAATGGATTGATATAAAGTCCCCGCTCAACTTAGATGTAAAAGTAATATAGTACATATTTGAGAGGATTGAAACTGCTGTAGAGATATCACAGTTCACTATAATGCGGGATGGTGTGTCCCTCCAAAATTCATAATAAATCGTACACCTGAATAGGAATTCCAGAGGTTACAGGGTTAGTCAGATGATGTAACGGACACAAATAAGCTCATCGCTGCAGAGACGAGTATCCAGTGAGTGTCCCGGCAAAGTCCAATGGTCTGTAAGTGTGACTGATGGTAATCTTAGCCGTATGGAACGTGAAGTCCATCATGACACTGCACTCAGTGGTACATGCACGCAGCGGTACTCAGTCAGGTGAACAATGAATGGCTGGAGATGGAGATGCCTTGGTGCAGCACTCCAACCCTTTGCTAATTATTTGTTTTTCAATTCTGTATGTACATATGGTCCATATTCAATTTACCAAGTTACTTGACCCTAATGCAGTGTTCAGTTTTTGTTTAAAAGCACTGACCCTTCCCTTATGAGCAGGCCACTCTAGAATGCATCGACTCTTGAACATGCCTCTTCTCAGCTGGATGGTGGGATATAGTTTATAATCTGGGATGTCCTCAAGAAATAAGAGAATGATGGAATCGCGACTCTGCTCAATAGCTTGCCGGAGGGCATGTTGAACCTTGAATCTTATAGAAACAAAATCAAAATAATTTATTATATGCATAACAAGAGACTTACTTCATACACAGGCAGAAAGTTATCCATTTTACCAAAGGAATCTGAGTGCCATATGCTGCTGAATACATGTTGAGCTCTGGAGGCTGCTGAAGCCACAGGGGCCTCTTGGGATAATAATATAATTTGATATCTCAAAAATGGATCAAGATATTTTTGTTAAGGGAATGGATGCTGCAGAAAAGGACTCATCTTTCCCTTTCATGTATTCTTTACCTATTGCTGCTTGCTCACCATCTATATGTCCTGTACATGAGGCCTACTAAAATGGTACCTGACCTATCTCCCTCTTGCTACTGATCCTTGGACCAGGCTGTTATTCACACTCTTTGGTCCCTGTTTTATTACTTTATGCGAATATGAGAATCTGTTCAGCTATAGTGGGAAACCGGCGCCGGCCATTGATTTTACACCGGCTGCCGCAACAATCATCATTAGTATATACACTTTACACCAATCCCATTCTAGGTGCAAGAGATGCATCAGAAACAGGCTTCTCTGCCCTGTAGACACGACTCAAAACTGCAAGTTCCATTTGATACTCTTCCCACAAGTCAGGGCGATTCTGTGTGATTGCTTTGCCACCTCATAGCTCACGCCCCAAAATGCACTTTTTCGCAGACAAACAAATCCAGCCAAGTTGCGCGTTTGACTCAGAACAGGACTGACATATGCAAAACTGTGTATAATCGCTTCTGTGCATGCGCTATATGCAAAGACTTGCCATTTGCGCTCGTGAAAAGAGATCCATGGGACTCAGATTGAGCCCATGTAGGTGCAAGCGCAGAGAGTCGGGTGCCTCTAAACGGACTGGACTCACTCTGGTGAGCCAGTCCGATTCTGTGTACACATGGACTCTGATGACCAGGTACCTAAACACTAAAGCGTAGTTGCCATAGTAACATGGTAACATCACTGTGATGTCACTCCAGCAAGGACTAGCCAAATTATGGCAGAAGAGATGTAACCCAACTCCCACCCGCTCCTCAGCGGCAACATCATCACTAGTCACATTGAGATAACATTGTTGAGGCATGCCATGGTAATTACAAGTAAAAATAAATAACAATAATAAATACATAAATAAAAGAATACAACATGTAAAATAAAACATGCTCCTTCTACTGGCAGCCCCTTTCACAACTAAAAATGTCAGTGATACTTATTTTAATGCATTCTGTGTGGGGTAACAGTCATGCAAGACTGAAACACAGAATGACCGTGGCTCTAACCCTATATAAAAAAAAGGTGCGTCCACCAATTTCTCGCCTCCACCGTAAGAGAATTGAGCTTGTGCACGTGGAGGCATTTCACGTGCGTTCACTTGCAGTACTAAGAGGAAAAGTAAACTCTTAAATTTAAGCAAAGTACATTTGTTCATGGATTGTATAACTGCATTAGATCAGGAGTACTGTTCATATTTGTTATCACTATGCAAGAGGTTCCAGACAAATTAATTTAGTGATAAACTGGGGTTGCATTAACTATTTAAATATTGCTGTGGATAAAAAAAAATAATAATGGAAAATGGTAGCTTGTCTGTTATGCATACACAATGTCCAAAAATAAATAGATTACATAAACTTCTAAAAGAAAGACGAGCCATCGAAATGGATGAAACTGAATAGACATGGATATTGGTCTGATCATGTGACACCTCCTGTGATTCTGTGGCTACACTTCAACTATTGTATCATGTCTATAAGGAAATAGTTCATTGAGCATCTTCCTGATGAACCCAGGGCACTCACAGTATTGGGAAAAATACTATATATTTCTCAAACATAATAACTAAGAAATTGTATCAAAGGGTTTTGTTTCCAACAAATATTCTCAGTGTGAAGCTATGTTTACAACCCTATTTTATATTTAAACAAGTTTAATAGTCTCTAATGAGCCTATTTTCTATGCCCTTGTAATAACCTTACCACAGCAACAGAAAATTTAGATTCAACCCACAACACACTTTATCAAGTTCCCTGGGGCAGCTGAATTACACTTAGGCGATTCTAGGTCTTACCATTTTTCCATCAAGTTATCAGTTCAGGGCCCATGCATACTGGTTCACACAAGCGCAGTGGCACTGGATGTCTGTACATAGGACTTCCAGTTCCAAATTAATTTTAAAAAAATAAATAAATAAATAAATTTTAAAATAAGCAAAAAAATTATAAAATAAAAAAAAATGCTTTATTGGAACAATAAAGCATTTTTTTTTCAGTTCTGATCCCGGTTTTCAAGATCCTGAGCTGATAATAACGGTACTAGGATCTGTAACTGTCCATGGTAATTAGGGTATTTTTTTGTGGAAATCTTTAGCATAGAGATCTATTCCCTGCAGTTTTCACCAGCAGGAAGAGATGGATTTTCCCTATATAAATAGGCCTTAAAAATGTTTATATATTATGCCACTGGTTTAAATTAGTCACACTTACCTTTTACACCATTGATCTTTTAAAAAATAATGAGTGATAACAAAAATTATCTTTCTGCTTTGGTGGATGCTGTTGACTATTGATTGTAGAACTGATAATCCACCTTCGAAATCTCTTTCCTCAAAGCAGAATCTAACTTGGCAGGTCTCGTCTTCTTCAAGAGGAAGCAAATGTCGGTCCACCCAAGTCTTGTCTTTACTGGCATGAATGATATAAGCATCATAATCAAACATTCTATTACCCGGATCAATTTCTCTAAAGCCAAGAATTTTGTTTTCCAGAATACTCCAGTAAAACTTCAGTCTCCAGCCTTGGAAATGTAGAAACAAAACCAAAAACATAAAACAACTTGTAAAAGTGAAAGTGATGATAAAAACTGTTTTAAAAGGAGCAGTATCCTTGCAAGGTGAGCTATCAAATGTTTGTACTAAACCACCATGGTAATTCATGGGCGTGTTACAAACGTATTGCAGAGGTCGGCCTTGGACAGTCGTGTTGGTACTGTTAAGCCAATTTGCAAACCACATTATGCTTTCACATGTGCAATCAAATGGGTTCAAAGCCATATTTAAGCTTTTTAGGTTCCTAAAAACATTATTAAATGTTTTTTCTTCAACTGAAGTTACGAGATTCTTATGAAGATCCAATGCCACAAGTGAGCTTTGATCATCAAATAATGATGGTGGCAGTATGTATACATTATTTTCACCCATTTCCAAAATGTTTAAGCTTGAAAGTCCTTTGAAAGCATCAGCAGGTATCTCATCAAAGCCGTTGGACAACAAGTCAACTATTTCCAGCCTATTGAGTCCTTTCAAAAACAAAACAGGCCCACCAGGATTAGCTTTTTTCCACAGTCGTGCCAGGTTGTTGTGCTGCAGATTTAGAATTCTAAGATTATGAAGCCCAGCAAACATATCCTCACCTATGTTAGCAATATTGTTGTTACTAAGGTCCAAAAATGTTAGGTTCTGCAGGTAGCTAAAAGGAGATGTGCTCAGACTTTTAAATGTTAATGCTGACTTTCTGAGATATAATTTTTCAAGAGTTGGAACGGAAATAAATGAATTGCTTGTAAGAGTCAGTTGTTTGTTGTACGATAAATAAATCATTTTAATACTGCGAAGACCTTCAAATTCATGTCCCGTAAATTCTTGGTCAATCCTGTTCAGGCCTAAATCAAGCACTTGAAGATGTTCCAGATAGGAAAAGGCTCTATATTCTAGTTTAGCTAAGCTTGTTTTTGTCAGATTCAGCAATATTAATGGCGACTTCGAAAAAGATGAAAATGTGTTATTAGTAACAAATGGAAGAGTACATTCACTGAAGCTTACATTCTTTAAGCTGGTCAGACCTGTAAAAGTGAGTTCTGTAAGGGCAAGGTCTTTATTATTTTCAAAATTTAAGTACTCCAGGTTTTTGAGCCACTGGAATGAGAAGTCATCAATTCTATGGTCTTTTGAACTACTGAAAAAGTTTTTTAAGTTCAAGGACTGAACACTGACTAAACCCTTAAATGTTCCGGAAATTAGATGACTGACTTGATTTTCCTCCAAGTTTAAAATTTTCAAATGTGGCAAATAAATAAAGGAATCATTATCAATCTGGGACATGCTGTTTTTGGAGATATCCAAACTTGTTAGATTTGTGGCTGATAGCCCTTTCAATGTTGTATTGTGTATCTTTGAAAGTTGACTGTTAAGTAGAATAAGGACTTCAATTTTAGTGCTGACTAATTCTGAGCAAAGTTGTTCTGTCAGCTTAGGCCCAAGTGTCATGTTAGCCATTACAAGTGTGCGAAGATTTCCTAGTTGCTGAAAACAGTCTTGTTGAATCTAAGAGGAAAAGAGAACGAGTTAATAAAATGCACGGGGCAAACATATGGATTTTTTGTGCATTTATTTCAGTTAATATTAAGGGGTCTATTCTTGATGTTAATTATCGGGGCCCGAACGGAGCAGTGACACTAGTGCGCTTGCAAGACCTACAGGTTACGCATGTGCACAAGAGCCCCGACATCTAGCAGAAGGAGCTGGACAGGGGTGGAGGGATCCGAAAGGATTCCTCTTTGCAACCCAGGAACTACTTCCCATAGGGAAGGAGCGGGTTGTGAGCCCAGAACGGGAGCACTTGCCATCTGAAGATGGTGAATGCTCCCGCACTCATGCTCCGAAAATATTGTATTTTCTGAGCTTGATGAATTCTGTCCCCATACTATAGGGACAGCGGGCCATTCTGCAAGAGGAAGGTAAGCAGGAGATATCTGTGATACTAGTGTATGGGGACAGCGGGCCATTCCGCAAGAGGAAGGTAAGCAGGAGATATCTGTGATACTAGTGTATGGGGACAGCGGGCCATTCTGCAAGAGGAAGGTAAGCAGGAGATATCTGTGATACTAGTGTATGGGGACAGCGTGCCATTCCGCAAGAGGAAGGTAAGCAGGAGATATCTGTGATACAGTATCTGCTGCTTTACCTTCTTGATGAATGGCCCGATAGAAATGAAGTGATGATGAATAGGCCCCATAGAAAGAAAGCTATAATAAAACCACAACCATTAATGAGAACAGTGATGCAATAATATTGTGAATAAATTATATGGGGTCAATATATAGAAGTGCCAATTTGCGGTACTCGCGGCGAGGTTGCATGACTTTTCTACAAATGTGCATGAAAAAAAATGGTGGAAAAATGATAGTAAGCAGCATTTTGGGGTATTAGCTCAGCAATGATAGAGCGTTATCAGATAGACTGGAGCTGATGCGGAGTTGCGGAGCATATCTGCACTGAAGTATAGGCGATGCAGAGGCGTAGTGGAAAAGGCTTAACTGGGCTGTAATGGGGTGTTCTCAGGTAGGAAAAGTCCAGTAATTGTGTGTTGATGAAGCTGCAGGCTATGCAGAATTAGTAAGTGTAAATGTTTCCAGGTGTATCTTTTGCACCTAGTATACTACCAGTGCAGCTGCGCACTGATGCTGCTGACTGGCATGGAACAAGCGGATAGGGGGTGGGTACATAGCAAGATGGGTTCATTCTTGCATGCATGCACTAAGGCCCTCATTCAGAGGCGGTCGGAGGATGCAAGCGGTCGCTCAGAAACTGGGCGGCCGCTTGCATCCTGACCGGCCGCCTCTGTTTCAGTCGTTAGAGCTGTGGATGTAAATCCACAGCCTAACGACCGCTAGGGTGATGGTCGCGATGGTCATAGACCATCGTGGCTTACGACGAGACCCTAGGGTAGGGTCTCACTTGTCGTAAGCCCCGGAGAGCTTCTGGCTCTGTCAGAGCCGGAAGCTCTCCACTGATCTCCCCCAAACGGCAGGCGTTCCCATGGGAACGCCTCCATTTGGGCTGCCACCCCCCGGCCCGCCTTCCAAACGGGGCGAGCTGTCAAACAACATCGACAGCTCGCCCCCTTTGGAAAGAGACCCGCTACGACCAGCGCTGTCGGTCGTAGCGGGTCTCACGCATGCGCACGAAGGAGCCGGCTACTTCGTGCGCATGCGTGAGACCCGCTACGACCGACAGTGACGGTCGTAGCGGGTCTCACGCATGCGCACGAAGGAGCCGGCTCCCTCGTGCGCATGCGCACTGGAAAAACATTGAGGCGGCCGTGCGGTCGTAGACCGTACGGCCGCCTCTGAATGAAGCCCTAAATGTGGGAGCATATACACCCAAATATCATCCAACTCTGAGCCAGACCCAATCTCCTTGAGTTAAACCAGCATTACTAGTTTATTTACAACCATATTATTATGGGGGTAGATGTACTAAGCTTTGGAGAGTGATAAACTACCAGCCACTCAGCTCCTAACTGTCATCTTGCAGTCTGTGTTTGAAAAATGAAAGGAGTTGTTTGGTTGGTAGTTTATCATTCTCAACAGCTTAGTACATCTGCCCCTTAGTCCTATTATGCCTAAATGTATCCATCTTCTGCTGGTAAGCAATACAATAAAATCTACTGAGAACAACATTTCAAGCAATAAAATACATTCATAAAGATTTAGATGCTGATACTTCTGAGCACACCAAGCCGGAAATGTACTCCAATATGTGCAAAAATTGAAGTGGTGTACTCAGACTTCCTTATAATACATTACTTCAAGTCATCCGCATCCTAATGAGCTCGGTCACAGATTCCAAGGCCCCATTAACATTCTGAAAAGAATAAAAGATCTTTTGTTTTTGTCTGTGTGAAACGCTACCGTACAATATGTACATCTGCCAACTGTAGCCTCAGGAACACTATTACTTCCCTGTGCTGCGATAATGGGAATGAGGTGCTGTCTAGCTGTCAGCAGAATTTCCAATGTCCCCTGTGTAACTCCCCTAGCAGTGCACATACTGCACATCCAATTATTTAGCTGGGACTCCAAGTATCAGTATTCCATTGCAATGGGATCCCAAAAGAGGCACTTCCCAACAAGGGTTGGGTATGGGACACTGGCACTCGGGATCCCAGCAGGCAAAATCCCGACGCCGGCATCCCGATACGGTTAGGATACCCACACCTGTCGGATGGTACCCTAACCCTCCCCGGGGCCTAACCTCCCCCCTAGTGCCTTAACCTTTCCTCCCCCTTCCTTCAACCTAAACCTCCCCCTTAATGCCTAACCGTCCCTCTAGTGCCTAACCCCTAACCCCACAGCTAACCCCGCGATTTACCTTTGGGATGCTGGTAGTTGGGATGGCGGCTCCGGGATTGTGACAGGTGTCGGGATTCCGGTGCAGGTATTCTAAGCACCAGCATCCCACATGCCAGGATATTATCCTCATCCCCCCAACAGAATATATTGCACATTTGGTGATTAGGAGGATCCCAAATAAAAGGCCATGTGTCCTCATTTGGGTCCTTGACCAACAGTACAATGCACTGGCCCAGTCTACAACTTGTCCTGATCCTTGTCATTGGGAAGCTGCAGAATAAGAAATGTATAGTTAAAGAGCAGCTAAACCTAAAATGAAAATTGACTAGTACAGAGCATCTGTTAATGACATGTACAATATATCTGTAGCAGCTTTATTACCCTGGCAGAACAAATAACCACAATCTACTCTATTATTTAGTTCTGATATGTTCCTGGAACGGTTTCTCTAATTTGTCCCTGACTTGATGGCGATTGTAGGGTTCCAGGTTCTGTGACCGTAGTATTGCCATGTAGAGGTGCACCAGCTCAGCAGCAAAGTGTCCGTGGAAACGATTTTAAAATATTAGCAAATGTATCAAATATATTTGCTAACAATTTTAGTTTCCAGGAGCAATATGAGCCGACTTATATATATATGGTTTAATTGTCCTCTAATAATTACTGCAAACAAACTGTATATTAAGTCCTTTTTCAGGCAAGGGCATACATGTGGTAGACCCATTTTATCATCAATTATTTGTTCAGTGTTACTAATGTCACGTTCAACAATTTCTCAACCCGAAATAAGGCAGGGTGTGTAACAGATGACATGGTGGAAATGTGATGCACTGTTACACATGAGCAAACAGTGTGAAACTGAAGATTTCTCAGTATATCATGTAGTAAAAAAGCTGGATTTTATCATTACCACGTCACAGTGCAAACACGAGTTACTTAGCTCCCTTGTTCATATTTTTCAGGAAGGTTCCTCTTTGGTCTCACTTCTACAGGCATTTTCCCATTGCTCAGAGGTTTGATGCTCCCCTTACACGCTGTAGTCAGGGTTATGAGGGTGAAAGAGTTAAGTCACAGTGCTATCTAACTGCACATTTGGACCTCCTGATTCAGGTCTTAAGTAGCGTCCTCACGTGCATGTTGTCAGGTGGAATGACAGGGCTGAGGCTGCACATACTGTATGTTGGTATCTCAGGATATTTCAGTGGCATAAGGTGTGGGGACAAAGGAACGGTCACCACTCCCTTCATGATCTTTAGGAGTGCTATACATAACAGGTTGTTTAGGTGGAGTGAGAGTAAGATTATATGCCTGCAGCAGGTAAGACCTGTTGCACAAGTAGGTTCACTGTTCTCTCTCCTACAACAGCTGTTTCTTAGCTATATCAGCAGCTCTTCCGGAGTACAATGGTCTCTCGGTAAATCTCTCTTGGTATTAGACAGTGCAGCACGGAAAGGTAGACCAGTTGGATGAGAGGTTACATTATTTAATAATGGTGTCGTACAGAGGTGTCCACATACATCTATCCTCCCCGCGCTATCGTGGGCACCGTGTGACTCAAAAGCGCTGAGCGTATTTTTGTGAAAAATGTTCCCTTCATATGCATCTTATTTGCAGAACGATGTGAATAGAATGCTAATTAAAATGATATTTATTCAGCATGCCTATAGTCTGTGTGCCACTGCGGGTGTATCTGCATTACAGTGTCAGCAGCTAGAAGCAGCAAGGGGTTCAGCTATGTAATGCACTGAAGGACTAGTTTACAAAAATAATAACAGAATCTTTATTTCATCCATTAAAACAAATTTTCACTACAAATCTAATTTCCAAACCATCTAAATATAATAATGAAAGTCAGGGCCGGCTCCAGGTGTTGCCACATCCTGCGCAAGTTCCGGACTGCGGCGCCCGGTTATCCTGCACATGGCAAAGTTGCGCTCCCCTAAAGGGGTGTGGTCTACTTTTCATCAGCCACACCCCCTTAATGGCATATTTGGGGGGCGTGCCCATATGGCACGCCTCCCATTTAACGTCAGGCTGGGGGCGAGCCCAGCACTCCTTCAGTAGCTGGGCTGCCCCCAGCACCCTCCCTGCGCTGATAGGCGCGGCATCAATTCAGATTCTCTGGGGTCCGGCACCACTGCGGCGATGGGGTGCCCAACCTTCCGACCCAAAAAATGGGACTGTCCCGCTGAAATCAGGATGGTTGGGAGGGGTGCACCCTCTATGTTCGACTGCGCCACTTGGACGTGCCTTGAGCCGGCCCTGATGAAAGTGGTGTAGAAGTAAGAAATTTGTGATGAAAAGATGCTGTTTGTGTATACCTCATATTATAAATCTATCTGTAATGTTGTTAATAGCATTTAGAGGGGGGGGCACGGTTGTCTAGAAGCCCCCTACAGGTGTGTCCTCATACACGATTGCCGCGGTCAAACAGCCCTACTCTGTGCGCCAGGTACCGTGCGACATGGCTTGCATTAAGCATCATTTTCGAATACGCTTCCTAATCGCAATGTGATGTGACAGAAACGCTTAATGAGACTGCACTAATTAATTTGATGTGTGACACTTGTATATCTGTGTGTAACGGAGTCTAAATCTGTGTACAAAGTTTTACCATGCATCAGCCTCAGCTTTTTTTTCACGTCAAGTTCCCCTTTGCTTCATCTGCGATTGTACATATTTATGCGACTGTACATATTTATAACTAATTTCTGTGCGGGTAAAGTCGCAGCCCGGCGTCTCTGTTTCGCTGCATCTGCGGTGCCAATAAGATGCAAATTTTAAGAAAAAGTTGCGCGGCATGGCGTACTGAGGATTGGTGAATGAGGACACATATATATATATATATATATATATATATATACATACACACACACACACACACACATACATACATACATACACTACCTTGCAATTGGCCAAATCGCGGCTATAGAAGAGGGCAAAGCTTGGTTGAAAATGGGCAATTTCAGTAAGCAACTGGAAACAGGTCTGGGTGAGTCGATCTACATGTCTATATGTTGGCAGCTACTGTATGTACTGCTAAAGGTAAGCCAGTGGGGGGGTGGGTTAAAAAGTGGGAAAAGAGAAGCAGTCAGTAAGAGGCATGAGATGGCAATGATAGGGGATTAAATTCTATGTTAATAAGGGGAATGAATAGTCAGACAATAGCATGAAAGGCGATGGTAATATGTCTATAGTCACATCTTGAACACAAATGTAACCCCTCCTCTAGAAATCCTGCCTTGTCCCTGATGGGATGTAGTCAGCATCTCGGCGTGCAGGATGCCGATGGTCTAAATACCAGCGCCGGAATCCCGACAACATCAGAATCCCGACAACCCAAAGCTAAGTATCGGGGGTTAGGAATTAGGGTTAGGTTTAGGGGGCAGGTAGGGAGATTTTAGGTTTAGGCAATAGAGGGTGCGGGAAGGGGGAAGAGATTAGGGTAAGGCATCGCGGAGGGAGGGTAAGTGGTAGTATACTTACCTACCACTGTCGGTATTCTGACCGCCGGGAACTCCAACCCTCCCTGACTAGAGCTATAACTCGCTCACCCTTAGGACTTTCCCTTAAACGACCTATGTAATATTGCTGATATTAACGTTACTAGAGCTCACTAATTTCTGTGTGCTGTTCTCTGTAAGTTCACTTGCTTACTATTCCCATACCCTTGCATATTTATCACAATCCCCTTATTATTCACCTATGATGTAAGAAAAGGCATTCATCTAAGTAGCCACTTGCTTTCTCTTGGGGCCCTAACTAACAGCTTCTGTCCATGACATATAGCGATTTCATTAGTTCATATATAGTGATGTATAAGAGAAACGACTGATCTGAATAGCTGAAATCTCCCTCTGTAAAGTGTTGCGGAAAAATGTGTGCGCTATATGAATAAATGCTAATAAATAAAATAAATCTATGTTAATGTCGAGGCAAATTTTTTAATAGACCTGTTCTAAAACAACAAATTATTTAATTAATAATTAGTTGGTTTCAGTGATCCCTCTTTGTTAATGCCTTGTTAAGATGTATCGCTGCGACACTTGACAAATAAGCTCCACCCAAAAATAACCGATAATACCAGTGAAATAACCAGCTACATATATCGCTTTTCAATCCCTGGGGCGGACACAGGTCTTTTTTCATGACGCTTCCCCCTTTCCCAGCTCATACATAAATTACAGTATATTATTACTAAATGGACTGCTCTTTACCTTGCATACTGTCACCACTGTCATGGGAGGAATGGGGTTGCTGAATATAAATACACAGGTTATATTGCATGAAAGTGCAAAAGCGGCTTTTTTTTTTGCCTGAGCCTGTAGGAGGACCAGGTGTTTTCCAGATGTCTCCTGAGGCTCAGGCATCCACGCTTACTTATCTGAACACGAAAGCAGCTGCACAGTCATTTCTACATACTGCTGACATTCTTTGTCCTTTCAGGAATAGACTTCTGACACCTCTGCACCCAACAGGGTGTAAGTGCCAGCACTTGGTCTCTCACACCAGGCAATGGTCAGGTACATTGTTGATAGTCATTTAAAAAGAGATTTAACAATACACAAGTTTGACGCTACTGCAGCTACAGTATAACACTATAACGCATTAAACCAATTCTCACCATTTTCACAGGGTTAGATGAAAGATCAAGTTTCTGCACAGTGCTGTTGTTGCCAAGAAATGATAGCGCCTCCTTCTGTAATTCTGTTATCATATTGTGGGAAAACAGAAGTTCAAAAAGATTCAACAACTGTTCCTTGTCTCCTAGAGCAGTAGATGTCATTTTATTTTGAGATACATCCAGAATTTGCAAACTCTACAGAGACAAAAATCATATAAATCAGACTAACTGATAACCAGACAAGACAATTCTACAACTGAAACATAGTGTATATTTATTTACCTGTAGATTTTCAAATGGGTTCCCAGTAATTTCCCTGATTCCATTTGAACTCAAGTGCAGCTCTACAAGGCTTTGGCAGGAGGAGAAGCCCTTCTCAGGAATCCTGACAAACTCATTGTGCTGCAGATTTAGAATTTTCAGCAATGGTAATTTTTGACACAATTCCGTTTCCAGAATGTGTAGTGTGTTATAACCAACATCCAGGTGTTCTAGTTTGTCGTATCTTGAGAGATTAGCTGCAGGCAGTCTCTTCAGTCTGTTATGGGAGAGGTCTAGCGCTTTAATACTGGCTGGGAGATCAGGTGGGATTACAGACAATTCCCTGTGACTGCAGTCGGCTTTTTCTAGAGTGACCGTACAGCCATTTTCAGCCATAACACATAATGCACCTATTACATATGCAAAACACAGCAAGTGTGCTAGAGAAAAATATGCAGTTTTCATTTTAATTTTGAATTTTTAAAAAAAAAAGTTTAAGAAGGTCAGTAAAACAATATCAAGTTCAAAAATATAAAGTTTCAATGAAAATAATGCTTGTAAAATATAATAGAAAATAGCCACATGTAAGTAAGGGCACCTCCACCGAAGCACAGGAAATTTTACATTTAGATTTGTGATTACAAGGCAGGAGATACTTTAAATGATACTGAAGCAGATTGTGATCATTTGCTGGATCCCCAATATGACATAATATTTTTTCAACCGTACGACTGAAAATGGATTCCTCTACTGCAAGGAAATGTATCAACCAACTTAATTCTTCAAATGTTAAGTTGCATTACTGGCAAGTGGTAGAATATTTCAGTTTGCCTTTTAAAATTGGCTGGAGAGGAGATGTGTGGGTCACAATCTCTTGTGGGCTGCTGCTGTGGTAGAGTGATTTCACTTTAGCTGATTTTGACCAGGAGAGCTAGGTGGAATATGTCTGTGTTGTGATCATCTGGTTGGATCTTCTATGGTTGGATTTGATCCTCGGGTTGAGTCCGGTAAGCTGACTGCAGTAGATAAAAAGTTAGAGGAGGTTAATTATAAATTACAATAATTAGAAACCATATCAAGTGAGAAAAAATAGGATACAGTGTAAAGTGCTGTAAATGGGGTCATAGAATAGAACTAAAGGAATAAAAATAGCACAGAAATCTGCCCCCGGGGGGTATATTTACAAAAGGCCGATTTTTGGTTGATTTTGTATTTCAGGGTCTAAATCATACAATTAGTAACAGATGATTTTTTGACATTGTTTAAAAAAGATGTAAAAAATCATCTGTTAGTAAATGTGTGATTTAGATCCTGAAACACAAAATCGACCAAAAAGTAAATATACCCCTGGGACTCACTGAAGTATTCCCATTGAAAAAACTGCAGCCAGCCTCTACCCATCCAGAAATGACTGATAACAGAGAACAATAGCTGAGATTCAGCTACACAGCCAGTGTTGATGTAATGTGGAATATCTAATCATACTTGCCTAACCTTAAAATGCCAGGAATCACGACATTGTATAGCGGTGGAAGGGATGAGATTTTTACAAATATATCCATTAATAGTTTCTTATATATAAAATCAATATGGAATCATTTAGGTTAGCTGCAAGCTCGTCTGAGTTCAGAGTTTGCAGCCAATACAAAGTGCAAACACTATATGACCTGGCAAGCTCTATTTCTACATTGCCTGCTACAGTTAGGCCATGACACGCAGCTCACACATCTCAATCAGGTTGTGTGTTTTACATGTGCCCCCTGCAGAACAAAAAAGAAATATCAAGGTGTTGTTTTTGCACGCAGTACTGTAGCTGGATTTCTTCCTAACTGTAAACCAGCCACTTTGTTGTAAAGCTTTTCAAAGTTGCTGTGTCTTCGGCAGTTTCATCTGCTGGATTTAAAGTGACAATCATATTAAATACACAACCAGGCATTGCACTTAGTACATTTACTCCTTTGTGTTCTGGGGTTAGTGGCCCTTTAAAGCATTGCATCAGGCACATCCATCTGAATCACAGAGGGCCTTCAGCATGGATCACAATTCTGCATATACGCACGCACCGCAGCTGTTAATATCAGCAGTGCTATTTAAATGTTTGCATTCACATTGCGTACGCAGCCTGACATAAGGACGCTCACTTCCCCTTACCCACATCCATATACTAGGGGAACATTGGGGAAAAATCGGTAACATTGGACCCATACGCAGTTAAGGAAGCCAAGACCTCACTCAGGAATTGCTTACTCCTGTGCACGCTATAAGTCTTCAGTCTGCGTCTGGTAGCGCAGTGGCTAATTTATGCACACCCCTGCAACGGCATTGAGACGCACTGGCACGCCTGCGTTCAACTTACCACCCACAAATGGCACTTCCTGTCAATCACTCTGTAAAGTGTCTGTGCAGCCTCTGCGTACGCAGTTCTGACTGGAGCGTCTGGCTCGCGCACTGTGATGCTGCCTGATGTTCTGCGCTGCTATACCAGTCAGCGGTAGTGGGGGCAGTCACTGACCTGGCCCATACTTGCCTACACTCCCGATGCTCCCAATTCTTCATGTAGCCTCCTGCACCCCTGAAAGAGTAGGCAGATCTCCCGCATCCTGCCCACTTCCTAGTTAAGTGGGCAGGATGGGCAGACTTTACTAGGAAATCACAGGTCTGTCGGTAGGGGGCGAGCTAAAATAAATTTAGCTCCGCCCCCTCCTCACAGACCCACGAATCGCTGCCTTTTCCTGTGGTAGGGCGGGGCCTAATGACACCCCTCGAAGATGTTTGCAGAATCTCCTCTCCGGGCTGCTTCCATAAGGAGTTCTGTAAAGTCAGCAAGAATGACCTGGAACCCCTCCAACCAGCCCGGATAAGTAGTACAAACTCCTCCCCCTCTCGCCATCCCTGCGAGGAACATCCAGGTGTTAGACACATAGCAGTCAATATAGCTCGCACCCAATCGTCCGTGCCAGTAAGTGCTGCTATATGCCGCACTTGCAGTATTTTTGTTTGCAGCCCTGCATAAAATTCCACAAGTCTGGGGAGAGATTGGGCTGCGTGGAGAACAGAGTTCAGCTGCCATATTTCTACATTGTTGTAACGGCAACTCTCCCCCCTCGCATGTAAATGGATCGACTCTTTAGGGAATTAAGTGTTTTAGGCACCTCTGCCCCCATGCATCACAGCAGGACCCCAAAAAGCTGGAAGATACAGTGACATGATAACTGGTGTATACTCTGTAAAGGGGCCTATCCATTAGCAGATGTATTTCTGAGAGATGAAAGACAAAAGATATCTATTGAAAATTCTGGTGGCTGTGCTGAACAATATCCGTCATGTACATGACAGATTTTGGCAAAAGACGAACGATATCGCATGACATCATTCAGGGAGTGGATTTTTTTCTCTCTAGTGCTTTGTAGCTGCTGCTAATATCGTTCGTCATTCACCGCATATAAACTACCAGATATTTCTAATATCTGGCAGCGATATGCGATAATTGACCAACATGTTGGAGAGATGAAAGATTCAATTTATCGGCCGCGGGAGTGCGTATCTGTCATCGTTCGGGGCCTGTCCATAGCAGATAAATTGAACAATATATCATTCTATCGTTCAATTTATCTGCTAATGGATAGGCCCCTTAAGAGAGATTATCTGGGTTTAGTGATCAGTCTGTGACATTGCATGCTATTATGTGTTACCAGTTTCTAGTTGATTCAAAATAATAATAAAAAAATATCATTAAAGTAAAAAAAAAAAAAAAAGGGAATTTGAGGTAAATTCCCCGAAAACACCTGTTTTCGGGGGTTTACCTCAAATACTAAGTATCCCCCGGATGTGTGAAGGAGGGACCGCAGCAGGTATCTCCGATACCTGCTGCGATCCCTCCATTGCTGCTGGCAGCCGCCTCCCCCATAGGTTTCTATGGGGGGTGCGATGCTGCCAAATGTATGAATATCGGGAATGCGAAGCATTCACGATATTGGAACCAGTAGCTAAAGCCATCTGAAGATAGCGTTAGCCGCTGTAGCCTATGGGGACTTACCACATGTCAGCCGGCGGAGGGATCTCCCAGATCCCTCCGCCAGCAATGGGCGCCGCTTATGTGCAGACCGCGGGACTGTGCATGCGCAGCAGCCTCTGGCCACATAGCAGGAATGGGCTCCTTTAGGACCCCGTCACCCTGCATGTGCCGGATCATACATTCGGCCGCTATGATCGCATTTTGCGATGCGATCATGGGCGGTACCCTACCCTCCAACATGACCGGTTCCATTAGGTACAAACACTCTGCTCCTGGACTTCCCACCGAATGTATGATTGCCGCCACCTGTGCTGAACTAGGTAATAGATGAGACAGAAACTATGCAGCTGACAGTAAATAGGGGGGCAGAAACTGGTGAAGGGTGAACTTAACTTTCACCCTTACCTTCAGCAGGTTTCTTAGTGACCAGTGTGGCAGCAGCACTTTCCTGCTTCACAGCGCTAGCAGGCGAAGCAGGAGCGGCATTACTCACGGTATGTGGAGTGTTAGTAAATAGAGTATCATATAAGAGAACCGCATTGCAATAACCTACCTTCCAACATGACTTCTTCCATTAGGTACAAGAGGGAAGTCCAGGAGCAGAGCATATTGTACCTAATGGAACGGGTCATGTTGGAAGGTCTGCGGTACTGCATGCCCTGATCGCATTGCAAAATGCGATCATTAATAAATTAATAAATGGGCCCCTCTGTCTCCCTGTAATTGTTAGAATATAACATAACACAATTGTAAAGCGCAACGGAATATGCTGCGCTATATAAGAAACTGTTAATAAATAACCTTAAACATTACTAAGAAAACATGAGGATTATCGTTTTGTCAATTTTTGATTTTTCTTAAATTGTAATATGTGAGAAATATCTATGTATAATTCATTCTATTCTTGAACCATTTTTGCAAACACTTGTTTATTGTGTATTTATTGCTTGTATATATAGTGGCATCTAAAAACACTTAGAAATTATATTCATTATTGTTTTGCTCTGCAGATATTGGGGGTAGCCAAGAGGGATCCAGGTCTACAATGATTGAGAACCACTGATATAGATTTTGAAGGTGAATTAAAGTTTCCATTGCGCTGCAGAGTCACATGGACTGGTAAATGCATTAACAAATGGTTACTCACAAATCAGTACTGAGCCGTGTTATTGCACTCTGTGCACTGAGAGAACCCCCTCCCCCTATTCCCAGGACCAGTCTGTTTGTTAGAAAGTCAATGTTCATGCATTTCGCCCTGGCACTCAAAACCAACCTAGCCCTATTTTATAATTATATATAATGCACTGGATATCTGGTGAGAAGCAGGTTTACACATATCTACAGTACAGTAACTGACTAAAACATTGAGAAAATCAAATTAATGTTGTAGAAACTTACAGATCCTGTTCATGGGTGAAGAATTCTGTACAAAGTTTGCAGGAGCAGCAGTATAAAAGAAAGCACAGTGACAATGACTGAGCAAGTACATTAACGGCAGGCGGAGGCCCAGGAGCTGGCAGAGCTTACTTACATCATGCTGGAGTGAGGCTCTCCCTCTGATAGGGAGTGGTTACACTGTGTTCTGCAGCTGCATATGAAACTGCTTCCAGGGCTCAATCTAATTAAGAACTGAAGCCCAATTGCACACAGGGATTACATTTACACGTTTAATGTGCATGCAGCATCGGTAATGTAAGTATTCCTGAATGGCTACAAAACATTACTAAATCACATCAACATGATGAGATATATAGTGATATTTTCCGGTAGCTGTTTCATTATGTACTGTACATGACTAGAACCCTTGACGAGGAGCGTTTGCTTCATTTTGATACAGTTTGGGGGTTGGGACCAGGAATCATGCATCCCCCACTGCCTGTGCTCTGTTAAGTATTTTTTATGCACTATTTTTGCACTTTATATGGACAATTGAATTTGTTACACTTACTGCATCATTAAAATTAAGTAAGTATTGACCCTGAACAAATGGAGTGCAGATCTGTCTTTTATCATGTCTCAATATGTTGAGCTGGAAAAGGAACCAGAGCCGTAACAAGACTTTTTGGTGCCCTGTGCCAAATAGAGCATTGGCGCCCCCCTCATTTTTCAAAGGGACATAAAGCACCCAAAAAAGGGCCATGGGTTCATGAGGAAGGGCCAGGGAAGAGATAGGAGAGGCCAGGAGATGCTGGGGATGAAATAAGGGTTAGGTCTAGACAATACAGGGCTGATGGCCCTGTGACGTCACACCCACGTGACTTGGCCTGAAAGGGGGAGGGGTGGGGATAGTAACGGGGGACCAAAAGTGTCCCCTCGCGGGCTCGCTACGCTCGCCATGCTTCGGGCACGGTGGCTCGCTGCGGTCGCCACAAATATATATTCCCCCTCTATGCCCTAGTGGATGGTAACGCAGGAGCGGTCCAGCCTCCTGCAGCGGTCACGTGGTGTCTACGTCACTGAGGTCCTTTCTCCAACTTGGAAATAGCAGCAACCATGAAATAAGAGGAAGCTACAAGCAAGAATGATAATAAACAGAAATTTGACAGGCCCAAACAGTGCCCCCTGACCTGTGGTGCCCTGTGCGATAGCACCGGCCGCACTACCCTAGCTACGGCCTTGAAAGGAACATATATATATATATAAAATGTCCTGACTACTGGTTCACTAACTTATCAATGTCCAGCCCAAACCCCTGGACCTAGAATCATCAATCATAATTGGGGAGTATATACCTCCCCCTGTGCAATGTCCTGCCTGGCTGTCTCATAGTGGCTGCAGCACAGTTCAATATTCAAGCACCAACTCACCCCAAGTGTTGCCAAACATCACTGGCAGATGGTGTGGCTCGCCTATTTGTATAGTGAGGGAAGGAAATGTGTTACTACACAGGTATGGGAGGGGAATGTGTTTGTACAGGTGTGAGGAAAATGTGTTACAACAGCAGTGAGAAGGGAATGTGTTATTGTACAGACGAGGGAGGGGAATGTGTTACTACACAGGTGTGAGAGGTGAATGTCAAATGTATTACTACGAGGTAAGGGAAGGGAATATGTTGCAACAAGGGCGAGGGAGGGTAATGTGTTACTACAGGGGTGAGCGGGGATAATGTGTTACTACTGGTGTGTGCAAGGGATTGTATTTCTACTCAAGTGAGGGAGGGGAATGTTGAATGTGTTACAACACGGGCGAGGGAGGGAAATTACGGAGGTGTGGGAGTGGAATGTGTTAGTACACAGGTGAGGGAGGGAATGCATCACTCTAGAGGTGAAGTGTTGTTGGAGTGGTGAGACGGAAATGGAAACAGTAAATATCTAAGGTCTACCCGGATGAAACCAGGTACATCAGCTTATATATATATATATATATATATATATATACGGTATATTATTATTATTTATATGGCGCCACAAGTGTTCCGCAGCACCTTACAAAGTACATAAACAAATAGGTTGACTTACAGAGACTTACAGTACAATACAGGACATGGATAATATACTGTACATTGCTACATAAGTGACCATAATACCCAGATAAGCAACAGAGCAAAGCAACCAAGTGTTAGGTGCCCCAGTGGGGAGTAAGAAGTAGCTGAAAGTAGAGTAAGGAGAAGCACAAGAGGGTAGAGAGCCCTGCTCATAAGAGCTTAAATTCTAAAGGGCAGGGCCAAATATTAAAAATATTCTTTAATAAATCCACAGCAGTTGTCACAATAGGTCATCAATATTCATGATTGTAATCCATAGTCTGCCAAAAACAAGTAAGTTGTCTGTCAACGTTACGGTTAAATTATTAACCTTTCTAAAGATTGGCACAAATACGCAATTCGCATATAATGCACAATACAATGTTTCACATTACAGCTAAAAAAAATGAACAAAAATAACACAATAAGTCAGAGTATATAAAATAAGCATCAATAAATAGACAAAAATATTGGAAATAGTGACACCGTCTATCAGGCTCTAACTTTAATCATCAAACAACACATATTATAAGTCTCTCTGAGATAGGGTCTCATAATACCCTTACCCAAGCACCCTGTGGGGTGGCCACAGAAACACTACAAAGATTGATTTAGGTATTTGGATCATAGTCACTGATCCATATAGTAAATAAAAAATATACACCATTATACATAAAATGTATCTCATATCCGCAGAGACAAGTATCAATATGGTATACCCAAATAATTATATGCAGACCTGTGCTACCAGACAGAGCGCACCTATAACTGACATACGCCATCTGTACTGTTTACCTCGTCCAGCTTACCAGACATGCCGCTCGGCCCCCCTGTTGTGTGGGAGCAGTGGCGGTTCTAGGGGTGGGCTAACAGGGCTGTCGCCCCTAGAGGACACCACTGAGTCCCCAGAAGGTAAAAAAAAATAATCCCATAATAAAAAAAAAAACCCAGCGCCGGATATTTGTTATCAGCAGGCACCCGGCTCCCTCCCTGCAGCAGCAGCCAAAGCTCACTCCAGAGCTCCGGCTCCCACATAAAGCACTATGGGAGGGATGTCTTGACGTCTTTCCCATAGATCCGTGGTGGAGCCGTGGTCGGACCGGACGGCAGCGGACGCAGGAGCGGGCCTAAGGTAAGTATTGTGTTTGTATTTTTTATTTTTCAGAAGGAAGGCATGGGGGCATGTCTATAAGGGGGCATTACTACTGGGGGCATGTCTATAAGGGGGCATTACTACTGGGGGCATGTCTATAAGGGACATTACTACTGGGGACATGTCTATAGGGGGGCTTTACTACTGGGAGCATGTCTATAAGGGGGCATTACTACTGGGGACATGTCTACAAGGGGGCATTACTACTGGGGGCACTACTATAGGGGGCACTAATGGGAGCATTACAACTTTGGGCACTACTATAGGGGCATTCCTACTGTGGGCACTAATATAGGGGGCATTATTACTGGGGCACTACTAATGTGGCCACTACTATAGGGGCACTACTACTGTGGGCATTGTATTAGGGGCACTACTACTCAGTACTGTGGGTCTTGCGTATAAGGGGCACTACTGTGTGTCATAACATGAATAAGGGACTAATGTGTGGCGTAATTTGAATTGGGGATACTGTATTATAAAGGGAATTACTGTGTGTGGCACAATGTAATATACAGGGCATTACTGCATGTGGCATAATGTGTTTATAAAGGGCATTACTGCACATGGCAATTATTCGCCATGAGGGGAGAGCTTGGGGGAAGCCCAGCACCTTCATAAGTGCTGGGCACGCCCCACAGTGTGAATTGGGGGTGTTCCGCAAGGACACGCCCCCTTTCCGGAAGCGCGTGTGCTTTCAGTGCGCGCATAGAAAAGTCATCTCCAACAATTTTTTTTTTTTTTTTTTTGGGGGGGGGGCGCAACTGTGAACTTTCGCCCTGAGCTCCACAATGTCTAGAACTGGCCCTGTGTGGGAGACACCAGCAGCACGTGTGTGCATAGAATACTGGCCGCCCCGCTAACCGCTCATGTACCAATCAGAGGGGAAGTGGTCACGGTGCTCATCATTACTCAGCCCGGCTCCCACATGTCACGGGATAACCGGAAGTTGTCCGGCGAGTGAGCATAGGAACAGGCTGGACGCGTTATAGCATATATGGGAATGGGTGGTTCCTGCTAACAATACCTCCCCTAATCATATGGTCACTTAATAGTACAACTCCAAGGCAGAAGTCCAAAAAGTAAACTAGCCATATATGACCCAAGCAATTCAATCACACTATAGGTCCATCTTTAAAAGTATAGAGCCTGAGCTACACAGAAGCAAATTGCAATCAATGACATATATATAATAATGCAAGGCAGTCTCACTCTCTGGACTTGAAAAAAAGAGGTCTCACTCCAGTCACTAGCAGTCAACGTTTCGAGTTTTAATAACAACTCGTCATCAGGACATAAAGAAACATACAATGTGTTCATACCTTTATACCCCTTCCCTCATTGCGTGTGCCGCCAAACTGACCCACTTCCGGGTCAGTTTGGTCAAATCTGATATCACTGAGCTTGTCAATACATCAAGGAATATCCAAAGAAAAAGTGGAGGTTGCCACAAATGTATTGGTTGCATCACATGCAGCCATATGATTTGTGGTAAATATTTTGTGTATATTTTGCACAGTTGAAGGCTATGATGTCAGTACAACACACTTGAATTCCGCCCATAAAGGTGAGGAGCAGCTTTAGCATATATATACACACAAGTTTTATATTGCATAATTTTACTGTGTACATAAATCTGAGTATATATGTTGCTAACAAATGCTAGCTTATTAAATCCAATATAGAACATTCAATAGGGAAAATTTAACAAGTCTCACTAAAATAGGTTCACAGAAGTATGTGAAATAGACTTGTGAAATAACTTAATACAATCATGGAAAATTATCTATAGGAGCCGAGCTATGTCAATGAAAAATCATAAAGCGGAAAGAGGTAGCGAGAAAGATCCAGGGGGCTCTGTCTAAGCCAACCCAGTGATTGTGGAGATTCTTCCCCCTATTAAGGAGACACCTGTGTGCAATAATTAATATTGTATACTTTTTTTTTGTTTAAATATAAAATTGACATATTATTTTATATGTGGTTATATTCATTGATGGTTATATAAACAAAAAAAAAAGAAATAGCCAGGAAACACAGAGGTCAGTAATATAGTGTAGGGTATAGAGAGGTCAGTAATGTAGTGTAGGGTATAGAGGGGTCTGTAATGTAGTGCAGAGTATAGAGGGGTCAGTAATGTAATGTAGGGTATAGAGGGGTCAGTAATGTAGTTTAGGGTATAGAGTAGGGGTGAGCGGGTTCAGATTTCCAAAATCCGAACCCCCCAAGACCCCCCCTGATCCGAGCCGGGAACCAAGTCAGACTCGGGTTTTCCCGCCTAGCTCGGAACTGAAATCGAGGCAAAACATCATCATCCCGCTGTCTCGGGTTTTGGTTTCTATAAAGGCCCCGCGATCGCCGTAATTTTTCTTTCCGGCTGTGAGTGAGGAGGGAGCTGGAGCTCAGTGTGTTAGACGGACTAGTCTGACTCTGTTATAAAAAAATAATAATAATAAAGTACGGCTGGCTACTGTGAAGAGGGAGGAAGGGAACTGTTGCTGACCCTGACCATAGGGGCTGGCTGGCTGGCTACTGTTTTTAAATCTTATAAAACATATTCATAATTTCATATACAATACATAGGGGATGGCTGGCTACTGTTGTCCTTGTCCATATAGGGGTTGGCTGTTGTCCTGTCCATAGGGGCTGGCTGGCTGTAGTGCTGCTGTGTTGTCCAGGGGCTGCCCTGTCTGCTATAGGGGTACACTCATACAGATAATTTTTTATAGGGGGTGCCCTGTCTGCTGTAGGGGTACACTCATACAAATAATTTTTACAAATGCTGTTCTGTTTGTTGTGGTGTAGGCCACTGTACTTCTTCAATTTTTACAGGTGCTATCCTGTGTGGTGCAGGGCTACGCTGCCCAAAAATTCCCAAGGTGGGTGTTATAGCAAGACACTTTGAAGGCTGTAACTTTGAACTGCTTTATAGAAAACATGTGAATGAAACCTTTCCACACTGCAGGACATGATGGAGAAATCCCTTGAAGTTCAACACCTAGAGCATCTTTTTTCATGTTCTCTGAGGCCTCTCCTGACTGTGAAGAAAGATTCTCCACACTGTAGTCTTCCATTGTGACTTTTAATGGTGATTTCAATGTTGTCCACTGGCTGAGATCCATCCCATCTGAGGGTTGGGTTTTCCCCGTGAAAATGAGACAATTCACATCCAGAAGGTGACTCTTATGTTTAGCTGTGGTGTCAGTCTCTCTTTTGGCAGAATTTGCACAATCTTGGGGGCACCATGATGAATCAGACAGATCCTCCAGAGTAAACATCTGATCTGGTGTTGTATCTATTTGTTTTAAACCTTTGTGTGTGGGTTTAGTCATCTGCCGCTTGTGGTGGAGCTCTTTTTCTGCTTTCTCAATGATTTCCAGACACAAAACTTAAACCTTAAACTGAAATGTTGCAGTTAATACTCTGTTCCGCTTGTTCACATATTTAAGTAATATGGTTAAGTGGACAGTGGGAACAACGGCAATTTCAAGACCACTAACTAACTGTTTTTTTTAATGTCCCTGTACAGGTTGGGAAATTCCTTTACAGAACAGAAGGTTTGTAAAGGATTATCTAAGGCAATTGTTTATTTATTTTTGGAAAGCACGCTTCCTGTTCCTGGGATGAAAAAAATCCACTCCCAGCAAGCAGGCATGGCGCTCAAGAAAGAATTCCCAAGAAAGACACAACGTAAGACTTAAACCTTAAATCTGAAATGTTGCATTTAATGCTCTGTTCCGCTTGTTCACATATCTAATATGGTTAAGTGGACAGTGGGAACAACAGCAGTTTGAAGGTCACTAACTAACTCTTCTTTTTTTAATGTCCCTGTACAGGTTGGGAAATGCCTTTACAGAAGGTTTGCAAAGGATTATTTAAGTCAATTGATTTTGGAAGCACTCTTCCTGGGATGAAAATCCACTCCTAGCCACAGAAGCAGGCACAGGATTCTCAAGAAAGACACAAGGTAAGCCTTAAATCAGGTCCTCGAGAGCTCGCGTTTAACAGACAACCTAGCTGGTGCACAGGTGTATTCCTTACTCAGCACCATATTTGAAAAGATCCACAGGTGGAGTTAATTATTTATTACAGTTGTTATTCTGTGAGGAGACCTGGAAAACGTGCACTGTTGGTAGCTCTCAAGGACCAGGGTTGGCTACCCCTGCCTTAAAACATAGATTTTACACTTGTCCACATATCTGTGCTGGTTAAGTGGCACTTTGAGGCCACTAACTATGGTATGTTATGTCCCTGTACAGGTTGGGAAATGCCTTTAGAAGGTTTGCAAAGGATTATATAAGTCAATTGTTTATTTGTTTTTGGAAAGCACTCTTCCTGGTCCCCTTCTGGGATGAGAAAATCAACTCCCAGCAGCAGCAGCAGCCATGCTCAAGGAGTCTTCTGTGGCAAGGCTGCTGCCCGAAAAATAAATAAATAAAACAATTTTTTTTGTGTGCGTGTTAGCCACACCTGTCACTGTCATCGGCACACCTGCCATGACATCTTGCCTCTGTAGAGCCACTTTGTGCAAGGACAGATTAATTGCCAGCTTGTTTTGTGGGGGCCCAAATGAACCAATCATTTCAGCCACAGTCATGTGACAGACCCTGGCGCTGAAATGATTGGTTTGTTAAAGTGTGCATGTCCTGTTTATACAACATAAGGGTGGCTGGGAGGGTCCAAGGACAATTCCATCTTGCACCTCTTTTTTTCTTTACATTATGTACTGTTTGGGGCCTAGTTTTTCAAACTACCATCCTGTCTGCCACTGCAGTGTCACTCCTAGATGGGCCACGTGTTTGTGCCGCACACTCGTGTCGCTTAGCATAGTCATCCAGCTACCTCTGTGCAACCTATTGGCCTAAAAACAATATTGTGAGGTGTTCAGAATAGACTGGAAATGAGTGGAAATTAATGTTATTGAGGTTAATAGTAGCGTAGGAACAAAAAAAAAAACAGATTCTGTGACTTTAGCTGTTTCTATGCTTTTTTCCAACAAAGGGCACGATTCTATTTAGCGCGATGTAAATAGCGCCGGGAGTGAGCTCCCGGAGCTATTCAATACACCGAGCTGCCAAGTCCGACTAATGATTTGATTCTATTTAGCGCGATGTAAATAGCGCCGGGAGTGAGCTCCCGGAGCTATTCAATACACCGAGCTGCCAAGTCCGACTAATGATTTCTTCTCTCATCCCTCCGGGGATGAGAGAAGAAATCCGACAAAAGTCCCGTCGCGAGGCTGTTTTCTGCCCTTCGCGCCTGGAAAACAGCCTCGCGCCGGGAAGTTAGGTCGGGGAATGCCCGGTATCGCGCCTAAACACTCTGTTTAAGGCGCGATAACGAGCCTTCCCCGACCTAACATCGCGATGAATTGTATAGCTCCGGGAGCTATCTCCCAGCGCTATTTACATTGCGTTGAATAGAATCGTGCCCAAAATACAGATCCAAAACCCAAAACTAGAGATGAGCGGGTTCGGTTTCCAGAGATCCGAACCCACCCAAATTTAGCAGATCCGAGTCGGATCCAAGCCGGCTCGGATGTTTCCAACTTACTCGGATCTCTTAAATTGAGGCAAAACCATAGAGATGAAATATCGCAGTTCGCGAGCTTTCGTCTCTATAATCGGTGTAGTATATAAGGGACCGTGCAACAGACGCCATTTCACTCCAGCTGTGGAGACTGAACAGGGAGGGTGGGTAGTGCAGGGCTGGGGAGGTGCTGGTGCTGTCTGCTGTGTCCTGGGCTGGTGACTGCTGACCCATTCTGGGCTGGTGCTGTGACAGCGCTCACTGTGCTGTCTGCTGTGTCCATCTGGGCTGTTGCTGATCCATCTGGGGCTGTCTGTGCTTTCTGCTGTGTCCTGGGCTGGTATTTTTCATGTCTGCTGTGTCCATCTGGGCTGGTGCAGAACTGCAGATACATCTGGGCTGGTGCTGTGTCCATCTGGGCCCAAGTTCTAGACTCAAAAAAAGAAAAAAAATATATATATAGTCAAAAAAAAAATCAAAGTGTCTTTTAGATTTTTTTGTGTACGTGCGTGTTAGGCTTAACTGCTGTACCGCACAAGATCCAGCCAGCAACGCAAGTTGCAACCTAGTGCTGCCCGACTCCAGTCGTGCTAAAAAAAAAAAATCAAAGTGTCTTTTATATTTTTCTGTGTGTATGTGTGCGTGCGTGTTAGGCTTAACCGCAGTACCGCACAAGATCCAGCCAGCAACGCAAGTTGCAACCTAGTGCTGCCCGACTCCAGTCGTGATCAATTTGTGCTCTGGGCCCTAGTTCTGGAGCTGAAAAAAAAATTAAAATAATTTTTTTTATTTTTTTTTATAATAATTGTCTGTGTGTCTGTGCGTGTTAGGCTAGCAAGTCGGCAACGCAAGCTAGTGCTGCCCGACTCCAGTCATCACCAATCTGTGCTCTGGGCCCAAGTTCTGGACCTGAAAATAAAAAATAGTGGCCATTGTATATTTTTTTCTGTGTGCGCACGACTGCACGTGTGTGAATTTTGTAACCGCACCTTGGCTACACTATTGGTGCTTGTGACACTGATTCAAGACCGCAGAAAATATGGAGGGCTGTCACATGACAGGAGAGCAAGGCCAAGAACCACATGTTGTAGCTGCCACCAGCAGTCATCATGATAATGCAAAGCCGTCAACTTCCTTGTCCTCTATGAAGGCCCATGCCTTCAATCCTCAAGAGTATCCCAACCATCATCTTTGCACAGTCCTCAACTCTATTAATAATTATATCAATCAGTTTTGAACCAGCAAACAGGATGCAAAATTTTGGCCATTTAACTAGATGAAAAAATCAATATTGTGAGCTGTGAGGTAACCAAAATTGACTGGAAACGAGTGGAAATAAATGTTATTGAAGTTATTAATACTGTAGGAATGAAAAAATGCACATTTTATGTGATTTTAGCTGTTTTTTTTTTTTTTTTTTTAAGAAAAAAATCCAGATCCAAAGCATGTGTTTACATGTGCAATTTATCTGCTTTGATCAGCTGACCATTAGAGGTCACCTGAAGTTTGCCATAATCAGACAAACTATTTCTTTAGGTGCATACACACACAACGATTGAGTTAATGAACGACTTTAATAAACGATTTTCTACTTCAGGGTCCATAGGGTATCCACAGGATACCTTGGGGTATAGGTGTGACGTCAGTCGCTGGGCACCATAGAGTTAAGCTTTTCAGCCTCCCAGGATGCACTAGGGTCCCCCTCCTATACCCCGCCCCCGAGCCAAGGCACCTCAGTTTAGTTTGGTGCCCGGCCGGCGTCGGGTGCACCTGTCGGAGTGGGGGCTAGAAGAGCCCCTGAAGCTTTCTTCAGTGCAGCTGTGGCTGCACATCTGGATGTACAGCATGGACAGTCAGTCCTGATGTCCATGCTGTCTTCCCTACACCCCCGCCGGTACCAGAACGCCGGTACCGATCCGGGGATGCTGGTGAGCATCTGGGGTCACAGCTAGCGGTGACCCCAGATGTTCCGGACCATGGCCGGATCCAAGGGGGACAAAGGTAAGCAGCGGGGTCCCGCGGTGGGTCCCCGCTGGTCACATGGTCCTAAGTCCCCAGGCAGGGGGCTCCCTGGGGACTGGCTGCAGCGTGGAGCCAGACGACCAACCTGCGCTTTCCACTACCCCCTGGGACAGCGGACCGCAGCAGAGCGGTAGCGCTGCGGCATCCCAGGGGTTAAATGCATGCCAGGGGAGCGCGCCTTCCCTGTCTCACAGTCGGCGCCTCCCCCGCTGCACACAGCCCTCTCTGCATGCTGCCGACTGGTCCTGTGGCAGCGCTCCTCCCCCAGGCCAGCCTCCTCTCTGCTCCTCGGCGGCCATCTTCTCCAGAACGCATGGTGAACGCTGCTGGAAGCGCTGGACGGAAGCATCGTGGTCTGGGTCCCCCCGCATACCTCTCCTCCGCTGTGGCTCAGGTCTGTGTATGCAGCGCTGTGTCCTACCAGGCCCTGTGTCTGTGTAGTTGAGTGATCAGCGCTGTTAGTGCAGGAATTGTTATTTCTCTGCATTGTATGTGACTGTGCTAGCGCTGCCTGTAACTTTTCTTCTCTAAACTGTCAGCTTTATTACTGTCCCTGTTCTTTCTGCTAAAGCCCTTGCGGTGCGGTGCTGCAGGGTGGTCTCTCGCCTATTTAATACTTAATTGGTGAGAGTGGTCACATACGTGGTGCCATCATGTCTGAAAGTGATTTTCCCCTTCGGCTACAGTGTACTACGTGCAAAGTACCGTTAGCGGAGGGGGAGGGTAGCGCGGAGGGCCTTTGCCGGCAGTGTTTGTCCATGGCGCGGCCTATTACGGTTACAGCACCGGTACAGGAGCCGCCCTGGGCTTGTTTCGCTCAGGCGTTAACAGCTTTAGTGGGCCAGTTAGCTCCGCAGCCCGCGTTTACTCCGATGGGTTTGTCCCAGCAGTCTGTGGTGTCGCCACCCATGCAGGGGTTCCCACGACAATTGGTGGTACCCCACAGTCTCCCTATTTCCCCGCTCCCGGGTTCTCAGGAGCCAGCGTGGGTTAACTCCCTGACGAGTTCTGTACAGCACTTGTCGGATGTGTTGCAAGGGGAGTCTGTGATGCGGCCTCATAAAAGGCCGGTGGCGTCTCTGTCCGCTCCTTATGAGGATGACGAAGGGACGTCTGATGATGGGGAGATTCTGGATCCTTACGATCAGGAACCTCTCCATACTAAGGACGCTGATGCTAAGTCCAAAGTATATATTCCTGGACTTATTCGGGCGGTCCGCACAGCCTTGGTGATTGAGGACGAAGTTCCCCCAGCGGCTAAATCTAAGTATGCCTTTTTCAAAGATGTGAAGGGCGATGCCACAGTCTTTCCTCTTTCGGGTCAGTTGGTGGACCATTTAGAGGAGGCGTGGAAACAGCCTGGCAAGCGATACCAGCCGCAGAGACGCCTGGCGGTGGCTTATCCGTTCGCGGATAATTATTTTGCTAAGTGGGAATCCCCTCCACAGGTGGATTCTCACGTGACCCGTCTTGTCCGTAGTGCCACATTGCCGATGCCATCCATGTCCTCCCTTAAGGATGCTACGGACCGCAAGGTAGAAATCTGCCTGAAGTCCGCTTATTCCCTTGCAGGGGGGGCAGCACGGCCGGCTATGGCCATTTGCTGGGTTGCCAGAGCGATGGAGCGCTGGGCGGATTCATTAGAGGCTTCTTTTGAATCCGACTGTCCGGCCGAACAGGCAGAGTTGATTGGCAATCTCCGTGATTCGGCCACCTACATCAACGAGGCGGCTCTAGACATTAGTACTCTGGTGTCTAGAATTTCTTCAGCAGCGGTAGCTGCTCGTCGCACCTTGTGGCTGCGATCCTGGAAGGCGGACGCAGATTCCAAGAAAGGTCTGGAAGCGTTGCCATTTACCGGAGAAGTTCTCTTCGGTCCGGATCTGGATAAGATTGTGGCCACGCTGGCGGCAGCCAAATCTGCTTGTCTCCCGTCGGCCACTGCTCCTTCTGGTTCTGGACCATCGTCCTTTCGGTCATCTAGGGCCCAGGGCAGGCCCAAACCACAGTCGTTTCCTCGACAGGCTGGCTCTAAGAAATCGGTCAAGCCCCGGAAGCAGGCATGGAGTACCAGACGTCCGGCCCCCAAGCCAGATGACAAGCCTGCGGCCTGACGGTCCGGGCCTCCCTTTGGGGGATCCCAGGGTGGGAGGCCGCCTGCTACAGTTCGCCCAGTGTTGGTCGACCACTACGACAGACACTTGGGTTCTGGAGGTGGTTTCCCACGGATACGCCCTCTCCTTCCGGCACAGACCCCCGGCTCGCTTCTTCACCACGGGTCTACCATCAGACTGGAACAAGGCTACGGAGCTGCGGAAGGTATTGCACACTATGCTCCAGGCTGGAGTTATAGTGCCTGTTCCATTCTCCCAGAGGGGCCAGGGTTTCTATTCAAATCTATTTTTGGTACAGAAACCCAATGGGTCATATCGTCCGATTCTCAACCTCAAAGCGCTCAACAGGTCTTTGCGGGTCCCGAAGTTTCGGATGGAGACACTACGGTCCATCATTCTGGCGCTGGAACCTGGGGACTACAAGGTGTCATTGGACATACAGGACGCTTACCTGCATGTCCCTATTCTTTCCGCCATCAACAGTTCCTCAGGTTTGCAATCCGCAGCGACCACTTCCAGTTTCGGGCGTTACCTTTTGGCCTGGCAACAGCACCACGTGTTTTCACCAAGGTGATGGCGGTCATGGCGGCTTCTCTGCGGCTGCAGGGAGTCCGCATGTTGCCGTATTTGGACGACCTGTTATTGGTGGCAGGATCTCCAGAGCTCCTGTTACGCCACTTGGACCTGACCATTGCACTGCTGCAACGGCACGGCTGGCTAATCAACTGGCAGAAGTCCACTCTAATCCCGTCTCGGAGGATTCTGCATCTTGGAGCCTTATTGGACTCGGGACAGCAAAGGATCTTCGTGACGGAGGACAAGATCTCTGCTTTACAGTCAAGGGTGCGCAGTTGCCTGCACAGCCGCCGGGTGTCCTTACACTCGGCGATGAGGTTACTGGGCTCCATGGTGTCGGTGTTCGACATGGTGGAATACGCCCACTTTCACTCCAGACCTCTGCAGCACCTGATCCTGTCCAAGTGGAACGGGCTGCCTCAGTCTCTGAAGTCCCAGACGATTGTGCTCACCCCGGAGGTTCGCCTGTCCCTTGCGTGGTGGTTACAGACGATCCACCTCAACAAGGGACGTCCGTTCTGGGTTCCAAATTGGGTCCTGTTGACAACGGACGCCAGTCTTCGAGGCTGGGGAGCAGTTTCGGGTCCACACTTGTTCCAGGGCAGGTGGACGCCGACAGAAGCGGAGCTTCCAATAAATATCTTGGAACTCCGTGCGGTCTTCAATGCTCTCCAGCAGGCACAGCGGTTTCTCCAGGGTCGCCCGGTGCAGGTCCAGTCGGACAACGCTACCACCGTGGCCTACATAAACAGGCAAGGAGGAACTCGCAGTCGGGCCGCTCTCGTAGAGGTCTCTCGGATCCTGGTTTGGGCGGAGTGCAATCTTCCGGCCATATCAGCGGTCTTCATCCCGGGAGTGCTCAATTGGGAGGCGGACTTTCTAAGTCGCCAAGACGTTCATCCGGGGGAATGGTCCCTGCACCCGGACGTTTTTCAACTACTGGTGGACAGGTGGGGTCTTCCAGAAATCGACCTCATGGCGTCCCGGCACAACAACAAGTTGCCGGTGTACGGGTCTCGCACAAGAGACGAAGGGGCGTCTCTGGTGGATGCTCTGTCCGTCCGGTGGACGTTCCGGTTCGCATACCTGTTCCCTCCGGTCTCCCTTCTTCCACGGGTAATCCGGAAATTCAAACAGGAAGGAGGGACGCTCCTGTTGATAACTCCCGCGTGGCCCAGACGGCACTGGTTCTCAGACCTTCAGGGTCTGTCCGTGGACAGTCCTCTGCGGTTACCGATACGACCGGACCTTCTGTCTCAGGGTCCTTGCCTTCACCCGGACCTGACTCGGCTGTCTTTGACGGCGTGGCTGTTGAGACGGCCATGCTGAGGTCCCGGGGGTTTTCCAGCTCTGTGGTGCGTACCATGTTACGAGCTCGGAAACCGTCTTCCGCGAGGATATACCATCGCGTGTGGCATACGTTCTTCCAGTGGTGTCGACCGAGAGGTTATGCACCGCGGGAGTTTCGTCTGTCTCGGATTCTCGCCTTCCTGCAAGCGGGACTAGATCATGGGCTTTGCCTTGCTTCTTTGAAGGTACAGGTTTCGGCCCTATCTGTCTGGTTTCACCGTAGGATTGCTACAATCCCGGATGTGCGCACCTTTATGCAGGGTGTTCTCCGCATTCAGCCGCCCTTTGTTCCACCTGTGGCGCCTTGGGATTTGGCTGTGGTCCTGAGGGCTCTCCAAGGACCGCCGTTTGAACCACTGGGCTCAGTGGATCTTAAATGGCTAACAGCTAAGACTGTTTTCCTTCTGGCCATTGCTTCGGCCAGACGTGTTTCTGAGTTAGGGGCTCTTTCTTGTAGACCGCCTTTCTTGGTTTTTCATGGGAACAGGGCAGTGCTCCGCACTCGGCCCGAGTTTCTTCCCAAAGTTGTTTCCCAGTTTCATGTTAACGAGGAAATAGTTGTTCCAGCCTTTAACTCACCGGGTCTTTCTGTGGGTGAGGCCTCTTTGGATGTTGTGCGGGCCTTAAGGACTTATGTTGACCGCACTTCTTCGTTTAGGAAGTCGGACGCTTTGTTTGTCCTCTATGGCTTCCGTAAAAAGGGTTGGCCTGCTTCAAAGCAAACTTTGGCAGCCTGGATCCGTATGGCTATTTCTGAAGCTTATCTTCATGAAGGCCTACCGGTCCCACCTTCTCTGAAGGCTCATTCCACTAGGTCTGTGGGTCCTTCGTGGGCAGCTCGACGTGGTGCCTCGGCAGTTCAGATCTGCAAGGCTGCTACGTGGTCCTCTGTCCATACCTTCGTGAGGTATTACAGGTTTGACACCTTCGCCTCTCAGGATGCTTCCTTCGGGCGGCGGATTCTCCTTTCTGCACAGGAGCGTCCCCACCCTTAAAGGATACTGCTTTGGGACATCCCCAAGGTATCCTGTGGATACCCTATGGACCCTGAAGTAGAAAATATGAGATATGGTAAGAACTTACCCTTGTTATCTCTATTTCTACGAAGTCCATAGGGTTCCACAGGACTCCCGCCCTGTCGCACCTGTGCTGCAGATGGGCTTTGCTCTGGTCACCGGTTTTCCGTCTCCCTCTGGTGAGAATGTGATTCTTGTATGTGTCCAGATCTTTTTTCCTCTCTCTTCCTTCTCCTCCTCCGGCCTATGGCTTGATAACTAACTGAGGTGCCTTGGCTCGGGGGCGGGGTATAGGAGGGGGACCCTAGTGCATCCTGGGAGGCTGAAAAGCTTAACTCTATGGTGCCCAGCGACTGACGTCACACCTATACCCCAAGGTATCCTGTGGAACCCTATGGACTTCGTAGAAATAGAGATAACAAGGGTAAGTTCTTACCATATCTCATATTTTCTCCCTTGTAAAAATGAACTAAAATCGTTTACTAAAGTTGTTCATTTACTATGTTCATTTAAATGTAATGAACGATTTTTATGAACTACAAACGATTTTTGCATATTAACTTAGTCTGACTGAACTACAAACGTGAACGCGCATGAACAATAACCGTTCATCATTTGACTCAGAAAGTGAACGATTTTTTGAACGATTATCGTTAAACGATATCGTTTAACGATAATCGTTCAAAAAATCGTTGTGTGTGTATGCACCTTTTAGAATTAGAAGGGTCATCTGTGGCCCTTGGGTCAGCTGCATGTTGAAAGATATGTGATATGTATAACAGTTAATCAAACAGTTGAACAAACTTTGAAAAACATTTGAGACCAGTTTATATCAACTAAGGGCCTGATTCAGACCCACTCGCGAGCGGCTGTCCGCTCGCAAGTGGGTCGATGTTCTGGACTGAGCATGCGCCAGACGCGACGAGCGAAGGAAAGTCCTTCGCTCGTTGTGTCTGATCAAAGGGGGCGTGCAGTCGATGTTGATTGACAGCACGTCCCCTTTGGTAGGCGTGCCGGGGGCGTGCCTCCCGTCAGAAGCCGGCCCACTGACATCACTAGTGATGTCAGTGGGATTGATTTTGGCTCTGATAGAGCCAAAATCACTCCGGAGCTTGCGGTTGAAAACCTCAACCGCAGGCTCCGGCTCGCAGTTTCGATGGTCGCGATGGTCACTACCATCGCGGCCATCAAAATGCACGCTCGTATAGCCTGTGGGTGGTGACCCACAGCTATACGAGTGTCCAGGAGGACGCTCCATTTTCATGGAGGCCGGCCCTCATTCAGAGCGTGTGCTCTGCTCAGAGCGTACGGCTCTGAATGAGGGCCTAAATTTGTCATTGTTTTATGTGTTTGCTGAACATGGTTTGGACTACGGGATGCACTAACAAAACTCTTAGGGCCGTATTCAATTAGTTTTGCACCCGCAATACTTTTTCACATGCCGGACTTTTCGCTTACATCGCGTGTTTTGCATGTGGAAAAGTATCTGGCACGCTCCCGCTATTCGCCGTATTCAGAAAGGGCGCGAAAACGGCACTGAAACGGAAACTGAAACAGGCGAAAAGTCCTGTCAAAAATAAGGAACTCAGCCTGACACCCCCAAAAAGATGCACTAACATTGGGGATCACTATAGATGCCCCCAATTAGCCCTAATGAAAGTATTTGGGGTGCTTAAGTTGTGCCAATTGGTGACAATTAGCGCATTAACACAAGTGGTGAGGAATAGCATTAAGCAGTATTTTTATGTGAAAATAATTACTCCCAGCAAATTTCGGGTACTTCAAAATTGGTGCTAGCATATATTTAAGTTGATAAAGTGAAGTTTTAAATTACGTTAAATATCCACCTGCCGCAAGCACCTGCAATCGGAAAAACACCTGGGGCATACTTGGGGACCACCAGAAGTCTATTTCGCTAGTTTTTAAGTTTGTCCCCCAACTTTGCACTTTTTCACCACCAAAATTAAAGTACTTTTTTGGGGTGTTCTAAAAGTCCTTTTTAAGTTTTTTTTTTACACAGTTTATCTTTGGGGGACTGTCCCAAGGGTGCAGGGGGGTATCCCGAAGTCTGCACCCCAAAACCGCAATTCTGCACTTTTTTCCGCCTGCTATTCATAGGCGAAACTTTTCCGCTGATTACATTGCATTGACTTTTCGCGTACGCGAAAAGTCTTTGGAATTGAATACGGTGGAAACTTTCCGCCTGGCGAAATTACATCATCTGCGATAATTTTCCGAAGATTTGGACTTTTCGCCTCTAATTGAATACGGCCCTTAGAGCTATGTATGCAAATGCTAGGATCTGTGCTGATAAATTATTCAGAATTAACTGCAATAGTAACAAGGTATGATCTGGATATTGTGCCGATTACGGAGTCATATCCTGGATACTCTCATTAGCTGGAACTTGGTGACCTGGCCGTGAGTATATCCTCCCCATCTACCCCATCTGTGTCACACCTGTTTGTCTGCCCCTCCCCTTTACAATGTAAGCTCTTACAAGCAGGGCCCTCTACCCTCTTGTGCTTCTCGCTACTTCATCTACTTCTTACTCCACACTAGGGCATCTAACACTTGGTTGCTTAAGCTCTGCTGCTTATGTGGGTGTTATGGTCGTTAATGTGGCAATGTATATTATCCATGTCCTTGTCCTGTAATGTATTGTATTGTTCTGTAAGTCTTTGGGCACCTATTTGTTTTACATACATTGTAAGGCACTGCACCATATAAATAAATGATAATAATAATACTTTTATATGCATTGTATGTGTATTCTTTTTAATGGAAACCTTAGTTTATTTGCAGATTAAGACTGCAGGGTGCCATAGGGTAGCAATGGTGCCGTCACATTCACACCCCCGTTTTCATAGACCATCCCCTGACACCACCCACAAACGGCACTATCTGTCACTCCAATGAGCGCTCAGTCTGTGTACTTTGAGCGCCTGATTCCTGATCACTAAGACTGGCTTGCGCACACGCACTGTGGCTTATACGCATGCGCAGAATGTGAAAATTGGCCAGCTACGAGCGAACGCCGCGTTGCGTCTGGGTCTAAATCAGGCCCTATGTTCATTATCATCTTTACTAACAGATGCACTGCATATGTATATACATTTTAGATTTACAAGTGTCAGAATATAATTATATGTATAATAAATGTTATTTATTTTATGCATGTGGGCATATTTTCAGGTCATTTATGATCAATGTTTCGTTCTTCATCAGTGCTGTCTATCTAGTTAATTAGTTTCTCCTTTGGTTTGCTACCATATTTGACAGCTGCAGGGGGTTAATTGATTTCTTTGTGAATTCATTGAGCGTCGGAGGCTAATTAGTTTAGGAGATGTATAGGAGACTATCTTGTTTTGTCATTTTTAAATTGGTGTATTAAGAATCACTGTATGTGTTCTGCAAGTATGTTCTATACAGCACTGCGTTTAAATGGTTTCTGTATGTGTACAACTAACAATATCTGATTTGGGGCAATATTAATACCCCTTTTCCACCAAAATTCCGGGTCTGACCCGTAGTTGGAACAGGGAGCCTGTTTCAGACCCGGCACGCCCACCTTTGGTGGGCGTGACGGGGGCGTGGCTGCCCAGACAGAGGCGTTCCCATGGGAACGCCTACCGTCTGGGGCCGGCCCCACTGACATCACTAGTGATGTCAGTGGGAGTGATTTTGGCTCTGATAGAGCCAAAAGCAGTCCAGGGCTTGTGGCAGCGAGACCCTACCGCAAGGGTCTCGTCGCAAGCCCGATGGTCGCAATGGTCTTGACCATCGCGACCATCATTTTGGCCGCTCACTATAGCTGTGGGTGGTCACCCACAGCTATGCGAGCGGCCTCCTGGCCGCTCCAAAGAGTAAGAGGGCCGGCCGTGATTCAGAGCGAGCGCTCTGTCAGAGCGTCCAGCTCTGAATCAGGGCCTGGGTTCCTATCCGGATCAGACCCAGAATTTAGACGGCGCCGACTCGGGATATTCCCGAGTCGGCACCGCTCACACCGCAGTCGGGTCTGCATGGACACGGCTTTTCCGGCGTGAAAGTGGACGCTTGGAGATGACGTCATCTCCAAGCGCCACTGAAGCTGGACCAATCGGCCGGCTTGCGGCGTACTGCAGGTCATCAAGACCCGGAGTGCGCCGTACACACAGCAGGATTTCACTGGCTACGCCCGTGTTAAACCCTGCTATTTCCCTGAGTTGGATTGCCGGGTCACTCAACCCGGCGATCCAACCCTCACCCCTTTTACACCAAGGAGCTGCCCGGGTTAACCCTGCAATAACCCAGGTTTTAGCTCCGATGTAAAAAGGGTATTACTGAGCTGCTTTGTCTGATATGCCTCAAAATTAATAATGTCTCTTAATTTGAAAGTCTGCTTATTAGAGCTAAGCAATGAAAATGGCGGTAATATAGTGTTTCCACACATGTGCAGAGCCCGGCCCATCCCACAAGTCATTATCATTAGCGAGTGTGCATTGGCACCTTCCCTATATGACTCCTAAGAGGCATATATGTACATAATTGATGGACCATGCAGCATTACTGAACATTGAGACTGTCCCTTGCCATCATAGTTCCGAGTCTCTGGTCATAAGGTTTGATATGCTAAAAGTGCGTGCGAGTCTGTACATGTTCACTTCTGAGCATGTGCAGAGCAATGTACCGCAAGATATGGCTGGGGTCACAGAAGGGGTCTGGCTGGAGACACCACACCCCTTGTTTGAGTGGCGATGCCCCTTTTTTGGAGCGTGTGCCTGCGGCGTGTGTAAAAGTTACCTCTTCCCTATCAGGCACCCTGCAGCTCTAGAAACAGTGGCACAATATCTGATATGGTGCCAAAACTGGGACCACTCATTACCAGATCTCTAGTTTCGCCTACGGTTAGCAAGTAATTAAAGCTAAAGTTTAGCTCTTACAGCAAATTTGGGTAATAGGCTATTGGAGAGGTCGCCACTTGCCAATGCTAATGCTTAGTGTGGGAGTCTATGTCACAATCCTGGCCAGGGGCTGGCTTGCAACTTTTAGCCTGAGGGGCAAATGCATGCAGGCGGCCCTGGCAGAGGAGTAGCGTGTAGCCAGGGTGCCCGAAAGAACGTGAGTGCTACGGCGCCCCCCCCTCAAGTGTTCTAGGGAGGAGGCGGGTCCATATGGGATTAATGTAAGGTAAAAATAAAGATTAGGGGCAGCCCCCTGTCGTAGTGCCCATATGCAGTGCCACCCTGTGCCACAGGAGGACACCCTTATGCAGGCCTCAAGTAGTGCCCCCAGTAGTGATCCCCCCTATGCAGTGCCCCTTGTGCCCCCAGTAGTAAGCCCCTTATATAGTGCCCCCAGTAGTGGTAACCCTTATGCAGTGCCCCTTAAATAGTGGCCCCAGTTGTAGTCTTCCCCCTATGCAGTACCCCCACTATTGCCCTTTATATAGAGCCCCCAGCAGTGGTCCCTCGATGCAGTGCCCCCAGTGGTAGTCCCCTCCCCCCTATGTAGTGCCCCTAGTAGTAGTCCCCTCCCCCCTATGCAATGCCCCTAGTAGTAGTCCCCTCCCCTTGTAGTGCCCCTAGTAGTAGTCCCTCCCCTTGTAGTGCCCCCCATAGTAGTCCCCCCCTTGTAGTGCCCCCAGTAGTAGTATTCCCCCCCTTGTAGTGCCCCCAGTAGTATTCCCACCCTTGTAGTGCTCCCAGTAGTCCCCCCCTTGTAGTGCTCACAGGAGTCCCCGCCTTGTACTGCCCCCAGTAGTATTCCCCCCTGTAGTGCTTCCAGTAGTCCCCCCCTTGTAGTGCTCCAAGGAGTCCCCCCCTTGTAGTGCCCCCAGTAGTATTCCCCCCTTGTAGTGCTCCCAGTAGTCCCCCCCCCTTGTAGTGCTCCCAGGAGTCCCCCCTTGTAGTGCCCCCAGTAGTATTCCCCCCCTGTAGTGCTCCCAGTAGTCCCCCCCCCTTGTAGTGCTCCCAGGAGTCCCCCCCTTGTAGTGCCCCCAGTAGTATTCCCCCCCCCCTGTAGTGCTCCCAGTAGTCCCCCCTTGTAGTGCTCCCAGGAGTCCCCCCCTTGTAGTGCCCCCAGTAGTACTCCCAGTAGTCCCCCCTTGTAGTGCTCCCAGGAGTCCCCCCCGTAAACCCCAGTAGCCCCCCCATGTAGTGCTCCCAGTAGTCCCCCCCTTGTAGTGCTCCCAGGAGTCCCCCCCTTGTAGTGCCCCCAGTAGTATTCCCCCCTTGTAGTGCTCCCAGGAGTCCCCCCTTGTAGTGCCCCCAGTAGCCCCCCCTCTAGTGCTCCCAGTAGTCCCCCCCTTGTAGTGCTCCCAGTAGACCCCCCCTTGTAGTGCTCCCAGTAGTCCCAGTCCCCCCCCCGCAGCAGAGACATAATAAAAAACAAAAAACACTTACCTGATAACCGCTCCTGGTCCCGCCGCCGAGATCAGCTCCCGCCGCTTTGCATTATGGGAGTGACGCGTCACTCCCATTACCCACTGCTGGAGCCGGAAGATGTCCGGCTCTGGCAGTGGGAGCAGCAGCCGATGAGAGTCTATCTGACTCTCATCAGCTGCTAAAGCAAACACACAGCTGCCGGCTCCGGCGGCTGTGTGTTTGTGCTGTGTAGCGCTGACCGAACTCTGTCCGGTCAGCGCTACACACGTGGTGCAGTCTGTGTCACAGTGACACAGTCTGCACCGCGGCCCGCATGACGCTGCGGCCCGGGGGTCACATGGCACCCTGCCCCCCGGCCCAGCCCGCCACTGATCCTGGCTAGTTTTTACCTTTTGTGACTTACCTCTGCCAGCTGCTCCATGGATCTGTGTTTGTAATTCTCCTGGGACATCTGCTCTGGCTGAATCATGCTGGCTGTGTGTGCAGACTACTCTCCTCCCCACACTGATTAATCACCTGGACCCTGTTCTGTCTGTGAGCATTGCTAGTCTTAATTGGAATCACAGGTGTGGTCCTGATTCTCAAGGGCTGCAGAGATGATTACTCCCTCTGCATGTTGTGCCTTGCTCCACTCAGAATGCCACTGCCAGACCACCTGTCTGTATCCACCAATCGCTGCCAGACTCTAGGTATATAGATCCTCCTCTAATAGCACTCAGTGCTTGAACATCTAGTTACGTTCCGTGGTGTACTACTTGTGCTATAGCTGTACCTCTGTGTACCAGTATGTCCCAGGCTCCTGCTGGTTCCTAGACAAGTGCTATCCGTAAGCCTGCTGCGCTCAGCTATCCACGCTACCATTTCTCACCCACGGCTCCCAGGCCGCACCAGGTAGCTTCCACGCTACTATCTCTCACCTACGGCTCCCAGGCCGCTCCAAGTAGCTTCCACGCTACCAGCTTCTCCACACGGCTCCCGGGCCACACCAAGTAGCTTCCACGCTACCATCTCTCACCTATGGATCCCAGGCCGCTCCAAGTAGCTTCCACACTACCATCTCTCACCAACGGCTCCCAAGCCGCTCCACGTGGCCACCCAGCTACCAGCGTCTACCCACGGCTATCCAGCCGCTCCACGTAGCCACCAAGCTACCAACGTCTACCCACGGCCTCCCAAGCCACAACAAGCAGCTTCTACGCCACCATCCGTCTGCAAGCCCGTCTACTAGTAACCCGACCACCTCAGTCAGCCTACCTGCCGGTCCCAGTCCAGTCCCTCCAAGTTCCTTCTGGTCTCATTCCTACGTCTCAAGTTTCCAGTTCCAGTCACTCATCACCAAAGGCAGTTCTCACTGCTACCCACTTCTTCTAATAAAAGAGCTATTCATGTTACCCATGGTTCCAGTCCAGCCGGCCTCCAGTGATTCCAGTTCATCACCTGATACAGGTAACTCTCTAGCCCCAACTGTGACAGTATGTTCAAGCCTAACGATGGTGGCGGATCAAGCACCTAATCCTGGATCAAGTGCTTTCCGTAACCTAATCACTCGTTTGGATTCACAGGAGGCGGTACAGCATCAAGTACTACAGCTTCTGCAAATTCTGACTAACCAGCTAGATGATACCCAAATCTTACCTGAACCCCTAACTACTTTCCATCAACTGCTGGAACAGCTACAGGCTCTACTCAGCAAAATTTTTCAGATTATTCCTGAATTTCTTATAGCTACCTCTGTCTCAACTAAAAACTCTTTCTTGGAATCTCTAAGAACCAAAGATCCTTCCATGCCAAGTAAAGTGAGACATCGAAGTTACCCGCGCTCCAAGCTCTCTGTGGCTGAACGCCAGCGGCGTAAAGTTTTGTATCTCTGTCGATATTGTGGATCTTCTGACCACTTTATCAAAGACTGTTCCCTTTGCAAATCCAGCAGTGGTTCCAGGTGTCAACGTCTCAGTGCCTGTTCCGGTCCCGTCCCAGATTCTGCCTGTTCCGGTTCCGTCCCAGATTCTGCCTGTTCCGGTCCCGTCCCAGATTCTGCCTGTTCCGGTCCCGTCCCGGATTCTGCCTGTTCCGGTCCCGTCCCGGATTCTGCCTGTTCCGGTCCCGTCCCGGATTCTGCCTGTTCCGGTCCCGTCCCGGATTCTGCCTGTTCCGGTCCCGTCCCGGATTCTGCCTGTTCCGGTCCCGTCCCGGATTCTGCCTGTTCCGGTCCCGTCCCGGATTCTATGTGTTCCGGTCCCGTCCCGGATTCTGCGTGTTCCGGTCCCAGCCCGGATTCTGTCTATTCCGGTCCCAGCCCGGATTCTGCCTGTTCCGGTAGGGAACTCTAGTTGGCAACCCCAGGAGGGGTCTCCAGAGTCTCAACCCCAGGAGGGTCCTTAAGTCTCGTAACCCAAGAAGGGGTTTTGAGTCACTCACCCCAGGAGGAAGTCTCTGTCCTCGCATCCCAAAAGGGGGGTTCATGTTCCATACCCCAACAGGAAAAGTCGAGTCAGCTTCCCCAGAAGGGGATTTTGGGTCCCATAGTCCAACAGGCAGTGTCAAGTTCTGTACTCCAGGAGGGGACCTTAAGTCTCTCACCCCAGGAGAGGGTTACAAGAATTATGCCCCAGGTGGGGATCTCAAGTCTCATGCCCCAGGAGGGGGTCTCAAGTCTCGTAACCCAAGAAGGGGTTTTGAGTCACTTACCCCAGGAGGAAGTCTCTGTCCTCGCATCCCAAAAGGGGGGTTCATGTTCCATACCCCAAAAGGAAAAATCGAGTCAGCTTCCCCAGAAGGGGATTTTGGGTCCCATAGTCCAACAGGCAGTGTCAAGTTCTGTACTCCAGGAGGGGACCTTAAGTCTCTCACCCCAGGAGAGGGTTACAAGAATTATGCCCCAGGTGGGGATCTCAAGTCTCATACCCCAGGAGGGGGTTTCAAGTCTCGCACCCCAGGAGGGGGTCTCAAGTCGTGCACCCCAGGAGGGGGTCTCAAGTCGTGCACCCCAGGAGGGGGTCTCAAGTCGTGCACCCCAGGAGGGGGTCTCAAGTCGTGCACCCCAGGAGGGGGTCTCAAGTCGTGCACCCCAGGAGGGGGTCTCAAGTCGTGCACCACAGGAGGGGGTCTCAAGTCGTGCACCCCAGGAGGGGGTCTCAAGTCTCGCACCCCAGGAGGGGGCCTCAAGTTGCACACCCCAGGTGGAGGTCTCAAGTTGCGCACCCCAGGATGGGGTTTCTAGTGCTATTCCCCAGGAGGGGAATTCAAGTGCCTCATTCCAGATGGGGATCTCAAGTCTCGTACCCCAGGAGGGGGTTTCAAGTCTCGCACCCCAGGAGGGGGTCTCAAGTCTCGCACCCCAGGAAGGGGTCTCAAGTCACGCACCCCAGGAGGGGGTCTCAAGTCTCATGCCTCAGGAGGGGGTTTCAAGTTCCAGTTATCAGGGAGAAGAGTCTTATACTACAAAATCTGATCCTGGTTCCTGTTCAACATCTCCTGCTAATATTGTTCCAGAGGATGACAGTTCCTGTAGTCTGTTCTCAGCCTCGATTGTTGAAGCTGCTGTCTCTGGCTCCTCAGGACTCCTTCCAGTTCCTTTAGTTAGTCCAAGTACCGAACAGCTGTCAACTTCAGTTTTTTTGACTCCTCATCAATCGGAGCATCCTCAAGTCTCTTCCAGCCCTGCACCTGAGTGTGCTCCACAATCTTCGAACACACAAACTTCATCGGATACTCCAGGATGCATATATTTCGATGGGGACTTATCGCAATACTTTGCATTACTGAAGCATTATGCTGCAATCATGGAAGCAGATCCAGCTTGTGGTATCACTCCTACCAACTTTACTAAATACCTTTTCGCTTCTTTTAGAGGTAAGGCGTTGGACTGGGCCAACCCTTTCATCGAGTCAAAAGATCCTGAGCTTCTAAGTATAAAAACTTTCAGTGAAGCTGTTATTAAAGAATTTGCTCCTATGTGTCCGTCTCCAGATACCTGTTCTGGTAAATATTCTAAAGTTATTTCAGCACCTTCAGATATTAAACTCGCATACACTGCTGTACTCCCTTCTCAAAATCATATGGTACAGGATCAATCAGTCCGAAAGAAGAAGACTCAAAGAACTTTTAGAGACCAACAACATGATACCATGAGAGTTGGTTGTGTTTCCCTCTACCCATCTTCAGAGTCCTCTAGGTTTTCAAGTCATGTTAACTCCTCTGATCTTCCGTTGGACATGGATTCTGATTCTGAATTCGATCCTGTGCATGACAATACTCCTTTCCTCGACAACCATTTGGTATCAGACCATCTGCCATTTGACCCTGTCCTTTCCAGTCATGTATTTCCACAGGACTTACCAGAGATCCCATGTCTGTTGATTGGCACAAAATGATCTCGCAGCAGAAAGAAGAATCGACGAAGGTCTTGAATCATCCCCTTTGAAGAATTTCCACTCCTGGTATCCCAATAATGTAGAATTAAGAAGATGTCTAAAGAGATGTTTCTAGAGTGATGGTGTCCCTATGTTTGAAGCTCCTGTAATGTCATGTTTGGAAGAAAGTTTTTCAGTTTCCTGGGTGTCTCATTTTTTCATGTTCGCCTATGTATTTATTTGGGTGTTCGGAGTCCACCCTTGAAGAGGGGGGTACTGTCACAATCCTGGCTAGTTTTTACCTTTTGTGACTTACCTCTGCCAGCTGCTCCATGGATCTGTGTTTGTAATTCTCCTGGGACATCTGCTCTGGCTGAATCATGCTGGTTGTGTGTGCAGACTACTCTCCTCCCCACACTGACTAATCACCTGGACCCTGCTCTGTCTGTGAGCATTGCTAGTCTTAATTGGAATCACAGGTGTGGTCCTGATTTTCAAGGGCTGCAGAGATGATTACTCCCTCTGCATGTTGTGCCTTGCTCCACTCAGAATGCCACTGCCAGACCACCTGTCTGTATCCACCAATCGCTGCCAGACTCTAGGTATATAGATCCTCCTCTAATAGCACTCAGTGCTTGAACATCTAGTTACGTTCCATGGTGTACTACTTGTGCTATAGCTGTACCTCTGTGTACCAGTATGTCCCAGGCTCCTGCTGGTTCCTAGACAAGTGCTATCCGTATGCCTGCTGCGCTCAGCTATCCACGCTACCATTTCTCACCCACGGCTCCCAGGCCGCACCAGGTAGCTTCCACGCTACCATCTCTCACCTACGGCTCCCAGGCCGCTCCAAGTAGCTTCCACGCTACCAGCTTCTCCACACGGCTCCCAGGCCGCACCAAGTAGCTTCCACGCTACCATCTCTCACCTACGGCTCCCAGGCCGCTCCAAGTAGCTTCCACACTACCATCTCTCACCAACGGCTCCCAAGCCACTCCACGTAGCCACCCAGCTACCAGTGTCTACCCACGGCTATCCAGCCGCTCCAAGTAGCCACCCAGTTACCAGCGTCTACCCACGGCTATCCAGCCGCTCCACGTAGCCACCCAGCTACCAGCGTCTACCCACGGCTATCCAGCCGCTCCACGTAGCCACCCAGCTACCAGCATCTACCCGCGGCTATCCAGCCGCTCCACGTAGCCACCCAGCTACCAGTGTCTACCCACGGCTATCCAGCCGCTCCAAGTAGCCACCCAGCTACCAGTGTCTACCCACGGCTATCCAGCCGCTCCAAGTAGCCACCCAGTTACCAGCGTCTACCCACGGCTATCCAGCCGCTCCACGTAGCCACCCAGCTACCAGCGTCTACCCACGGCTATCCAGCCACTCCACGTAGCCACCCAGCTACCAGCGTCTACCCACGGCTTTCCAGCCGCTCCACGTAGCCACCAAGCTACCAACGTCTACCCACGGCCTCCCAAGCCACAACAAGTAGCTTCTACGCTACCATCCGTCTGCAACCCCATCTACTAGTAACCCGACCAGCTCAGTCAGCCTACCTGCCGGTCCCAGTCCGGTCCCTCCAAGTTCCTTCTGGTCTCATTCCTACGTCTCAAGTTTCCAGTTCCAGTCACTCATCACCAAAGGCAGTTCTCACTGCTACCCACTTCTTCTAATAAAAGAGCTATTCATGTTACCCATGGTTCCAGTCCAGCCGGCCTCCAGTGATTCCAGTTCATCACCTGATACAGGTAACTCTCTAGCCCCAACTGTGACAGTCTATTTTTATGATTTAGTCCATGTGGAGGCAGCAAATGGGGCACTGTTTACTGTACACAATTTACAGCCTATTTGAGCCTTTGTGCAGATTTGTTTGTATGTATTTTGTACATGTTACATACATTGGGTGGTGAAATCTAAAGATAATAATAATTACCTTGTAAAGGTATACAACCTCTGCATTAGTTATGTTCAAAGGGAGCTGTCTTACATTGTATGGGGTATCTATCTCAGAGTGTTCTCTGATGAGACAATCTTAGGTGGCTAATGTCCCGACAGTGGGCCTGTGTTAGCTTTGTGAAAATAATTTGCAGCACAAGAGGGAGTTTTTTTATTTTCAGTTTTTGACAGTTTTTCCCTAAATTTGCCAATATGAGGGGCCTGTTCATCATACCTTAAAAATCGATGGAGGTAATTAGGTTTAGAACTCGCATGGAGTTCTACCTAATTACCGAAGGAATTCATCATTCCTCCTCTCCATCAGTATTTATTCCGAAAAGCTGTCATTTCTGCGATGACAGCTTTTCGGGAAATAGATACTTTTCCCTCTCTACTCTAACTTACCGCAGCTGGAAACAGTGCTGCGCATGCGCTGTTACATTCGTAAACCCAGCGTATGCGCAGCACTACCTACAGCGGCGGTAAGTTTGTGTTTTGTTGATTTGAGCACATTTAACTGTGAGTAAGTGTATACAGAGAAAAACAGATTGCAGTATGCACTGTGCCGGCCCTGTCCCTCTAATCCTGTGATGTCACGTCTACATGGCAGGTCTGCTACATGGCAGTGTTCTGGGAAGTAGAGCACTGCCTGGAGCGTCCTAGGTGGCCCTGCAGTAGTGCTACCGACAACCCACATGCAGGTGCCGTGGGGCAGCGATGGTGACGTCCCCAGGGCCCTGCACCCTGTGCGATGGCACTGCTCACACACCATTGTTACGGCCCGAGTGCATATGCATTTGGATGTAGAATATTACAAAATTCACAGAAGACCAAAGTGTGACTAGAGCATTACAACATTCATAGGGTAGACCAAAATGTAACCAATAATAGAAGTAGAGCAATTATGTGACCACTTTGAAAACCAATCAGAGCCTGCAAACAATCACTGGGGGAATACAATTCAACGCGAATTGAATAGCGCCGGACGGGGAATCCCGGAGCTATTCAATGCAATGCGCTGTTATGTCAGAGAATGCCAGATCTCGCAATTTAACAAGGGTGTTAAAGGAGTGAGAACCAGCATCTCTGACTAAAGTGCCGGGCGTGCGGTTGTTAGCGGCGCGCTAAGCAGTAATACAGCTGCGAACCCGGCACTTTTGTCGGATTTTTCCTCACATCCCCAGGGGGGTGCAAGAAGAAATCATTTGCCTGCTCAAACAGCGCGGTGTATTGAATAACTTAAAGAGCTCCCTCCCGTGGCTATTAATCATTGCACTGAATTAAATTCCCCCCACAGAGTCAAGTTGGGTACACACTACAGTATAAGATCTTGCCCAATGAGGCTAATAACTAGATTGATTCAAACCAATCAAGATGATCCTGAAAACAGCCAATGTATAGTGTACACACTACTCAATAATCGATTAGCTCCGTCCTTTCAATTCCAAATTGTCTCGGCAAAAATATAGTGTCTCCTTACACACTGTCGCATAAATATGCTTTTCAAGGTGGAAAATGCTAATGAATTATAATAATGGGCTTCATTGAATGGACAACACAAGAAGAAGAAGCACAATATTCACCATTACGGTATTACTCTTGTATTGTGTAGAAGCTAATTATATAGTGTGCTGTTGCACTCTTTTATTGATACTGTTGATTTTACTTTGGTACTTACACCTGACAGAATGGATTGTGAACATGTTGTTGCTGCCTATTTGGTCACTACAGTCAGCTTCCTGCAAGCTCAGAAGAGGAGGTGTAGAAGAGCCTTTTCAATAGGAGCTGCTGGACCAAGGACTGACTACTGATGAGAGAGTCCTTGTCACATATGCCCCATTACACCAGATTCAAGAAAATAATCTGATGACTACAGGAATTTCCTGTGAATAGATGATCCCACCTTGCAGGAGCTGCTGCTACTTTTCCCTCCCTTCATAGAGAGGATTATTTTTATTTTAACTATTATAATTTAATTACGTAGGCAAGCATAAAGAAATCACAAAGCACAGTAAGAGCTGTCCTTTGTGAATGACAACTTCTGGGTCAGTGCCAGAGGGATCAGTATGATCCCCCCAGCCTGGCCCTAACCTCCCGGGGGGGTGCCTAACCCTAAGTCTCCCCCGGGAGCTCTAAACCTAACCCTCTCCCGCGCGGCTGTCCGCGCACGGCGCTCGGCACCCCTTCGGACGGGATGCCGGGCGCCGGTCTCCCGGTGTAGGTAAAATGACAGGCTGTCATTTTAACTCTTGCCGGGATTAAGCAGTCGGGAAGCTGGCAGTCGGCATTGCGTCCGTCGGCTTCCCGACTGCTTCCTGTGCCAGAAGTCCCTCTGGCATCCTTCTGCGTATGTGCAGAGGACACACGTATCGTGGGGAGTGCTGGGAGGGATCCAATTGGATAGCTCTCATATTTCTTTGCGATTAGAAGCCATAGGCATCCAAGCATTCCGGGGATTGGTGCATATGAGAAATGTCGTCAAACCTCAGAAAATGCAATTTTCGGGGGTTGACCGCATCTCTGGCTTTGTTGCATCTCACCCCAGTGGTGCATCAGCATGACACCAGCTCTAGCACTGGGAAAGGCAAACGTGTGTAATTAATTCTTTGGGTACAGTTGCACAAGAAGTTGCAGAGTTTGGTGATGTATACACAAGGTGATATTTATACTTGTAATAATGGCAGGCTGCACCAGGAAATGCAGGTTTGTATAGAAATAGTAAACATATTGGGCATAAAGGTGAGAGTCTGAGCACTGAAAATCACTGGTCACTGCTACGATGGGTTCACATAGATTTAATCCACAGTAAGAAAATTGTCCTGAGTGGAAGGATGTAGGTTTGTGGAGGTGCTCCATTGAGAGTCTAAAAAGTTTATCTAAACAACAAGGAGAATTTATGTCCGAGTATGAGTTAAAACTTTTTTTTTATTAATGAAATCTAAGAACGTCCATATCTGGACTAAACACATACATACTGTATATAACAAACATTAACATCAAAATGTATAAATAAAATCGCTTAGCTAGTGATTTCAAAACAAAAAGTTACCTAGATCAGGAGAACTCAAAACATGTTGGCAGGGCTGCCAAGAGAAATCCTGGGCCCCCGGTACATCAAGTTCCCGGGGCCCCCCCAGCCATACACCGCACGTGAAATTTTCCCCAACTATTGGAGGGGGAGACAGGGCAAGATCTTATTGGTCGCACCGCATAGCAGCCGGATTAGTGTTCCCTCTAGACCGCGGGCAGAGCAGGGAGTTGAGGGTGCAAGCAGGGAGTCTCTGCAATCGTCTTGGGCGCTTGAGCTGCCGAAAAGGGAGTGTAGTCGGCTTGGGAGGGGGCGTGTCCTTGTGACAAATCGTCACACTCTGGGGCAAGCTCCACCCTCACTGCAACTTTTCGCACCCACAGGACACTGCAGCCCATGGATGGGGAAGGCACAGGGCAGGCTGTTTTAGCGGGGCACCCCAAAAAGGGCAAGGTGCATTTTGCCCTTTTAGAATCGGGTAGCCTACTGGGAACAGTACCAGATACTGCTGTGCATCTCAGCTGTCATTGGTTGTAGAGTGCATCCCCTAAGACCCCATTATTTCGCGACAGTAGGTCCTCCACTGTAATTTTGGGGTACAGGATGTGCTAATATATATATATATATATATATATATATATGTTGCTATGAACCGGCACTCCACTGTATTTAATGAAAAGGTGCTCCTGTGCCCTCTGCAGAAATGTAGATAAGTGAAGTCAATCAGCGGCACTAGGAGACTCTGTAGAAGTTTCTTTAATGTGACACATTACATCACACCACCAACGTTTCGGGGCTCACATGATGGTAAGGTGTCACATTAAAGAAAACTTCTACAGAGTCTCCTAGTGCCGCTGATTGACTTCACACACACACACACACACACACACACATATATATATATATATATATATATATATATAAAACACATATTTTGCTATAGATATCCTACCTATCTATATTAAATATATATATATATATATATATATATATATATATATATTAATTACACACACATCACTAATATATGTATATATTTATATATGTATATATATATATATATATATATATATATATAAAACTCACATATTTTGCTATAGATATACCTATCTATACTATATATTATGTGTATATATATATATATATATATATATATATATATTACACAAGGATGGATGCATTTAGATTTATAAAAGAAAAAATATACAAAATGCAGCACCATCTGTTTCACTCACAGTTACTGGCACACTCCTCGGCTCTTCCCTCAGTCACACCAGTCTCACACCACACACAGAGCCCAGGATAACAGCCCAGGCTTCCTTTCGGTTGTGTCTCCCAGTCCCCGCCCGCATCCCAGAGCCTGGTGAAGAGTGAGAGTCTCGTGAGATGATGATATCATCATCTCGCGTGGCTCTCACTCTTCAACAGGCTCAGGAACAATTAGCTCCGCAGCGGCGTGGTGGCTGTGAGTTAGTTATGAGCAAGATTAACACTAGATTAACACAAGTTAGTGTGAACAAGATTCCCTAACTACGCCCCCCCCCCCCCCAGCCACAACTGCCGCCCGCCGCCAGCGGAGATGTAATAGTGGTGATCGCTTCTTTTTATATATATGTATATATATATAAAATAACGGCTGCTGGTGTGTGCTGCAGCCCGGGCCCCCTGGCATGGCCGGGCCCGGGTAATCAGTACCCGCTCCCCCCCTCTCGGCGCCCCTGCATGTTGGCGTAGTATTCATAGAAGTGTTTTGAGTGTTGCCAGTTTAATAAGGTGTTGGCTATTGCCCCTTTAAGTTTAGCTGGTCTTATGCAGCCAATGAATGTTCATGGGGAGTGGACATGGGGTATTTAATGGAGTGATGTATGGAAATCTGTCTCTTTGTTCCAGTTTTTTTCCAGGACAGAGAAATGCATTTCAGTCTATTATCCTTCATACTCTCTCAGTGCTTTCAATTTCAATTCTTCTCCCTTTTGTCTTGCATGTCACCCAGGCAGCAGGGCTGCAGCTGAGGCCATCGACCCTGCCTGTGCCTCATTGGTAGGGAGGTGGGTGGCACGGCCTTCGTATACCAGTTTGTAATAGGCCCGGGGTCGCAGCCTTCATTGTGTCGGTGGGCGGAGCCGTGGCTGGGGAGCTTGCTGCTGGCTCCGCCTCCGTATTTGAGGATCAGCAACAGGCAGTGGTAGCTACCGACGAAAATCCGAGTCACGCTAAGCCCCGCTGTGCCCTGTCCAGTAGCAGCCCTGGGGTCACGGCCATTGTTATATCAGGAGGTGGACCAGCGGCTCAGCAGCTTTCCGTTAGCTCCGCCTCTAGGTTTGTGAATCAGCGGCAGGCAGCAGTCGCTGCCACCATTGATCACGTGCAATCTAGGCCCGTCACGTGCTCACACGTCAGGCCCGCGCATTGGGTGTGTTGTGGCCACAAGTCGCGGCAGAAATGTTAATGAGGGGAGGGCTGCTACTGCACGCTCTAGATGCAGAAGGTAGCCCTCCTCAGTGCCCCCTGCTACCCCAACATTATCAGGGTCACTCAGGGGTTCTCTCAGGCCGCCCCTGTCCCTCCTCTCAGTCAGGCAGTATTGCTGCCCGTGGCCACATGTTCTGCAGCACCTGCATCCATAGTTGTCCCCACGGCTTTAGCTGTGGGGCACAGTGGTACTCAGGTGGGTGACAGGGTTAGGCCCACAAGGTCCGTATGCTTTGCGGCTGTGGGCTGAGGGTTTGACCCGTCGGCGCCTGTGTCGTCCATTGGGCTTTCCTCCCTGCATAGAGCTAGATGGTCCTGTTTACAGCGGGCTCAGTTTCTCACTAGGTGTCTGTCCACCCAGGCCATCTCAGTTATACCTACATTGCCTCCGTTAGTCCCGCATTGCTGGCCTGTTCCTCGGACTCTAGCGAAACCATGACTGCCCTACGTACGCTGGTGTCTTTGGCAGACGTGCTGACTCCTTTGTTGTCAGCGACATTGGTCTCTCCGGGTGCTCTTGCAACACTGTCCTCGTCTCCGCCCTCTCAGGTTCCTGCGCAGTTGGGCCCTTTGGCTCCTTTCTGCATTGGGCATCCAGGCCCCCATTCTCTCGCCTTCTCCGAATTCTCCTACATCTGTACCTGTTATGTCTCTCGTAGCCCCAATGTCTGCTGGTGTTGCAGCTTTTCCCGCAGGTACGACTTCCACATCCATGTTTGTTGAGCCTGCTGGTGCCTATTTCGGTCCTCCTGGTAAGTCTATTGCGCCTGTTCGTAAGAGTGGTTAGTGGGCATGTTCTTCATCCTCTCCGTCCAGCTCATACACTGATAGCTCAGGGGATAGGGGCGGGAAACAGTCACATAGATGCCACCACCATCCCCGCCATCGGTCTAGGAGGTCACACTCCTCTAGCGAGGATGGTTTGGTTTCCCCGGGGGTGTCTAAAGGTTGAGTGGTGCACTGTGATAAATACGGCTGTGCTTAGTGGGCTGCGTCAGAGGATCCATGACAAGATTCATAAGGGAAAATATGTTAATGTTTTTTAGGGATGAGCAGGTTAGGATTTCTGAAATCCGAACCCCCCCGAGCCTCCCCGATCCGAGTCAGGCATCGGCGCCATTTCTCACTCCGGCTGTCTACAGTGAAGAGGGAGGATGGGAGCTAGGGCTGGCTGGGCTGTGTTGTGCTGCTGTTGTCTTTAAGGGCTGTGTCCACTCAGTCCATAGGGGCTGACTGGGCTGTGTTGTGCTGCTGTTGTCCATAGGGGCTGGCTGGGCTGTGTTGTGCTGCTGTCATAGGGGCTGGCTGGGCTGTGTTGTACAGTCAGTTGTCCATAGGGGCTGTGTCCACTCCAAAGTCTATAGGGGCTGGCTGGACTGCGGTGTGCAGTGTCCCATAAAGGCTGTAGTCCCAGAGGGGTGCTGTAGTGTTGTCCAGGGGGTGATCTGTGCATGAGGGTTGCTCCCCCAAAGTGCACTCCAAAAAAAAATTATTTTTTTTTTCTGTGTTTGTGAATTGTGTGCACAGTAGCCGCACGTGCATCAACAAAGGAGCGCCAAGCGTGCGCCTGTGTCATAAGTAAAGGGCTGGCTGGCTCGTCTGTTAAAGGGTGGTGTAACCCCCAAAGTGCACTCCAAACAAAATAAAAAATTATTTTCTGTGTTTGTGAATTGTGTGCACTGTGGCTGCACGTGCATCAACAAAGGAGCAGCGCCAAGCATATGCCTGTGTCCCATAAGTAAAGGGCCGGCTGGCTCATCTCTTATAGGGTGGTGTAAGCCCACAAAGTGCACTCCAACAAAAAAAACACATTTTCTTCTGTGTTTGTGAATTGTGTGCACTATACATGCATCCTCAAAGCAGCAGCGCCAAGCATGCGTCTGTCTGTGAAAGGGTGGTGTAATCCTCAAAGTGCGCTCCAACAAAAATAAAATAATCTTTTTTTCTGTGTTTGTGTGTGAAATGTATGCACAGTAGCCGCACCTGCATCCTCAAAGCAGCAGCGACAAGCGTGCTTCTGTCCGTTAAACCCCAAAGTGCGCTCCACAAAAAATAAAAAATTCTTTTTTTTACGTCTTTGTGAACTGTGTGGGCTGTAGCCGCACCTGCATCCTCAAAGCAGTAGCGACAAGCGTGCGTCTGTCTTTTAAAGGGTGGTGTAACTCCCAAAGTGCGCTCCAACAAAAATAAAATAATCTTTTTTTTCTGTCTTTGTGAATTGTGTGCACTGTAGCTGCACGTGCATCAACAAAGGAGCAGCGCCAAGCGTGCGCCTGTGTCCCATAAGTAAAGAGCCGGCTGGTTCATTTCTTAAAGGGTGGTGTAACCCACAAAGTGCACTAGTCTGCAACAAAAATAAAAAATTATTTTCTGTGTTTGTGTGCGCCTTAGCCGCACGTATATATCAATATAACATAAATGGAGGACCAAACTTTCTCCGATAAAAATAAAATAGGGAAAGATCAAGAACCACTTCCTCCTAGTGCTGAAGCTGCTGCCACTAGTCATGACATAGACGATAACATGCCTTCAACGTCGTCTGCCAAGGCCGATGCCCCCATTGTCATAGCAGAGGGCATATACAATCCCAAATGACAATGTTCAGGAAAATGACCTTAAAAAAAATATTGAAATCATCTGAGGAGAAACATAAACTTGACAAATATGCCATTTACGACACGGAGTGGCAAGGAACGGCTAACGTCTTTCCCTATGTTAATGACTAGTGGTTCAGCTTCATAAGACGATGTAAGCCCTCCTCCCGCTAAAAAAAATCAAACAGGTTAAGCTGGCAAAAGCACAGCGAAGAACTGTGCGTTCTAAGAAGATATCACAAATCCCCAAGGAGAGTCCAAGTGTGGTGGCGGTTGCGATGCCTGACCTTCCCAGCGCTGGACGGGAAGAGGTGGCTCTTTCCACCATTTGCACGCCCTCTGCAAGTGCTGAAAGGAGCACCTACAGTCCATTTGCTGATATGCAAATTGAAGATGTCACTGTTGAAGTACAACAGGATGAGGATACTGGTGTAGCTGGCGCTGAGGAGGAAGTTGGCGAGGCGGATTCTGATGGTGATGTGGTTTGTTTAAATCAGGCTCCGGGGGGAGACAGTTGTTGTCCATGGGATGAAAAAGCCTGTCACGGTCATGCCTGGGCAGAAGACCAAACATTCCACCTCTTTGGTCTGGCAATATTTCTATCCAAATCCGGACAACAACTGTCTTGCCATATGTACCATATGTAAAGGTGAAATAAGTAGGGGTAGGGACGTTAACCACCTAGGAACATCCTCCCTTATACGGCACCTGCAGCGCATTCATAAAAAGTTACTGTCAAGTTCAGAAACTTTGGCTAAGACCGTAAGCAGTCCAGGGACACCTAAATCCCTTCGTCCTGTTGTTTCCAAGTGCCTGCAAACCACACCGTCAACTCCCTCCTCGTCAATTTCCTCCTTAGTCAGGATCGGAAGTATTCCTGCAGGCCATGTCACTGGCATGACTGACTCTCCTATCCGGGATTCCTCCGGAGGATCCTGCATTGCTACGCATACTGCTGCCGCTGCTGCTGTTGCTGCTGGGAGTCGTTCATCATCCCAGAGAGGAAGTAGGGACACCACTACTTTTACTAAACAATTGACCCTCCAACAGTCCTTAGCGAGGAGGATGAAGTACGACAGCAGTCATCCTGAAGCAAAACGTATAACCGAGGCCTTGACTGCTATGTTGGTGTTAGACGTGGTCCGGTATCCGCCATTAGTGCAGTGGGATTTAGACAATTGATGGAGGTAGTGTGTCCCCAGTTCCAAATCCCGTCTAGATTCCACTTCACTAGGCAGGCGATACCGAGACTGTACAGAGACGTCAGAAAAAGTGTCCTCAGTGTCCTGAAAAATGCGGTTGTACCCAATGTCCACTTAACCACTGACATGTGGACAAGTGGAACAGGGCAGACTAAGGACTATATGACTGTGACAGCCCACTGGGTAGAGGTATCACCTTACGCAGCAACAACAGCAGCGTCACCAGTAGCAGCATCTCAGAAACGCCAGCTTGTTCCAAGGCAGGCTACACTGTGTACCACCGGTTTCAGTAAGAGGCACACCGCCAACAACCTCTTAGAGAAACTGAGGGAAATCATCGCCCAGTGGCTTACCCCACTTAGACTCTCCTGGGGATTTGTGATATCTGAAAACGCCACCAATATTGTGCGAGCATTACATCTGGGCAAATTCCAGCACGTCCCAGTTTTGCTCACACAATAAATTTGGTGGTGTAGAATTTTCTGAAAAGCGGCAGGGGCGTGCAGGAGACGCTTTTCGTGGCCCGAAAAATTTCTGGCCACTTTCGCCATTCAGCGACTGCGTGCTGAAGACTGGAGATCCAGCAAACACTCTTGAACCTGCCCCGCCATCACCTGAAGCAAGAGGTTGTGACGCGGTGGAGCTCAACCCTCTATATGCTTCAGAGGATGGAGGAGCAGCAAAGGCCATTCAAGCCTATACATCCACCTAAGACATAGGCAAAGGAGGGGGTATGCACCTGACTCAAGCGCAGTGGAGAATGATTTCCGTGTTGTGCAAGGTTCTCCAGCCCTTTGAACTTGCCACACATGAAGTCAGTTCAGACACTGCCAGCTTGAGTCAGGTCATTCCCTCATCATGCTTTTGCAGAAGCAGCTGGAGAAAGTGAAGGAGTAGCTAAGACGGAGCCATTCCGCTCGGCATGTGGGACTTGTGGATGAAGCCCTTCATTCGCTTTGCCAGGATTCCAGGGTGGTCAATCTGTTGAAATCAGACCACTACATTTTGGGCACCGTGCTCGATCCTAGGTTTAAAGCCTATGTGGTGTCTCTCTTTCCGGCCGAACACAAGCCTGCAGAGGTGCAAAAACCTGCTGGTGAAAACGCTGTCAGCTGAAGCGGAACGTCACGTCAACAGCTCCTTCTTCATTTTCTCCCGCACCTGGGGCTGCCAGGAAAAAACTTAGGTATCCTAAGCAACCCGCTGGCGGTGATGCAGGGCAAGCAGGACCAAGTTTGGACATCTGGTCCGGACTGAAGGACCTGGCAACAATTTCTGACATGTCTACTGTCACTGCATATGATACTGTTACCATTGACAGAATGGTGGAGGATTACATCGGTGACAGCATCCAAGTAGGCATGTCAGACAGTCCGTACCTGTACTGGCAGGAAAAAGAGGCAATTTGGAGGCCCCTGTACAAACTGGCTCTATTTTACCTGAGTTGCCCCCCCCCCCTCCAGTGTGTACTCCTAAAGAGTGTTTAGTGCAGCCGGGAAGGCGTAGGAGGTTGCTTCCACAAAATGTGGAGAAGATGATGTTCATAAAAATTAATTATCAACTCTTCCAGGGAGACCAGCCTCCAGAACGTACAGAGGGACCTGTGGTGGTGGATTCCAGTGGGGACGAGTTAATACTCTGTGAGGATGTACACAACACTGAAGAGGGTGAAGAATCAGTGGATGAGGAGGATGAGGACGACATCTTGCCTCCGTAGAGCCAGTTTGTGCAGGGACAGATTAATTGCCAGCTTGTTTTGTGGGGGCCCAAACGAACCAATCATTTCAGCCACAGTCGTGTGGCAGACCCTGGCGCTGAAGTGATTGGTTTGTTAAAGTGTGCATGTCCTGTTTATACAACATAAGGTTGGGTGGGAGGGCCCAAGGACAATTCCATCTTGCACCTCTTTTTTTGTTTGCATTATGTACTGTTTGGGGCCTAGTTTTTCAAACTGCCATCCTGTCTGCCACTGCAGTGTCACTCCTAGATGGGCCACGTGTTTGTGCCACCCACTTGTGTCGCTTAGCATAGTCATCCAGCTACCTCGATGCAACCTTTTGGACATAAAAACACTATTGTGAGGTGTTCAGTGTTCAGAATAGACTGGAAATTAGTGGAAATTAAGGTTATTGAGGTTAATAATAGCACAGAAATTCTGTGATTTTAGCTGTTTTTATGCTTTTTTTTCCAAAAATACAGATCCAAAACACAAAACCCAGAACCCAAAACACGGAAGGGTGGTTTTGGCAAAACCAATCCAAATCCAAAACACGAAGAAAGATCCAGATCCAAAACCAAAACACAAAACACGAAAAGTGGCCAGTGCACACCCCTAATGTTTTTACCCTGACGGGAAAAGATATGAAGGATTTCAGGGCGGCTAAACACCTCGGGGATATGGGGGAGGAGGCGTTGCTCATATCTGAATTGGCAGGCGGGTTTCTTTATATTTGTGGCATGCTATCTGTAATCCCGCCCGCAGGAACACTTGAAGGTCATCAGGTATCTTCACTTGCTGCATTCTATGTCCCATTCTGTGAGTAACTCCTCCTGGAGGACATATGATGAGGAATTCTGACATAAACACTCAGGACCATTGATTTTGGCTGCAAGGACGTGGAGGTCTGGCTGGAGGTGACTCAGTTGCCCCCACCCCTTCGGTACCTCCCCCTAGGAGTCCTCAAACTCCCTTTCGTGCATACCCCCCCCCCTATCGCTTAGCACTGGTCGGTGCTATGCCTTCAGTGGTTCCAGCTGCACAGCTTGCCTTTGATGTGGGGGGCCTCACCCTGCAAAGGATTGCTTCCTTGCCAAGTCTGGTTCCGCCCCCGGCCGTCCAGCTACCTACATAAGGCGACAACCCCTATATCTAAGAATCGTCCCCAAGAAGGAACCGGGTAAATTTAGACTCATTCAGCTCCTGTCTTACCCACAGGGATCCTTGGTCAATGACACTATTCCTTCGGAATTGTGTTGTGTGCAGTATCAGTCCTTTGACCAGGCTTTGGAGCTTGTACAGGCATCTTGCCCTGGGTCCTTGTTGGCTAAGATAGATGTTGATGTGGCATTCTGCCTGGTGCCACTACACCTGGATTCTTTTAGACTCATGGGGTTTGCCTGCGGAACGGTTTCTATGTAGACAAATGCTTGCCTATGGACTGTTCCATATTGTGTACCTTTTTTGAGCGTTTCTGCACATTCCTGCATTGGTGTGTTGTTGTTGGTACAGGAGAGGCCGGGGTGGCCCACTACCTCGACGATTTCCTGTGTATTGGCCAGCTGATTACCCCTGCTGCGGTAACCTATTTTCAATGCAGTAATTGTTTGAATTTTTGGGGGGTCCGTGTTGCGTGTGAAAAAACGATAGGTCCAGTGACACAGCTCTCCTTCCTGGGTATTTAGATCAATACTTTGGTGGGTTACTGTTGTCTCCCCATGGACAAATTGAATAGGTTGTGCGGGTCTATTGTGGTTGCGTTAGGCATGGGTAAACTCACCCTGCGTCAGGTGCAGTCCATGCTTTGATTTTTTCCACTTTGCCTGCAGTGTAATTCCCATGGGCAGGATCTTTTGCCAGAAATTGGAAAGGTCTATTGCTGGAGTTCTTCACCCTCATTATTGTTGTGTTGTGGGTCACTGAGCTCACTGACTATGGAGAATGCATGGATGGATGCTTGATTTTATGCTAGCAATGGGTGTATCTGAAATGGGCAAACACACTAATGTCCCATACTTTTGGCTATGTATTGTATGTATTATAACTAGAGGTGTATGGGGTAAAATTGGCAGTATTTGCCAAAATTTTCATTAACAACATACTTGAAACCCCTTATTTTTGCAGTAAGAGGATGCTGTCAGCATGTCGGCGGTCACAATGTCTACATTAATAACATTAACAGTACAATGTTGACAGTTATGATATCAACATTGTTAAAATATGCGAAATGTCGCCATGTTCACAATATCGACAACGTAAATGTCTACAAATGAAATGTGGACATTAGGGTCAGGGTTTGGATTAGGGCTAGGATTGCGGCTAGGGACATACTTACAACACTTGTAAAACTGTGACTAAAGCTGCAACCTCCGAAACATTAACCACAGTTGCAGTGGCGCTGTAAGAGAGGACGGGGCCCGTGTGCAGGTTCTGATCGGGCCCCCACCTCTCCGGCGGTGCAGTAGACCCTGGCATTGTGACAGAGTCTACTGCGCATGTCCAGGTCTCCGGGAACATGGCGCCCGCATCGCGTTCCCGAGACATGTCTACTGAGCATGCGCAAATCACCAGGAAAAAGGCCACCGCAATTTCTGCAGGGCTGCAGCCGACGGAGAGGTAAATATAGCACCACACACCTTGCACCCATTATACAGTAAATACGCCCCTGTGCAGCCGGAGGGTTAGGATACTTCCTGCCACAACAGCTGCATCATAGCACCGCCTATTGTCCACATTGTTAGCGTGCCGACATTTCATCAGTGTCAACATTCTCAATATCTGCTGAACATATTTGACATGTTATATGTCGATTTTATGACCATGTCAACATTCTCATATTGGACGGGATGTACTAAGCTAAAAAATGTAGTAAAACCCAGACAATGCAATTTTCATTGTTATACTGCATTACTCATACTCCGGAATGCGATATTATTGTCGGTATGTATGGCATCGCAGATGCGATGCTTGGTACATCCTATCCATCGACATGAGGAATGTCAACATATCAACAAAATGTACCAGATCGCTTTTTCACACCATTGCAGTCAAGTCAGCATAGCTAATGGCAAAATTTAAGAATATGAACTTAAATAAATCCAATGAGGATTATTAAAAAAAAAAATGCAATAAAAAAAGTGTACATAATGATAATACTTTTTTGGAACTAACATTTGGAGAGTCTGTGAATTTGATAGTAATTAGATTTTTTTCCCCCCAATACATGTTTGTTGTGCCTTATTTGTGAAATAGAGATAATGCTGTAATTTAGCCTGTGTGTCTCAAATGCTACACTAAGAAAAAAAATAAACAATAATGTTATGCAAGGCTTATGTACATTGATGGACAAAGACTTTTATGTTTTTTCATCTAATAGCACACTGTGAAACTGCGTACCAGTAAATGATAATGAGCATGCTTTATCACAGCCAAACACTAGGTGGCGAAATTTGCTAACAAACAATTACACATTCGCACTTATTAAAAGAGCATGCTAAGTACATTTAGAATGTATTTTCACTTATTTGTGCAAAAGAGTTTTAAATCAAATAGGAAGATTTATAACAAATTATTTTTTCCTTTAAATGAACACTTCAAATAATATAATTTTTTTTTAAAATTTTTATGGAAAATGTGGCATATATAATTGCACAGATCATTCTGATAAGCTGGTATATGAGTCACCAGGAAGGTTCCATGTAACACCAAGGGCTCCATTTAAGAAAGAGACATAGGGCCTGATTCAGAGCCGGACGCAATTAGCGCTCGCTCGTCCAAAAAATAGGGGTGGCTATTCAAATGAACCGTTCGCTCTTTGCTGCCTGTTCACCCCTCTAGGTCTGAACGAGCAAACAAAACTTCCGGTCGTTTTTTGGATAAATACGCCCCCTGGCCGCTCGCATCCTACGTCATGTCTGCTATTTATTAGATTAATCGAGTACATCGACCAGCGTATGAACTGCTCGCTATTCTTGTGGTTGGTTTTTGCTACCACAATCTTGCGAGCAGTTCTGGCTATAAAATAACCCAGTGACGTGGTCAATGACGCTGCTGTTTTAATTATGCACACCCATAAAACGCCCGTTTTGACCTTTAAGCACGCCTGCGTTCTGATCTCCACTCCCCATTTTCAAGCACCTTCCCCTGTTACCATCCACATACGCCTCTTTCTGTCACTCAAAGTAGCATGCATTCACTATTTAGCGAACAAATGATTTTCGGCCGTACTGACTGGTTCGCGCATGCGTATTACGATCCGTACGCATGCGCAGTTGGGCAAACATCGCTCGGAATGAGCGTACTGCCGCTTACGAGCGGCTCTGACTCAAGCCCCTAGCCCCTTTAGCACTCTTGTCCGCTATTAACAAACAAAGCTTAGCTGACCGCAGGTTGTCACTATAGATGACGTTAGTGATGTGATCCCCATTGAAAGCAACAGCTTTCCAGGCTTTGCTGAGTCCATGCTGGGTGGAAGCGCAATGGGCATAGGTAGACTACTGCCGTGTTTGCACATTAGTGAACAACCATCACCAGCAGTGGTAGACTGCCCTAAGCTGGGCAGAGGACATTGCTGGACCTCGCAGGACTGGTAAGTAATGTTAAATACCAGTGGCACAGACGTTAGTATCACTGTGATACTGACTGAAGTATGCTGCTAGGAATTAGTATCGGTAATAAATGGAGCCCCAAATCTTATATACTGTACATCAGAACTACTTGTGGATAAATGCAGTGCAATTTTTGTCACAGATTTGAGGAGATGTTATAGTAACTTGTCAGTTTAAAAAGGTAACACATCCCACTGCAGAGGGAATAGTCACTAATACCCCTTTCACACCGGAGCTAAAACCCGGGTTATTGCAGGGTTAACCCGGGCAGCTCCCTGCTGTAAATGGGGAGAGGGTTGGATCGCCGGGTCGAGTGACCCGGCAATCCAACCCAAGTAACTAGCAGGGTTTAACATGGGAGTAACCCGTGAAACCCTGCTGTGAGAACAGCGCACTCTGGGTCACGATGACCTGGAGTGCACTGCTAGCCGGCCGATTGGTCATCTCCAAGCGTCCACTTTCACGCCGGGAAAGCCGGGTCTATGCAGACCTGACTCCAGTGTGAGCGGCGCCAACTCGAGAATATCCCGAGTCGGCGCCGGCTAAATTCCGGGTCTGATCCGGATAGGAACTCTGGCCCTCATTCAGAGCCGTACGCTCTGAACAGAGCGCACGCTCTGCATGAGGGCCGGGCTCTTTTTTCATGGAGCGTCCTCCTGGACGCTCGTATAGCTGTGGGTCACCACCCACAGGCTATACGAGCGTGCATTTTGATGGCCGCGATGGTCGTGACCATCGCGACCATCGAAACTGCGAGCCGGAGCCTGCGGTTGAGGTTTTCAACCGCAAGCTCCGGAGTGATTTTGGCTCTATCAGAGCCAAAATCACTCCCACTGACATCACTAGTGATGTCAGTGGGCCGGCTTCTGACGGGAGGCGTTCCCGTGGGAACGCCCCCGTCAGGGAGGCACGCCCCCGGCACGCCCACCAAAGGGGGCGTGCTGTCAATCAACATTGACAGCACGCCCCCTTTGATCGGACACAACGAGCGAAGGAAAGTCCTTCGCTCGTCGTGTCTGGCGCATGCGCACGACGGAGCTCCCTCCGTCGTGCGCATGCTCAGTGCAGACCATCGACCCACTTGCGAGCGTACAGCCGCTCGCGAGTGGGTCTGAATCAGGCCCTCTGTTCCAACTCCGGGTCAGACCCGGAATTTTGGTGGAAAAAGGGGTATTATACACACTGAAGCCCCAGCTCTGACCCGTGTCTGACCTGGGATACAGAACATGGGTTGAAGGCAAGCTGGGACTTCAGATGACTTACCCCGTTCAGACTGCCGGTTGGACCAGGGTTATTCCTGGTTTGTCGCCGTTCACACAGGACACTTTCATATGATGTTATCTCCAAGTGTTCCTAAGCTGGTCAACTAGCAGCCTTTTAGGCATGATCCGAGTCATACCTTTCACACCACCACCTGGGTTGGATACGGGAATAACCCTGCTCGCTACCCAGGTAGCGGACCCAGTATGCACGACCCAGGTTGACCCTTTCACACTGAGCCAAGTTCCTGGTCTCACTGGCTTGCCTCGGCAATAACCCGGGTTCTCTGCGCCGTGTGAAAGGGATATAAATGGGAGAAAAGCAGCTTTCAGCTATATCCCCATAAAGACAGGTCATTTTTCAGCATGCTTTTTCCTGATGTCTGTATTTTGAAATGCAATGTCAAAGGGGGGCTCCTGATCTCATCAAAGCGTGGACAGACTCCTTTCATTCTCTATTTTGTGGGCTCCCAGAATAAAAGAATGGGACTAAATTGTGGTCCAATTTACCAGACCTGAACAACATAGGCCGTGGCCTACCTGTCCCTGCAGTGCATCCATTGTATTATTATTAATATGGCACCACAAGTGTTCCGCAGCGCCTTACAAAGTACATAAACAAATAGGTGACCAGCGACTTACAGTACAAAACTATGCAGGACAAAGACATGAATAAAACACATTGCTACACGCAAATAAGCAACATTGTAGCAAGCGCCGGCACTGCTTAGGGGTGCTAACCACTAGAGGGCGCCTTTGAGTCCTCCTACCAGAACCTACCCTCCAACATGACCCGTTCCATTAGGTACAGAATGCTCTGCTGCTGGACTTCCCACCTAATGTATGATTGTAGTCACCTGTGTTGAACTAGGTAACTGATGAGACAGGTGTTTCACCACAGGTGGCTGCAATCATACATTAAGAGGGAAGTCCAGGAGCCGAGCATTTTGTATCTAATGGAACGGGTCATGTTGGAGGGTCTGCCAGAAGCCTGAATGATGTCTCTGATCGATGGAGACATCATACATCTACATGCTGCCGGCAGCAACTGCGGGGGCTAGCAGGTTCTGCCACTTCTTTCCCCTGCTCTGAGCTAGCCTCATGTGCTGTGCAGCTGTCCAGACTGTTAATCTAGGACAGGTCAGTTCCCGTCCCTGCTGTTTCCTCCTCTCCCCTTCCCTCACTCGAGTCCCAGCTAGCCAGAGTAGCTCCGCCCCCATGATGAAACAGTCTCTGAGATAGGGATGGGCATGCCTTGAAAAAGAGCCAAGAAGCGCTTGAAACGCGTTGGATGAACTGTGCCAGGACCTAGTGGAAAAACCACCTACCTGACTGGAGTTGATTTTGGGGCCTTTGCAGTATACTCCGGAGCTGCCTTGCATTGTTTTCCACCTGTGGCTCCAATACCTATGCTGGGTAGGATCTCTCCATTCATGTTTACATTTGGATTGTTGCACTTGCTCAGAATTATTTAGAAGTGCTAATTTGGATTTTGTCACTTCAAGATCTTATTGATTGTATTCTTGCACCTTATATTATTCATTTTAGAAGTGCTCAATTGAATGCTTTTTCTTTTTATTTCATTTTAAATGATCTACTCACACCATTGTTTATGGAATTTTATATGATTGTTTTTACCTTATGTCACAATTAAATCTCTTTTCATAAATACCATTATTTATGTATGGGGTACTTTTTGTCAGCGCCATAAGGGTCAGTTATTTATATAGCTGATGTGGATGTGTCTGTGAGCTGGGGCGGAGGGTTGGGGAAAGCAGGGGGGGCATTGTGAACCTTTGCCTAGGGCGCCATGAAACCTTGCGACAGCCCTGATTGTAGCTTCTCATCCTGCTCCCACACAAGTGGTGTCCCATTATACAGCCCAGTAGGCTCCTTAACATCACGAAGAGTTAAGTTCCATTTTTTGTGGTCATATTGGGAGATCCTACTTCTCTTCACCGGAGATTAGCTGGCCTACCTGCTAGGGCCTGACTGGGATAGGGATGGACATCGGATAGCCGATGGTTAGCAATCATCGATGTTCCTGATTTGATAGAAATACTTTTTCCATTGAATACAGGATTTGCGATGGCTGCCAGCCATTAGATGCTGCTTCTGATGCCCATCCAATGGCTGAAGGTTTGAATAGTGTTGAGAACACCCAGCGATGTCAACACAGCTCTACTTCTGTGTGCATGCGCAAAGCTCTGGGTGGTTCTGAGTATGCGCGCAGTATAACCATCGATGATTATACCATCGTAAGATGCAATGGCCACTAGGCATGGTTTGACCATACACTGCTGAGTATCTGGTGTCCATCCCTAAACAAAGCATCAAGGAGCCACCTTGGGACCTAGGGCCGGATTCAGCTTGAGTAGCAGGTCTGCATTCGCACTCACCTGGTCGATGTTTTCGTTCTGCGCATGCGTATGCACCAAAGTGCACGTGCGCGAAGCAGCTGCTACGATCATGAATGTGAACCAGCAGCTGCGATCGCGAATGTGAATGCAGCGGATACACAGAGACACAAGAGAATGTGTGACAGCAAGTGCCGTTTGGGGGTGGTGACGGGGGATGGTCGGTGGGACGCAGGTGTGCCTGTGCGTTTGAACACCGTTGCAGGAGCATGCATAATTAAGCCCCAGCGACAGCATACACAGCCAGAGCTCTGCATGACGACAGGAAGCTTTACAGGTTGTGAGGCATGTCAAGCTCAACCACAACCCTGCGTATGGGTCCGATGTTACTTGATGTTACAGATGTTTTCGCTGACTTGTGGATGTATGTAATGGGAAGTGGGCGGCTTTATAAGCTGGGGGTCATCTTGGTATAATGCTTTGATCGCATCACGATTGCATTCATTTGCATATTTTCAGAGCGAGTGGGTGCGTGCGATTGCAGACTTGCGATCCGTGCTGAATTAGGCCCCTAGTCCTCTTGAATTGCTACTATAACAGCACACAGGAGAGTGATTCTGCATTTGGTCAATGAACTGTAAACTGTAGACCTCATTCAGACCCACTCGCAAGCGCTGAGCGCTCGCAAGGGGGTCGATGTTGAGGCCCTGTGCACGCGCCCGCGACTGCACTGCGCGTGCGCAAGCCCTGGAGCGAGAAAGAAATTCTCTCGCTCCGGGGCTCACTACAAAAGGGACGGCTGTCGATGGTGATCGACAGCTTGCACCGTTTTGTAGGCGGAGTGGGGGGGTGGCTGGCCAAACGGAGGCATTCCCGAAGGAACGCCTGCCGAAAGCTCACTGGGGCTTGCGGCAGACGAGACCCTACCACAAGGGTCTCGTCGCAAGCCCCGATGGTCGCGATGGTCGCGATGGTCACCCACAGCTTAGCGAGCAGCCAGGAGGACGATTTTCAAAAGAAAGCAGCCGCCCTCATTCAGAGCGAGCGCTCGCATTTGCAAGCGGCTCTGAATAAGGTCCTGCATATATCAGAAGCCAGATACTATTTCCCCTGGCATCTCCTAGCTATACCTGCTCAAAATAGTATTTCACATGCCTGACTGTTTCTATAGCACTTGGTATCAAAAGATACTGGGCCTGATTCAGACCCGCTCGCAAGCGGGTCGATGGTGGCCCAGTGCGCACGCGCGGCGTGCACACCGTGGACCTCATTCAGAGTCGGTCGAAGCGGCCGCACAGTCGTATTGAAAAAGGGGCCGGATATGCAAATGATACACACGCATGTTGCGTCCCTAAGGTTGGATTGTTAGCTGGCCGACCAAGGGGTGGATGCGGTCGGATCGCTAAAAATACGCCCACATCTCGTACGCATAGTGCGTCATCTCCGGCTACATAAGGATTAATCGTGAGCATCGTATGCCATCGGAACTGGTCGTAGAGCTAAAGGTTGACCTGACCCTCTCTTAAGCTCTACGATCATGTCAGTGTAAAACCTCCCATGTCACATGTGCCATGACACTACTTTGTTAATTACGCACTCCCATAAAACGCTGTTCGCATAATGAGTCACGCCTGCGTTCGGATCTCCACACCCCCGTTTTCAAGCACCTTCCCATGTTACCACCCACAAACGCCGCAATCTGTCACTCAAACTACCGACCTGGCTGTGTTCAAGGAGAGAGAAATTTCTGATCGTAGCCGCTAGTTTGCGCATTGCGAACTTTACGCATGCGCAGTATAGCGAACATCGGTGGCGTACGACCGTGCGGCCGCTTCGACCAACTCTGAATGAGGTCCAGTGTGTGTGCGAGCTGTCATTACAAAAGGGGCGGCTGTCGATGTTGATCCACAGCTCGCCCCATTTTGTAGGCGTGGCGGGGGGTGGCTGAGCAAACGGAGGCGTTCCTGCAGCACTAGTGATGTCAGTAGGTGGACTTCCTGCTCTAATAGTGCAGGAAGTCCACTGGGGCAACGAGATCCTACCGCAAGGGTTTCGTCACAAGCCCGATGGTCGCGATGGTCTTGACCATCGTGACCATCATCATGGCCGCTCGCATAAGCTGTGGGTGGTAACCCACAGCTATGCGAGCGGCCAAGAGGCCGCACCGAAAAAAAAAACACATGCCCTGATTCAGAGCGAGCGCACGTTTTTTGCGAGCGTCTCTGAATCAGGCCCACTGTGTGTTGGACTCACCAATCACCCTCTACATTGCAGGACACAGCAGTAGTCAGATTATCCACGGCCTCTTCCCACCAATTCATAACATGGTGCCATGTTGATAGCTGCAGGTCCAGCCTCAAGGTACTGTAATTGAATCCTAAAAAAAACTAACTGCACCCACCAAGTCCTATTAACGTAAAAGTTAAACCAGGGATGTGTGCCGGACCATTTTTGCTGGATTTGGCTTTGATTCATCATCTGGCTTTGGATTTGCCAAAATCACGGCAGACTGGTTTTGGATTTGGATTTTTTACAAAAATGTACAAAAAAAAGCTAAAATCACATAAGTTGGGCTTTTTTTATTGTTCCTTGAGTATTATTAACCTTTATAACAATTTTCAGTCATTTACAGTCAATTTAGCCCACCTCACAGCTCATAATATTGCTTTCACCATTGTTGGCCAAAGGTTGCAGTGAGCTGACTGGTTACTAAGCGATAGAGCAGCGGCACAGACACCGCAGTTTAAAGCACATCTATGAAACATTGCCACACAGCAGTGGTAGAAATGAAAGGTAGTACAAGATGGAATTGTCCTTGGGAAATGGGGTATGGCCAGCAGAGTCACAGTACTTGTATACATAGGGCCTGATTCAGACCCGCTCGCAAGCGGGTCGATGGCCGGGCAGTGCGCACGCGAGCCCCTGAGCGAGCGAGAAATCACTTGCTCCAGCGCTCGCATCCAAAAGGGGCATCTGTCGATGTTGATCCCGAAGGAATGCCAGCCATTTGGGGGCGGCCCTACTGACATCACGAGTGATGTCAGTAGTGAGCTTCCGGCTCTATTAGAGCCGGAAGCTCACTGGGGCTAGCGGCAGTTGAGACCTTACCACAAGGGTCTCGTCGCAAGCCCAATGGTCGCGACCATCACCTGGCCGCTCACAAAAGCTGTGGGTGGTCACCCACAGCTTAGCAAGCGGCCAGGAGGCTGGACCCGTAAAAAAAAAAAAAAAAGCTGCCCTGTTTCAGAGTGAGCGCTCTGAAAGAGCGTCCGGCTCTGAATCAGGGCCATAGTGCACTACGGTCCAAAGAGTCACAGGACCTCATTCAGAGTCGGTCAAAGCGGCCGCACGGTCATACGGAAAAAGGGTCCGGATATGCAAATGATTCCCTCGCAAGTTGCGTCCCTAAGTTCGGATCGGTAGCTGGCCGACCAAGGGGAGGAAGCGGCCGGATTTAAAAAAAATATGCCCCCTTCTCGTACGCATTGTACATCATCTCCGGGCATATAAGGATTAATCGAGACCATCGGGAACCATCGGAACTGGTCGTAGAGCTTAAGGTTGACCATACCCTCTCTTAAGCTCTACGATCATGTCAGTGTAAAAACCTCCCATGTCACATGTGCCATGACGCTACTTTGTTAATTATGAACTCCCATAAACCGTATGCACTCCCATAAAACGCCGTTTGCATAATTAGGCACGCCTGCGTTCGGATCTCCACTCCCCCGTTTTCAAGCACCTTCCCCTGTTACCACCCACAAACGCCTCAATCTGTCACTCAAACTACCGACCTGGCTGTGTTCAAGGAGAGAGAAATTTCTGATCATAGCAGCTAGTTTGCGCACGCGCATTGCGAACTTTACGCATGCGCAGTATAGCGAATATTGGTGGCGTACGACCGTACGGCCGCTTCGACCGACTCTGAATGAGGTCCACAGTGCTTGTATACACAGAGGGCTACTGCCAAAGGAGTCACGGTGCTTGTATACACAGAGGGCTACTGCCCAAGGAGTTACGGTGCTTGTATACACAGAGGGCTACTGCCCAAGGAGTCGCAGTGCTTTTACACACAGAGGGCTACTGCCCAAGGAGTCACGGTGCTTGTATACACAGAGGGCTACTGCCCAAGGAGTTACAGTGCTTGTATACACAGTGGGTTAAGGCCCAAGGAGTTACGGTGCTTGTATACACAGAGGGCTACGGCACAAGGAGTCACAGTGATTTTATACACAGAGGGCTACTGCCCAAGGAGGCACGGTGCTTTTATATACAGAGGGCTACGGCCCAAAGAGTCATGGTGCTTGTATAAACAGAGGGCCCAAGGAGTCATGGTGCTTTTATACACAGAGGGCTACTGCCCAAGGAGTCGTGGTGCTTTTATACACAGAGAGCTACTGCCCAAGGAGTAACAGTGCTTTTATACACAGAGGGATACTGCCCTAGGAGTCACAGTGCTTGTATACACAGTGTGCTAAGGCCCAAGGAGTCACGGTGCTTGTATACACAGAGGGCTACGGCCCAATGAGTCATGGTGCTTTTATACACAGAGGGCTACTGTCCAAAAAGTCATGCTGCTTTTATACACAGAGGGCTACTGCCCAAGGAGTCACGGTGCTTGTATACACAGTGGACTAAGGGTCCAATTCAGAGTCACTCGCAAGCGGCTCGATGTTAATGCCCTGCGCATGCACTGCGTCTGGCGTGCGCATGCGCGAGCCCCGCTGAGCGACTGAAGTTCAGTCACTACGGTGCTCGCAACAAGATGGGGCGGCTATCGATGTTGATTGACAGCTCGCCCCGTTTTGTGGGGGGTGGCCAGACAAACGCAGGTGTTCCTAGTGTTTGTTGGGAGGGGTTACTGACATCACTAGTGATGTCAGTAGTGGACTTCCTGCTGTATTAGAGCAGGAAGTCCATTCGGGCTTGCCGAAGCTAGACCCTACCCCAGGTATACCCGATGGTCGCAAGCTGTGGGTGGTCTCCCACAGCTTTGCGAGTGGCCGGAGAAAAAAAATATAAATACGCCCACATTCAGGACCTCATTCAGAGTCGGTCGAAGCGGCCGCACGGTCGTACGCCACCGATGTTTACTATACTGCGCATGCGTAAAGTTCGCAATGCGCATGCGCAAACTAGCCGCTACAATCAGAAATTTCTCTCTCCTTGAACACCGCCAAGTCGGTAGTTTGAGTGACAGATTGCGGCGTTTGTGGGTGTTAACATGGGAAGGTGCTTGAAAACGGGGGTGTGGAGATCCGAACGCAGGCGTGCCTCATTATGCGAACGGCGTTTTATGGGAGTGCATAATTAACAAAGTAGTGTCATGGCACACGTGACAGGGGAGGTTTTACACTGACATGATCGTAGAGCTTAAGAGAGGGTCAGGTCAACCTTTAGCTCTACGACCAGTTCCGATGGCATACGATGCTCGCGATTAATCCTTATGTAGCCAGAGATGACGCACTATGCGTACGAGATGTGGGCGTATTTTTAGCGATCCGACCGCATCCACCCCTTGGTCGGCCAGTTAACGATCTGACCTTAGGGACGCAACATGCATCATTTGCATATCCGGACCCTTTTTCTATACGACCGTGCGGCCGCTTCGACCAACTCAAAATGAGGTCCTCAGAGCGAGCGCCCGCCAGCAGCGAGCGGCTCTGAATGAGGTCCTAAGGCCCAAGGAGTTACGGTGCTTGTATAAACTGAGGGCTACGGCCCAAGGAGTCACAGTGCTTTTATACACAGAGGGCTAAGGCCCAAGGAGTCACGGTGCCTGTATACACAGTGGGCTACAGCACCAAAAAATAAGTTGTTGTTTTTTTTAAAAAAACTTTTAACTTTCTTGCAAGTTTTGTTTGCTTTTTAAACTTTTTTTTTTGTACACACAGCCACTTGTGAGTCTCGACAATTTAATCAGCAGAGTATAGCGCAGCATATATCAGTGTGCAGTGTGCCCCCTATACACAGACACTTTGCC